>JAZHAC010000075.1:1207500-2407500 GCA_039707435.1 Actias luna | reverse complement strand
CTTTAATAGCGCAATCGTTGAGGAAGGCACTTCTACCTTCACGCCACCGCCAATAGTAGCTTAGCTGCATTGAAAAAGTTGGAAAATCGAGCAAATATTTTTCAAAAATTGTTAAATATTAATATTAGTTCCACACGAAGGACGTTGCGGACACAGCTAGTAGCGTTATATAAAACAATTCAATATATAATTATTGATCTTAGTAATATATTATACACTTTAGTAACGTTTAGCACAATAATCATTATTATAATGTTTTTTCGTGATCAAAGTTTCTCATATGTGACGATTTTGTTACTATAGATATTTACCTAATACATTAATCAAAGTACAGCTCTGTAATGAGCAAATCAAACAGTCGAATTGTACGATAATATTTTTATAAACGAATTGAAAAAATTTAAATCAGTGGCATAATTATTTAGAGTAGATTAAAGAATCGGTCTGTGTTTTACTTGGTGTGTTGTTATAATTAAAAGTATATATGTTTATGTATATAACGTATTGAAGATGTTCATGAAATACGTCACACAAAATGCCTTCTCTCTTTCGTCATGCTATGTCACATTTTCTGCGACCCGCATAACATTATTACGTCATAAATTATAGACCCTCATACTTGACGTATGGCAATTAATAGCAGCACACAGATTTCAATATTTTTGTATTGCATATTTATAACACCATGTAAAATTAACTGTTTCATGAGCTGTGTACGTTACGTTTTCTTAAACCCCTCCGGTCTCCCATAAAACGTTTTGTCGTAGTAAGCAACATTTTTTTATGAATAGCCCCGTTATAATTCCGTGTTCGTTCACACTAATCTGTCAAACAAGTCAGCTGATTAAAATTAAAGCATGTTAATTATTTAACCGAACCAATGGGATAGGACAGTTCTTAACCCGATCAATAACCTTATCCTTGTGGTAGAGTTGTTGACTACGGAAAAGGGCTGAAAGAGCATTTAATAGGATCATAAAATTAGGTCTTCATCTTAAATTTTTGTTTTCTAAATTGGCAAATAAATCATAATTCTTGAAGTCGATTACTGTTATTATTCACTGAGTTGAGTCTGTTGTGATGATTTTTTATGCTGTGCACCATAGTGACTGCATTATATGTGCTGTTAAATGCACTACAATCGCCATCAGCGGTGACAATGACTCAAAATTTACTACCAGTCAACGCTGTCATGTGCTTATGTACCTCTTCACGCCTCTTTTGAAGAACCCAATATCATAGAAAGGAGGGAACACGTTTACAGGAAAATGGTTTCATAACCTTACGGTGTATGGTCCGTCCTAGTATTTCGAATCCACATTACACATATCCAGCTATATTATGCAACACACCGCTTCTGCTACGCAATATAGGGTCAGATTAAACAAATATTATTAATAAATAAATTCAAATAATCACTTGGCATTTAAGATTCGGCCAGACACTAGAAAATTCCGGTTTTAGCACCTATAATTGTCTTTTCGTCACGATATGCAGTATTTCTTTTAAGGTGGTGTAAAAATCTGTTTATCGACTTCCTGGTCACAATGCGTAATAGTGACATTCACCGTAAAGTGCACACTAAAGGCATCACGGCGGCACTTTAATCTGCCGTGTTACCGGAGACCACGGGTAGCTTTAATTTTTTTTAGTCACAGATCACAATATGTAGCCTATATCACAATGTATACCTCCTCCAATCTATCTCTACACTAAAATTCATCTAAAGTGGTTTAGACGTTAAAAACCTAACCAATAGACAAGAGTTATTTTTGTATAATATTAGTAGGGATTTATGTATTTATTTACTCTTTTTGTACACCGAATAATAAATTTATGCAAGTAAGATTATTTCTTTAACATAAAAAAAAGAAAATTTAATTTAAAACGAAGTCACTTCTTTTCCATCATGGTCGAATGTTTCACTGTAACATAGCCATTTGTGTTAATGACTGAACGTATTTTTTAAGGATATCCCATGAACGTGTGGTTTTATTTTATTTAAGTTTGTATTATATTAGAAATTGGATAATTAGGTTTTAATTTACTCATATTGTATATCATTTGCAATTATAGTGAGATGATTGTCTGCCCGTATATAGACACATATAAGAGGAAACGGTTCGTTCATTGAATTTGAGATTAATTATTTGTATAAGTGGCCAACAGTTTGGCGAATGGAGTGTAAACTTTACTTAACACGACTGGATTGAGCGACAAACTACATCAAAATGGTTGAAGTTGTTCTACATTGTTTCCCGTACAACGACATCGTCTACATATAACCACAACTATCAAAAAGGTTATAAAATTCGCAGTCTTTTAAGTGTTACTTATAAAGTTTACACTGTGTATAACCATTCGTTTATTATTGTTATTATTTTAAAAGCGGCGACACTTGTTCATGTAACATAGAATAGTCGCAAAGTCTTTTGCATAGTTTAAAATAAATACTCTAAATCTTAATATTGATATGACAGGGTTCTGTGTGAAAATCAATAGCGGGAGTCCGGAACAAAGTATTAAATTATTATATTTGTAAATGTACATTGACTAGATGAAAATATTTGAATGGATATCGTCTTTGTATTTTATGTGTGATTATTTTTACGAATAGTTTGTTTTAAAAGGAAAAACAAAATTATGTTTGTGAATGGCTTTAATTATCTATTACATTAGTACTAGTATATATTATATCGATGGTGTAAATCAATTGGATATAATAACGTATAGTTCAACAAATCAATTGTGAATATATAAAGTTTCGCAAATCTCGTAAGTGACGTTTGTAAAAATTTCATCATTATATGGAGGACAAGTTACTTATACTGAATTTGGAACAATGAAAACCACAGTTTTCTATAGCACTCATGGTATAGAATGTAATTCAATCGACTTTGTTGCACCATCAGTACTAAAAGCGGCTCGGACCCAACCTTTCGGTAAGGTCTTCTATGCCAAATTCATAAATTTATTTTCAAAACAGAACTTAGTAAAATTCGTCTTTAAGACGTATCAAGTGTATATAGTGATCTAGCTGGTGTCTCTTTTATGTGAACGTCAGTTATACGTAACGGAAAATGTATTACATTTTAATTATTTATATATTTAGATGTCACCGGATTATGACCATTGTTACATATTGTGCAGTTCCCGTTGGAGATTCCATTTATGACGCATACCTTGTCATATTCTATAATTAACTTACCTGAGTACTATTACTTATATATTCCCGTTTTTGCGTACGTCTTCTCTTCTTTTTCATTAAGTAACTAAGTTCCGTCCTTATGCGCCAGATACGCTGCAATAAAATGTAGGTTGTCTTCGATTAAAGATTGAAATGTAATAATGTACGGAATCTATGGAAGAGTTAATTGTATAGACCAGCAGTTCCCAAAGTTTGCTCGCTTAGCAAAAACATTCAAATTCGGGACTTACCTCTTAGTTTTCATAAAGAAAAAGGAGGCATTTGTTAGCCATAGTACTGTCCAAATTTTCAAGATCTTCACCCAACGTTCGCTCACGACCCATAATTTGAGAAGTGCTGGTTTAGATATAATCAGAATAATTTTATGTAACAATCCCCTTAACACGTTAAGCATAGAAAAAGTTTAGGTCCCTAAGTGTAGCAGCTGAATTAGGGACTCTCACCATTTGTTTATAAGAACATATCTGGAACGCTTATGCAAATAGTTAAAGAATTTATCAAGTAAAACTGTACTTCGTGACGGGAACATGACGATTATTGTTTAGGGAATATTTGAACCCTAGGATGGTAGATAATTTTCAAAGCGCCGGACATTTTCTTCGACTTAATAACGTTATAAACAAGTGCGTATCGTCATTGTCAGACCATTATCTGTCACTGGAAATAGTATAACTTTGAGATAATTAATTAAAGAGCAGTGCTTTGGACAAAGTTCTGGCTAACGCACAGCGCATAATTAGCGACACAGTTCATTGTATAAATGCTTGAAGACACATAATAGCAAAAATGTCTCAAACCTTCAAAGTTTATATAGCGTTACTAGTTTGACAACGATGATACACTTTTTACCATGCTTTTAATTAGTGTACGATTATACATATGTGCAGCATATTAGGTAATTATTTCCAATAATTGATTTATTATTATTTAATTTTTAAGATGCAAATCTTTTACCGCCATCTTGTCTGTCGAGAGATATGACATAGCAGCCATATTGTGGGCAAAAGTGGGTTGATGTTTGTCAGCTTTTAAAGAATTCTAGTTTTAAAACTATTATAAAGTATATTGACATGTAATGAATATTATGTGTTTGTGATTTAAAATAAACTGTTGGATTTCAATAAAAAAAATTAAACTGTACTGTTGTTGGTCTATCATTTGTAATTATCTTTTGCATTCTTTCGCTATACCATTATCCTAATTGGGATAAAATCATTATAGAATATCTGAAGAAGTACTTGTGAAAGACGATAAAAAATGGATTTTGTCAGACTGAAGCTCGCTTACATCTATTACCTAATAAACAAAATAAACGTTCAGCTAAAAAACTCTGAGCAAAGGTTAATGTAAAAATTAAAAAAACTATCGTCCATAAACGAGCCAAATAAAAAAAATACACTTATTAGATATAACTAGTGGTCGCCTATTGGTTAAATTTCGACTATAATTAATTTAAATTATAAGTTTGAACATTATTAAGGTCCTATTGTTAAAGACTCGTTTTAATTATATAGGATACAGTTTTACATTCAGTAAAAACAAAACTAATCTATAATCTGTTCTCAATTTGACCACAGACTTTCAGAATAAACAAAAGAGTATATATGCGTGTGTCAAATAAATGGTAGTGTGTGTAATGTTTTTTATTGTAATAATGTATTTTTTATCAATATAAGAAAAAATTTGCATTCTGCACTCCTCTATATATACTATAGGTGTGCAAAATTTCATACTCCTCTGTCCGCGCAATTTTATATAGCTATATATATATATATATATATGTAAAATAATTCTATTTCCCTTGATCATCGCATCACGCGTGAACGAATGAAACAATTTCGCGAATTCTTTTTTTGTTTTATTAATTATTGTCAAAAGGTTCTTATGACAGAATAAATTAAAGAAGTTAAGCGGAACATTAAAATATTAAAGAAAATTCATAAAAACTTAACTATTATAACTGTCAGTTATCATAGAACATTACAATAATAAACACTATGTTTTTGAATAATACGTTTTTATTATTAATTATACCAATTTGTAATCAATATTCATAATTAGGACATGACGTCTGTGGGGTCAGCTAATTAATAAATATAAACAAAATGAAAGCTAACTAACCGACTAAAGCCATAAATAAAATTGCCATTACAGTCTGGTACTGTTCTGAGGATACTTTTTGGAATGTATTCGTCAAATATTTATTTATATATATTATCATCTATACAGGAGACTTGAATCATCACAATTACTCCAAAATTACTCGACCTATAGACTTAAAATTTGTCGTAGATATTACTTTCAATATGTAGAAAGAAAGAACTATAAACCAATAATAGAGCAGTTGGTACTGTGTACGGACGCCGCGTCAAAGGACGTAAGTTCAAATCCCGGTAGTGAATGTAAGCTTTCCGTGAAGGAAAACATCGTGATGAAACCATAGCATGGTGGTAGGGCTTTTTCTAATGCCCGCTTGATTAGCTACCACCCTCAAGTTGAAAATCTGTCGCCAAATACGTACAAGTGTGTTCCAGCAGTTGCATTTGAGACTCAGTTCCACAGGCTTAGGTGTTTACCAGCTGAGGCCACATGGTCACTTAACATCAGGTGAGAGTGTAGCTATAACGCTAAATTTATAAACTATTAAAAAAAAACATTTATTTCGATGATGATAAATACAATGAACAAAGTTTAAATACACAAATGTATGGATTAGCAATTACAGTGTATATTATACAAACAGTCTTACAAACTAAATTCATCATACAACATCAAAAAAGGGCCCAAGCTCAGCAGAGACTGGCAAACTGCTATAGCGCTGGTTTTCAACTGGATCGAAATTTGTCTGAATACACTACTATTGGTGAACTGGGATCAAAAGGATTGCATAAGCTATTGTATTATTGCATTTTTTTTTTTAATTACAGCCGATTAAGTCAATATGAGTTAAGCTTTCCGAATGCATACTAAATACGAATAACATATCAAATAAATTATAGTTTAAAAAACTAGAACACACGCTATATATAGAAAACTAAACTAAAAACAGAAAATAAATATTAATTAAGAATAATGTAATTTTTTTTAATAAATATAAATTATTAATAGTTTGAATAAGAAAAAAAATGTTGTAATGTAAAAAAAGCGGGGGTGCTTTTCAAGATATTATCGAAATGATAATCCTTCTCATATCTGTCAATTAAATATTCATAACTATTGACACCATGCACCCCACGCTTTTTTTACAATAAAACATTTTTTTTCTTATTCAAACTATTAATAACTTATATTTATTAAATTTTTTTACATTATTCTTAATTAATATTTATTAAAATTTATTTTCTGTTTTTTAGTTTAGTTTTCTATATAAAGCGTGTGTTCTAGTTTTTTAAACTATTATTTATTTTTTATTTTTTAGTTACTGGAACTGAAGCTAATATAAAGCGTGTAAAAACCTCATTAGATCTCGTTGATGTCTTTTACTTGGAAAAAGGGGTCGGTTATATACATACATACATACAGGTGAAGCTAATATAAAGCGTGTAAAAATCTCATTAGATCTCGTTGATGTCTTTTACTTGGAAAAAGGGGTCGATTACATACATACATACATACATACAGGTGAAGCTAATATAAAGCTTGTAAAAAAGTAATTCTTTATGAAACCATGATGGAAGTGGAACTTTTTACTCGAATTGATGTTCATATTTAACTGGAAACTATTCAATGTATAATAATTGGAACGTGGGAATCTATGTTAGAAATCAATGTAACACAGTCAGCTGAGAGCCATGGGTGTCGCCATATAGGCCTTTGCCAGTGATCTCCAACGAGAAAATGCGAAATCGGAAGAGTTGTCTAGTAAAATCAATATATTTGGACCAAAAAGCGGTAGGATATGAAAAAAATAATAATAATAAGACCTTGTTATTTTGAAATTTAATAATTATTATTTCACAGTTACTTTATTTATTAAAACTAATTATAGTGGGTATTTTATCATGAAAATTTATTACACTATTTATTTCAAATAAGTTAAAATGTTAAATTAATAATAAATATCATTGTTAAAAAATTCAGAAATTAAAAAAATAGACTTCAAAGTATTACAACAGACATTTTCGTTTGCATAACTAATGCGTAAGAGATTGCAGATTTTGCAACAGTTTGAACGACGCCAAAACACCTCTTATGTGAATGTCAGGCACTACAACATAATCGTAACCGGATTCTAGGAAAGCATGTACTGCACCCAGTAGAGGTTCAGAGGTCCAACTTCTCCCTGACGAAAAAATCGTACAGTACATTCATGCTATAGTACTAGAGAGTGAGATTTAGTAGCGTGGGGCGATCACAATAGATCTATGGTCGCAGTGATACAGGTCTGAATAGCCATGCATAGCTCCCTCTAAGAATAATAATAATAATAAATAGTACAAGCAATAAAATTAACAATTGATATTTAATAAATGTATTTTTAACCAAATCAGCAGTCATTTTTGAACTTATTTCGATGTCCTCGCATAATAGTGACCGTCATTGAATGACGTTTTGTATGTAATAGACAGCTGATTGACTCGTGGACAACCTTTCCCCGTTTTATTATTATGAGATTCATGCGAGAATCACGCTGTAAAATTGGGGAATGAATGGAGCAGATGATAAAAGAAACAAAGGAAGCCTGTCATCGTTAGATTATCCTAAAAAAGCCTTTTTCTGATGTAACGTTTATGTTGTAATTGCAACCTTTACAAAATTCATAGTTTGCGCCTTTACGACTTCCTTTTTACTATAGCTCATAGGTTATAATAAAAATTTCAACTGATCTTAAGTTATCATACGGGCCAAGTTGCTGGACACACTAAACTTGTGGAGGGACTGGCTCTCAAGTGCAGCTGCTGGAACACGCCTAATGGTATTTGGCGGCAAATTTTCAACTTAAGGGTGGTAGCTAGCAAGGCGGCATTAGGAAAAGCCCTATCACCGTGCTGTGTTCTATCACAATATTTTCCTTCACCGAAAGCTCAAGCTTGATTCGAGCTGCATTCAAAATGACGCCTCTTGACGCAGTATCCGTACACATTACCACTGAGCTATCATCGCTTTCTTGTATTCAGTCTAAATATTCTTCTACCTGTTCTTTTCTATATATACATTGTAATTGTTTTTACGTTTTGTACTCGGTTTTTTATATACCTAAAATCTACGTAAATGCTGGGGCAGTTGCCTTAAACATTTCGTTATCTATCAATGTACGATTAACACATAATAAGGCATTCTCCGTAAAATATAGACGAAGAAGGAACCCAAGTAGGATTTATTTAAAATCAGTAAAAAAATCGGGACAATTTTCTTGCATGCTTAGAAATCATAGAAAATTATTTCATGTCGGTGGGACAGGCGCCATGTCGGTAGAAATACCGAAAAATTGGTAGGTTAGAGGAGAGAACACTGGCCTTAGCTGCTCGGCCGAGCGCCGCTCACTTTAACCTTACTTCGCGGCTGTTTGTAAAGCGACATGCGATAGATGGACCAAAATATTTGAGACAATGTAAAAAAATCACTTTTATATAGTAATCAAAATAGTTGAGTTGGTAGTTAGTAAAAAAAAAGAATGAAATAAAAATATGATCTATGCTAAGGTTTAATTTTAAATTTAGAACATATAACTCATTATGTGTTTAAATGTGCGTGGCGATTGGTTCATTTGCAAAGTTAGACGCCCACTTACAACAGATTGTACTATCACACGATGTTGATGAGAGAAACGAAGTCGGGGGCACTTGCTGGTTATTTACACGTAAAAAATTCTTAAAACATCTTATTAGTTGGAAATCCGTTATCATCATGGAAATACATCTGTAGAAAAGTCGTTTATATATTTCAAAAAAATAAATAATAGCCAGGGTGTTAAAGGTTAAACAACAAAACACATTTTCAGCATTTTTGGATTTTTTGTCTGTTTCTACATGCATCACGTAAAGCGCACGAAACCAATGTATATAACTCTTATACGTAAGAATTGTGAGGTATTATTGTTTCATCGCAATCGGTTCACTCTATCAAGATATATCAGATAATATTTATTGAAAGTGTTCTCACGCACGTAATTCAGTTACTTGCAACGCCAAATTAAAACTAATGTTGACAGTTGAACTCCATAATCGACAGATGGCGTTGTACATATGACGTCATCATATAACTCGAATGTTGACTGTATTCTTATCTAAGCGACGTGTTTCGGTTTTCGACAACCACGGGAAAGAAGTCGCGAGTACAACTAGTTCATATTTAAGTGCCAAAAACATATATACTTTTACACTTATTTCGAATAGAAAGGCCACTAACAAGCGATACAATACAATAGAGCTAGGTGTATGAGGATGCATAAAAAAGAGGTGTATGAGGTCGATTCTTACGAAAATATCTCCAAACTTTATCTTGTTACTGCTATTGCGCGACCTGATTAATTTCGCTCCTGTACACCCGCCGCAGCCTTCCTTCGCAGACGCTTGTGTCTAGGTTCGATCCTCCAGATATAATCCCTCAAGTGACTCCGCTCGCGTGATACAGTGACACTCTACATCACTGAAACTACATCATCACACCGCATACCATCCATGCACACCCACACTATCGATAAGGTCGTGATAGAATCACTGAATTAGTAAGTTAGGACCTGTTGGTTAGTTAGGATCGCGAATCCTTGTTCATTTTCCGGCAGCAGCCCATGCCGAGGTTCGGCCATCCTGGCACCCTTGCGGTCGCTGCCTCGGAGCTGAGTGCCCTCAGCACTCGCCCCAAAAAGTTCGGTAATGCTGTCAAAGCCCCTAAGGCTAACAGCGTATGTCAAGTAAAAAAAAAATCGCATGATGCTAAAAATTATTTAATAATTTATGCCCGTTCTTGTAACTTTATATAATATAGTTTTACTCCTATCGGTCGTAGCGTGATGTTAAATAAATTAAAGCATTCCTCAATGAATGTTCTATCAAATAATAAAAGAATTTTCGACATTCGATTAGTAATTTTTAAGATTACCGCGTTCAAACAAACAAACAAACTATTTACGCTTTCTGATTTGGATATAGATTATAAATATAGCCGGGAATGTTCGAAAACCTAAACAAATCCGTGTAGCGGGTTGAGATTTTTTTTTAATGTTTTCTTTTTGCTGTTTATAAAGTATTACTTATTATCATAACAACTATAATGTTTGAGCATACCTGGTTATGAAAATTCCACTATATTATTATTTTTCTTTTCTATACTTTGTAGGTTTATAACCTCAATCTCACCTGAGTGGCTCTGGCACTGGCTCTCAAGTGAAACTGTCACACCCATAGGTATTTAGAGGTTGATTTTCAACTTAAGGGTGGTAGCTAGTCAGTTGGACATTATAAAATACCATACCGTCATACTATAGTTTCCCTCAGCGAATGCTCAGGCTCTTTGCAGGTGGACTCGAACTCACGTCCATTGATGTGGTGTCCGTACAAATCATCAACTGTGCCATCGTCGCTTGAAAAGATTTGCACTTTTTGCATTGTTTAAGAATAATTGGAATATACGGAACCAAGCTTAACGGAAGGTTATGATAGACCCTTTGGGGCCTAACGTAATGGATCAGTCAAGGCATGTTCCATAAAATCTTGGCTGCACCCGGAAGTGACGATGCCAGGATTTTATGTTTTTTCAGTTGTTGTAAGTAATCTATACTAATTGTTAGATTATAGCAGCTGACCTGGAAGACTTTGTACTGCCTTTTCGAGTAGTTAACCACATCGACTACAGCGACATCTATCGCGTTATGATCACTTATCGAGATTAAAAATATCCTATCTCGCAAGTTGGATCAACCTGCATACAATGCGCAAAATTTGAATTAAATCGGTCCAGCAGTTTAGGAGTTCATGGCGGACAAACTTGAACGAAATTTTTATGCATATAGATGATATTTTAAAGAGGAAAGATTTGTATTTTTTCATGTTTGTAACGAATAAGCTTAAAAATTATTGAACCGATTTGGAAAATTCTTTCACCAATAGAATCCTATTTTATGCCGTAGTAACATAGGCTGAAGCGATGGTAGCTCAGTGGTAGTGTGTACGACTTCGCGTCAAGGGATGCGAGTTCGAATCCAAGCACCTACAATGAGCTTGAGCTTTCGGTGAAGGAAAACATCGTGAGGAAACCATAGCATGGTGGTAGGGCTTTTTCTAATGCCCGCCTGGGTAGCTACCACCCTCAAGTTGTAAAACCTGCCGCCAAATACCAATAGGTGTGTTCCGGCAGCTGCACTTGAGAGCCAGTTCCTCCACAGGTGTAGCGTGTCTACCAACTTGGGCCGTATCGTCACTTAAGATCAGGTGAGATCATGGCCATAACGCTAAACCTTAAGTATAAAAAAAGCTAAACCTTAAGTATAAAAAAAAAAAAAAAAAAAAATAGGCTATATTTATTAGTAGAAAGATTAAGGATCCTTCTGCGAAAAAGTTTGTTTGTTTGAACGTGCTAATCTTAGAAACTACAAGTTGGATTTTAAAAAATATTTTTGCGTTTGATAGAGCAATGATTGACGAAGGCTTTTGGCTATTTAACATCACGCTACCACCAATAGGAGCACAGCTGTATTGAAAAAAGTTATAAAAACGGACATTTTTTTTTTATTAATTTTTAGGTCATGCTAACGAAGTTGCTGGTACCTACAGCTAGTACTAACCGATGCACGCGACCTTGTCTGCGCAGAATAAGCACTCCGAGTAATCTATTTCTTTTCGAAGATCAACACACTAAAAAATATTGGCTGTCCTAGGACTGTCCGTTGGTGTGAATGATTTCACTTACTATTAAAATTAACATTTATATGTATACTAATATGATAAAGAGGAAAGATTTGATTTTTTTTGTTTATAGCGAATAAGTTCAAGAGTTACTGGACCGATTACAAAATTTTTTCACCATTAAAATGCTACATTAGCTCTGAGTATAATATGCTATATGACATTTTTTTTAATGAAAATGATTATATAAAATTTTAGTTCCACGCGAACGGAGTCACGGACATAGCTAGTCATATATAATGTAATGTCAGAGTACGATAGGACTGTGGGCCTTTGAGGACCGAAGTCCCTAAATAAAGACTAAAAGAATTGTAGGTTTCAAAACGAACTGTAAGTGGATTTAGCGAGACATAGGAATTACTGTTGACTGTATCTCACCCCGTCCACCCTTACAACTCAAAATGACGACCTATTGTTCTTCAAATATCTGAATACCCGCAGGTAATAATCCCTTTCTTGAATACAAATAGTTTACGAAGTCTTTATGGCCATTTTTTTTAATGTACCTATTTTCGTCGACACGATTTGATTTATTGTTAAGGTTTAGCGTTATGTCCATAATCTCGTTTGATCTTAAGTGACGATACGGCCCAAGTTGACAGACACGCTGACCTTGTAGAGGGACTGGCTTCCACGCGTAACTGCCGGAACACACCTATTGGTATTTGGCGGCAGACTTTAAACTCGAGAGTGGTAGCTAACCAGGCGAGCATTACAAAAAGCCCTATCACCATGCTATGGTTTCCTTACGATGTTTTTCTTCAGCGAAAGCTCAAGCTCATTGTAGGTGATTGGATTCGAACTCGCGTCCTATGACGTTGCGTTCTTACACACTACCACTGAGCTATCATCGCTTCTAAATTGGCTGTCGGTACTTGCGGTTTCGTTCGCATGGATCACAAATTTTATTTTATAATTTTTGCCCGATTTTATGACTTTTTTTAATGAAGCTTATCTCCTACTGGTGTTAGCGTAATTGTCGTATTTTTGAGAAATAAACGATTTGAATCCTTTATTATTATGTGATAAAAGTATCCTTTATGATTTCATCGAGGCAAGTATCAATTGCATCGGCCCAGAGGTTTTACAGTGATTCGCGTACAAAATAATGAAAAATCAGATAATTTGGAAAAGTCAAAAGTACACGCCTCGTAATGTAATTATAACTCAATGACATAGATTTAAGCATTTATATTAAATAGGAAGTAAGCAGATGTCATTCTATAGCTATTAAAAATGAAATGTTCCCAATATTCCCGTAATCGTTACACATACATCCACACAGATGTAGCGAGTCTACTGTCCGTAAAACAGCATAGTAGGCTAATCCGTCTAACCCAGTGTTTCTCAACCTTTTTTGTGTACCCCCCACTCGAGGGAAAATTAAATGCTCAATGCCCCCAGCAATACTTAATTTAAATATTTTACAGAAATTTATAGGGAAATCCACCACCCAACGATGTTTTTAGGCTCCCCCAATATCAGTTGAAGTTTCAATAGCCCCCTGAGATAGCCTCAACGTCCACTCAGGGGCTGTACCGCCCACTTTGATGACCTATGTATATGATCCTACACCAGATAAGATAAGAATGCACATAATTCACCAGCAATAGGTTTACTCACGTCTATTTTATAATCAGTGCTGTAGCAGCCAATGGGTGACACATGTAATTACATGGACTATGTAAGCTCCGGCGCTAAATTGTTAAGTTATCCCATTGCCTTGCCCCAAATAGTGAAGCTGTCAAAGCCCTTAAGACTAAAAGCGTATGTCAGGTCGAAAAAAAATAAAAATGTTGTTTATTGCATAAATTCCTTACGAATAATCATCTTTTATTCCATTACCTTCTGAAACAAAAAGTAAATTAATTTATAGTAGATAGTGCATTATCACAAACCGGTCATCGCTTACTTATCTATCTCTATACAGACATCCGGACGTCCATGTAATTTTTTTTTTTAATATCCGGCGAAATAAATGAATTTAAAAAACATCTAGTGTGATAGTGAGAGTAGAGAGTATATCTGTAGATAATAAAATAATTGCATTTCCGTAAAAATACAAAAGATTTATTTATTTACTCATTGGTAATCCAACAGCGTACATATACATAGTTAGTGTACATATTTAAAAAAAAATACATAAAGCCATAATAGCATTTTACTAATAATAATAGTATATATACTATAAAGTGAAATGTGGCAAATAAATATAAATAAAAACATAACCTAAAATTAAAACAAAAAGACAAGTTATACAGTATTAATATGTAAGAAACATGGCGCGTGATGTGTGCGTGAGTGTGTGTATATGTGTGCGTGCGTGTATGTGTTAGTGAGTGTGTGTATGTCTTTGCATGTGAAATGTATGTTTATAGTCTAGAGTTCGTTATATATAATATATAATGTCAAAATAATGATCATTGAAGTTTCGAAAATTTGTTCCACTTTGTAATGTTGATAGGAATGCATAACCTCAAACAATGCACTCTGATTATTGCGTTGAAAATTGTTTCGTGTTCAGATTTGGTTATGTTGGAGTCTTTTTACTGTAATGTTTCAATTTATTTCAGGCATGTCTCAACGTTCTGACAAAGCAGGAGGCGTCACCGTCCGTCGAGAAGGAGGAGGTCAAGCTAGAAGTTGAGCGCTTCATCGATCTCGCGAGGCAGATGGAGGCGTTCTTTTTACAGAAAAGGTTTTTTTTTTATATTTGAAGTTCAGCGTTATGGCCATAATCGCACCAGAACTTAAGTGACGATACGGCCCATGTTGGTAGACACGCTGAACCTGTGGAGGAGTTGGTTCTCAAGTGCAATTGCCGGTGCATACGTATTGGTATATGGCAGCAGATTTTTAAGTTGAGGGTGGTAGCCAACCAGGCGGGCATTAGAAAAAGCCCTACCACCATGTTGTGGTTTCCTCAAGATGCTTACCTTCACCGAAAGCTCATGCTCATTGTAGGTGGAGTGAACCACTGATCTATCATCGCTTGGTACAATTATTATTATCGAGGATGTTACCTATCGACAGATGACATTATATATATCTAGATTAATTTATAAAAGGTAGCGCCTTTTCTAGTGCCCGCTTAGCTAGATACCACCCTCAAGTTGAAAGTCTGCTGTGAAATACATATAGGTACGTTTTCCGGCAGTTACACTTGAAAGCCCTCTATTAGGCTTAACGTGTCCACCATCTTAGGCCACATCGTCACTTAACATCAGGTGAGTGTTTGTTACGCTTTCACACCTAAACCGCTGAATCGATTATGCTTCTATTTGGTATAGAGAAAGATGGGATCGTGAAGACGGTGATAGACTACTTTTTCTTGCGAAAAACTTCTGGGAAATGGAAAATGGAAAAGACTTTGTATGAAACTTTTATTGCGTCATTCGATTTGTTTAATAAAATTAATATTAACGTAAAAGCTAGTATCTTATACGGCGACTAATCATCGCTAGACCATTTCACTTCTATTGAGGGCTGTTTTCTCAGGTTCCTGTTATCAGCGATGAAGCCTGAACTCTTGGTGAAGGAAGACAATAACGAATTGAAATGCGAGCTGCAGCGCAAGGATGAGCTCCTCAGGAGGCATTACGACAAGATCTCACAGTGGCAGAGTTTGCTGGCTGATTTACAGGTAACATTTATGATTTATTTTTACAGGATGACTATATGGAAGCTCTCTAAGCTCAGCTAGGGAACTGGCGCTCAAGTGTAGCTGCTGGAACATATTTATATGTACTTTTTTATATAATGATTTATGCCTATTTAGTCCATTCTAAGACTAGTCAGAAGATGGCTGAGTGTCGATTGCATGCAGCAGAAATGAATATCCTGAGATGGATGTGCGGTGGAAGAATGGACAAAGTTAGAAGCAGTGTTGGGCAAACTGCAATCAGATTAATGATTAAATATTATGATTACATTGTGTAATCTACAATCATGATTACAAATTAACTAAACTAATCAAAAAAGTAATCATACAAGAGATTATTAATCTTTAATCGTATTCTTGATTACTTTTTTAATAGTAGTTTTTAGATAGATAGTTTTTTTGATTAGTCAAAATATTAATGGAGAAACAAAACATAATTTATAGTTTAAATCAACTTTATTTGTATTCAACCTTTGTCATCGATTTAAATTTACCCCGATCATAAGAGATTAATCATTACAATCAATGAATTTTAGTCTTACAGTTATGGTTATGGCGGTAAACTTAAATTATATTTAAAAAAAAAAAACACTTCTGCCGTGTGATACTAAATGCACGTCGGTTTTTTTTCCACAAAGGGTCATACCGTTTACAACAAGTGCCAACAGCAGACTCCTCAGACGCAGCTGCAGCAGGCGTCCTCCCCGCGCCAGCAACCCTGCAGCGTACAGCAGAGTGTCCAGGTGGGAATACATTTATGTAGTTCAGGTTTAGCGTTATGGCTACAGTCTCACGTCATGCTAAGTGGCCCAAGATGGTGGACACGCTAAAACACTTAAACGCGGATTTTTAATTTGAGGGTGGGTGCTAACCAGGCGGGCATTAGGAAAGCCCTATCACCATGCTAAGGTATCATCACGATGTTATCAAGCTCAAGCTCATTGTAGGTGGATTCGAACTCACGTCCCTCGTCACGAAATCACGTCACGATGCATGTGACGCTCGCTGATGTGTATAGCAGTGACGCGTTAAGTATTTCTTTCTCACTTTTTTAGTCGCCTCGAGTCATATAGCTTCAAAATAAAGTACTCGGAGCATCTAATGAAGTTTTCACTTCGAGTACCGGGAAGTCATGATGGTGAAGTGATGGTGGGATGATGTGTTGGTTGCAGGCCCAACAGATGGCGGCCGCCGCTGCAGCCCAGCAGGCCGCCTTACAGCAGCAGGCTGTCCTCCAACAACAGCAGGTACCGCGTCCTGCACTCCCCCCAGCTTACCCCGCGAATGTACAGCGCCGGTAGTCTCTATACGCTGTCGGTAGGACCTCGGTTACGTCATTCGGTGTTGCCAACTTCATTACAGAAAATTACCAGAACGTTAGGTAAATCATTCGTCGGAGCGAAGGTGTGTTGCCAACTTCATTTACAGAATATTACCAAAACGTCGTCAGGTAAATTATTCGTTGAAGAGAAACTTTCGGGTAATAAAATTCAGGCTTCGAAATCGCTTGATAGCAGTTGTGGGAAATTGTGTTTAAAGAAATCTATGTGATCTAGTTGATTTGAAGAGGTTATGTTATTTGTAGGTATATCTGTGTCCTCAGCGAATTTCTCTTTCAACAATTATCAACGTAAGACTAAACTATGGAGGGTAGAGGTAAGGGGAAACATCTCATGTGGGGAGAAAGTTTAAGGAGTATCCAGCTGTATACTGAAAATAGATATTCAAGTACCTGCCAATAGTCATAGCCAGCTGTTGTAGGCGGAGTGAAGTTTACTGAATTTTATCCTATATATATTCGTTGAAGATTTATTTCACCCGCTTATTGACATATTTTACATTTACAACTTATTATTTATTTATTTTCAACTTGGGGAAATGCATTTACGCATCCTCTCCCAACCCAGGGAGACTGAGAGGGGTATGTGGGACACACCCGACGATAACCACCGAAAATAAAATACCCACTAAAACCTCACGGCCTCATAATAGTTCATATATTTCCCTCAATTTCTTATTTTTTTATAGCGTCGATCTACGTTGCCTGCTATGTTTTTGTTTACCTAGGATATTTCTAATAACATTTACCATTGAGATTTTGTCTCTGAGCCAGATCATGTATAGAAATAGGGTAAAAAAAACTATAAAAAAGTTTAATCCATTTCAAAAATAATTAATTTTCCAAAACGATGTACGGATATAAATATCATGTTAAAGACTCATCAAAGATTTATATTTTTAAAAGAGTACTTACTAATCTGGCAACCCTTTTTCTGCCTTTTCGAGTAGCCAATCATATCGTCTAACGGCGTCATCTATCGCGTTATTATCACTTATACAGATAAAAGTATATCTCTCAAGTTGGAGCAAACTGCACACTGTGTGCAAAATTTGATTAAAATCGGTTCAGTAGTTGAGATGAACTCCTCCGCGGACAGACAAAGTGACACGAAATTTATATATACATAGATTTGTAAGTATTGCACCTATTTACAGCAGCCAGCAATGCTCCTGGTAAATTTATATGGCAACACTACTTGTCTGTGGTTACACGTTTGACATCTATATTTTACAAACAAAAAAGTAGTGGATAGTGATGTACATTCATGAGTTACAGGGAAATAGTTCACTCAATTGATGTATCGTAAATCTTAACTTTCAAATGTTTATTATACAATGAATATTATTATTTTTATTGAATTAGAAAAATAAATATTATGCATTGTTAGTTGAAGCTGAAAAAGATTGACATTTAACTGTGTAAAGATTTATTACGAGTTTCATAGTTTATGCAATTAGATTCGTTCTTCATATATATTGTCAGTTTATGCACAATAAATCTGGATACAGAAGGATAACTCTGTTCGATTTTGAATCTATGCTCGATTATGTTGTTAGGAATTCTATCTACAGTATCTTATTAAAATGTCTATTAGAGAACTTCAGTAAAAAATAGTATCATTAATTATTGAACCTTATAGAGAAATGTTGTTAAAAATTCTGAATTAGATTTGGTTAAATATCATATTTATATAAGCAAAAACACATCACCAACGATTTAACTTTCAATTTAAGTCAATATTTGTCATAATTGACTGCGGACATTATTATAGGCATAGGTCGGCATGACAGTAACGATTAGCGAAGGATTTTCGTCGCTGCTGTTTTTGTACTGTACTGTACTTAACATCAGGTACAGAGCAGTCACTTTGCCGAGCTAACATAAAATATATGCAGTACTGTGCAGTCAATTTTCAATATAGAAAACATTATCAACACGTATGTTTGTGTCGTGTATTCAGAACAGTACATCGGAGTTGATAGGTGACTCTTGACTTGCGTTCGAACGATTTTATTTAAGAGCATTGTACATATGTACATAGTTATTATTTTGTGCATAGAGCTAGCCCTCTGTATCCATTTATTTTGTGGTTTTAACGTTATATATGCAACGGGAACACAATTAATCGTGTTCGAATTTCAGGCCTTTAATACCATATAGTATTTTGAAAGTATATATACTTTTGTTTCGGTGAATTTGTCAAAGCTCTCGGAGCTAACGGCGGACGTCAGTTCGAAAAAATATATTTTTGATATAACTGTATATAAGATTTCGCTGAGAACTTTAAGCTCAGACAAAGCTTATTCGATGTAGATTTTTTTTCTGTTTTTAGTACTGTAGATAAGTAGTAACTTCTGGGCACTATAAGTTATAACTAATTGAAGTAATTAGTTTCTGTATATTTATATGATTTTGTTTTATTTGAAATACAGTTTGATTTCCTTTATTGTTTTGTGTTTTATTTGTTTGCTAACCTTGGTAATAATAGTTGTTTTATTGTAGACGCAATTCGCACATTATATTTTGCTGTAGAGAACTTGTAAAGAAAAATAAACATGTCCTTGTCAAACCAAATCTACTGTGTACAGAAAGTATCAATCTTGAAATATTGAATTAAATAGTAGTTTTTAATTGACAGTGTTCTTGCTGATGGCATAATATATTATTTAACGACCACAGTGGCTAAAGCGATGATACCTCAGTGGTAGAGTGTATGGACGCCGCGTCGGAATCGTGAGTTTCAGCTTTCAGTGAAGGTTTTTCTTCACATCGTGAAGAAACCATAGCATGGTGGTAGAGGTTTCTCTAACGTCTGCCTGGCTAGCTACCACCCGTAAGTTTAAAACCTACCAGTTGTTACTCAAGTTCAGCGTGTCTTCCATCTTCGGCCGTATCGTTGCTTAACTTAAAGGTAAAATTGTGGTCATAACGCTTACACCAAAAAAAATCGAATATTCGTGTAATGCTTCGAGTCACACAGAAATATTTTTATATAAAAATTTTATTAACTGACTAGTCAAAGTATTTAGTGCACATCGTTAATATTGATTTGACAATATCGATATTTGGTAAATGAGTTATAACAAATTTGAAAACCGGACGTCCGTACCATCTCTATGAGTCATAGAAAACTAGAGGTGGGTCGTGGGGAAGTCTCTTTAACGGCTACGTTCCATTTAGCGTTTTTACCCGTTCTATATAGAAGACGATGTTCAAATATCTCTTAACCGACATTCTGGGGCCAAAATGAGTTATCTATATCATTTGACTTGGAATTCGATTTCGGACTGACTAGCGGAAACCACTAAAAAACTCCTAACACTAACTTACAAACGGCTCGTACAAACATGAAATTAATGCCCGCATTAAATTCACATTGTATTTAAACAGCATGTTACTGCACTACAAATATTCATATAGGAAGTAAATCCTTACTAATACTATAAACTCTTTTACCGCATTAATTATTAATATTAAAACTCTTTTACCGCATAAAACTACTGAATTCATTTTAATGACACTTCACAATAATATAGCCTAAGCGTCAGAATATCACATAGGCAATTATTTATAAAGATATTGTGTGAATTGTCCAAAATATAACGATAAGTGTCAAGTAAGTACGAAAAAATTCTACTATCTACGAGCTATTCAGGCGTGCGCTGCAAAAACCGTTAGAGTTACACGTATATAATGTATAATGGAAACCTTTATCTTAATTAGTGCTCCAAAAAAGGCCGCGACAGCATATTATGTGCCATAACAGTGAGCGGCTCGCGTATAAATGTCTACGAGCACAAATGTTCCTATGCCAGTCTCCTTTGAAATAATTTATTTAAAACAACGGGTACCTGAATCAGAATCGTTTGACAGAAGCAATATAACATGAGCAAAGCCGCGGGTAAAAGCTAGTGAACAATAAAACGTTTTCTTCGTCTTCGGAAAATTATGGTTTTTGTTGGTTAGGACTTTGGAGGCATTTGAACATCGTTGTTGATAGGATAACCAGTTGACCACGGTAATTGTGGTCGAGGCGACAACGTGATGTAGGCTTATTTTCACTCATGTCAAGGTAGCATGAGGATGGACACTTACTCCACTTGGCTTGAGGGAATGATTATAGTAACGATCGCAAGTTAGGCGAACGGAAAAACTGCATTCATGAACGACATATATATATATTTTTAATTTTATTGAATTTAGTTATTAATGCTAAGCAATTGGTAATATGCTAAGGTTACGACGGGGCTGACCTGTCATATGTGGGCTTAAGTCCCTAAATGAAATCTATACTAATATTATAATAGGAAAGTTTTGTATTTTTGCTTGCAACGAATAAACTCAAGAACTGCTGGAACGATTTAAAAAATTCTTTCACCATTAGAATGTTACATTAGCCCTGAGTAATTATATTAATAAAATGTGTGTTTATATTAAACCAAATAATTAAAACATTGATGATAACACACAAATATCACAACGCGCTTGCAATAATGAGTACGAATGTAAGTGTATATTACACGGTCAGCTGATCCGAACCATGGGCGCCATCATAATGGCCTTGGCTGCTTTGACAAGCGCCGCCCACTGCGACACCGCGGCTTCCTTCTTATTCTTTTTTAATCCTGGCAACTCAGAGTCTATTACTGACATTTTCAAGTGATAGGGTTTGGTAATTATGGGCAGATGACGGGAACAGGCGGGTAAATGATGAAGTGTCAATATAAAAATATAAATAAAATGAGAAATATACAATGGTAATTAAAAAAAATACTAATGATCTTATATATAATCTATTATTAAGAGATAGGATAGAGGACAGGTCACAAAAAAGGATAGCCTTATAATTCGATAAAATATCAGACAGTGGTAAAGAATTGTAAAGAGATCAGTTAAAAAGTATAAGCATCATGTTACCTTCAGACCACACTCACACATAGATCCGCGACTCTCTGTAATTCGATAGAGCAATGAAAAAATTTGAGGCGATGGAGCAGAAGTTTCACTTTAAATAATACTTGGTTTTAGCCATGCGTTATATAATATTGGTAGTAATTGTGATATAGTTACTTTGAAAGAAATAAAAAAAGAACATTTATTTAGCTAATATACAATGCACAAAATGTAATTACAAAAATACAGTCTTAGAAACTGAAATCATCATACATCATCAAAAAAGGGCCCAAGCTCGGAATATGCTATGGCAACACTGGTATAGCGCTGGTTTTCAGCTGGACCTGAAACTAGTATAAATGACTTTAATACTCGTGGTCTTGGATCAAAAGGAGTGAATAAGCTAACGTACTACTACGTACGTACGTAAAATTGTTTCAGAACTAAAGCCGTCAGTTATTCAAAGTAATGGTAAATATGTAGATGATTAGGTAAATAAGAGTAAAGTTTTCTAAATTCACACTTTATACGAATAACATATCAAAAAATATTAATTCAAACAGTTCAGTAGGTAAATTAAGTCATAAAATATATATATATATATATATATAAATACAACACTGGGTAAAATCTGTCAGTTACACAAAAAGTACTTGAACAGTCTTAATATGTCAGTTATTGTATAGTTTAATTGGACCCTGAAAATTTGCAAGACAATCTACAATTCCATGCGAAATGGCAACGTATGCATAAAAATATGTTGACACTGAATAAAAGACACGAAATGGCAGTGACGGATCTCCAGGTAGGATATAATTTGCGGCGTGAAATCTTCGAAAATTGCATTTTTGGCGCCAATTAAAACGGAGTGTCGATTCTTAATTTTTAAGAAATGCAACATAAGTAGCTATTTCATTCAGCCGATAGGCAGCATATTTATAAATCCACTAATGTGAATGAGGCTAGTGACTTGAGAACTTAACTATTGACTAGCATCTGTTAAAACAATTTATATTGAGTGAAGTTTATTACAAATGCTAAATAGTGTTGTGCCTAATATTATATTACTGATAAACCTTTACACACCCATGATTAGATATTACCGTCGCAGCAAACCAGTAAGTTATATTACAGATGAACAATCTATATATATAAAAACAAAGCCAGATTTGTTAGAACACTTATAATTCGAACACGGCTGGACCTATTTTTAGTTTTTATTTCAATCAGTTATTGATTTTATGTATTTTTGTCCGTCCCGAATAGCAGAATAACTAATAAAAACATTGGAAAATTGTTGAAAAAATAAATAATTAAAAGGAAAAACATTTTCCATAAAAAATGTTCATGCATTTCGTAACTGTCAAATATTTGTTTTGAAATAAAATTATTATTATTAATGAACAAACACTCCCCTCAAATTAAAGAACGATTTAAAAAAAGGTTTTGAATAGACAAGATATATCCACAAAATCTGGATAATGGCGTATTTTAGATTTAAAAAATGTAGAACAATGTCAGTAATGAAAAAGGATTGACATATTGTCGGTTGTCAAATATTTATGCGTGCGTTCAGAAATTTACAAGATGGGAAATGATTCTAACCATTTCTTGGCGAATATTAAAAAATAGAAGAGTTGTATCCAAACGACGTCGAATAGCGCAAGGCATATTGTAAAGAACAATTTTATAACAAGGTAAATAAGTGCTAGAATTCAGAAAGTACGAGCAATGGTGGCGGCGAAAAATAAAAACGTCGATCTCATTTTTTTTTATTGTTGAGGTATAGCGTTATGACCACAATCTCACCTGATCTTAATAAAATACGACCCAAGTTGGTAGACACGCTAAACCTGTGAAGGTACTGGCACTCAAGTCCAACTGCCGGAACACACCTATTGGTATTCGGCGGCAGATTTTCAACTTGAGGTTGGTTGGTAGCCAGGCAGGCATTAGAAAAAGCCCTACCAACATGCTACGGTTTCCTCACGATGTTTCCCTTTATCGAAAGCTCAACCTCATTGTAAATGGTTGGATTCGAACTCACGTCCCTTGACGCGAAGTCATACACACTACCACTGAGCTATCATCGCTTCTCAATCTTCAATCAATTCGGCTATTCGGAATTTTCTTCGAGGTCAGTTATTATTGTTCAAATCAGTCAGCACAGAATTTTAAAATTTACTGACGTCGTATTGACAACCATCTCACAATTTTTACTAATAAAAGTGGATTTTGTTAGATGTCAAACTTTGTTGAATGGTAAAACCGTGGTCTTAAACGTGCGCATATTTTATTGTGGCTAGTTGACAAAATATAGCCAGATGAAATTGATTCGAATAACTGAGCTCATATATACCAATTATACCAAAATAGCACAGTATAAAATAAATATAAAGTAAGTACTACGAGCTACTAAATAACGTGACCAGAATTGGCTATGTTAGTTATGTTATACGCAGTCGAAGTAGGAGCAAGAGTTATACCAGCAAAATCTCTGTAACCTACTAAAAGATCTTAGCCCGTCTAGGACAGCAGAAAGTTCTATATTACAACGTGTCTCTGAAGCTCCACTAGCAAACTCTTACCAAATTTGATTGCGCAGGGAGAGAAACATTAGTAGTGCAAATGAGTGTTGACGCGCGTCGGAAAGACCCGCGTTGAACCTTGAACCCTTGAACAAGACTCGGAAACTGTTCGTATTATCTCTCTCTGTCATACGATGCCGACGATACGACCAAACACATGCACGGGTAATGCATGGGTAGCTAAGAAGCTACTCTAATTTTATATGAAATCCCAGGTGAAACATTTTTTTTTCGACTTGACATACTCCGTTAGCCTTAGGGGCTTTGGCAGATTCACCGAACTTTTGGGGCGAGTGCTGAGGGCATTCAGCTCCGAGGCAGCGAGCGCGAGGATGACAGGATGGCCGAACTTCGGCTTGGGCTGCTGCCGGAAAGTGAAGAAAGGATTCCTAATCCTAACTAACCAACAGGTCCTAACTTACTAATTTAGTGATCTTAGCACGACCTTATCGATAGTGTGGGTGTGATGATGTAGTTTCAGTGATGTAGAGTGTCACTGTATCGCGGGAGCAGAGTCACTCAAGGGCTCCTAGCCGGAGGATCGAACCTAGGCTCAAGCGTCTGCGGATGGAGGCCGCGGCGGGTAAATACCCCAGGTACACCAGTTGTTCGAAAATTATATACAATAATAATTTGAAAAATTATATATGGACCATGTGGAGTTTTCAACATTACCTCACCCTTTATCATCGACGGTAAGTGTACAAAACGATACCCAAAAAGTAATGACCAATCTAGGTGGTCAGTTGCAGACAACAGTAGTGAAGGTAGATGGACAATATCTTCATGTAAACAATAGTTGGTTTGTGCCATACTCTCAAATATAGGCAAATACTTTAACTACGTCAAGTTAATAAAGTAAAAATGTAAATAAATAAATAAACAAATCCAAATGACGAAGAACTTCAGTGTCAACCAACACTAGTAATACGACAAGGTGATATAATGAGACTGGCTGAAAACAGGCTAATGAATAACGTCAACCAATCAACGATCAAGGGAAAATACAAAGGAGAGGTTGTCTTGATTTTTTGTATACCGATAATTCGAATGGATTTGCCATTTAAGCGACTACAACATCCCGGGCGACTGTTAATTGCGTAGACAATTAACAAATAACAAAACTATTTACTGCTTTTATAAATACGTCTCATTACTAAGTTATAATGCGAATAGGTTATAAACTGTAGTTTGGTAGTTTTGGCGGGATCTTGATCTGTCATGTTGTGATTTTTATTTTAACCCATATACTTAGTTTTTTAGCCCGATATTGTGTAAATTAAGTTGACATTTTACGTAATATACACTATATATATACACAATATATATTGCCGAATAGCATAGTTGAAATGAATTGTGAATAATCATTCGGAAAATGATATATGAGTTGCCACAAAAACTCCCAAGAGAGTCGCCATCTTGTTAAATATAGTATCGTCTGCCCGTAACAGCCAAAACTTATTACTTCAAAATAGCAGTAATATTCTGACTAAGTTGCCGAGAATAAAAAATAAATAAATAATAGTTTAAAAAAACTCAAAAACACTTACTTTCTATTTTTTTTAGTTCAGTTTTCTATAAAAAGCGTGTTTTTTCGTTTTTTTATACTATTATTTATTTTCTACTTTTTAGTTTTCTTTATTTATAATAGCTTGTTTTTTTTTAAATATAAAAAATTAAAATTTCTTTTTTGCCTTATCGACTATAGATGAAAATTATATAAATTAACAAAAATCTTATTTTGCAAATTGAAAAATGGAATAATTTTATCAAATTAGTGTATTGTCATCAGTCCTCGATAAATCTACAAAGTTTGAACGAAATCTGGCTGTATAAAGTGGGTCAAAATCGCGCCCAAAGGTGTCGGTTACAAACATACAGATGAAGTTAATAAAAAGCATGTAAAAAGAAGAACTGTAGTTTGTAACGAGATTCAAAGTAGTTTTGTTGTGGTTTTTATTATAAAGCCATAAACTTATGTTCTTCTTATTCTTTTTTAATCTTGGCAACTCAGTCTTCATAAGAGTCTATTACTGCAATTTTTAAGTTATAAAGGAAAACTTCAATGCTGTTTGGCGCCAAATATTCTGACAAGAGTCGGCCATGTTGAAGAGTGTAAACTTACGTTATTTGTCACTATATTATATATATTATTTAGGTTTAGCGTTATAGCTACGATCTCATCCGATGTTAAGTCATGATGTAGCCCAAGATAATAGACACGCTATGCATAGTGGCCGCTAACTATGTGTCTCATAAGAAAACTAAAAGTCGCTCAGCGAGCCATGGAAAGACCTATTCTTGCGGTATCTCTACGTGATTTAATCAGAAATGAGGTCCGTAGGAGAACTAACGTTGCCGACATAGCTCACCGAATCGCACAGCTGAAGTGGCAATAGGCAGGGCACTTAGCTCGAAGTACCGATGGCTGATGGGGCAAAAAGGTCCTAGAGTGACGGCCGCGTACCGGAAAGCGCAGAGTGGGATGGCCCCCCGCCCGATAGTCGGATGGTATAGTGAAGGTCGTAGGGAGACGTAGGTTAAAGGTGGCACGAAGCCGCACGCTGTAGAAAAAGTTCGGTGAAACATATATCCAACAGTAGACGCCCATAAGCTGAGATGACAATGATTCATAGTGAGGGACTGACTCTCAAGTGCAACCGCCGGAACACACTTATAGGTATTTGGCGGCAGATTTTGCAGTGAGTTTTTAAGGCGAGCATTAGAAAAAGCGCTACCACCAAGACGCGCAAGGGCCGCGGGTTTAGTCCCTTACAGAACCATGCACTTAACGTGTGGGTGTGCATGGATGGTATGCGGTGTGATGATGTACTCTCAGTGATGTAGAGTGTTACTGTAACGTGCGAGCAAAGTCACTCGAGGGCTCCTATCCGGAGGATCGAAACTAGGCTCATGCGTTTGCGGAAGGAGGCCGAAGCGGGTGTGCGGGAGCGAAATTAACCGCTTGGCCTCGGCGGCGAGGACGGTGACCGACAGATGGCCGTGGGGTTTTAGTGGGTATACCCAGCGCTAGTATACCCGGCGCTAGCGCCGGATGAGTCCTACGTAACGCTCACAGTCCCCCCGCGCTTCCCCGTAAAAAAAAGACAGGCACTAGAGAAAGTCCTACCACCATGCTATGGTTTCCTCACGATGTTTCCTCCACCGAAACCTCAAGCTTGTTGTTTGTGGATTCTAACTCACATCTCCTGACGCGACTTCCGTATACGCTACCAACTGAGCTTTTTTTTAATACTAAGGTCAGTGTTAATAATGGCCATAATCTCACGTGATCTTAAGTCTAAGCCTATGGAGGAACTGGCTCTCAAGCGCAACCACCGACACCCACTTATAGGCAGGAGATTTTCATCTTGAGAGTGGTTGCTAGCCAAGTGGGCATTAAAAAAGCCATACGACTATGCCATGTTTTCACCATGATGATTTCCATTACCGAAAGATCATTGCACGTGGATTCGAGCTCCCATCCCTTAACGCGGCGTCCATGCACTCTCCTAACTGAGCTATCATCGCTTTAAAACTATTTTACGAAACGTTTCTTCATTACCAGATGCAAAGCAGCCTTGCTCAGGGCATGTTCTTGGCTGGTGGGCGTGGAGCATATGCTGGAGCGACACTGCAGGGCCCGCTAGCATACTTGGAGAAAACTGCTACTAATATAGGTTAGTACACATATGTAGTGACTTTGGTATTTGAAACATTAGGTAGGTATTTTGAAGGGACAATGGACCGCGTCAAGGGACGTGATTTCAACTCCATCTGTAATGAGTTGGAGCTTTAGGTGAAGGGAAACATCGTAATGAAACCATAGCTGCGTGGTAGCGCCTGGCTAGCTACCACCCTCAAGTTGATAGTCTGCCGCCAAATAAGGTTTGTTCCGGCAGTTGCGCCTGAGAGTACCTATACTAGGCTTAGCATATTCACAATCTTGGACCACGTCTTTATTTAACATCAGGTGAGATTGTGACCAATTACCTTAACTATTAAAAAAAGCGATAATACAAGTTAAGTGAGCAAGTAATTTCTTAACCCATTATACATGCTACGGGTATCTGGGCATGAAAATGATTGCTTGAAAGGATCTGACGCGCAAAAGAGGGCAAGAACTGCTAGATACCGTGACAAACTGCAGTTACTTGATATTTTAGACTCGGTGTGACCAGTAACAGTTTGCAGGTAACATAGTGTTAGGTTTTACGAGAAAGTTCTAAAGCGCATTACCGATTTCCCGGATAGTGAGTCTCACCGTGCTAAGTGGATTGGAGGGTAGATCAACATGTGAACGGTGGTTATATCTGGAATTGACACCCTTTTCCGTACATTCGCTTATAACTATTGCATATGCACTACATTAATATGTGGGTAGTTAAAAAAAATACATCGACTTTCTTGCCGGTTCTTCTCGATGACAGCGTTGCTCTCCAAATCGGTGGTAGTTTTTTATAGTTGAGGGTTTTTAGCGTTATGGTCATATTCTCACCTAAATTTAAGTGACGATACGGCCCAAGTTGGTAGACACGCTAAACCTGTGAAGAAACTGACCCTCAAGTACAAATGCCGGAACACAGCTATTGGTATTTGGCGGTAGAATTTCAACTTGAGGGTGGTAGCTAGCAAATGCCCTAGCACGTGCAGTTCATAAACGACTTCCCAGGGCTTATATTTAATGAAATATAGGTTTTTAAAGTAACTTTAGACCGCCACTAAATGAGGTTAATTTTAAAATGACTATCAGTAATATTGTGCTTACAGATATGGTCGGGTTAGGTGATGGAAGGAGGTGACGCGGCCGCGGGAGGGGCAGGGGTCGAGGTCGCGGCAGAGGCCGAGGTGAGTAAACTTAAACTGACCCCTTTCCAAATTTTTGTTGAAGCCACAATATTTTGCCAATAGTCGATAAACAAAAATAAACCTAGTCGTCAAATAGAAAAGAAGAAAAGATTGCAACAGTTTTGCTTTACCTATTATCTATACACAAAAGTTTATCCAATTTTGTGGGCCACAGCGTCGTTTAACGTCAGGTGATATTTTGGACAAAACGTGCAACGGATTTAACATAATGCCATAGTCTTACCCGATCTTAAGTGACGATACAATCCAAGTCGGTAGACACGATAAAAATCTGGAGGGACTGGCTCTCAAGTGCAACTGTCGGAACACAGCTATTGGAATCTGGGGGCAAATTTTCAACATGAGGGCGGTAGCTGGCCAGGCGGGCATTAGAAAAAGCTACCACCATGCTATGATTTTCTCACGATGTTTTCCTTCACCGAATGCTCAAGCTCGTTGTAAGTGGATTCGAGCCCACGTCCCTTGATACGGCGTTCGTACAAACTGCCTCTGAGCTATCATCGCTTCAAGGAAAATGCTACGTAATTTATGCATAGCTTGACATAGGGTAGGTTTCGCTAACACCCGCGGTCAATCTCGATCTACCCTTCCTCGCAACCCGACGATTTCAACGGGGCTTCCCCGTGGAGGAAATTATGCAGTAATCAATTTTATATATCGACATTAGCAAATGAAAAAGTCAGTTTGCTTGTTTGAGCAATAATTTAAGAAAGCTTTAGGCTATTTAACATCACGCTACCACCAATAGGAGTAAAATTGTATTGAATAAGACACCAAAACGGACAAAAATTATTATATAATTTTTAATGTCACGCGAACGAAGTCGCGGACGCACCTAGTATATAATATATTTTTCTTTGCGGGTTAACAGCGAATGAATGCGGTCTCTATTTAAAGGATAAAAAAATGTATATATATATATATATTTTCCCCAGGTCGTGGCGCATCCCCTGAGTATGGTGGCAGTATGACGCCCCCATAGCCCGAACCCCTCCCGGCTTGGCCGGAGTACCACTACCAGGAATACTAAAACCCCATAACACCATAACACGTACTACGAATTTCATCGCCATATTTATCTATATTAATAATATTATATAGCTAAAAAGTTTGTTTGTTTGAACTCGCAAACAACTAGGGAGCCGAACTAAAAAAAAATGTCTTTGTTAGAGCAACCATTGAAAAAGCCTTTTTAAAAAAGCCAATAAATTGTTGAATACTTTTTATTTCCATGCATACGAAGTCGCGGGCACAGTTAGTATTATGTAACGCAATTTGTAGGGTGGGGGGAGGAGGATGAGGGGGGTCTGGTAAAACGTTATTTTATATTTATGTTATATTACGTTATTTATGTTATTCTAAAAGCTTATCGGTAAAATGAAGTAGAATATAATTATGACTTAGGTAATAATCGTCACTTGGGTGTTACCTAACGTTTGAGGAAGGGATGGCGCTACAAAAAAAAATACGTCGTGTTCAATGGGAGTAGCTGGAGGTTAAAAATCTTCAAAAATTGCGTTACGTAATACTTGAACGGCCCCAAAGGTGTAGACCACACTACGAAAAATTATGGCGCGATTTTTAATTAAATACTTATTTAGTCGAGTTAAAGATGGAAAAACGTCTCGGCAGTGACAGAAATCCTTGAGCCTCTTGATACAATACAATAAAAAAAATGTGTGTGTGCAATTCACACACGGTAGAAGTGAAACTTCTGAAAAGTCCCTGATTAAAAATACTTATTGTTACTAAAAGTATTGGAAATACATATGGACAATGCTTAGTAGACGATAGTGGGGACGCTAGGAAGCATCGCACAAAGAGGAGACCGAGAACGTGTAATGTGTTCTATCTCATTCTCTCGCCGGCTGAATCCTTTACAGTTACGTGTTTGTGTCTCTGGACTCGGTTTTTCGTTTTATCGAGTTTGAAATCACAACGATTCTAAAGAAGTTTTTCTTCAAAATGTTTGGAAAGTCCAAAAGTGCACGTCTCATAACCTTATTTTTGTTTCGTTTAATTTATAACAATTAAACCACACCGGGAAACATAATAGGATTCTATTCGTAATTATACTGAAGCGTAAGAAAAAAGAAAAAACTATTAGTAAAGTATTTCAGTCGTTATCGTTATAACATACAGGATCCGCACATACAGACACACGGACCTCCAAAACAGAACTTTTAAACAGTATTTCAACTAATTTAAATAACAAAAATGGCATCAGAAATAACACGAGTGTTAAAAATAGTATTTTTTCTTAATATGTGTGTGTATATTATTTTACAAGTGCAATATACAATAAATAGAGACAATTTAAGGTTAAAAAATCAGATGTATTGCGAGAAGTGACAGTAGTACTCACCTCAACGCTTCGCTTATGAGGCGTGCAAAATTATGTTGAAAATTTAGTTTGTAGATAGATACAAATACCATGAATAAGTAATATACTTAGAGTCATGATGGTTGGTGTATACGGTCACCGCGTCTATTGGATCCTGTAATAAGTCTGGTGAAGGTAAACATACCTGTAGCTGTATTTCGGCAACACCTGAGAGCTACTCAATAGGCTTAGCGTGTCCACCACCATGGGCCACATCGTCACTTAACATCAGCTGAGGTTGTGGCCATATGACTAAGTCTTAGCAAAACAAAAAATCGCACTCTCTGGTCTCCTTTGTTTTTTTTATCAAACAAGGTTTTATTGTAAATACGATATGGCAACATTAGAGTTTTTGGAAAATTGTATTCGTAGTACGTGTTGTATGTAACAGATTTATCCCTTTATACTAATAAAAGTATGCTCCACCGACAAAGGATCACCGGTGAAACAGCAGCCTCTGTAAAATGTTTATTCCAATAGACTAACGTATTGCAATTTATCTTGCTGTACATTTATCATTTAGATCGACAATCAAACTATTTGTAAAGAAGTTTTCTGGATAGTGAAGTTTGTAATTCGTTGTAAAATTAAGTATGGACGATATATTATATGGATTTATTCAAAGCTATGAATATATGAATTGGTTTTTGGGACTTCAAGCCACTTTTGAGCTCCTCCTTGAGGTTAAACTATATATGTACGTTACATGTAAGACATTTCTTAACGATTGTATTCAAGGGAAAAACTTATTATTTTATATCAGTGTCCAACGTTATCTAATAATCTAAGTGTATTAAAATATTTATTTTTAATTACTTTCATAATAATTTGAAAGTAATTAAAATGCACGGTTTTCAGTAAGTTGCGCACGTGGCAACAATTCGGATAGACATGTGATCAATCATGGAATATTTCATGTATCACTGCTACATTTCCGTGAATAAAAAAAAATTATGTATATTGTGATAATTATGAATTCTATCACTCCTCCCTATCTTAGAGTGTAAATAATATTATATAGCAGATAAAAAATATTCTCTTTTAAAAATCTTGAAGCCAAACATCAATGCAGTCGTACTGTGCACAGTAATATTTTGCAGAAATTCATTTATCACTGTGAAATAACATAAGCTTATTAACTAGAGATAGCTCTTCCTAGAAATTATATAGTATAGACAACAGTAGTATCTCATATGTGTTTTAACTAAAAGTATTGGTGGAAATGTTTAAATAAGGGTTTAATAAATTATCAGAACTTTTCCTACAGTGATGTCATCTCGATGTATTTTATTTACACTTTTTATAAAATAACTTCTTTTAACCTCTACACTTCATAAGAGCCGTTCAAGTGTTACGTAAGGCCATTTTTGAACTTTTTCTCCCTCCCACCGCCCACGTAACGCGTCGTAACTTTTTATTGTACCCCCTCCCCCGCATCCAACGTTACGTGACACCCAAGCGTGCATTTTTACCTAAAAGTCATATTTACGTTTTAATTTTTTTTACTAATAGACAATAAATAACTTATTTATCTTAACATCTGGAAATGCGACTAGAAATAGTCGAGGGATTAATAAAATAATGATGCTACGTAACACATTGTTCGCAGCCCCAACCCGCCCTTGTAACGCATCGTAACGTTTTACAAGACTGCCAAGAAAATTGCGTTATGTCGTACTTGAACGGCCCCTAAGCATCGTTCCTCTTAGTGTTCATTACGCTCAAACCTTAACTTCAGATGTACCATAAAACATGCCGGTCGTTATGATCGTGACGTTATTATTTTAATTCACAACGACGCATCTGCAAGTGTGCAACCATACGCTATATCACTTGTGTATTATGAAGTGAAGCGGAGAAAACCGCGGTCTTAAGCTTGCGTTGTGAACTTCTGGTGTACCATAGAAAGGCTTACATTAGAATAGTGATGGGAAACCAAATCTATAACTCGTTTTTATTCGATTCATAACGAAAAATATTCAATAACATTCATCTGCTAATAATGTTAATCCAATTAATTAAATTAGTATCTTAATACTGTTTTTTTTTTACGTGGGGATTGCAATTTAATTTATGTGATTATGTGAGACACACCCGGCGCTGGTCGCCGGGAATACCCATTATACCCCACGTCCATCTGTTGGCTTGCTGGGGCGACGCGGGTTCGAACTAGCAATGACCGCGACACCCCAGCGGCCGGAAAAACACTTACATAGATACTATTTAGGGAAAAAGATTAGAACTTTGATTGATTTATTTCTTGATTCTTGATATACTTGATTTATTTCATAGTATAATCGATTAAATATCGATTAAATAGCTTTTCTTTCTTAAATGTATAGTTATGAATAAATATTTAGTTAGCATATAATAACCTAAAATAATATTGTAAGTGCTATTTGTATTATAGGTGCCTATAATAGTAATTAAAAGCTAAGATGTTACAGGACAAAATAATTGGGACATATCAATCATATGACGACGAATCATCGGAGTGACCATTTTTTACTTTTGACGTGTTCGTCTACACGACAATATAATATATTCAACACCCGCGAGGGAACAGGTTGGCTCATTAGTAGCGAACCTAATGGATTATTTATCTCTCAGTAGTTATTGCTTTTAGATTCTCATGTATAGTGTAAGCATTAGCCTGGCAATTAAAAGTTATAGATATAATTTAAAGGAATAGTTTTGAAAATTTAAAAGTGCACGCCTCATAACGTAATAATTGAATTTTAATGAATTTATTCTATTTTAAATCAAATTACACTGAATTAGACGGTAATTTTCTATAGGTTATTACTCAGAATGATACTGAAGCGAATGAACTCAAGAAGTTAAGTTTTTTGGTCGTTATCGTGACCACATAATATCATCCGCACACACAGACAATACAACGTCCACCGAAATAGTTTTCAAAACAGTTTTTTAATACTATCTAGAAGAAGTAGTGTCTTTAAAGTATTTACTGACATAACACTTCTTGTTAATATTTATCAACTCAATTAATGGTCAAAGTGTAAAAAAATATCGGATAAAAGCAATTTAAGCCGAGATAATTGCATAACGTTGCGAGATTGAGAGTAAAGCGCGCTTCGCGTTATGAAACGTGCAATAATGGGAGATCTGCCTCTGTTCTCTGGAGTTATGGCGAGGTGTTTTTGGCGAAGCATATTGCAAGAGGCAAAACGCAAATGTATTATACCACGACGAAAACAAAGAAAATGATTAGGTGATTAGATTAAACTCATACAAAGAAGTTCCTTTACTTACAATTTTTTTCTTTCCGTGGAGAAAAAGTACCTTTGTATATTGCCTCATAAAATATGTACGAAAAATATGTAATATAAGAACGGATACGTACGTCGTGCGAATTATCAAAGACAGCTTTCTTAATACTTCTAGTCTCTGATGGATTCCTACATAACATCCTTGGATGATAGTATTACAACCTTTTTTTTATCTAATACAGACTCTTTCACTGTCATATTGGTAATCATGATAAGAGATTATGTTTTCAATATACTGATATATAATTAAGTTACAATAAATGCGAGCCGCAATCTTCCACCGGGCCAGACTTTGATAACCTCTGAGCGAACTTTGACTTACATTTTCTCTTAAGGTGTCCTATTGCTCGTAAGAACGTTCTTGTATATGAATGTAATATATAGTAGTTTGTGTATTTGTTTGTATCGATTGTAAAATTGAAAAGGAATACAGAATAAACTTAAGTTTTATGATATTAAATAACTTTTACATAATAATATTGAGTTTGTTTCATTTTTTAAAACAAAGTGCCGTCTCCAGATTTTCAGGCAAAGTTAATCGCAGATTCCTTATCTGTTTTGGACTGTTAAATCTATTAATGAAATGTGTGTGACCTATATAGACTACTGTATTAACTTGAGGGTGGTAGCTAGCCAGGCGTTCATCAGAAAAATATCTACCACCTACATATAGATACATATTATATAGAGACGAATTTCTTATCAATCCGTGGATTTAACGTGCAGGTGAGGCATCCATCATGTGGTAGATAAGGAAACATCGAAAATTCTTAAAACTTGTAACACACATGCAGGTTTAAGAGCCTCCCCATTCCAACACGCGTCAACACAAGCCTTTAGTACTCACATTTCTCGCCCTGCTCTGAGAAATTTGGTATCGCAGCTTACAGACACTTACAGAACTTACTGCATTCCTAGACAGGCAAAGATCTTTTAGTAGATTATAGAGAGATTTTGCCGGTATACCTCTCGTTCCTACTTCGACCGCGTATAAATTAACCACGTAGCCATTCCTGTTCGGGTCATTTAGTAGCTCATAGTATTTATTTATTTTTATAGCTATGCCCTTTGTTATATTTGCTTCCTGTGGTACAATGAACCATAATCCTTATAATAAAGTGAAAGTTTTATTACATCGCCTCTCACTCTTTTGCCCGTCTATCGCATGTCGCATTGCAGCCGGCCGCGCAGTAGGGGTAAAGTGAGCGGCACTTAGCAGAGCATCCAAAGTCGATATGGCGGCGGCCATGCCTCGTATCAGCTGACAATGTAGTGTTTATGTTCTCACATTTTCCGTAAATTTTCAGTTAAATGCCTATGATTCAAAACACTAAGTGTCACTTGCATTATGGTTTCATAACCACATTTTATTGTTTATGTCCAATATGGATGACATTTTTTTTATGTAGCCCGGCTAATTGTGTGTAGGTAAAGAAAAGTGTGATTAATGATTCAGTGCATGATATTACAGGGGCCACAATAAATCCCCAGACATTTACAACACGAGAGTCACCATTTTGTTGAAGCAGTGACATGTTACGAAATTACGTCTGGCTTGGCTGCATGGCTTAAATACCTTTGCATTTATCTTAAACAATATCTAAACATTCCTAAATTGTGATGGAAATCTGAAGATTTAAATGTCGTTCGCAAACATCGCAGGCACAAAAAAGTTTCGTTGACAGTTAGTTCTGAATACGTACCGTTGATATTTTCTATTTAAATTTAAATCGGAGAATTTAAGTCGTCAGTAAAAAAGGAATCCACAAATAAAACAACTGTATAGAGAGTAATTTTTATTTGATAATAATTAATACAATAAACTGCTAAAACAATTCCGGACTACAATGAAACAGTTTTAAAAATTGACACTTATAAAATAAACATAGCGATAAAATCACATAAAACGATAACCTACAAATTTGTACGTCAACTGAAACGATTGTTGCCACATAAATTAAAATGCTACTATAATGGTATTTTTTTTTCTAAATTATAATAATAGTGGAGGATTTTTATTGAATGAATGTATTCATATTTAGATGACCTTCTGGAGGTATTCATCGAAGACGTACAAGGCGAGGGACAGGTCTTTGCCGCTGCCGACCATAAATGCCTTGAGATCGGTGGTGTAACCGGCAAGGTCGCGGATTAACTTAGCTTGGTATTCGACGAATTCTTCCTCAAGATATTGAGCGATCTGTGACAAAATGTGTGCTCTTTAATATTTTTCCCATAAGTGTTCTATATTCAATACTAATGGGTAAGTATTGAACAATATATATACATATAAACTGGAGGGTTTCAATGAGGTTGGAGGAGGGAGCAGGAAACGAATGGATAAGGAAAGCTAAGGATAAATAAGTCTGGAAAAACTAGAGGATGCCTTTACCTGAGAAGGGGTTTAGATCAATGGCAATGAATACTACATCAACAGTGTTAAGAAACGGTTACAAATTAATATGATTTGTCAATATTTTTGTGAACATGTATATGTAAAAAGTTTTTAGATCGGAAACATGGGTTTTATTATTATTAATGTGAATGTTAGTTTGTTTCTTTGTTGATGGATTAAGAAATCGCAAGTACAATGTCGGTAATAAAGAAAAGGATAGAAGAACATACTTTAGATTGACAATATCTGCATTAACGTGAGAAAATCCGGGAGCAAAAGTAAGTTCAACTATAATTGAATAACAGCAGCCTTTTGTTCTTTATTTTATTTGAAGTTTTCATTAACGCGAAGCGAGGTGGCTCGTTTGATAATGCGTACTGATTTCGCGTCAATGGACGTAAATGCGATTCGCTGCAAAGATCCTGACCTTTCGGTGAAGGAAAACATCGTGGTGAAACCATATAATTGGGGTAGGGCCTTTTCTAATGGACGCCTGGCTAGCTGACCACCAACATGTTGAACATCTGCCGTCGAATACTTATAAGTACTTGTTTTTTTTTTTTTTTTAAGGCTTAGCATTATGACCATAATGACCAGGTGAGGTCTTAAGTGACGATACGGCCCAAGTTAGTAGACACGCTAAGCCTGCGGAGGGACTGGTTCTCAAGTGCAACTGTCGGAACACACCTATTCCATAGGTATTTGGCGGCAGATTCTCTACTCGAGGGTTAGCTAGCCAGGCGGGCATTAGAAAAAGCTCTACCACAATTCTATGGTTCCCACAAGACGTTTTCCTTCACCGAAAGCTGAAGCTCATTGGAGGCGGATTCAAACTCAGGTCCTGTGACGCGGAGTTACCACACATTACGACTGAGCTATCATTATTTCCAATCAATTGCTGTTCTGGCAGTTGCACTTGAGAACCAGCTCCTCCACACGTTTAATATGGTCACCAGCTTAGTCCATGTCGTCACTTAACATCAGGTATTATAGACTATAGCTTAAAATATATATATATATGTCTATAATGGAATCTTTTTTTTTCGGCCTGCGTTACTACATAATGATATTAAAATTGCCTAAAAAAAGTTGTACATTTATGTGCAGCTTAATCTAAAGCGTGAGCATTTTAAACTTAGGTATATATTTATTTTGTAATGGGTACTGGAATTTGTGTTTTCGTTTTTCAGAGGAAGGCAGTTTTGAGAGTCCTTTGGATAGTATTTTAAATGAATAAGACTTTCAATGAATAACTCACCTCAGCATCGTGCATATGCGGGCTATTTCTGGTAGCTTCACGATGAATAAAGAAGGCGCGTTCTGCCAATTCTTTCTGTGTATCCAAAGCACTGGCTAAAGCTTCTAATTCTTGGATTTCGACAACATACGTATTGCGATCTTGCAAGTCATGAATGCTGCGTTGTAAGAAGTCCATACGGTCACCTTTAAAGAATGTTAGATTTAAAGTTTTACCATTAAAATAAAAATAGGATCGAACAACAAAAGATGGTCTCTTTACTTAAAATTTTGACGCTTAATAAAATCATTTCAAATTCATGGACTATAATTTATGAAAATATTATATCACGTTATGATATAATTCAGAAATATATATTTTTTAAAAGTCGATAATAGTTAAGCCCATATCTATATGAGTAAATATTAAAAACTGTTAACTAGCAAGCATAACATGTATAAATTATTGGACTCATATAGCAATTATTTGTTTTTAGGAATGAACATCTTTTAGTTGTCTTGTCTGTATTGAATTTTGTTATTGACTCGAAATTATAAACTCACGATTCGAACGTTGTATTTGGGTAATTTTTTATTAAGAACAAATTGGCATAAAGTGGTAATATAATTGAATATTGATTTCTGAATATGGGACAGAAATACAGTGATATCTCGTAAAATCGAATGTCAAGGGAAATGCTAATAATTTCATAGGAAATGCAAGTTACGAGTTTTTGACTTAACTTGAAATTCGAGATACAAAGGATTTAATTAAATCAATTTTGACCTAGACAGGTGCTCCAAGTAAATTTTTCTAGTTGCATTATATTATACTCGGCGTCTGTTTTTTGAAATTCGAGTTATTAAGTATAAATATGTTGTATCAATACTTTAGAGAGAAATAATATTTTGTTCGAGTTTCAAACTCTGATTAGTTCGAGACACATCGTATTTAGGGGTTCAGCGGAAGGGAATTGCATTTTTTTCGACTTACTAAGGAATTCGACTTAATTACGATTTATGATTCCACTTTATATTTATTGTTAGGACAGCTGGTAATTAGATAGAATATATATAAAGTCTTACCCCTCATTGTAACGTGCTTGATCAAGTCAATTGTCTTCGCCCAGGCGTCATCAGACAGTTTCCTGAATAACTTACTAAAACCAGCTCTGTTCGTCTTATAGTTGTTGTAGTATGATGCTGACAGCAGATATTCATAAGAGCGCTCGAGGTGAAGATTAGCGTAAGCCTTAAGTTCGATAGACATGTTACCATGGTGCCCGTATTCTCCGTATACAGCGTTACACTTGGCCAAGGCTGGAGATATAAGATTAATATGGCTGTATTATTGTGTTTATGAGATACCGCATGTATTACGAATTACTGGTTTGATAGTGACAATTGAAGACATAAGTGGATAAAAGGGATATTATACAATTTGCTAAACATTGAGAAAATAAGTTTAAGTTTATCTTTTGACTAGAAAAATCGCAAGTTGTCCCTAGTTTCTGGCAACATGCGGTTTTGAAGTGACAGTGGCAGTGTTGGGTGATTCGCACCCCTTGAGTCACCACAAGCTCCTCTCGCCTTGCGATGAGGCAGTCAATAAAGAACAGAATTTTAAACACTTCGTTATTTAAAAAAAAAACTAATTGTTTATATTGTAATCCTTTTATCGATTGTTTATTGAATAAGTATAGCAAATTATTTAATTATATTAAAATCGCATCAATATTTATTCATTTGAAAGATAATAAAATAATGCACATAACTTCTATTCTCATAAATTAATTAATATGAAGTTACACGTTACGTATACAATTAGCAATATTTTAAATCTAGTAGATTCTCTAAATATCTAAAACACTCATATAAGAAAAAAAATAATAATTACAAAAACTTATTTAATTACTCATGTCTTCAATGTCATTACAATTTACAAAAATATGATTATATATTGGAGTGAGACTTTATGTTAAACACTTATGTATTCTAAATCGTTATGTACCTTTGCACCACAGACTAATGAACAAATCTAATGTCAAAAGACGTTAAAAAGCAAACGAAAGCGATGACTTTTATGTTACCATAGTTCCATATTACTAAACCGACTTTAGCTCTGCGCTTTTTTTCGTCAACACGTTTGTAAGAACAACAGTGATTTAAATAAACAGTTACAAATAAAGATGTTTTGGACAACATATTTCAAAATTAACATAATAACATGTGTCGTAACAAATTTCTACATAATTAATTTTCAAAAGAAATGATTCAATAACACATATATAAATGGTGCTGATGATGATATATTCTGATAAAGCCATTTGTACAAATGTTTTGTAAAGTGAAATATAATAGATGTTTGCAACAACAAATCTTAATTAACAATAATGACGCAAGTGTGGCTCTCACATATTTATTGATATGTTTTTATTTGAAAACAGAAGCATAAAACATAAATAAATAAACGCGAACAATGGCTACCATACGAGCGGCATGATGTTATATTGTGGTAATTCTATTACATTCTCCATTAACTGTATACCTTAGAAAAAAGGTCATATTTTGGAACAATACTCTTACGATATTAAGCACTAACTGAATATATCATTTACCTATATCACACAAAAACTATTTATGAACATATTGATAATTGAATATTAATCACAGCATTTATAGATAGACATTTATTTGTTATACATAAAGATGAGAGCGAAGTGTCAAAGTAGCGTACGTTTTTTTCTGATGCTATTAAATCACTATATACACAAATGGTATTTAGAAAAATTAAATATTAAAGGATGAAATTTGAAATTATGAATGATTTTGAACGGATCTGATAGTGATGGTTTTTTCCAAAATTCTACTATACTAGTAAAAAAATTACTACTTTGGTAGAATTTATTATTTGATATGCTGGCAGTACTTTTTGATTTGACAAGCGATGGAAAATGAAACATGTTTAGCCATCTTAAAATTTCATACCCGTTGTATATGTTTTTTTTTTTTGGTAACCTTATTTCGAAATGCATCCTTTATTACTTACATCGTTTTCCTGGAAGAAAATAACATAATCTTAAAATATATACATATACATAAATAAATGTATATAACGTAACTTATTCCAATAACATGTCAAGAAAAGAAAGAACCTTGGCGAGCCGATTTGGCTCGATAGTGCAGCACTCATTTTGACATTAAATTGCAAATGGCGTCTTCTTATTCCGTGGAAACTCGTTTATACCCCATTATGCCACTGATAGGTTGAATGATAAGTAGAATATCTTGAAAATTATTGTTAACCAACTCTCTGATAATTCTCTTAAGAAAATTTTTTGTAACGAACAAATAATGTGTCGAATTGTTATTATTAATTGTCGCAAAATGCCACTATACATTGCATGGGGCCAAATTACGTGCTAGGGAGTTAAAAACCCACGACACAGGACAAAAGATCCCGTCAAAAATCCTTGTGAGCGTTCAATTTCACTTCATATCCTCGCGGAGGGCAAGCAGCGTTAAAATGTTGCTAAAATTGATATCATAAAGTGGAAAAGTTTGTCTGTTTGTTTGAACGCGCTAATCTCAGGAACTAACAGTTGGATTCCAAATATTCTTTTCAAATTTCATAGAACAATCTTTGGGGAATTCCTTAGGCTATTTAAAATCACGCTGCCACAACAGGAGCGAAGCTGTATAGAAAATAGTTACAAAAACGGGCTAAAATTATTAAATATTTTTTAGTTCCAGTCGAACGAAGTCGCCGGCACCACTAGTTGTATATAAAGAGGTTGAAATTATATAAGAGGAATAAGAATTTAAGGGAAAGTAAATAAGGTCATAGAAAACGGGACGTTCGCAGCTCACAAAACAATTTTGTAAATTTTACATATTATTACAGAAACTTATCAGAGTTTTATTACTGCAAGAAATAAATAGTTCAAAATACATACTGTTTTTTTTTGTACTGCTATTAATTGCCATATATCATGTACGACACGGGGGGATCAATTATTTATATACTTATATTAATATAGGAGGTAGCAGAAAATGTGAAATAGGTTGATATATTCTTTGAGCGGCCATTTATGATTATGGTCGAATTTGGCACACTGGGCGAATATAAGTATACAAATATAGAGTTATAAAAACGAATATAATCTTACCTAGATTTGGCGCTGATGGTGAACATTCCGCATTGACGTTACGATAGCAACTGTCGGCTGCTAAAACGCCGGACAAAGCCAGGAGGCAGGCAACTGCGAAAGCGATCGTCTTCATTGTTCTAGAAAAAAAAGTTCAGTTACATTTGAGCTATGTTCATGTAAATAGCTGATGGTTCTCTAATAGTATTTTTTTTAAGTTCTCAGTACAGTCTTTCACTGAGCGCGCGCATTTTAAGTGACTCACATGTATAAATCGTGCACAAAATTTGTATTTATTCCTGTTATACTGTATCAATTAACTAATCTACTGTAAATAAAACTAAATTTTATATGTTAAAAGTGTTTGGTTTTTCCGCACTAAAACAACAACTAGACAAATAGAACGTTTCTTTGATTCATTCCCGACTTGTAATTTTATTACCAAGTAGAACCGCCCCGTAGTCTATATATATAAAAATGAATCTCTATTTCCCTTGGGCATCGCATCACGCGTAACCGGATGGAACAATTTCACTAATTCTTTTTTTGTTGTGTTAATTATTGTCAGGAAAAGGTTCTTATGAAATAAAAACTTAAGGAAGTTGAACAGAACCTTAGAAAACTTAACAACATAATGACGATATTAATTTTATATGACTGTCAGTTGTCATAGAATATTACAATAATAGACATTGTTTTTGAATAATATCTTTTGTAATTAATTATACAAATTAGAATTCAATATTCATAGTTAAGACAGGACAATGTCGGGTCAGCTAGTAATATATATTAGTTAGAAAGTTTAACGCTCCTTTCAAAATAGTAAAATACTTAACCATTTTACATATAAAAACAATGAGAACTCGTCCACAAGTAGCGCGACCGCGGCCGTGCTAATGAAATCGAAGCTTTAACTAATTCGCGGAACCAGAATTGCGGAGAAGATTGAAGTTTCTCGAAGGTTCCTCATGAATTACATTACGAAAATTAAAAAATAAATAAATGTGAAAAAAAAATTAAATACAATTAGTTTATGAGGTCATTCCGCATATGACCCCCGGACGCTCCTAGATCTATACCTGTCAGACGCCATCTTTATAAAAGTTGTTTTTTTGTTAATTTAATTTGGTGTTACTGGCCAGTAACTTATAAGAAGTATTAGTCGTGCCCGCGATAATGTTCGCATGAATTTAAAAAATTGTAATCATCACCTATTGCACTGTGGCCTTGAGGAATGGTTTACAGAAACGCGAGGCATTTTTTATTTCTCACCATAGAAATTAATATTCACATCCCTAATTTGCAAAATGATGCTAAGATTATTTGCGATTTTTGCTATTTTTTATGTCTATGTTAAACTTCAAGTCAATAGATAGTTGAAGATTTTTTGTTTTCCACATACAAACTTTTCCACCAGCATATATCCCCTTTAGGGTTAAATTTCGAAAAATCGCCTCTTAGTGAACCTCTACATCACAAAAGGAAACTACAGAACAAATTTCATGTTTCTTGTTTTTTTTATGACTGATTTGATCACTGATTATAAGTCTTAGCATTGTGGACACAATATCACTTGATGTTAAGTAACAATGTGGACTGAGCCGGTGAACACACTAAGCCTGTGGTGAGAATGGCTCTCAAGTGTAAATACCGTAACACCTATACACCTATAAGTATTCAGTAACAAAATTTAAATTTGGGGTGCTGGCTAGTCAGGCAGCCAAACCCGCTTCATTAGTTTTGGCAGTGCATTGATGAGTCAATTAACCAAAATCTTTATATATATAGATATTGTCAGTATATAGATTTAAATACCTATCTACATAAATCAAAGTCATTTTTACTGCTATGTGTCTGATAGGAGTTGTTGTGTTCCTAATCTGTTATAAGCTTTCTGTATTGGCCAATATTGTACGAGATAAGACAATATTATATACAACTGTTATACATTTGATAAAGCATATAAGTTTCAAGGATATGGAATCAATTATTATTATATTTATATAAATATGTGCATATAGCAATGCCCGTGACTTTGTCCACATACATCTAAAATAAAAATTGACCCATTTTTGTCCTTTTTTTTTAATACACTTTTGACCCTTTTAGTGGTAGGGTAATATTAAAATATAGCTTATAGCTTTCCCCAATGGAAGCTCTATCAAATGCTAAAATAATTTTTGAAATCCCACTGGTAGCTTCTAATATTAGCAGGTTTAAACAAACTTTTAAATTTTATAATATTTATATAGACAACCAACACATAAATAATAAAATAAATAATCTTTAATAAACAAATGACAGGTGACAGGCTTTTCTCTCAGAAGGTCATAACTTTTTACATTTTTTTATTTTATGTTTACTTTAATATACAGCTCCATCAATATATCTTTCTGTGATAAACAAAACTGTTTGCCATGTTTTCATTTCGTATTTTATAGAACTTTCCAGAGAATTCTGTGTCACCTCAGAATTCATGGTTTATGATATCATTTGTGTAATAACCAAACTATATTATGCAAAATCCCACCTATATTGCACTATATAGTGTGATAAAACAAATTCAAAGATTAATAAATAATAAAATCAATTTATAAATGACTCAGACACTATATGTATAAAAAATTACCATTAAAAAGAAAGTATAAGTAAAAAAATAGTGTATAAACATATTGATCAGGATTATGACTGTTTTTATATTCGGCAGATAATAAAAAACATGAAATTGCGTATTATTATTATAGAAAATAATCAATATTTATAGTTAAAAAAAGCGTATCGTAAGTATAGACGTTAATTATTAAAATTATTTTTACATAGAGGTTTGATTTTGATTGATGCCGATGCACGAAATAAAAAAACATACAAAAATCTGAGTCATCTTACAAGAGAACTTGTAAAAAAATTCATTAAACTAAAAGTTAAAATTATTACAGACGTATTTTTAATTCCGTTTTTAATTTTTATACCGTAATATAAACGACGCAATTATATTTTCATTGGCATTTGGCAATAGAAAAATAAAATTAACACAAAGTAACAATTATAAGATTACCTTCGACAACAAAAAAAAATATTCACTCACCGAATGATATTAAGTATTGATAAAATAAATTTTAAAACGCGAACCGTCGAAAGTGCAGCCTTTACACACACTGGCGCAGAAGGCGACTCCCAACACAAAGGGTACTAGATAAAAACCTCCGTACTGTGACAGACGGACAAATACGTAATTAAATATCTTTATTTAGCGCGGAACTATTGACGACGTACCTACGATTGTGATAATAAAATAAGTGTTCGTCATCTGTCACATGAACATGGTCGAGGTACCAACAGTGATGCCAATTAAAAAAGTAAAATTAACTATATATTAACAAAGCTCACTCAAGTAACAATGGAACGGTAATTTTGTTTTAACCCACGATATCTTAACAAATATTTTAAATAGAATCTATTAAATTTGCACAACTATGATGATAATTCAATTGTATATAGTTTTCAATTTTTACTTAGTATTCGGTAATATTAGTAGGCTGGTATACTTATTACCGCGTGTCCCACCATACCCTGTTTTTAAACTTTGAGCCCTTAATCTATCTCTTTCACACAAAATTGTTGAGGTTTGGTGTTTCTAGGAAAATACTTATTTATAAAAAAGGTTGTTTTAAAGAGCTATTTCTTTGTATTTCTCTATGTAAACAATAAGAGTATTATATAAATTAATTGATTTCGGCGAACAAATAAAAGTTATAGATTGAAATGACCTAGAAGAATGTGATAAAATTTCCATGAGTTGCGTTGGAACACGAAACCTCGATATTATTCTTTGTTGTGCAACCACTACGGGTATTTACTGTCTCGCTCGCTCGCACCATTTCTCGAAGCGTAGTTGTCAACACGAGATGTACCAGTTATCGCTGCGTAGTTCGTTTTTGTCGTTTAATCAAAGCCATCGACGTGAATAGTCAGTGTTCTTCTGTAATATTGTTGATATTGATAAGTCGCCTTCTGCACCAGTGTGTGTAAAGGCTTGACTTACTAAAGTACTCTTTACGACGTCAATCTACATAAAAATCAATCGTCAAAGTATCTGTGATTTAATTTTAATAATGAAGACTTTACTTTTTGCAATCGTCGGCCTGCTGACTATATGTTCGCCTACCATCGCTACACAATGTGAGTAAATTTTTTATGCATCTTCGAGGACCAATTAAAAATAACTTAAGGTATATTGATAAAAAAGTCTTTGTCTATTTTATGTACTATATAAAAAAAAAACATATTCATGTTCCAAATTGAAATATACATGACATTAAACTGACTAGTTACCGCGTTACTAAAATATGCAAAAAAATACATTAAAATAATGTTGCAAGCTTTCATCAATAATTCTAAAGTATCTTAATAAGTTGTTAAATGCTCTTGATGTTTATATTAGTGTGTTTTAAAACATGTTTTTACGATTAAATCGAGCCTTTTCAGGAAAACCATCGTAAGCGACAATTTGGACTTAAGGAGAGAATTTTTAATTTCTAATTAAAAAGTATTTGTGACATCTTTATATAAATATTACCTGTTGTTCATAATTAATCAATGATTTATTAATTAGTGGCTATTAACATAGAGCTTCTATTTTACAAATATTTTTTTAGGAGATTATGACAAAGAGAAAAACAGTGAAAAGATATTTATAGCTTAGGGTGTTTTTTCTGAAAGGGCTTGATATTGTGGTATATTAAAAAGTTGAGAAGTCTAATATAGATTGGAAACCTTAATAATATGATAGCAAATCTTCTATTATAGTATCCCCATAAACTGGTATATCAAACACTTGAAGTATTGAGAATTATTTAGTTTTTTAGGAATATATTAACTTTTGCATTTGGTACACTGATTAGAGAGTACAACTGTTTTATTCCTGAACTACATTTTACATGTGGCTGCACTCACATTCATATTGATTTTGTGAAACAAATTGGATAATGGTATAAAAAGTTTCATTCAAAGTTTAGCCTTCTATTTACCCAACTTCCAATTTTTTTTTGTAAGTAAAAGTAGCCTGTCGCAATCTCCAGGTTGCCGTCTATCTCTATACCAAGATTCATCATAATTGATTCTGCGGTTTAGGCATGAAAGAGTAACAAAGAAAAAGCTCCTGTCGTATTTTATAATATTAGTAAGGATAATTAAATAACAACAATGGGAGGTAAAAAAAAAATTAGTTTTCCAACTAATACATTTGTTTATAATGACAGACTGATATTGAACATTTGTATTGATGAGTTTAGAATATCTCAGGAGATTCTTATTTCCTATATTTGTGAGATATTAATATACATTTTATTATATTTTGTTTGTCAAAATGTTTGGCTAGGTGGTTTAATATAGTGTTAGTATTTCCTATTTTATGGTATGCCCCAATTGAATTCAGCTTAACCTTGTTTTATAAATTGGTGTCAGTGATGCCTAATGGCTTGTCTGGTAATTTTTCATGATTACTGTTCCATGCATAAAAGCATGTTGATTTATAAGACCACTCATTTATAATTGATATATACAAAGTTTTGTTTATCCTTTATCTTGGCACCAAATCTTGTTTCAGCTTTGAGTTTATTTTTGTGATAAACTCACCCTATTGAGATTCTGTGCAAAATATATATTTTCTTCACTGGATAAGTAATTTTACAATCTGTGACATATATTTAACAGAATAAAAAAAGCAATGCAAATGTTCTAAATAGATTGGAATTTGTGGCAGGATTTTAATCTGTCTGTTGTAAGTTTCTGTTTGACTTCATAAATTTGACAAAATAAATTTGTGTTGGATTATTATGCATAAGTGAATTGGGTTATTCATTGGAAACATGCATTTTGAGTTACCACAAAAATAGGACAGCCACCATCTTGTTAAACCATAATGAAGTTATAGCAAAATTAGTAAAGTGTTCTACTGTTATGACATTTGCAGTATTATCTGTGAACACACATTGCCATTTATATATTAAAAAAAACAACAATATAAAAACAACTTATTTTCTCTTCTATATTTGTCTATTGTAATAAAACTTGTTCTTAGCTATCAAACAAAAAAAAATAATTATCAAACAGAAAAAAGTTACTGTTTGGCTTTGATTATTTGTACATAGATAAAAAAAACAAAAAGGATACATATAGTTTATCAATAATTTACTAATATACTTTCAAGGCAATGGGCGTTAATTTGTTAATCAGGAACTGACAGATACAGCAATATCATATTCAAGGCTACAATTAAATGATCAATTATCTGTTACAGCCATACAAACCATGTTAAACATCTATCACATAATATTAGTGCTATGATTACTCCTGACTTGATTTATAAAACTAAATATGTGAAACTAAAAATTATTTAATATTTTTTACTTAGTTTTGTAACCTTTTTCAATACCCCTTTACTCCTATTGGTGGCAGGGTGATGTTGAAGAGCCAAAAGCATTTTTTAATGAGTGTGCTATAAAATATAAAAATGTCTTTTGAAATTTAACTATAGTTGAACTGGACTAGAGTTATTCTTAGTAACTACTTTATGCAATTAACTTCTGCTTTATAATATTAACTACTTAATTTGCATGGATTTGTAACAATTATTTAAATGATTTTTTGCCTGTTTTTGTAAAAAAAAAATACACTGCTTTGGGGCCATTTTCAATACCTTTTAATATCCTTATTTTTGATATAACTCCTTAATTGAGCGCTCACGGGATTTATTGTTAACAAAAGGGGCCTGCAGAAAGTGTCGCCGTGGTATATGATTGGCGGGTATTTTGACATTGCTTGTCACCTGATGCAGACTTAGCTTGAGCATGGGTAGTGCGTGTATGTATCCCAAAAGTAAGTCCTTTAGGCATTTTTACTCAATAATAAGATTTTTATTCACTACTGGGTCCTGATCAACTCACATATAGTGTGAAACGCATCATTCATTTGTTCATGCAGGTAGGCTTGGAAGATTGGCATTAGAAAACCTGTTCCTAATGGATTGGGTTTTTTTTTTTTGAGAAATACCGCTTGTGAAATGTGAAATTCAATTTAGGCCTTAAGAAGGCGCTTATGAACGTCAAAATTACCGGTTCGAAAAGTAACGCAGTCATCGAGAAGAACCGGCAAGAAATTCGATCGATTCTCGATTTTTAAGTCTTATTTTTATCCTTTTATACAATAGTTTAATGTGTTACAGTAGTTATTAGCGGATGTACAGAGAGGGGTGTCAATTCCAGACATCACGATCTCTCACATATTGATCTATATCATAACCAGTTTGACATTGTTCTTGAACCTACTGTCCGGCAATTCAGTAATATTCTTTGGGACTTTATTATAAAACTTGATACTATTACCTAAAAAACTGTTACTTCTCTTATTGAGTCTAAAATATGAAGTAACCAGTTTGTCGCGATTTCTAGTTTTCAAATTAAGGCGGTGTTTAACGAATTCTAGCTTTTGTAAGTGTTTGCGGATATACATTAAATTATCAAGAATATATTGGGAGGGAAAAGTGAAAATACCAAATTCCGAATTCCGATGCCTTACTAATTATTATAAATGCGAACGTGAATAACTTGGTTTGTTACGCTTTCACGCCTAAAGCGCAGAATTGATTATGAAAATTTTTAGTATAGAGATAGATGGGAACCTGGCGACAGTGATAGGTTACTTTTTCTCACGGAAACGTTATCAGAAGTGGGATAAAAAAAGGGGCATACTCTGTATGAATCTCTTTATCGTGTTACCCGATTTGTTTCACAAGATTAACGCGACCGAAGCCGCACGCAAATCTAGTTAAAATATCGATCAATATTGAACGTCCGTAACTTATACAGCAATGATAGCTCAGTGGCAGCATATACTGACGCCGCGTTAATGAGTTCGAATCCCTGCAATGAGCTAAGTCAGTGGCGGATTTATATAAATACCCACTGTAGGCTATTCAGATTTTGTTGACCCCACGTACCACCGCAATTATAATTTAAATAAGACTTAGATTCTGAGCGATGATAAAAAAATCATGTAAATTTGTTATTGTGGACCTAATAACATGTAGTTATTATAAACATGAATGTTATTTATTTCTGTGAAACCTTGAAAATTGGGTCCCAAATTTGCCGCCTCTAAAATCTATTGTTAAATCCACCACTGAGCTGAGTTTCCGGTTAAGTAAAAACATTGTGATGAAACTATAGCATGGTGGTATGGCGTTTTCTAATGTCCGATTGAACAGCCACACCACCCTTAAGTTGAAAATTTGTTACCAAATACCAGTGGGTGTGTTTCGCCAATTACACTTGGGATCCAGTCCCTCCACTATGTTTAGCGTGGCTACCGTCTAGGGTCACATCATCACTTAACGTCAGGTGCGATTGTGGCTCTAACGTTAAATTTATAAATAATAATACATTTCACTCTCAAGGTCATTTCTGATGGTTTATTTCTCTACCCATTATGCTATCAAACTACATTAATATGTCGTCAGTATTTATCTATATCAGCGAGACATATTGACCTCAAGTCTGCGTACTGTAAGACGATACCTATGTTTGACCTTATGCTTTTTTACTTATCAAGGCCCCCGTTCACAGATCTGCCAGTGTCATCAGCTTATTGTGTAATTAAATTATTCAGTTTTTGTTTCTAATTATTTCTAAGGTATATTATATGAGTAGACTAGCTGCGATCGCGACCTTGTTCGCGTGAAATTTTTTTAAACAGCTTATCTCCAATTGGTGGTAGCATGATGTTAAATAGCTTAAAAGCGTTCTCTGCTTTACTAAATAAAAAAAATTAAATCTGCCTGGCAGTTCCAAAGATTAGCGCGTTTAAATAAAACAAACCATTTCGCTTTATAATATTAAATATATATAAAAGTATAGACAGTTCACTTTATGCATTGCATTGTATCATGTAAAATGTCACTAATATTTATTTGTTTAGACAGATGCAAATATACAACGGACAAAATAAACAAAATGAATCATAAGAGTAGTGTTATATATATTATCTGTTGATATGTTGATATATGTATTAAATTAATCCGGCCAGTACGCAACGCGAAATGCAATAAGTTTATTTATAAATAAATTAACAATAACTATTATAGGTAATATATACTAAAACAAAATGATAACCATTATAATTTACAGGCTAGGCAGTGTTATACTTCTAGGTATATGTATATGATAATTTATGACGCAATAGATTGTAACATATTTTGCTGCGAGAACAGACTGTTAATAACTTTCTTTTTAAACTTATGCTTGTTACAATGAAATATATCAATGAGTGCGAAATACAAACGTAATTAAAATAACTACAACGTGAAGGATTAAGACCTTGTTAAAACCTTTAACGTCGTTATTATTATTATAACCTATAATAAAATGATGATAGTCCATCAAGGAATTTATAATTGTTTTGTAGCCCATAGACAATTTTTTGTCAATTGGATGAATAAAAAATCTATGGATTCCATTGTTATCTCCCAAACAAACCTACAGGTAGAATTTATGACTGGCGTGTAAGTCTTTAGTCAAAAATAACAAAAGAAACTTATTTTGAACATGCCGTGAGAGATCGTCGCTGAACCATTGCCAAGATTACGTATTATGATATTCGGACGTCTGCCATCTTAGGTTAGGTATTTAAGACTCGGAGTCTTTATTTCTAATTTGAAATACACAAGATAGTTGATCGTTTTGTCTAATTTTTATATAGATTTGTGTGCTTATTTTTATTATTGATGGAGATAAATGAACAGTGAAAAGAAGTAGGTATTTAGTTTTTTTCAATTCTGTCCGTAAGGTCGTATTGAATTTATTTTGCACTATCGGTTCTGATAATGATTACAATCACCTTAAAGAGTCTATAAGTGACATTTATTACCATGTCAACTGTCACTGCAATTTTTAGAATTGTGGGCAAAAATGACAACTTGATTTAGTCATATTATATTATTAATAACTCTAATTCTAGTACATTATTTTTTCGTCTTCGCTTCTTCTATTTTATGCTTGGCAATTCAGTCCTCTTTAGAGACTATTACTGCCATTTTTAAGTGATAAGATTTGGGCATTTTGGGCAGACGAAACTATCTTCAACAAAATGGCGACTATCTTGTTGCAGTTCTCTTGGGAGTTGTGTGGGAAGTAATATATCATGTACCGAATGATTATTCATATTCACTTCACTTATGCTATTTAGCTATACTATAACACGTAAAATGTCGCCTAAATTACACATTACAGGGCCAAATAACTAAATATGTGACAAATAAAATATCACGAAATGACAGATCAACTGATACAGCCAAAGAAAATGTTCGAGTTTGAAAAAAAATCGGTTCATGTTAGCCAGTATTGATTAGTTCATTTCCTAGAAGCTATCTAACGATATTATATTTTGATTTTAATCGTAGCTGAAAAAAATGGTACGTCAACACAGGACGAGATAATTTGTATTTGGCGTCCTAGAAAATAACGTAATCAACTAGTTATATACTGTTGCCAGTTAACGTGTTAATAAAATATTTTTTATTTAATATTTTCAAATTTCAGTTTAAAACTCCATAATGACGTATGTCTAGCAGGACCACTGACTGCAGTATAAAACAATGACCAAACAGTATTCAAGGGTGAAAATAATTCCTGTCACAAACCGATAAATTGTGTTTAGTTACTTTTAAATAACACATAAACACTATCTTACTATGTATCCACGTCTGTGTAAACATTGTGACGCCCAAAACAACTATTATCGAGTCATTGTTCTATATTGACATGCGTGATCGATTACACGTCAAAATGGCGGACGACGGTGATACCAAGTAATAAATGCGTATACTCATTGTTTTAGGGAATTTACATAACTGTGAATGATTATTCTTTGAAGATATTTTTCCTGGATTTTGGATGTATCGTTTACTATGAAAAGTTGGTAAGGATGCCACAAAACTCCGCGGTCAATTCTAATAAACGAAGCCGCCATCTTGTTACTGCATTGTTTGATTTTTTGCAAATCACAAGATTATTAAAATACTCTTCCGATGTGGCATTGGCAGAAATATGTATAAATACACGTCCCAATAAGAAAAAAAAAGTAATTATGTTTATTTGTTATGTCAGTCCAAACTCCATGATGGATGCTATTGAGTATAATTCTCTGAAGAGTTTACTTGTAAGCGGATGGATTTGTTTTTTTTTTCATTTAAAAAGGTGCGATTTATATTTGTTCTTTTTTATGATATTTATTACAAGCGTGTACCCGACTTTGTTTGTTCGCAACTAAATATTATTTAATTGTTTTTGCGCGTTCTTGTAACATCTTTGAATACAGCTTTGCTACTGTTGATGTTAGCGAAAAGCCTTTTTCAATTAATGCTCTGTCAGATACGAAAATATTTTTTTAAATTCGACTGGTAATTGTTAATATTAAGATGTTAAAAAAACACAGAAACTTTTCCGCTTTATAATATTAAAATGGATTAACGTCTTAACTGCGCGTAATCTAATACAGTAGAATCTCTATAACTCGATTCTCGTTAAGTCTAATTCCTTAGTATGTTGAAAATAAAAAATCTATTTTCCTCCGCGGATACGCGGTATCTCGTATTACTCAGACTTTGTTACTCAAATAAAAAAATATTTCCCTGCGAAGTATTAATACTACATATTTATACTTTATACCTTGAATTATTAAAAAAATTGACTCTGTAAGTCTCAAGTACTAGATAATGACGTCTCAATATACTATAAGTCGAAAAATATACTCAAAAAAGGCACCTAAGTCAAAATTTCTTTAAATAAACCCTTTGTATCGCGTACTTCTTGTTAAGTCGAAACCTCGATAACTCGAAATTTATATCATTTCCCTTGATATTCGACTTATAGAGATCGAACTGTACTTTTAATCACGCTCTATAAGCTCGTTCAAAGTGGTTCTTTTTTGAATTTGTGGTTATATTAGCCAGTTATTACATTTGCCGGTGTTTACCCAGCTGCTCAAAGAAATGCAGGGCGGCGTGATAGCATGACCTCTAATATATATATTGTTTATATTATGACATCTGCCTATGCAAGCAATTTCCCTAATGTCAAAGTGAATTTGCAACTTAAACAAGGTACAACACGTGAGTCTTTGGCGGCATCTTGATCTGTCATGTTGTGATTTGTATTTTTATTCATATACTTAGTTATTTGGCCTTGTATTGTGTAATATAAGTGACATTTTACATAATCTAGTATAGCTGAAGAGCATAAGTGAAGTGAATTAGAAATAATAATTCCTAACTTGATATATTAATTGCCACAAAATCTCCCAAGAGAGCTTCAACACGAGTGTCGCCATGTTGTTGAAGATAGTTTCATCAGTCCAAAATGTACTATTGTGATCACTTGAAACTGGCAGTAATAGTCTCTAAAGAGGACTGTGTTGCCAAAAATTAAAAAAGAAGAATGTACAACGTAGAATAAAATAAATAATAATGTGTTACGGGTACTTCATGAATAATATATTCCTTTTTAAATTCAAAATGCTAGGGCGGCCCTACGTTGGCGATATGAAAGTAAATATGTCAAAGGGACAATGGAAGTTAAGAACTAGTTAGCCTAGCACCATCTATTATCGTTTCCGCTTCGAATGGGCATAGTTTTATGTAGACAAATCCCCTAAAATGTTTTATGGCAACAGCTTTATCAGATCTGTCATGACTGCTTCTTTACACAGAGTCGGATTACATGATCGCTCCGTGTACATGCAGTTACAGAAGTTTGTTGACTGCTTGGATACTAACCACACGTGATTGATCTTGCAGTGGTTATCATGGCACTTGAATTTTACAGAGTCCATTTCCACTTCGAAACACAAAGATTTTATATCACCTGGTGTTTAAAGTAACGATATGGCCGAAGACGGTGGACATGGTAAGGTTAAAAACTGGCTCTCAAGTGCAACTGTCGGAACACACCTTAACTTATAGGTATTAGACGGGAGATTTACAATTTGATGGTGGTAGTTGGCATCCCACCAGAGACTAGAAGACGTGTGTGCGCTGTCTCTGGTCTGTGGAAACATGGGAGTTTGCAGTGTCGCTGTACTGCATTTTAGTCAGTAGGTGTTAGGTGATTGGCACCCGGCGAGTCACCACATGTTTCTCTCTCCTTGGCCTGAGCCCGGGTAATGCGTTTGCGTATTGCAATGTGAAAGTCCGTAAAGAATAGGATTTTGAACATCACGTTAATCATAGAGGGTGGTGGCTAAAGAGAGTGGGGGATAAGAATAAATTGATTGATAACAGAAGTTTAGGCAATTGGCTTATCAATTTATATAGGCTAATTGCGTTTAGCGTTTCTCAGTGATTGGTTACATTGTAATCTAATTATGATAATTTATTTATCATATAATATATATTTGTCTGTAATAATGTAATTTAGCGTCTTGTGTCATGTAGGAAGCGTAACTGTGAATTATAGTCACATCTCTTTCTTTCATGCCGTTATGTATGAATTAATATTTTCTATCCCTTTCTAGAGGCTTCATACGTGGAATATTTTTATTGTTATTTTGTAAGTTTAGCTTTATGGTCACAATTTCATTTGATGCTTAGAGAAGATGTTGCTCGCGATGGTGGACACGTTAAACCTAGTTAGTTATGGACTGGTTCTCAAGTGCAACTGCCGGCACACACCTGTATGGCGGCAGTTTTTCAACTTGAAGGTATCAGCTACGTTACGGCGAGCATTAGAAAAAGCCATACCACCTTAGTACGGTTTCATCACGATGTTTGCCTTCGCGGTAAGCTCAATTTCATTGTAAGTGTACTCGAACTCACGTCCTTTGACGCAGCGTCCGTACCAACGAAGCTATCATCGCTTCAATAGATATTTTAAATATGTTGTTCAGTAATAAATATCGGTTTTCCTTTGGTGATCTGGCAGCAACTCACGGTGATAGGGCATTTTCTAATGCCAACCTAGTTTAAACCCTCAAGTTGGATATCTGCCGTCATTTATTATAGGTATGTTCTAGCAGTGATACTTAAGAGCCAGTCCCTGGACTAAGTTTAGCGTGTCCGCCATATTGGTCCACATCGTCACTTGTCCTTAGTTTGTGGCTATAACGCTAAAACCTATAAAAAATTAAATATTAATTTTAATAAATATGTAGTTATTGTACTCTCAGACGCTATAAAATCCCCGACTGATTGATTTGCCACTGAAGGTCAAAATATAATTATTCATTGATAAAAAAATATCTTGATTGTAAACGGGGGAAAACCGCATAAAAACAGTAAACAATATGATTCCATTGAACACGAAACCGTTGTACTTGAGAGGTAATCCATCTACTATGCTTTAGTCTAGTCGACAAGTTGAAAATGGTCTTAAATAGAGATACTTCTCTTAATATTATGTGTGATAGCTCATTGAATCTAGAATGACGCCTAAAAAATGTGCCATAAACATGTCTTAGCACTTAAAAAATTCTATAAGTCATAAACAATTAAAGAAGTAAAAACGGCATTTCGTGTACCGCCAATATTTCATAGACTATTAATATTTCATAAATTTCAATTCTTAAAAAAGTCTTTATTAGAATTTTTAAAGAGGAGGTAATTTCCAAAAAACATCCCAGCTCCCGAAACTGTATCTCCATCACTACTAATATTATAAATGTCGAATATAAGTTTGTTTGTTACGTTTTCACGCGAAAACTACTTAAACGGTCATCATGAAACTCTGTACACATATTCTTGGAGGTATTAGAAGTAACATAGGATACTTTGCCTAGAAAAAAAATTTACGTAAGATAAAGCTATATATCTAGCTATATAATATATAATATTTAGCTACTTTAACGCTATCTAGCATTCCAGAGTATAGGGGATACGAAGTTAATCGGGTCAGCTAATTTCTTTATAATTTAAATTTACGCTGAAAATGGGTCTCCGTGCGACATTTTTAAGTTGCTCGCGGCTTCAAAAGGAAGTACGAAACATTTATTCATATTTTCAAGTTTTTTGAATATACTTTTTTAATTTGAAAAATTATGGTTTACTCTGAACACTCTAAAAAATGTATTCCACTTGATAATTTTACTGAAAGTTAATTTTTCTACAACTTAAACGATTGTTAACTAACAAAATTTTCTATAACTTCCGTCTTAATAGTAAATGAAAAAAAAATTAAAATAATTGTCGCAAAATTTTTTTCGCATCTTTGGAGCGGTTCTTATACATAACAAGATCGCGCCACCACCATTCATATAAATCTTCTGTAAGGTGGTCGTAACACATCGTCACTTAGGTTGCCTTAATATAGGGAAATCTCAAATTAGATCTTTTTCGAATCTTCGATTTAACCTGTGTAACTGAGTCTGTGTTGCCATAGTGACTTTATAAATTATCCTCATTGAGCCTTAAACACAAATTACGGTTCTTCGGATTCCGGGAAATCAGATATCACAAACATTATAATAATCCCGCAGTGGACATATTAGTTTGAAGAATTTTATACAAAACCAGAACAACATTAACATCTAAATATTCTTTAAAAATACAGAACTAAAATATTTTATTATAAAATTGAAGCCAGACTTTTCCTTACTCTATTTAAGTCAATTATTAACTAACATTTTTAAATACTTTATAGAACTTTTATAAAGATTAAGCATTGAATCTTACTCCTCTTTATATCTTAGCCAGTAATCGTTTTTCTTTTTCTGCATAATTAAGGTTTAGAAGATAAGATGTAATCTTCATTTTACTTCTGGCGTGTTTATTTCCATCAATTATAACAATTATAAAATTCAGGATTTTTCGGAATACCGAAGATCAGGTAACACTGTTTGATATAACTATTTTAATAAATTTCCATATCGTATCTAATCAAAGATATCACAAGTGTTATGCTCAGCCTTTGTCTCGAGTGGTCCGATGACATTCGTGTCAGCACGTACTTCTAATCTGTCATTCTTAGGGCATCAGATAAACGTGTGTGTTTTGTTTTGTGATTTTGAAATAATTCTCATATAGTAACAGGGTTATTTGGGATTTCAGATTACAAAATGATAACGACTGATTTTCGGATCATTGAATGATGCAATCTCTTTTTAACACGCTTATATTAGTGTCTATTATCTCAATGTAATGGAAATTTTCTATGTAATCTCCAGAGAAAATACAGTAATACCATGGGTTTGTTGTCATTATCACATTCAGAATCGACAAAATAATTAAAAAACTTATAGAAAATAGTACAGCTATGTTATCATAGATGTCGCTGAAACATATTTTGTATTTAGAATTTAATACTTTTTTTTAACAATTATTTATTTTGATGTAGGTGAAAAAACATATCTAATCGTAAAGCAATTTGTTCTCTTTGTATTTTTATTTGTAATTTACTATTATAGAAGCATGATCTGTATTATAAGTTGGAACAAATACTTCTTAGTTTAAACATACGAGTCGCCATCTTGTTAAAACGTAGTATGAAAAACCCTGAAGATATTGGCAAGGTACTTATGCTTTCTATGTGACGTTTGCATGATCGTTTGAGTAAAATATATTCTTGATTCCATTTAACACAATTATACGCGAATGTGTTCACAGTCGGCCATTTTGTTTTTCATTGTCAACGTGCCATTGACCTTTGGACGGTTCGATACAAAGAAACAATGACTTCCTTGTCTTTGTGACTTTGTTGAACATGTTATAATAATAAATGCCTACTAATATTTAGGTTACCATTTTAGGCACTTGTATGTTGCTTTCTTCTTCAAGTTTTAGATAAATAATGCACTTTACTCTTGTACTTTACACATAATGAGATAGGTCTCAGCGTATTACTTTTTTCTGGTATAGTTTTTCCCTTTCGATTGAAAGTGAGGAAGTCATAGCATGGTGGTAGGGCTTTTTCTAATGCTCGTCTGGGTAGCTACCACCCTCAAGTTGTAAACCTGCCGCCAAATACCAATAGGTGTGTTCCAGCAGCTGCACTTAGGAGCCAGTTCCTCCATAGGTTTAGCGTGTCTACCAACTTGGGCCATATCGTCACTTAAGATCAGGTGAGATTATGGCCATAACGCTAAAACTTAGAGTAAAAAAAAAATAGAAAAGGAAAAGGCAAAGGTATCTAGACCATGCAGTCAAATCATATGTTGTTTTAAATGCAGATGATACTGGCTTCATCCAGATGATGATTCTCTTGTTGAAACTCTCTTGGGAGTTTTTGTGCCAACTAATTTATCATGTTCCGACTGATTACTCACAATTCACTCTGTCAGCTACACTATATTACGTAAAATGTCACCTTAATTTACACAATATCACGTCCCTTGACGCGAAGTCGTACACTACCACTGAACTATCATCGCTTTAAAACATATAATATAATACAAACATATTTTTCTATCTGCACTCAATAATTGTTTATATGTTTTTTATTTGATTTTTGATGGTGTAATATCTATCCCCAGGTCACCTGGACTCCGTCGTCCTGCCCAACGAGTGGCTGACAATGCACGGGCCCTGTCGCAGGAGTATGTACACACAAATCCAGATGGAAGTGGCAGCTTCTCTGCAGTACCTCGCGATGGGCGCGCACTTCTCCCGTGACAAGGTGAGTTCGTACTGTTCAAATCAAAACAAAATATTTTACCCAATTTAGGTCCCGAGAAGGCGCTTATGAACGTCAAAACGACCACCGGTGAGGTAAATAGCCCGGTCATCGAGAAGAACTAGAAAGAAACTCGATCTGGTTGTCTAATTTTTTAGGTACATATTTGAGAAAGGAAAATTGTAATACATTTAGCTGACTCACAAAGAGGGGTGTCAATTTCAGTCTTCACCGCTGCTCGTATATTGATCCACTCTGTAATAGCCTTTTGACGTCAAAACCCATTGGACATGGTGCTTGAATTTATCTGAAGTGAAAATACTTATGGGAGTGCTGTGAAATTATGTTCCGCAACCTTTTTGTGTGACGTTCGTTCGGCTAAATTCAGCTCGAAGCGACTAGCGGAGGGCGTGTGGATTTAGCATTCGCCGAATTATATTTACATATTAGCTGCGCCCGCGGCTTCGTTCGGGTCATGCTAATAGTAATTTTGTATCTTTTTTTCATACATAAGGTATAGCGCTATGGCCAAAATCTGACATGATCTTAAGTGACGATACGGCTCAAGTTAGTAGACACGCTAAACCTGTAAAGGAATTAGTTTTCAAGTGCAACTGCCGGAATACACATATTATACACATATATATATATATATAGGTATTTGGGGGCAGATTTTTAACCTGAGGGTGGGAGCTAGCCAGGTGGGCATTAGAAAAGCCCTACCACCATGCTATGGTTTCCTCACGATGTTTCCCATCACCGAAAACTCAAGCTCATTGTGGGTAGTTTTATGTGTTTTAGTTATATTAAACATTAAGTTCACTTTATTTTTATATTTTATTAATTTTTCTTTTCTTTTATCTACATACAACAATTTTTATATTTTGATTACAATAATGCTGGTTAGCTGGAAGAAAATGCCTTGTAGCTCATCTGTATATAGACATTAAAAGCGCAATAAAAAGTTCATTAATTCATTCATATTTCATTTAATTGACACAAAACCATAACGTATTTATTGTACACCTTTTTTTACTAACGTGGTGTTTAAAATCCGAGTCTTTATGGACTTCCTCATCGAAACGCGCAAACGTCAACCAGGGTTCAGGTCAAAGGTGTGAGGGACATTTGGTTCCTCATTAGGTGCTTATCACTCAACACTATGATTTCTTAGGTTTACGCGAATATTATTCATTGAAATAAAACTAATTTAAACGGATTTTATAATTATAATTTATACATTTAATTAAATCGGAACCCAAAAGACCAACTGCCAGACCTCAAGACACTGTGAGCTCTTTCTGCGTTGATCGGAACACTATCAATAATAAAAATTAAATTGAAGGTAGACACAGTAACATAAACTTTTCTGGACAACCTACACCTCAGTCCGCCCCGTGACCACGAAGGCTCGAAGGAAGACCACGAAACGTCGGGATCAAAATTTAATAAATAACCGCGATAAAATCCGTTTAAATTAGTTTTATTTCACTCAACACTACTCACCAAAACGCACCCCAGCGACTTTTCAAACTCTCGTAAATCAGGAACAGCGGCCACAATTATTTTAAATATACTGTACACCTAAGCATTACTCTATTGGTGAAAGTTGTATGATTTTAGAGTGTCTTGCTGCACAGACAAACAGACAGATTTGCCGAGGAACTTTGTTTTATAATATACTGGTGTTTGCTTGCGGCTTCGCTCGCGTTAACATTCATTTTATCATACTAATCGAATGACGCTATGTAAAGCTTCATACAAAGTACATCTCTACACCTCTCTTTACATCACTTCCAGCAAGGTTTACGCGAGAAAAGAGTAAAAGTATTCATTATAATCGATTCAACGGTTTAGGCGTGAAAGCGTAACAAACAGACAACTCACTTTCGCATTTATAATATTAGTCGGATACGCATATATCAAAGTCTTCCTCTATATGTAAAAATCATATGGTTTCAGTTTCTTGCATTCCACGGACATACCAACGTGCCAGGGGACTTTTTTTTATAATTTAGTGATTAATTTTAACATTTTTCAGGTTAATCGTCCAGGGTTCGCGAAGCTGTTCTTCGATGCGGCCAGCGAGGAAAGGGAGCATGCTATGAAACTAATCGAATATCTACTCATGAGAGGAGAGCTCACTAAGGACGTATCCAATCTCATTAAAGTCAAGGTGAGTAGGTTTGCCAATAGGCATGATCGATATTCATCGATGGTGAATAAATATCGATATATAGCTGGAATACATCGATGTTTTGATTTCGATAACATCGGTTTAAGAAGCTAAAATATCGAAACATTAGTATATCCTTTAGGGCCAGCTAGCGTTGGATGTACTAGCTAGGGACCTGATAACTATCAAGTTCAAGTATTTTACATAAGGTGACAGTGTTCATCGAAACCGTAGTAAGCCGTAGTACGAATAGTTATTTCTTTTCTGCATAGAGCATTTCCCAATAGATTAAAAAAAGCTATGAACTTGTGAGTGAACTTGTAAAGTGGAAGCGAATTTAATTTCCTCAATAACAATAAACATATTAAAAATAAAATGTTTACATTTAATACAGTTTTATTAGCTACCGAAAACATCGATATTTTTTATACTTATCGATGTTTTTCGCATATCAACGCTTTTAAATCGATATTAATTTCTGTAGTTTACTAAATAAATAAAAAACTTAATTCAATTTAGGTCCTAAGATGGTGCTTAATAACATCTAAATTACCACTCGTTCGGAAAATAACCCAGCCATCGAGAAGAACCGGCAAGAAACTCTATCTGGTTATTTCTTTTTAGAAGCATATTGAAATGATACATTTACAATAGTTATTAGTGGATGGACAGAGAGGGGTGATAATTTCAAAGATCACCATCGGTCACATATTCACCCAGTCTGTGATAGCCTTTTGACATAAAACTCGTTTGACATGGTTTTTGAACTTACCATCAAGTATTACATATACCAGTCGGTAATGTGCTAAATACCTATAATTATTACTGGTGTTACTGACTGTAAATAGCGTGACCGGTTTGACTCTATTTCTAATATTTAAGTCATGCTGGCATTTCACGAAATCCAGTTTTTACAAGTTTTTGCGGACGTTACATTGCAAATTTCAAAACGTAGATAGCTCAGTTGGTAGTGTGTATGAATGCCGCGTCAAGGGACGTGAGTTCGAATCAATGTACCGTCTGTCCGGGTGGAGTTTTTAATTGATTTTAAACGTCCCGATGAGCTAGATACTTGACTTTTGGACTGTAGTTCAGAAGTGGGTGACAAATACATGAAAATGTTTTAAAAGGAGAAGAAAAACGAGAAGTAGGAAAAGATATGTCAGATGAATGTTTTTTAATACTGACAGATGAACAGACTATATCCAAATATTATTCACATAACTCTAAAAAGGAGAAAATAAGGTGCCCCATAGTTTTCGTTTCCAATCTTTTATTCTACACTTTTTAGTCCGTTTTAAAAACATGATACATTACTTTTTTAAAGGGAAAACTTCTATAGCGCGATTTGGACAGGGAGTGAATACATGTAAGTCGTCATCGACATGGTCACGTGACGTGATCACGTACACACTATATCTGTTCCTATTAGCATACACTTATTGCGCTGTAAACAGTTTTGATTTATAAGTTTTAATTTAAGATCAAAAAATTAATTTGGATATGCGAAACTAACAACTGTTTGTTTATATTTTTCACTTCTGTCGGCTGTCCTCATGACTGGTTTGAATTTTTTTCATTATTATTTTCTTTTATTTCCTTCAGCCCTCGCAAAGCAAGAACTATAACAATGGAGTCGAAGCGCTGGAGGATGCCCTTAAGCTGGAAAGCAACGTCACAGAAAGCATCAGAACTGTCATCAAGACCTGCGAAGGCGATCCAGAGTTCAATGATTACCATGTAAGTGCTTATAATATTAACAAATGGTGTAAACTGCAGTTATCATCCACAACAAGCTAGACAAATCAAAATGTAAGATTTTTCCGTCACGACACTTTCTGTCGTCTGTTCTATATATTGCATTATATTTCTATAGTGTAAACCACTGTGTTGGCGGACTTGTCATGCAAAAAGCTAAATATAGACAATGCACAATTGAAACGTATTTAAAGAACCATTTTTTAACTTAACATCAAGTGAGACTAACGTAAGAGATATTATTACTGAAATAATTAGGAATACAAGTACCCTCTCGAGCTTGCTTTCGAGTAACAAATCTTGGTTTATATTTATTCAAAAATATAACAAGCTAAATAATATAAAGCGTATTATTAAAAGTAACTACAAATACTTTACCAATATAAACATTGGCCTTGCATTTCCTAGGGAATGTAAAGTAAAAGTTTTACTCATCTTTTACAAGGTAAAATATTAAGTAATAATCCATCTCGTACGCTATTGGCTAAGAGCAGTCATAGGTGTGCGCTTATTGGTTCAAGACAGCCAGTACGTTCTCAACGGCTGCGCAGATAACGCGTCAGCTGTTTCCTAGCGTGTTATATGTATTATAATGTATTTGGTCAATTGAATGGTGTATTATTAAATGTTTATTTTCACTACTCGAAATGTATATATTCATTACAAAATTTTCTACCATTCCTAGCTGTCTCTGCGTTTAATTTAATTGCTCTCATACTGTGGTAATTCATTTATTTGTATTTGTTAGTATAATTATCACTAATAATACATGTACTACAAAAGGAAATCGTAAAAACCCATTGATCTGTGACAATCACGTCACGTTTTTATACGTTGATGATCCGGTTAGTAGTGTATATGGAGCCTCAGATTTTGGTGAAGGAAACATCGTGATGAAACCATAGCACGGTGGTAGGGATTTTTCTAACGCCCGCCTGGCTAGCTACCACGCTCAAGTTGTAAACCTGCCGCCAAATACCAATAGGTGTATTCCGGCAGTTGCATTTGAGAGCCAGTTCCTCCACAGGTTTAGCTTGTCTACCAACTTGGGCAGTATCGTCACTTAAGATCAGGTGAGATTATGGTAATAACGCTAAAACCTTAAGTATATAAAAAAAGACCCTCAAGTTGAAAATCTGCCGTCAAATACCTATAGGTGTATTTCGGCAGTTGCACTTGAGAGCCAGTCCTTATAATAGGCTGACATGTCGACCAATTTGGGACACATCCTCACGTAATTATAGGGTGAGAATAGGGCTATGACGCTACTAACTATAAAAATATATAATAGAAGAAAAAAAAACTATACACATGAGACCGAGTAAATAATTAATATTTTGCATTTTTATTAAGAGTACGTTATAAAAAATAAGGAATAAAATACAAATGAAAAGGATACGATCTAAGAGTCTGCAGTGTGAAAAGTTTGAAAATGACGTTACAATTGCATACATTGAAGCACTAGAATGTTTATTCTATTATGGAGCTTAAACGAAGTCAACCAACATAGTTATATTGCAAATTTTAATTGAAAACTTTTTTGTTTTAAGAAAACACGAGCGAAAGTTTACTAAAGCAACTTCAAAGCTCAAGCTCATGTACGTGGATTTGAACTCACGTACCTAGACGCGGCGGCAAATAAACGACATTTCTATATACTTTTTTGTATGTTTATATAATTTTTATTAATATTTCCATGGTTATATTATTACAGCTCGTGGACTATCTCACTGGAGAGTTCCTTGAAGAGCAATACAAGGGACAGCGTGACCTCGCTGGTAAAGCTTCGACCCTCAAGAAAATGCTCAACCAGAACTCTGGCCTCGGAGAGTTTATATTCGATAAGAAGCTCCTCGGTATGGACGTTTAAGCCGGCAACTTATATTTCCTTTGCCACATTAGTAGATATAATATCTATTGTAGTTTAAAAAAAAAAAGTAATCGATAAATATAACCATCGTTTGCAAACTCACCGTTATCACCTAAATTCAAACTTTAAATTGAAAAAAAAAAACGTCAATTGTAATTACGATTTTCGAGTTTCTTGTGAGTTGTAAACATATGGTAAAGTTTAAACAAATATGTATATTACAAATCGCACCCAAATTTTACGTGATATATCGATTTATTACAGCATTGTTTTTTTTAATGTACAAATTATGTAGTGTTAAGACTAAATTAGTTGATAAAGTTGTGCCTATTTACTCCACTATTATCTTCGTATCTGTGGCGCGTCAGTTTTGACAGCTGTCAAAATGACGTTGCGCCGCCATTTCGATTATCGCGGTCCACGTAATTAGTTTGTATTATTTCTTATTTAATAATGATAAATCATGTATATTATTTAAACAGATTTTGGCGTTTTATGTTTTTTGTTTCTTTTTAATGAATAATAAATAAAATTTCCTTTCATCGTGTGGCGTTTTATTTATTGTACCTTGTAAAGTGATTTTATTTACTCGTCTGATTTTAAGTGACATTTGCTACGAAGGTACACTTAGCACAAACTTAGGATCATGTAGTTTTTGGCGGAATTTCAACCGGTCGTATTTTAATTTCAATTCAGTTACTTATTATCTGCTACTTTTTATTTAGTGGCAATCCATTTATACAAAATAGATGCACATACGACTTCGTTTGCGCGGAACCAAAATAACGAAATAATATTTTTTTGGTCCGTTTTTGTTACTTTTTTCAATATAGCTCTGCTCCTATCGGTATTAGCGTGATGTTAAATAGCTTAAAGCGTCCCTCAATATTTGCCCTATAAAATATAAAATAATTTTTGAAAACCTTCGAACTAATAAACTTTTTCGCTTAATAATATGAATCAAGACATGTCTCATGCCAACATTTAGTGGAATAACAGACTATCACACGACATCGCTATAATATCAAACGTAATCCATATTTCAAACGCTTGTTATCATTTGCATGTAATGATCAGATTCGTTTAAAGCGTTGATAGCTCCGTTGTGTGCGGACATCGCGTCAATGGATGTGAGTTCGAATTCTTACAATAAGTCTGACCTTACGATGAGATAAAACATCGTGAGTAGGGAGGCGCAAAAAAACCGACTTTTTTTTTTCAGTCTCGAGTGAAAAAATGTTAGTTTTTAATGTTTTAAGAGCCCTCTCCAAAGAACAACTAAAACTCTACTGGGCATAGCGTGTCCATCATCTTGGGGGAGATCGTCACTTGTTAGATTTTGCCCATAACACTAAAATCTACAAAAAAGTATACTTTTTAATAAGTATACGGTTATTCGACTCTCGGATTCTATTAAATCTCCGATTGATTGATTTGCTACTGAAGGTCAATATATAATAACACGTCGATAAAGAAATATCTTTATTCTAAAAGGGGAAATTATGACATAATTTGGGCTAGTGACGTATATATAAGTGGGGTAGCCCCAGAATAATAGTATGGCTTCGTATATTATTCTAGCTTTTAATGAAATCTTAAGGTCCCACTGGTTATTCAGAGATAATTATGTACAAGCGTTTACAACATCGAGTGTGCGTTTATTAACATCACTCAGACACTTGCTTATTAAACAAATAAGTTACTATCCGCGGCTTTACTTGCGTGTATATTGATTTTGTCAAACAAATAGCATGACGCAATTTTGGTATAGTAAGACATATTAACGTATATTTTGATATATTTCTAGAAAACGGTGTGTATCTTTTTCGTCTGTCAGTTGTTTGCGCGGTGAACGATTATTAGAAACCATTATACGATATTTAAAATCGGAACACCTTTTATAAATAATGTTTTTTGTATACTTAAGGTTTAGCTATATGGCCATAATTTTTCCGGTTCTTATGTGACGATAGACAAGTTGAAAGACACGCTAAATCTGTGGTGGGATTGGCTCACATGTTCAACTGCCGGAACACACCTATCGGTATGTGGCGGCAGATTTTCAGCTTGAGTTTGGTAGTTAGCCAGCCATAGATAAAGCCCTACCACCACGCTATGGTTTCTTCACGATGTTTTCCTTTACCGAAAGCTCAAGCTCATAGTGGGTGCTTGGATTCGAACTCACGATCATTGACGCGAATTCGTACACACTACCACTGAGCTATGATCGCTTCGAAAATGTAGTACAAATACGTGTTCATGCAACGATGACCGCAGAGCTAATGAGTGCAAAAATATATATTATAGCATAACAACTGTCTGCGGCAGCTTGCTATACCGTAATATATAGCTTACTATATTATTATATATCATAGCTCGCCCGTTGTGAGCCTGAAAAATATACTGACCTCGCTGATAACGTAATAATAATGACGTAAAACGTATCGTGACATTTAAAAGCATTTAAATAATCTTATCATTTTTACATACACGCACTGCAGGGGATTTAACATATCTATGAAGTGGAGACTAGGAGCGTTTTGCGATCTTTCCGTCGCAATAAACGAAAGTGATCCGTCACGCTGGTCTTGGTGACGTTGATCGAGGTTCACTCAATTATATTAAAAGTAAAAATGTGTAAATATTGTATATGCGCACCAGAAGTGTCGCGCTCATTTTTAATTAAACTAATGGGCAGCAAACAGGCAGACTGCCCATCTGACGTTAAATGGTTACCGTCGCTTATGATTAACTGCAATACCAGGGGCATTACAGCCGTGTTGCCGACCATGGAGATCGTATTTCAATCCCTTTTTGAAGAGCCCCATATAATTTTGGGGGAAAACTGTACAGGGCAGTTGGCACACTCACACCTCAGTATCGCGTTGGCGTTGGAGGAAGTATGTTCTATGCCGGTTGATATATAGAGTGCCATAAAAAAACCGCAAATGCCCTCGTATATAATGTGATATTGTATGATCTCTACAAACAAAACTTATAAAGGTCATGGGATCACATTTGTAGATCCTGAAATGAGTGAGATTACATATTACGTTAGGTTGCGTATGCTTAGCCTAATAAAAGTGGCACAATCTCACTAGTTTTAAATGAGGATATCAGCCTAGTGGATGTACTCGCTCTCAATTGGCAATCCCGGATTACGCTTATTGGTATTTGACGTCAGATTTTCACCTTAAGAATGGTAGCTAACCAGGCGGGCATAGTCTTTCTATATGTGAGCTAATCGCATTAATTTTCTGTCAATCTATTCTATTGACCCTCGGCAGATAAAAAAAAAGATATACCTTGTAGTATAAGTACTTCCCGAGGAATTTCTGGCGGGATCTTGATCTGTCATGTTGAGATTTTTATTTTAATTCATATACTTAGCTGTTTAGCCCTATATTGTGTAAATTAAGGCGACATTTTACGTAATGTGGTGTAGCCGAAGAGCATAGATGAACTGAATTGTGAATAATCATTCGGAACATGATATATTATTTGCCACGAAAACTCCCCAGAGAGTTTCAATAAGTGTGTCACAATCTTGTTGAAGATAGTATTGTCTGTATTTAAAACAACATCTGACTTGGCTGGATGGTCTAGATACCTTTGCCTTTTCCTTTTTCAATTGAAAGGGAAAAACTATACCCAAAAAAAGTACTAACTATACTAACATAGCATAAGACCCCATTAACGTAAATAATTTAAATTAAGGAAAACTAAGACGTAAGACTATTAGAGTATAATCTAAGAAATATTTACAAAGAATTAATTTAAATAAATACCCGTAATTGTGACACCGAACAAATGCCAAAATAATGTTCAATCTAAGAATCACTGCACTCAAATGTAACAAACATATCAAATTCATTAACCTACTCTACTATACGCGATCAAATGGAATTATGAACACTAAATATTGTATTCCTAAATTAAAAAGAAAAGGTCTCTGATCATGGCCGAGGTATTGTGGGATTAAAAAAAAAAAGACGAGCATTAGAAAAACCCTACCACCATGCTATGGTTTCATAACGATGTTTTCATTCACCGGTAGCTCGACATGGTTCATGTACTAGACAAGCTATGATTTAGGGTTGCTAACACAAAAGACACACAGCTTAGAAAGCGGGTGACGGATAATCTTGTTTAAATATAAAAAATCCTTGTCACGTTGTTTGTCCGCCATAAACTTTGAAACTACTGAACAGATTTTAATTAAATGTTACACACTGTGCACAGTTTGATCCAACTTGAGATGCAGCATAGTTTTATCTCGATAAGTGATCGTTACGCGATAGATGTCGCTGTAGCCGATGTGATTGACTACTCGAAAATTTAAAATAAAATCTGCCAGGTAAGCTAGTACCAGTCTAGATTTAAACGCTCGAGCGTAATGAATTGAACCACTATATTGATAATACTATAAGTCTTATAGGTAGGTCGAGCGACGCGTATTTCGCTTACTCTGGGACAAGTTTTATCACAGGTAAGAACTTAGCATATATAAAAATTTAATTCATTATGCGTGATTATTATGTTCTTTTGATATACTGCATTTCGCGCCTTTTCTGGAAAAACAATCGTAAAAACATTTTTTTTATTGTACGCTTTTATTATTATCTATGTAAATTAGAAAAAAGTATGTTAATAGCCAGTATTTTAATAGAACAGTGGTTAATTATGAACTTATTATGTATATATAAGGCAATTGCTTTACCCTCGGGCTGATGGAGGAAAGACGTGAGATGGTTTTGCAGTCGTCAGTCGATGCTAATAGATATCGGCAGCTCAATATACAGATTTCTAAGTCTCTTAAACACGACCTACGACAGATAATACCGATTATATACAAGAGGCATAGAGCGAAATAGAGGCTCCAAAGTTTTCGCTAGAGATCTAGCTATCGGGCATAGCCGATTGACCGAGCTGAAGGCTGACGACGGGAGAATCATATCCTCCAGTCCTGACCTCCTGAGGGAAGTCGAGAAGTTCTACGCACAGCTTTACACATCAACACGCAAATCCACTCAAAAACTAGCCCGAGACCCGAGAGCTAGATTAACCCGACACTTCACTGAAGGTATCCCGGCCGACGACGTCAGCCTGTACGAAATTCGAATGGCTCTCAAACAGCTCAAGAACAACAAGGCGCCGGAAAATGACGGAATAACAGCTGAGCTGCAGAAGGCAGGTGAAAAACCGATCCTTCAGGTCCTTCAGAAGCCCTTTCATTCCGTCATACTCGAGAGAAAAACGCCACAAGAGTGGCACAGAAGTGTGGTTGTCCTCTTTTTCAAAAAAGGTGATAACACCCTTTTGAAAGATTATAGACCCATCTCACTTCTGAGTCACGTCTACAAGCTGTTTTCGAGAGTCCTCGCGAACCGACTATCGCACAGGTTCGACGACTTCCAGCCTCCCGAACAAGCCGGCTTCCGAAAAGGTTTAACTACCGTAGACCACATTCATACGCTGCGGCAGGTTATACTGACGACCGAGGAGGATACCTACCCCTTTGTTTAGCGTTTGTGGACTACGACAAAGCCTTCGATTCGATTGAGACCTGGGCTGTACTACAGTCTATCCAGCGGTGCCAAGTAGACTATCGGTATATCAAAGCGTTGAAGGATTTGTACGAAAACGCCACCATGTTAGTCCTATTACAGGACCAGACCTCGAAACCTATACCATTGCGGTGCGGCGTTAGACAAGGAGATGTTATTTCTCCGAACCTGTTCACTACTGCGCTCGAAGATGTCTTCAAGGTACTGAATTGGAAAGGACTTGGCATTAATATAAACGACGAGTAGATAATACACCTCCGCTTTGCTGATGATATCGTAGTCATGGCTGAGACCGCAGAAGACCTAAGTACGATGCTCAGTGAACTCAGTAGAGCATCCGAACGAGTTGGTCTTAAAATGAACATGGACAAGATGAAAGTTATGTCTAATGTCCATGTTGTGCTAACTCCTATAAAAATCGGTGACTCTACGCTTGAAGTTGTTGACCGTCCAGTTAGGTCAGTTAGGTAGATCCAAGTTCGAGAAAGAGGTTAATCGTTGAATCCAGCTCGGCTGGGCCGCGTTCGGGAAGCTACGCGAAATCTTCTCGTCCGAAATACCGCAGTGTCTCAAGACGAAAGTCTTCGACCAGTGCGTATTGCCAGTGATGATATACGGCACAAAGACGTGGTCGCTCACAATGGGCCTAATGAAAAAGCTCATAGATGCTCAAAGGGAAATGGAGAGGGCTATGGCGTAAAACCGGTCGTCGTAGAGATCTTTGGAGTAAACCTATGTCCAGCAGTGGACGTCTTTCGGTTGAATGGATGGAATATGTCTTATTGTTCTTTATTTTCCGGTGATGACAAATTAAATGATATGTATCAGTATGTAACAAAGTTTTATTTTTAAATGTCATATGCACAAATAAAACGCTAATTACATTATCTTAAAGTTATAAACATTACTTGTTGTTGGTTTTTAAAATAAATTCTGTTTTGAAAGGATTTTGTTTTGTTATTAATTTTATTACAACTGTTATATACATTAACTGTAATTTAATAAGTATTTGTATTATATTATAAGAGCACATATTTGTACGCTTCCACTGTGGCGGCCGGAGACAAAAAAAAATAGAAGTTTTCCATAGATAGGTTTACCATAATTACGAAGAGCCAAACCGGGACGCAGAAGAGAAAGTGGCTCATTTTTATTTTGCTTTTCGCTTAATTTGTATTTTTCATATTTGAAATGCAATCAAAATTTTGACCGGGACGCCGGGACAGAGATCTCAAACCGGACTATCCCGGTCAAACCGGGACGTATGGTAAGCCTATCCATAAACATTTCTTTTTTGGTATAGTTTTTCCCTTTCAACTTAGAAAGGAAAAGGCAAAGGTGTCTAGACCATACAGCCAAGTGTGTTTTAAATGTTGTTTTAAATGCAGACGATACTATCTTCAATGTCCATAGACAATATATAGTTTGATACAAGATAGTGCTGTCCAACACCCGTAACAAAGAAACGATATTGAAAGTTTATTTGCCGATCTTTATTTAATAACCAAAGCTAATTATTTTTCTAATATTTTGATCACTTAAATTTCAACCGTTGCGTGAAAAAATATAATGATATTTTACCAATCTTCTTACTAAATGACTTAGTTAACATACAATGACATTTGGGAAGCGCAACATAGTTGAAAACATAAAGGAATCCTAGACGTTATAACATACTTTTATTTAACTTTCACTACTTTTCTGCTCAAATTTGTGGCAGTTAGATGTTAAATAGCCAAAGATTCCTCAAATATTGCACTATCAAGTGCAACATTAAATTTCTGAGTATTCAGATACACTCTGTAGTGAACAGTGTGATCTTTAATTAAATTGAAGAGGAAACAATGAAATTTTGGATTAAATTCAACGTTCAAGGCGATTATGATATTTTTTTGCTAACATTCATACCATGTCGATAAAAGGCCTTAGCAAATTTGGTATAATTAATAAATATAAAAATGGTTATTGTAAGTAAACCAGCCATCGGGTGTATGTAATATTAATGCCACTGTATGGTTGGTTTAGGGGCTTAAGCAGTCGTCTCGTTGCTTTCCCAGCGCCAAAAAGTTTTAGCTTCGAATTATCTTTGTAATCCACAAATGATTTTTCAGTCTGGGTGTTGCTCTATGTTTGTTGTTTTATTGTTATTTTCGCTTCTAATTAACGTGTTTTCCTACGAAGCCTGATGTCACAATAACATGTGACATGCTGCAAATCAGCAGCATTCATTGCTATGCAGACGATAGCACTGTGGATGTACTGTACACTGGCCGTGCTAATATTTCTCGGGAACAGGTTGACGAGAGCCGAAACAAACTTGTGTCTGAAGTCGAGTCTTTGTTAACCAAAGTCTCCGACTGGGGTCGACTTAACTTAGTCCAATTCAACCCCAAAAAGACACAAGTTTGCGCGTTAACCGCTAAAAAGTCACCATTTATCGTAACTCCTCATTTTGAGAATACTCCCCTTTCTCCCAAAGCCAGTATCGGAATACTTTTCCTGAATAGGCTCGATCACTAGTTGTACTTATTGTGAAATTAAATTGTATTTAATCATTTTTACCATTTTTTTATAACTGTACTATTACAAACGTTGATTGAATATAAAAATAATAAAAGAAAACAAATGTAAACCCAACAATAATCGATTTTATCATTCGATGTATGAGAAAAATTAACATTTCTCTATGTTTCTTTCTTTATGAAGAATCAAAACTCGATTTTCGAAGGTGAAATATCGATTTACTGTATCGATTCAGAGATGTAAATCGATTTACTAAATAGCGTTTTTTACCTTAAAAATCTTCTATATTTCCTATAAACTGATTTCAGTTCGCCATCGCTACTTCTTAGTATGAAGGCGTGTTATTGATGGGATGTTAGCTGAGATGGTAGCGTGTACGGACGCCGCGACAAACTTCGTGAGGAAACCATAGCATGGTACTAGAGCTTTTTCTAATGCTCGTCTGACGATCTACCCTCCTCAAGTTGACAATCTGCCGCCAAAAGCCTATAGCTGTGTTCCGGTAGTTGCACGTGAGAGCCAGTCCCTCTACTTGACTTAGCGTGACCACCATTTTGAATTACACCCTTAGTTAAAATCAAGTGAGATTGTGTAATCGATCTACGTAAAGCTGTACGCACTAATAGTCGTTACGAATCAAATACAATGATCTCTGTCTTGTAATAATATATTAATCCAAATAGACACTGACGGCCATGTTACAAATACGTCCGTACACGTCGGACGACCATAAAAGAATGCTGACCTCCCGTCGCTCTGTCAAGGCTACTTTTTTTTTTGTTGCCAGTTAAAATAGTGTTACCCGTATTAAATTCAAATTACCCCAGTAAAAATAGTTAATGTTGTAAATAAAAATGAAGATTAATAATTAAAACCTTTCAATTGTAACAATAACGCGAAAACTATAAATTATGTAAAAAAAAACATTTACACGTGTCGTGGCGCAGGCCTTATCAGCTTGACAGACAAGACTACGTAGTAAATATATGCCGTATCATTACAAAAGTATTATATAATAGGCAAGTGGATTCCAATCTATTATTATATAATATTACAAATAAAAAAAAATTGTTTTAGCTCGCTAACCTTCGAAAGTATTTTTTTATGACATAGGTGGCTGACGAGTAATCATTCCACCTGATGGTAAGTGATCATCGCCGCTCATGACAACCCATAACACCGGGGGAATCGCAGGTTCGTTGTCGGCCGTTATTGTAGGGACTGGCTCTCAAGTGCAACTGCCGGAGCACACCTATTGGTATTTAGTGGCCGATTTTCAGCTTGAGGGTGGTAGCTAGCCATGCTATGGTTTCAACGCGGTCTTTTCCTACACCGAAAACTCAAGCTCATTACCAATGGATTCGAACTCATATCCTTCGACGTAGCTTCCGTGCACACTAAAGACTAAGATACCATCGCTCCGAAATATCATCGCTTATATGTCTTTGGGATTTGACAGGACTTGAGGGGTTTTGTCAGTCCTTCACTTTCCGATAAGAACACGGATCCTTGGAGGATGTGCATGTAGCTTAGTGCGATGCTACAATCCGTTCGAGGTTCAGAAGTCTGCCGTAAGACCAACTTTGGTAAGACAGATGGAGGCGCGAGGACAATGTAGGTGTTTTGTCTTACTACCACTCCGAATAAAATTCTGACAATCTATGAAACGCCTGTGAAAAACCGAAACACCTGAAGACCGCTTTAGGAAAAATTGCTAATGTGCCTAACGCCCCTCACGAATACACCATCTAAATTTTTCTCAGAAATTTGTAGGGAAATACACCCCCACCGATTTTCTTTAGGCTCCCCCAATATCATTTGAAGTTTCAACAGGCCCATCAGACAGTCTCAGCGCCCTTTGGCCCTTTGGCACCATCACTTTGAGAACCTATGCTGTACACGATGACAATACCAAAAATATTTAGATAAACACTAACATTTATCAATTACAACAAGATAAAACTAAGGCAATAAATTTGGCACATATCAGCAATAACCGATTATGCAATGGGATTTATTTTGACACAGTTACAGATACAATCGATATCACATATAACAAAAGTTATGTGTAGTTAAAAATCGTTACTTGTAGAGTGTTGCCGCCGAACTTGGAAGTAATTACTCTGAGGTAAGATGCAGTTCACTTATCGAAGTGAAGCTTCTTATGAGAGGGCTTTGAAATTCTGATCCGATGCCGTTTTGTGTGACGCTCGTTCGGGTAAAATCAGCTCGCGACGTATAATTGAACGAGAGACAGATGTCATTTTCCATGGGCTTCAATGGCTTCAGAATACGCGTTGGCGTTTTAGTAGTGTGAACGGACTCAGCGTCGAGAGACGCGAGCTCGAATCCACCTGTAATGAGCTTGAGCTGTGAAGGAAGACATTGCGAGGAAACCATAGCATAGTGGTAGGGCTACCCCAGAGATTATGCCCATAAAACTAAATCTTAACTAATAAAAACCGATCTTAACTTTTTTTATAGTTAAGGTTTGGAGTTATGGTTATAATTTCACCTGATCTTAAGTGACAATACAGTTCAAGTTGGTAGACACGCTAAACCTGCGGAGGAACTGGCTCTCAAGTGCAACTGCCGGAACACACCCATTGGTATTCGGCGGCAGATTTTCAACTTGAGGATGGTAGCTATTCAGGCGGGCATTAGAAAAAGCCCTACCTCCATGCTATGGTTTCCTCAAGATGTTTTCCTTCACCGAAAGTTCAAGCTCATTGTAGGCGGTTGGATTCATCACACATTAATAGTTGTATATAAAAAAGAATATGAATAGAAAACGAACAGATTATAACGGATTATAAAAAAAAAAAAATGTATTCAGTAGTTCCTTAAACACCATTAAGTTCATCTGTTTGATGGAGTTGTTTTATATCTGTTATATAATTTTAATCTCAATTCATTTCATTTCAGTTTAATTACTTTTAATTTCACATAGTTTAGTCTGGTTTGTTAAATATTCATATTTTGTTGTAAAATTATACAATGTATGTGTCGCTCACACAATATGTCAAATTTAACAATTAAGACTACATTTGTGCTTGAAATTTCATATGTATTTTTAATTTTTAAGGAATGTCATATTGTAAACCTTGTTGGTGCTTTATATTAAAAATAAAATACATAAATAAAAATACCACATCAGGACCGCAAGGCAGTTTGCCCGAAATGCTAGCAGCATTGCCACGTTGAATTGTAACGCTGATTTGTTGTGCAAAGTAATAGGAAGGAAAACGTTGCGCGATATGTTTCTACAAAAACGTGCACTCGACCCCCTTGTACACAGTGCTTCGACTCGTGTTTCGAGTGGTGTTATGATGACAACTAATATGACATCAGCGGCGTAACTATATCATTTAAGGCCCGTGGCAAATTCATTGGGTTGGGCCCGTGACAAATTCATTGGGCGGGCCCGTGGCAAATTCATTGGATGGGCCCGAGTAATAATCGTCACTTTGAGATGAATTATTAGCAAACCATGGTTTCACTGTGCTGGTGCCGGCTCCATCATGTGGCAGTGAAGGAAACTCCGAGCAGTTCTATAGACTTTTGACACGGATATAAGTTTAAGAGACACTCTTTCGAACGCGTCCACACGAGCCATTACTACTCGTGTTTCTAGTGTATTAAATATAAAAAAGCATAGGTATTACATACTAGCTGCGTCCGTGACTTTGTTAGCGTGGGACTAAACACTACTTGATATTTTTTTGCCCGTTTTTGTAACTATTTTCAACCCAGCTTTGCTATTTGATAATAATATAATAATTACAACTGATAAGATAGTTATAACAATCAAATTATATAAATATATTAAAATAAGTAAGTTATTAAAAATTAGATATTAGTATTATGGCAATTGCGTGAAAATATCTGTAATAAATTGTAATAAAAATGATAAAGAAAGTGTCGTGTTAGAAATAAGATTAAATTAAGCCTGCAATAGATGGAAAATTGACAATAAAGGCACAAACTGTAAAAAATATTATTAACAAAATCCCTGATTATGTTAGGGGTGATGCCGGAGCTTTAAATAAATAAAAAAAAAAGCTTTGCTACTTTTTGTGGTAGCGTGATTTTAAATAGCTTCAATTATACGTCATTGATTGCGCTATAAAATACAAAAATAATTATCGATATCCGACTTGTGGGACCTAAGATTATAGCGGACAAACAGACAAACTTTTCCGCTTAATAATATTATTACAGTTAAACGTTACTTAATATCACGCTACCACCAATACGGGCGGAGCTGTATTGAAACCGCGAGCACAGGAATGAAGTCTATGTAAAAGTTGATGGATGTGTTTATTATGTATAGAGCGACTGGAAAATGCTGCGAAATAAATTCTACATATATGGAGATGAGAAGGTCACGTTGCCAGCTCATTTGCATTTCGGGAAGGAGATGTTCGATCGAATGGTTCAGTATAATGACGGTATAGCGCTGGTGAGTACACTTTTTTTTTACAGAGTGACGTATTTCTTAGCTGTGAGGGTGGGGAATTAAGCGATAACAGCTCAGTTGGTAGTGTCTACGGAGTCAAGGAGCGTGAGTTCGAATCCACCTACAATGAGCTTGAGCTTTCGCTGAAGAAAAACAACGTGATGACACCATAGCATGTTGGTAGTGTTTTTATAATGTCCACCTGGCTAGCTACTACCCTGAAGTTGAAAATCTACCGCGAAATACTTTTAGTTGTGTTCGGGCTGTTGCACTTGAGACCCAGTTACCCAGGCTTAGCGTGTCCACCATCTTGGGCCATGTCGTCACTTAACATCATGTGTGTTTGTGAGTATAACACTAAACCTGAACTATAAAATAATCCTGTGAGTAGTTCGCGAGATTTGTGACATGGATCTGGGTTAACGAGGTTCCTTTCCAACGAGCTTCAACACTCACCTTCATCTACTGTTTGTTTGTTCATTCCCTGCCCAATCAAATTTGGTAGAGGCTTATGTGTATTCAACTTGGTGTACACAATAAAGTACACAGCACGTCTAAAGAAGTTTTCAATGCAAAATACGGTCTCATTTTGTTATCTGTGTTAACTTTAATATAGTTACGGATATAGCGTTGTAGTTGTAATCTCATCTGATCTTAAGTGACGATACGGCTCAAGTTGGTAGACGCGCTAAACCTGTGGAGGGACTGGCCGTCAAGTGCAACTGCCGGAACACACCTATTAGTAATTGGCGGCAGATTTTCTACTTGAGGATGGTACCTAGCCAGGCGAGTATTAGAAAAAGCCGTACTATTATGCAATGAATATTGAAAAGTGAAAAACTTTGTTCGAAGGCGGTAATCTTAGAAAGTACAAGTCGGATACTAAAAATTCTTGTTTTATTTGTTAGAGCAATCATTCAGGATGATTTTAGGTTATTTAACATCACGCTACCACCAACAGGAGCTAGCTTGTATTGGAAATAGTAAACGGCTAAACATTGTGTGCCAGGAGAACGAAGTCGCACGCATATCAGCTGGTACTTTTCTAAACTTACCTGTTTTGTAACAGGTCAATTCAGACACGGGCGAGAAGGTGAAATATGCTGAATTGGCACATCAGACTGCGAGTGTTGCCCTCTCGCTCACACGTATGGGGATAAGAAAGGGAGATGTGGTCAGCATATGCAGCGAGAAGAGATTGGAGGTTATGCCGACATTGTTAGGTATTTTATGCGCCGGTGCGACCTATTCTCCCTTCGATCCATCATATGGAAGTGGTAAGCTAATTATTTTCTGTATTAGTTATCTACTAAATGTCACCCACCCGCTAGGATAGGCGCCAACACTCCCAACTCTTTCGAAATAAAAGTTATTTACATCGGTTTTGTAGATTTTACGTGATGCGTGCACAGACAAAAAACCCAAAAATGCTGGAAATTGGCTCTGTTGGTTATCCATAAACACCTTGGCTATTTATATATTTTTTGAAATATTTTCAATGAATGAATATGACTTTTCTACAGTTTTATTACATGAGTTCTAGTTATCCACGAACGGTAAAAGCGAGCGGTGCTGGGCCTCTCAAACGATACTGCTCGTAGCTCGCGGACAACTCGATACGGTGTTTGCAATACGCAGCCCTATTTCTTACCTTCTTTTCCGATCAGCGCATGATCGACTCTCGTCACTCCAAACCGCCACAAGACCTTTAAAGTGGTGTATGTGTAGTGAACTGTGTGTACTAGGTATGTGTTACGATCATTCGGGCAGGTGAAGCTGCTGCCACCAACTTCCACCCCAATCAGCCTAGCAACACCTCTCACCACTTAACAAAGAATAGTACCAATTCACAGATACACAGATCTGGTAAAAATAACTTTGTCTTCAATCACACTGGTCATTTTTTTTCAGACCCAATAATAAAATACAACACTACGACAATAAGAATCAACATTTCAGACGTCACCAAATGACAGCTTTGTTTTTATTGTTTACATAAGTTTTATTTTTATTTTTTATACTTAAGGTTTAGCGTTATGACCATAATCTCACCTGATCTTAAGTGACGATACGGCCCAAGTTGATTGACACACTAAGCCTGTGGAGGAACTGGCTGTCAAGTACAGCTGCCAGAACACACCTAGTGGTATTTGGCGGTAGGTTTACAACTTGAGGGTGGTAGCTAGCCAGGCGGGCATTAGAAAAATCCCTACCACCATGCCACGGTTTCCTCACGATGTTTTCCTTCACCGAAAGCTCAAGCTCATTGTAGGCGCTTGGATTCGAACTCACGCCCCTTGACGCGAAGTCGTACACACTACCACTGAGCTATCATCGCTTCAAATTTATGGTAGGCTATTTATGGTCAATATGTATAGATAGATTCTCTTGCACCGAATTGCACTGAGACATTAATTCTTCAAATGAATTACACGTTCGACAGCTCAAATTACCCACCGCCTCAGCATAGCCAAACCGAAGATGGTGTTCTGTTCGCTTCCCGCTTATGAAGCTCATAAACAGACCCTTAAGGCCTCTGAAACAGTAGTCAACTGCATCCTCTACGGAAAAGAGGCGAGGGAAGGGGCAATACTGTTCTCGGACTTCCTGACGGAGTCGTGCAGTCTAGAGGAGTTTCTGCCGACGCCGGTCAACGGTTTTGAGGATAGAGCGTTTATTATGTATTCCTCTGGGACGACCGGTCTGCCCAAGGGCATACCGTTGACGCATTTCAACTACTTGGCGAACACCATTCTGTTAGTTGGTGGATACTGTGAGTCGTGAGTATTTTCCTTTTAATCGTTTAGCAGACTGGCCGCATTCTAAGTGGACACCTGATTGTAAGCAAGCACCGTTTGACAAGAGATGGTCTCTCTCATAAATTTGCGTCGTCTTATCTTAATATTGGACATCTGGCAACACTGTACTGTCCGGGTGTTGGCAGATTTGAATAAGTATTACATACTTTTCTTCGCACAACAGTGTCCAGCTTTAAGCCAAATTAACATGATTTGCGAGATTTTTTTAATTTACCTCTAGAATTACCTTTGGAAGCGATGATAGGTCAGTGGTAGTGTGTAGGAACGCCGCGTCAAGGGGTTTGAGTTCGAATCCACCTACAATGAGCTTAAGTTTTCGGTCAAGGAAAACATCGTGAGGAAACCATAGAGTGGTGGTGAGGCTTTTTCTAATGCCTGCCTGGCCAGCTAACACCCTCAAGTTGAAAATCTACCGCCAAATGCCAACAGGTGTGTCCCGCAGTTGCACTTGAGAGCCAGTCCCTACAAAATAAAGGCCGGCAACGTATCTGCGATTCCTCTGGTGTTGTGGTTGTCCAGGGGCGTAGTGATCACTTACGATCAGGTGACACGCTTGCTCGTTTGCCCTGTATTACATTAAATAAAAAGACAGCGTTAATTTTAAGAAAACTACATCGAAGACGGTGAACTTATTGGAAGACCACAAGTATACGATAACGCGGAATTGGAGGCAGCAATGGGGAAAGATTCGGGCCGAACGCAAAAAAACTTTCTTGTACGTTAGGAACTACTCGACAAGTATATTCATACCGTTTGAAATCGTTGAGAATGATAAAAAACCAATAGCGTTTGGTCCCATATGAACCTTACGCTAACGCTTACAGGTCTCAACGGTATGGCCTCAATCGCACTTGATGTTAAGTGATGTTGTGGCCCAATCTGGTGAACACGTTGAACCCAGTAAATGGACTGGATCTCAAGTGCCACAGCTCAAATAACACAATAATTAGACAGCGGAAAAGATTTTTTTAACGTTCTGTTTTTAGAAGCTACCAGTTAGATACCAAAAGTTTACATCCTTTGACACGAGGTCTGTACACGTTATCACTGAGCTATCATTGCCATATTAATATAGATATAGATGAACAATTGTATTAATATTTTTAAGTGCAAATCTTATTGCGTCGCCTAAAAGCGATGGTAGCTCAGTGGTAGTGTCTACGCATTGCGCGCCGAGGGACGTGAGTTCGAATCCACCTGCAATGAGCTTGAGCTTTCGGTGAAGGAAAACATCGTGAGGAAACCATAGCATGGTGGTGGCATACATACCTCAAGTTGAAAATTTGCCGCGAAAGACCAATAAATGTGTTCCGACAATTGATCTAAGACCCAGTCACTGCACAGGTTTATATAAAAAAACGTCCATCTATCGCATGTCGCATTACAGCAGTGGGAGGCGCTCGGTAGAGCAACCAAGACCAATATAGCGGCCTTCATGTCTCGCATCAGCTGACCGTGCAGCATTGTTTTCCCACAATCGTAAATCGAATCATTTTCCGAAAATTTCCATTTAAATGCTTGAAATCTGAAAGAAAGTTTCCATTATTATTTTCAGGTACGTTAATAAGAGAATTCTAAACACTCGCGAATGGTATTATAGCTACGGATGCTTAATATCAATGTACTGCTTACGAGGTGGCGCCACTATTGTGTTCAGTCAGCGCAACCAGCCTGCGGACTGGCTCTCAGCTATACTGAACTACAAGGTGATAGTTTGGATGAAAATATTTGTATTTTTTATAATTTATAGGTATAGTAATCTAGTATCCGGCGTCCATTTTTACTATTGATTACTATAAATCTAATTTTCCGTAAGGAGCTTCAGTTCGATGAGACACCCAACCTTTTCTCTTACAGAAATTTTCGATTTTTGAAGCTAACATGGCTGGCTGGAATAAAACATATCGGTTTGGTGATATTCAAAAAATGTATTATTATGAGTTCTTATTTTGTTATGTTTCAAGATAATTATTATAATAGTTCTAAAAAATGATTGGTCCTACAAAATGTATGGTATCGATAAAGAGGTCATCAAAAATAGTAATTAATCAGCTGTGTTATTATTCTGTTGCTCAGTTCGTCCCTACTATTATTATAAATGTGAGTGTACGTTTGTTCGTACGCGTTCACGCGAAAACTACTTAACCGATCCTCGTGAAACTTTGTTCACATATTCTTGAAGGTATTAGAAGTAACGTAGCAAACTTTTTATACAAAAAAAAAATCTTTGGATACAATATAATAGTTTAAAAAAAAAAAACTAGCTACTTTACCGCCATCTAGCATTCCAAAGTATAGATGATACGAAGTTTATTGGGTCAGTTGGTTTTTATATAATTTAACAGCCACATTGTCCTACAAATTGTGTGGTCCCGGTCACAAGTTCAAATTCAGTAGTACAGAGATCCCTGATGTAAATATCTAGCTATATAGCTGAAACTGCGTAAATAGTTTCGTTTTCATAAATCGCCCAACAACTTCCCTTACAAAAATTCTCAATTATATTGAACGACTCTCAAAATGTATTATTAACTGGGTTTTATTTTGTTAAATCTCACGATGATTTGCTGAATTATTCGTAAAAATAATACTAAATAAAAAAAATATAACGATAATGTCGCTGATAAATTATATAAATATGAATGGTTTATCAGAAAAATCATCTGTGTTGTTATCATTTTTTAGGACGTCGTTCGTTATCGATTGATGTTGCAAGATTTGATCAAACCATACACTTTGTAGGAGAAATATTTATTCGAATAATGCAAATTATCATCCTGGGTCCAGTGGATCCTAGACTATAGCGTTATGGCCCCAATCTCACCTGATGTTAAGTAACGATGTGGCTCAAGATGGTGGACACGTTAATACCAGTGGAGGGACTGTATCCCAAGTGCCAACACTCATATAATACAATAGTTGTAAGGCGGAAAAGTTTGTTTGTTTGTTTGTTTGATCGTGCTAATCTTGCTACCAAGCGGATTTCAATCATTTTTTTTGTATTAAATAAAACAATAATTGGGTAAGGCTTTAGGCTATTTAACATCACGCTGCCGCCAGTGGGAGCAACGCTTTGTTGTCAAAAATTACAATACACGCTTAAATGTTTAAATACATTTTAATCCACTCGAACGAATTTATAAATGCTATGAGCGGCGTTTTGTTGTATTTTTTATATAATTAAGTTTTTAGCGTTATGGCCATAATCTCACCTGATCTTAAATGACGATACGGCCCAAGGTGGTAGACACGCTAAACCTGTGGCGAGATTGGCTTTCAAGTGCAACTACGGGAGTACACCTACAGGTATTTGGCGGCAAATTTTCAACTTGACGGTGGCAGCTAGCCAGGCGGGTATCAGTAAACGCCCTACCACCATGCTATGGTTTCCTTACGATGTTTCCCTTCACTAAAAGCTCAAGCTCATTGTACATGGATTCAAACTCACGTTCCTTGACACGGAATCCTTACACGCTACTGTTGAGCTATTGTAGCTTCAGAAACTCGCAAAATTTACAACGGAATTACTCAAACTGTATTATTAAACGTACGATATATTCCGTAAGACTTCGTTTGTCTCCCAGGTTCAAGTACTTCAATTAACACCTTCGACTATAATGGATATGATAAAAACTCAAGAACTGGATATGTACGATCTGTCATCGGTGGAATATATCATGAGTGCCAGTACAACGTTGATGGCGGACCAAGTAAAATTGATTAAGAATAAGTTAGTATGTTTACAATCACCCACCTTTTCTGAGAAAAATCTTACGTAAGATACCCACCTGCCTCCGGGCATCTGCAGCATGGGTTCTTTCAGAATGTTACTGACTAAATACCTAGGGACATTGTGCCTTCCACCAGGATAGCGCTTTCTCATTGATAATTTTATCCCGATATCCTATCCTACCTTTTTTTTTTATGGGTCCTACACTGTTAGCCTGAGGGGCTTTTACAGCTTCACCTGAAGTAAAGGGCAGGGCAACTCGCGCAAGGGTGTAACTAGTGACCGAACCTCGGCTTAGGCTGTTGCCGAAACCTATCCTATCGTAATATATCGACCTAATAGGTTGGTATATTTTTTTATGGAATAGAGAGCAAGCGAGCAAGCATGTCACCTGATTGTAAGTGATCACTGCTGCCCATGGATACCGACAACACCAGAGGAATCGCAGGTGCGTTACTGGCCTTAATTTTGGAAGATATATTGTTACAATTTGTATGAGGTCTGGAGTCTGAAAAAGGTACGACGACCTGAGCTGCAGATCTCCAGACCCTCGTTCACTAATATTTGTTTACATTCTTCTTATTTTACGCACAATAAATTAGAATCAACCCAGTTCTTATAAAACCATAGATAGATTTATAGTATTGCTATATGAAAGTGTTAATAACTAATTGCAAATAATTTGCTTTGCTCTTCGATTCAAAGATATTCGAAAACTTAGCGTAAAATGAGGTTTTATAAACTTCCGGTACAGTGTTTATTTAACGTTAAGATCTAAAATGGTTATTTTGAATTTCACTTGAAGGTTTCCCGGAATAACCGATATCATTTCGCTATACGGCATGTCTGAGGCAGGCTGCATCTGCTCGAGCTGGGGAACCGCAAGAAAACTTCAACCCGGAAGCACTGGACTTCCGCACCCAGGATTCGTATGCAAGGTAGTTTTTCAACAGCGACTCGCTGCAGTGAGAAAGTGTGTTCCGATTTTTGGCATGAAGTGGGGGATCTTGGGACGCCTTGAGGAGTTTGTTGGATATTGTTGGTTTCCACTAGGTTCTCACGTGCCTCTTCCGCAATCAGCCCACAGCCCTTGGCTAGGATAACCGTCCCGAATTCAGATTTTCAGATTCAGTCCAAATTTTTTTGTTAGATGGAATACAAGTAACAAGTCTTATGTAAATACTAGTTATATTCCCGCGGGTAAAAATAAATTTACGTATATTCTTTCGACCAGAGACATTGAGAGAGATATATTAAAAAAATATATAATTAAGGTTTTAGCATTATGGCCATAATCTCGCCTGGTCTTATGTGACGATACGGCCCAAGTTGCAACGCGCTAAGCCTGTGATAGGTCTGGGTGTCAAGTGTCAACTGCCGGAACACACCTATTGGGTATTTGGCGGCAGATTTTCAAATTAACGGTGGTAGCTAGCCCGGTGGGCATAAGAAAAAGCCCTGCCACCGTGCTATAGTTTCCTCACGATGTTTAAGATGTATAAAAGAGACGAACTCCTCAACCTATCTAGTAAAAAAAAAAAAACGGAAAAAATAGTTTTTGCTATAGCCCTATATACCTAAACCCTTAGTATCCTCATTAATATTATTACGAAAGTGAGTATGTTTGTTTGTTACGCTTTCACGCCTACACCGCTGAATCGATTACAATGAATTTTGCTATAGAGACAGATGGGAACCTGGAGGCGGTGATAGGTTACTTTTTCTAGCGAAAACTTTATTGAAAATGGGGGATAAACTTATTAGGAATTTTTTATTATATAGAAATTTGGCACGTAAATTCTATTAAATAACAATAATAAAATTATTCATTTTTAATGTGTTTTGTATCAATCGACAACCGGAATTGTTTGACGTACTCAACGTTAATACAAACGGATCCACGACTATAAGCTAGTATAGTGTAAATGTTTTGAACAGGTGGTCGACATGCAAACGAGAGAGCCCCTGGGACCGAACCAACGCGGCGAGATTTGTTTCCAATCACCGTGTCTTATAAAAGGTAACCATGTTATCGGGGTCGTAACTATACAACCTGAAGCCGGTGGCAAATTCAGTTTTGAAGCGATGATAGCTCAGTGGTAGTGTGTACGACTTCGCGTCAAGGGACGTGAGTCCCAATCCAAGCACCTACAATGAGCTTGAGCTTTCGGTGAAGGAAAACATCGTGAGGAAACCATAGCATGGTGGTAGGGCTTTTTCTAATGCCCAGCTGGGTAGCTACCACCCTCAAGTTGTAAACCTGCCGCCAAATACCAATAGGTGTGTTCCGGCAGCTGCACTTGAGAGCCAGCTCCTCCACAGGTTTAGCGTGTCTACCTACTTGGGCCATATCGTCACTTAAGATCGGGTGAGATTATGGCCATAATGCAAAAAACCTTAAGTATATAAAAAGAAAAAGCTTTCGTGCAAAAACTAGAAATATTCATGGCTTCCCAGGTCTATAATACAGTCTTAAAATATTGTTGAATCCAGCGAGTTTCTATTTATTCTGCTAAGCGTCTAGTTTCTATGTGGTTGAACACTCTTACGTATGACGAAACTGAACATATATTTAAATAAATAAAATAAGTTTGGAAAATCCAGAAGTGCACGCCTCATAATCTCATAGTTTTGTTTTGTTTATTGAATAACAATTAAACCACATCGAATCAGACCGTGAAAAGTAATAGGGTTCTATTCCTAATTATACTGAAGCGTAAGAAAAATAAAGACTCGATTAGTAAAGTATTTCGGTCGTTATCGTGATAACATACAGGATCCGCACACACAGACACACGGACGTCTGAGACAGAACTTTACTGAACAGTTTTTTAATTAGTTTAAATAACAGAAATGGCATCTAAAATATCATTAGTGTTAAAAATAGTGTTTTTTCTTGATATGTGTGTGTATATATTGTTTTACAAGTGCAATATATGATAAATAGAGACATTTTAAGTTTGAACGATCAGTTGTGTTGCGTGACGTGACAGCGGTACCCACCTCAACGCTTCGCTTATGAGGCATGCATTTAAATCATAGCTACATTGTACTATTCAGTATTATAATGTATGTAAATATGTTTACTTATTTGCACATGTATATGTATATAAAAATATATACAAGTAGTTAATAAATAAATATTTGTCAAGGTATAATACGATATAAAAAATCTAACTTTTTTTTTTCGAACTGACATACGCCGATAGCTCCAAGGTCTTTGACAGCTTTACCGAACTTTTTGGGGCGAGTGCTGAGAGCACTCAGAGCTTTTCCTAAAACACCCCTGGCTAGTTACTGTCGTCAAGTTGAAAATCTGCCGCCATATACCTCCGGGTGTTGCCAGTCCCTCCACAGGTTAAGCGTGTTCACCAGCTTGGGCCACATCGTCACTTAATATAAGGTGAGATTGTAGCCCGAACGCTAAACCTATAAACTCTTTACACAAAACTAAAACTCTTCTGTGTGCATCTACTATAACTAATGTAAGTGTATTAATATTTTTCTTTGTTGAAAATAAGTATTAAAACCAGATCGAGTTTCTTGCCGGTTCTCCTCGACGACTGGGCTATTTTCTGAACCAGTGGTAGTTTTGACGTCCATAAGCGCTTTCTCAGGGTCTAAACTGAATAAAATATTTTGATTCGATTTGAATAGGCAACCGGTATCCACTAGTTTGGACCACCGCGTCACTCATTCTTAACAGGAAGATAATTTTTTTGGTTGTCATGTGCCAGAATACGTTGGTGCCGATATCGCTAAGGACATGGACGAGGAGGGCTTCTTTAAGACCGGTGACCTTGGGTATTACGACGAGGATCATAACGTCTTCATCGTGGACAGGATCAAGGAGCTGATTAAGTTCAAAGATATCGCGGTAAGTTCTCGATTTTTCGATTACTGTGAAGTCGTGGGAATCTTGGCGGAGCATTTTTTAATAGTTTGGTAAATCCAAAAGTGTGCGCCTCATAACGTGATTATAATTGAATGAGCTAGATTTAGGCATACATATTAAATAGGAAGTAATCCGACGTCATTCTAGAGCTATTAAAAAAGGAACGGACTTAATACAATTAGTTTTTTGGACGTAATCTTTACACGTCCGTACACACAGACATCCGTCCGGACGTTCACAAAAAAACAACAATTTTTTTTTTTTTAACTATTGAAATAAATAAATTGAAAAATCATCTAGTGTGATGATAGTGTAGTTAAATCTTAGCGTTATCGCCATAATCTCACCTGATCTTAAGTGGCGATACGGCCCAAGTTAATAGACACGTTAAACCTGTGAAGAAACTGGCTCTCAAGTGCAGCTGCCGGAACACATCTATTGGTATTTGGCGGCAGATTTTCAACTTGAAGGTGGTAGCTAGCCAGGCGGGCATATGAGAAAGCTCTACCAACGTGCTATGGTTTCCTCACCATGTTTTCCGTCAAGCTCATTGTAGGTGGCTGGATTCGAACTCACGTCCCAAGACGTGGCGTTCCTACACGCTGCCACTGAGCTATCATCGCTTTAAAAGTTTTTACTTCAAAACATAAATATTTGTTTGGATATTGGCAGGTAGCTCCAGAGGAATTGGAAGTGATTATAGTTCAACACGAGGCTGTGCGCGAGGTGGGCGTGGTGGGCGTTCCACATGCAGAATACGGGCAGGCTCCGATGGCGTTTGTCGTACTCCAGACGAATGCTGCAGCCACTGAGGAGGAACTCGTCAACTACCTTCACGATCGGGTACCAAGTTCTTCATTGTTATTACGCTATCGAATTCTTTGGACATAGTCCCACTTCTGAGTTTTACAGGTTTCTTGACTAACACTTAACTATCGTTAGGGCTGATTGCAATATCCTGATTTAAATAATGCTTTATGAGGAAGTATTGGAACTGACAGAACGCAGGTTCGATTCCTACTCTTTTAAGTGATGGTACCTCAGCTGGTAGTGTATACGGACGGTGTGTCAATGGACTTAAGTAACTAGGTATAAAAAGCAAACTCGGCCATTCGTTTTCAAGTAAAGGATAAGTTACTATATATGGTGTATAGATTTAGCAGCCAATAACTTATCATAGAGACTCTGTTATGACTTTTTTATAGTTTATAAGTTCAGCGGTATGGCTATAATCTCAACTAATGTTAAGTGACAACGGCGTCCAAGATGGTAGACACGCGACGTTGAGTGAAGGGATTCATTCTCAAATTTAACTACCGGAACATACCTAGAAAAACCCTACCACCATGATTTGGTTTCATCACGATGTTTTCCGCCACCGAAAGCTCGAGCTCATTGGAGGTGGATTTCAACTCACGTCCATTGAAACGGCGTTCGTACACACTACCGACTGAGTCAGCATCGCTTCAAACGCATGTATTCATCGAGCCATCATACTAACTCTTTTAATAATGTGATTTGTAGGTAACATATCGCATGCGGTTGGCTGGAGGCGTCAGGTTCGTGGACAAGCTGCCGCGCGGAGCCGGGGCGAAGCTTGACAGGAAAGCGTTGAAGCAAATGATTTAAAATCTTTTACCTTTGATTATTTATTTATTCTTTATCATATCGACCGATAATCGGAATCGAACCCCGTCTGATTTGGAAGAAATTTGTTTGAAAGTTCTGAATTTTCGAATAAAATATACGTTATCGATTGTCACAAAAACCGCTGTCGTTTTTTTTTAATTTAAAGATGGTATTTTGTATTACAAATAAAATTGTAATTGTTTTCAATTGTTGGCTCTTTCTAATGTCCGCATATCCAGCTACCACCCTCAAGTTGAAAATCTGACGCCAAATATCGATAGGTGTGTTCCGGCAGCTTCATTTGAGAGCCAGTTCCTCCATAGGCTTAGCGTACCCACTTGGGCCGTATCGTCACTTAGTTTGTATGGTGGTAGGGCTGTCTCTAATGCCCACCCGGGTAGCTACCACCCTCAAGTTGAAAATCTGACGCCAAATACCGATAGGTGTGTTCCGGCAGCTGCATTTGAGAGCCAGTTCCTCCATAGGCTTAGCGTACCCACTTGGGCCGTATCGTGACTTAGTTTGTATGGTGGTAGGGCTGTCTCTAATGCCCACCCGGGTAGCTACCACCCTCAAGTTGAAAATCTGACGCCAAATACCGATAGGTGTGTTCCGGCAGCTGCATTTGAGAGCCAGTTCCTCCATAGGCTTAGCGTACCCACTTGGGCCGTATCGTCACTTAGTTTGTATGGTGGTAGGGCATGATATGGAAACAATTTGAAAAAAAAAAAACAACTAATTCGATAAATTTTTTATTATTTACTAGCTGACCGGGTGAACTTTGTATCACATTACAAATATTTGAATTTCACTGCTTTTTTGTACTACAGTATATATGTATGTATTGTACATATAAACCTTCCTCATTAATCATTATATCTATTGGTGAAAACTGCATTAAAATCCGTTCAATAATTTAAAGGATCTAAGCGAACAGACAGCGGAAGCGACTTCATGTTATACTTTATAAAGAAGATCTCTTGATATCTCTCGATAGAGTGAACCGATTGCGATGAAACGAAAACTAAGTAATACTCCAAGTTGCGTACAATTTTTACGTATAAATATAAATTCGTTTAGTAAATTTCACACAGACAAACAGACACAAATTGCAAAAATGCTGAAAATGTGTTCTCTATGTTATCCTTTAAGATCCTTACAATTTTCTTTATAAATATTTTCGATACAGAAAAAGGACTTTACAGATTTATTATAGGTATAGATAAGTATTACAGAAATAAAAAGGCTGTGCTCTTAAGATCAGAATACCAAATTGAAACAGTATCACTATATCTCTCTCCGTCGCGTAGTCTCTATGTTCATGAAGATAGTACACTTATATGTGTTTTAAGGCAAAGGTACTGAGGCCATACAGCCAAGTCACGCGTAATTTAAAAATTAATAGCTTAGCGCTTGAACAAAATGGTGGCTATCATGTTAAAACTTTCCGAGAAGTATTAATGACAACTCAAATTAAATTATCACGGATTATTATTTATAATTCCCTTTATTTATGAGCAACAGGAGAAAGAAAGAAACTTGTTTTATCGACCACACAGCACATGATTATCTATATATATAAAAATTAATGTCTATTTCCATGGTCATCGCACCACCCGAGAACGGATGGAACAATTTCAATAATTATTTTTTTGTAGTCTTAATAACTGTCAGGAGAAAGTTCTTATGAAAAAAAAATTAAGGAATTTGAGCGGAAGAGTTGTAAAGGAATTTAGAAAAATTAAAATACGTTAAGGCCAATATTAATTTTACATAACTTTTAATTGTCATATAGTATTACAATAATAAACACTATGTTTTTGAATAATTTATTTTTATTAATTATACCAATTCGAATTCAATATTCATAGTTAAGACAGGAGAACGTCTGTCGGGTTAGCTAGTTAGAACAATAAAAAGCAATAGTCAAACTACAATCAAAGTATCGCCAATGTTATACAACATAGGTTCAATTGAATAAACACATGGGAGTTTTTGACGGGATTTTGATCTGACACGTTATTTTGTATTTGTATACATATACGTACTTAGTTATTTAGCCCTGTATTGTGTAATATAAGCGACATTGTAGTGGTGTAGTGAATTATGAATAATCATTCGGAACATGATGTATTAGATGTGACAAAACTCCCAAGAGAGCTTCAACAAGAGAGTCAGCATCTTGTTGAAGATAGTTTCATCAGTCCAGAACGTACAAGTCATATCACTTAAAAAGAAGCCGAGAATACAAAAAGCAGAAAAAGAACTTAGGACTTTTCGAGCCTTTTCAAGAAAATCAGCGTAGGTGTCAAAAATAATTGAAATGTTTATTTATTTATAACTTCTTAAACATGATCTTTGTAATTTATTTGCAGTATGTTAACAACCAGTATTATAGTAGATCAGTGTTTTATTATGAACAACATATCATAGTTTTTATAGGGATATCATAAATACTTCTAAGATGGGAATTCAAAAAACCCGTCTCTTGTATAAAGTGTAAATTCTCGATTTATATGATGTTTTTCTGCGAAGGCTCGATATGTGAATAAAAAAATACAATTAATATAATGATTACAGTACTATGGTCTCATAGGGCCATATCGAGCAACTTCTTATCAAAAATAAATTCTCCGAGCGCTGAGTGGAGGTCGTACATTTTCTTTAACGTTGAGGTCATACCGGCGAGGGACCGTTGAAAATTATACTGCTTTTCCAGGGTCCCACCAGATAGATAGTCTCCGAGCTGTAAGAATACCATCACGTACACCTACATACACACATATACACACAAAAACATACCTTTGATCACGCGCAAATACACACACATTTTTTTTGATAATTATTTCTTCCAAATTGGCCTCTCTTAACTTTTAAATTTAATTAATATGATTTGTTTTTATAGTTAAGACTTAGCGTTATGGCCATAACCTCACCTGATCTTAAGAGACGATACGGCCCAAATTGGTAGACACGCTAAACCTGTGTAGGAACTGGCTCTCAAGTGCAGCTGCCGGAACACACCTATTGGTATTAGGAGGCAGATTTTTCAACTTGAGGATAGTAACTAGCCAGGCGGGCAACAAGAAAAGCCCTACCACCATGCTATGGTTTCCTCACGATGTTTTCCTTCACCGAAAACTCGTGCTCATTGTCGGCGGTTGGATTCGAATTCACGTCCATTGACGCAGAGTCGAAAACACTACCACTGAGCTGTCATCGCTTGAAATTGTTCATTGTGCTGTGAATAAATATACAAATATATATATATTATATATTATGTGTTTTTGAAGCTATGATAGCTCGGGTGGTAGTGCGTACAAACCTTTGCAATGAGCTTGAGCTTTTGATGAAGGAAAATATCAGGATGTATCATAGCGTCGTGGTAGGGTAATGTTCTCCTCGCTTGCTACTACCCTTTTTTTATTAACGTGGTGCTTAAAATCTCATTATTCTTGCATTTCGAAACGGGCAAACGTATTATCCGGACTCAGGCCAAGGCGAGAGGGTGTGTGGTAACCCGTTCGGCAAAGAGTTATCCAAAAGAGCTCTTAAATATAACTTAAGACTCGTCAGGTGACACTTCGGTGTTGCCACAAACCAGGGACCGCTTTCGCACTTCCAGTGGCTAGCTAACACTCTCAAGTTGAAACTCTCCCGCTAAATACCTATAGGTGTGTTCCGGCAGTTGCACTTGAGAGCCAGCACCTCCACTAGGCTTAGCGGGTGCACCGTCTTGGGCCCTATCGTCACTTAACATCGGGTGAGATTGTGGTTATAACGCTACCAATCCCTCCCCTAGGCCTAGCATGTACATTATCTTGGGCCACATCGTCGCCTAACATTAGCTGAGATTGTGGGCATAACGCTAAACTTTAACTACAAAGACTGCTGAATAGATTACGATGAATTTTGGTATAGAGATAAATGGAACTCTGGAGACGGTGATAGGCTACTTTTTCCAGCGAGAGACTTAGATTCTAATAATAAAATAAATATATTATTGACACGGTCTGATCTCGGAATTTAATATTGAAATATGTTGTCGATTAAGTGTCTAGAATTTCAGAAGTGCCGGAATACGCCTATAGGTATTTGGCGATTAATTTTGAACTCGAGGGTGGTAGCTATTAGGGTATTAGAAAAAGCCCTACCACCATGCTCTGGTTTCATCACGATGTTTCCTTCACCGGGCGCTCAAGCTCATTCCGGTAGGATTTGAACGCACGTCCCTTGACGCGGCGTCCATACACACTACCAACTGTGCTATCATCACTTCAGAAAGTACTTACATGGTAGTCGTTAAACTGAAGATCGTCCTCACACGCTGCGATGACTTCTCTTATGTTTTCTGTGCCGGTGCTCTCCATCTCCAGGGCATTCTCAAGTGCCTCGACTCCGTTCTCCCAGAACGTCTTATAGCACGGCTAATGACAACAAATCTCGTTGTTAGCATCATTAAATTAGTAAGTTAGGACCTGTTTGTTAATTTGGCTTGCGTGTCTTGGTTCTTTTCCAGCAGCAGCCCAAGCCGAGGTTCGGCCATTCTAGCACTCATGCGTCCGCTACCTCAGAGCTGAGTGCTCTCAGCGCTTGCCCCAAAATGTTCGGTGAAGCTGTCAAAGCCCTTAAGGAGTATGTCGGTTCAAAAACATATCAAATTAAATCAAAAACCGTTATTCCATTCAAGCACTGAGAAGGCGCGAATCTTTGCGAAAATATGATGTACACGTTTTTTTTTTGTACAGTTAGAATTACCTTGAACCCAACTTCCTTAGGTTCGATTCACCCCGGGATCTACCAAACCGGAATTGAGTAATAAATCAGGGAAAGCGGCAGGCCGATATCGATCTAAACCACGATAGAATGTATTTTTAGTAGTGACGGGACAGACAAGAATAAGGGGAAATCGAAAATAAAATAGAATTACCGTAGAGATCGTAAAGAAATGAAAATATGTTTTTATTTACTTATGCTTGTCTTTAAAACATGTCACACAAAGATTTTGGTTGCATTTCCTGTAATATTTTTTTATGTGTTCATCTTTTTCTTCCCTGGAATACTAACAAAGGTTCTCCATTGTCTCTCGTAGCACCCTGCACAATTTCTCCGTTCAGCGTTCATCTCAAGGACATGATCATAGGTTTTACTTGATTTTTTTCAAATTTCGTGAAATCTATTTACCATATGAGTTTTACCACAGGACTCACTGTTGGGAACTAAGAAATAGGTTCTCAATTGAAATTAAAAAGTTAAGATAAAATGCTGTGAACTATAAACGTCGCCATAGTGTGAGACCGTAATTTGTTTGCATTTGTATGGTGCAGGTAACGACATGTGTCTGTACCCGGAAGACGTTTTTTATGCCGCAACTTCTTATCCTCAGAGTTCCGTCTTAACTTTTTTTTTTAATTTTTCTTTTACTGCCAGTCTTTTTTGATTATATCAAACGAACGCTTTGTCAGATCAACTAGATAGCACAACACTAACTGGTGGGGCGTGCGCTCAGTGCGGTATCAGGTCGCCGGCTGCCTGTTGAAACGGCGGGCCAAAACAGGCCCACTGCCGCACTAAGCGGATGTACTTCACCGTCATTGCGGGGTAGGCCTATAAGGGCCTGCTGTGATGTTTTAATGGAGAACACCTACAATTTTGAGTACAAACTTTAATATACATATATTTGTCTCTGTCGAACTCTTATAAACATCTGAGGTAATCGTTCGGCACCAGCGAGAGGATCATAGTTTTCTTTGTTCGCACCAGCTGAAGTACCGTGGCTGGTCGATATGGGCATAAGCCGCAGTGAAGGCGTTAGTGTGCTAAAAATCTTGATCACGCCAGATGAGTGCACTACGTGAGTGTTCTTTGAACGTAGTCTGATAACCTATCCTCAGGTACCTCTCCACAGGGTTTAGTGTGTTTACTAATTTGGGCCTTATCATCACTTAAGATCAGGTGAGATTAGGACCAACGCTGAACCTTATCTATAAAAAGACAGCTATTATCGGTTCAAAGTAACTTGAAAGACCCACGTGAGATGCACTGTTTCCAGTACACTAGATTGCTGAAGTGTTAAGTATAAAGCCATCACGGTTTCACGTCCGATAAACGAGGTAAGCAGTCAGAATTTCATCCAGTGGAGAATTTACCGGTATGCTGAGTAGGCTGAAACCTATGGCGGCAGATTTTAGAGGTGGCAAAATTGGTGTATTTCTTCGTCTTCTTCTTTTTACACGCTTTATATTAGCTTCACCTGTATGTATGTATGTATGTATGTATGTATGTATGTATGTATGTATGTATGTAAGTATGTATGTAAGTATGTATGTATGTATGTATGTATGTATGTATGTATGTATGTATGTATGTATGTATGTATGTATGTATGTATGTATTTATGTATGTATGTATGTATGTATGTATGTATGCATGTATGTATGTATGTATATATGTATGTATGTATGTAACCGACCCCTTTTTCCAAGTAAAAGACATCAACGAGATCTAATGAGGTTTTTACACGTTTTATATTAGCTTCAGTTCCAGTAACTAAAAAATAAAAAATAAATAATAGTTTAAAAAACTAGAACACACGCTTTATTTAGAAAACTAAACTAAAAAACAGGAAATAAATTTTAATAAATATTAATTAAGAATAATGTAATTATTTTTAATAAATATAAGTTATTAATAGTTTGAATAAAAAAAAATGTTTTATTGTAAAAAAAGCGTGGGGTGCATGGTGTCAATAGTTATGAATATTTAATTGACAGATATGAGAAGGATTATCATTTCGATAATATCTTCAAAAGCACCCCCGCTTTTTTTACAATAAAACATTTTTTTTCTTATTCAAACTATTCTTAACTTACATTTATTAATTTTTTTTACATTATTCTTAATTAATATTTATTAAAATTTATTTTCTGTTTTTTAGTTTAGATTTCTATATAAAGCGTGTGTTCTAGTTTTTTAAACTATTATTTATTTATTTAATGAACACATGTGTGCGCGCACAACTTTGCCAATGTCAAGGTGTATTTCTGTTTTGTTTTTTAATAATTGAAAAGATTCATATATTTATATTTACCTAAATGTTACTAGATGATAGGTTTCATTACTTAGAGTCTCTAAGTCTTATATTAATTTTTGATCTACAATTTACCTAGTCCTATGAGGAATCTAATTATAGAGGAGGTAGGGACAGTAAAATTTGAATAGTCTACGGTCGGCAAAGTGTAAATTCGCTGCTGATCTCGTCCAAGCCAATCACTCACTTCGATTTTGAATAAATTGTTGACATCTGTTGTTAGTTCACCCCTCATAAGCAGGTAGTCGATCAGCTTTATCGCTTGCTTTCTCTCGTCACCGGCTTTGTGAAAAAACAGCTTCGCGAATCCCGGGCGATTGACCTGAAACAATCATTGAGGTTTAATAAAAAGAGTCTTCATGAGTGACGATACCTGAGTATGTTCCGTGCACCTTGGACAGTCAGTTCCGATATCAACTTCATTCTTTCATTCTTTAACTGACAAAATATGTAAATTATAAATGATGTAAATGAAAAAAGAATCATGATCCTGACTAACCAACAGGTTCTGTATTACTAAATTAGCGATCCTAACAACGACCTCATCAGGTAAGCAGCTTAAGGGCCGCGGGGGTAGTCCCTTACAGAACCGTGTACTTAACGTGTGAGTGTGCACGAATGGTATGCGGTGTGATGGTGTAATCTCAGTGATGTAGAGTGTCACTGTATCGCGCGAACAGAGTCATTCGGGGGCTCCTATCCGGAGGATCGAACCTATGCTCAGGCGTCTTCGGAAGGAGACCGCGGCGGGTGTGCGGGAGCGAAATTATCCGTTCGGCCTCGGCGGCGAGGACGGCGGTTACGCGGACGTGTGCGCGGACACGTGCGATTGGTGGAGACGGCAGGGAGAAGCGCGTTTAATCTCGTTATTTTATCGACGGGGTCGGAGAAGCAATTATGTGGCTGGCAAGCAAAGCCTTTCGCATGCGGATTGGAAGTGTAGCTAACTGCGTGTACTATTTTGGGGTTAGCATAAAGTTCGGCACTTAAAAAAAAAATCTTTGTAATATCTTTAATATATGCATACAAGGACGGAAGGTCGATATCTTTATGGAGATCCACATTACGGACGTAAAACGGGGCTTGGACGGCTATGCGCATGAATCTGTTTTGCATTACTTGTAGTTTGCAAAGGGTGGTGCGTGAAGAGTGAGCGAATACGGGGCGCAAGAAAGGGACAACCGCATATATATAGGATATATTTAATTTGCGATAGAATGAGATAGAAGCATATAACGTACGGAACAATGAGATAGAAGGCATTATACAGTGTTTCTTACAGAGTCTCACCGTTTTATGTATGTCAGTATGTATGTGTGTATGTGTAAGGTTCAGCTTTTATAGCGTTTTAACTGCACAAACGTTTTTTTAATACAATTTACGCTGTAACTATGTGAAAGAATAAGAAGATCATTCGAGGCAATCACAGTCAATGGTGACCCTTTGCACAGACAACAAGTCAGTTTTAAGTGACAATGACTCAATTGGTAGTGTACGGACGCCGCACCATTGGACCTGAGTTCAATCCACTGCAATGAGCCTGGGCTTTCCGAAAACATCGTGATGAAACCATAGCATGGTGGTAGAGCCTGGCTGGCTACCACCCCCAACTTCAAAATCTGCCACCAAACATCTATAGTTATGTTCCGGCAGTAGCGTTCGAGAGCCGTTCCCTCCACTAGGCTTGGCGTGTCTCCCACATTGTTTTATAATTTATAAATTCAACCGCTATGGTCCCAATCTCACCTGATGTTAAGTGCCGATGTAGCCCAAGATTGTGGACACGCTAAGCCTAACAGAGAGACTGGCTCTCAAGTGCATCTGCCGGAACAGACCTATAGGTATTTGGCAGCAGATTTTCAACTTGCCAGACGGGCATTAGAAAAAACCCTTCCTACGTTATAGTTTCAGCACAATGTGTTCCTTCACTGAAAGCTCGAGCCCATTGTAGGGCTTCGAACACCTGTCTGTGGACGCGGTGTTCGTACACGTTGCCAGCTGAGTTATCATCGCTTTATGCTGATCATGACAAATAACAAAAGAATAATATACCGTGTCACGATTGAAGAAAGCGGCCATTGCGAGGTACTGCGTGGAAGTGTTCATTTTCAGTTGGATTTCCTTCTGCATGTTATGACGGCAGGAACTGTGCATGGTCACCCATCGAGTCGGTAGATTCACGGTAGGCAGATTACCTAGTAATATAACAAGGAAAAACTTCGTAAATGCTAAAAATCTTAATAATAGTTATTTATTGTCACCTACTCAAAATATCTTTGCTAATTAGTAGGTGTGTTAATAGGCACTATTTTAATAGATGGAAACGATGATAGCTGAGTGGCAGCGTGTAGGAACGCTGCGTCATGGGACGTGAATTCGAATTCAACCACCTTCAATGAGCTTGAGCTTTCGACAAAGGAAAAGATCATGAGGAAACTATAGTAGCCAGTATATAGCCAGGACCCTTTACTTGAAAATCTGCCGCCAGATACTACCTTTAGGTGTTCCGGCAGTTGCACTTGAGAGCCAGTCCTTCCTATAAAGGCCGGCAACGCACTCGCGATTCCTCTGTTGTACGCGGTGATGACTTACCATCAGGTGACACGTTTGCTATTCCATACAAAAACGATCAGTGGTTAAGTATGTGCAAAAGTCGATAATGTTTTAAAGACTTTTTAATTAGCACTGAAAATGCTCTAATTCAAAGAGTACAAATTGTCGCTCACAATGTTTTTTTCTGAAGAGGCACGATATGACATTAAAACTTAAATGAGGTTTATACTAATCGATGCCCGCGACCTTGTCTACGCAGAGTCAGCACTTCGAGTATTTTATTTCCTTTCGAAGATCAACGCATTAAAATATATTGGCTGTCTTAGGACTGTCCGTCCGTGTGAGTAATTTCACTTAATAATAAAATTTATCATTGATATCTATATTAATGTTATAAAGAGGAAAGATTTGTATTTTTGGTTGTAACGAATAAACTCAAGAACTACTGGACCGATTTCAAAACAAACTTTCACCAAATAAATGCTATATTAGCCTCGAGTAACATAGGCTATATAACATTTTTTAGGAAAATTATTAAATAAAATTTTAGTTCCACGCAAACGGAGTCGCGGACAGAGCTAGTTTATTAATTTCTTATCATAATGTGCAAAAGTTTGTTTGTTTGTTTGAACGCGATAATCTTAGCATCTACCAATTCGAAATTGACATAAAAAGGTAATGGAATGAAATTTAAAACTAAACAAATGCGTATATTCCTTACGTTTTAATACACAATCTAAAATATTTATAACTAATTTAAGACCTTGAAGCCCTAATAGCTCAGCCGTAGTGTGTACGACTTCGCGTCAAGGGACGTGAGTTCGAATCCAACGACCTACAATGAGCTTGAGGTGAAGAAAAACACCGTGAGGAAACCATAGCATGGTGGTAGGGCTTTTAATAATGCCCGCCTGGCTAGCCACCACCCTCAAGTTGTAAACCTGCCGCCAAATACAAATAGGTGTGTTCCGTCAGCAGCACTTGAGAGCCAGTTCCTCCACAGTTTTAGAGTGTCTACCAACTTGGGCCGTATCGTCACTTAAGATCAGGTGAGATTATGTACATAACGCTAAACCTTAACTATAATAAAAATACCTGCCCAACTTTTAAGGAAGGTTGTAGGCTATTTAACATCACGCGACCGCCAATAGGAGTAACGACATATTGAAAAAGTTGCAAAAAAAATTATTAAATAATTTTCAGTTCCACACGAACGAGGCCGCGGGCAGAGCCTAGTAATTAATAAAAAGCAATAAACAAAATGTATAGAAAAAATAATCAAAAGTATTAAAGTTTCATTAGAAATAGTCGATATACTTTTCTTACTATTTAATTAAAATAATTATTGCAGAATATACATATATTAATATCATAAAGCGGAAAAGTTTATCTGTGTGTTTGTTTGAACGCCCTAATATTAAAAACTACAAGTCGGATTTCGAAAATTATTTTTTATCAGATAGCACAATAAGTAAGAAATATTTAAGGCTATTTAACATCACGCTACCGCCAATAGAAGCAAAGCAAATTGAAAAATATACTATAAAAACGGGCAAATTTTTTTACACAATTTTAAATTCCCACGAACGAAGTCGCGGGAACAGCCAGTTGATAAATATGTAGATGCCAATAAAGCTAACACTACAAGAATATATAAAAAAAATCACTCACAATGCATTGTCCTGACGGACGTACATACAGCCAGATAGACTATACCCAAGGCAAAGACTAAAACCTTCATCTTATCTTTTTTAGGAAGCGACTGGTCAGTTGCGTGAATATATGAAAAATAAAGGTATTTAACGTGTCGATGTTCACTAATTAAATAACAATGTATGCGACTGTAACAGGTAAATGTCATGTTCATTTCATGCGATCATTGTTTCCAGGTGTCGTTTCTTATTTCCCTAAATTGAAGGTAAAAGGTTCGAATCACTGCAACAAGCCTGCATGGTGATAGGGTAATTTCTAATGCCCGCCTGGATAGTTGAAACCCTTGAATTGAAAATCTGCTGTCAAATACTTATAGGTGTGTACCGGCATTAACACTTGAGAGCCAGTCCCTACAGTGGGCTTAGCGAGTCCACCATTTTGGGCCATTTACATTAGACACATATTTGACATTAGATAAAACTAAAAAAAAAAAATCAGTCTGTGATTACACGGTCAAAGTGAAAACTTAATCAAAGCGAGGTTAATAATAAAAAATAAAAGTATATCATATTAAATTAAACGTTTTGGCTCAGCACATATGTTGTTTATATCGATACTGAATGCGAGTGATGCGTCACGCTCTCACATGTAACGTTCACGGACAGTGTATAGGTGTAATATGCGCTTACACAAGAAATAATCGAAATACCCTAATGCCTTAATAGCGCGCGCACCTTTATACCCTAATTTTGGGTAGGCTTCCTAACCTGGCAACTTCGAACTATTACATCGAGGATTCGAGTTCCGAGGTTTGAACTTCCTCTAAACACAATATCGGTTTAGTCTTCCATACTCGCCGTAAGTCGCCTATCGACCGCTGCTTGTTTGAAGCCATCTTCCGCTGCATTATCAAATATTCCCTGACAAAAACTACAACGTTTATGGTGAGCGAATATTAATTATACAAATATTAGTACTTAGTTAACTTATACGCGGTCGAAGTAGGAGGGAAGGTAAACCAGCAAAATCTCTCTATAACTATTCAAAAGATTTTGGCCTGTCTAGGACTGCAGTAAGTTCTGTATTAGAACGTGTCTCCAAAGGTGCGCTAGCAGGCTTCTATCAGATTTATCTGGGCAGTGGGAGAAACGCGAGTAATGGAGGTTTTTTTTCTAGTTAAGGTTTAGCGTTATGGCCATAATCTCACCTGATCTTAAGTGATGATACGGCCCAAGTTGGTAGACACGCTAAACCTGTGAAGGAGCTGGCTCTCAAGTGCAGCTGCCGGAAGGTGGTAGCTAGCCAGGCGGGCATCAGAAAAAGCCCTACCACCATGCTATGGTTTCTTCATGATGTTTTCCTTCACCGAAAGCTCAAGCTTTGTCAATTGCCAAATTTGCCAAAATTGCCAAAAAGCAAATTGTCGTATACACTACCACTGAGCTATCATCGCTTCAAAGCAAGCGACGCAGGTGAGTGTTGGACGCGTGTCGGAAAGCTGACCCTTAAGCTTACAAGTGTAACAAGTGTTACAAGGACCTTGGGTAGGGTGCTGGCTAGCCAGTTGGGAATTAGATAAAGCTCGACCACCATGCTAAAGTCACAGCTGGTTATGTAATCTAAAAAAAAAACTAAAAAAAAACACGTTTTTTATAGAAAACCAATCAAAAAATAGAAAATAAATTTGAATTAAGAATTTTTTTTTTTTTTATGAAAAACGTGTTTTTTTTTTATTTTTTATAACTAGTATTTATTAATTTCTACTTTTTAGTTTTAAGTTTAAATTTAAGTCCAAAGAAGTCGGTTACAAATATACAAGTGAAGCTAATAAAAAGGGTGTGTGTTAACAGCAAAAATAAATCGAAGTTACTCTCGTTAAAACTCAAGAACTGTTAGACGAATTTGAATATTTATTCTAGCATTTCGATTAACTATATATTGAGATCAATACAACTGGGTATATGTTGTTATATCTTACACAATTTGAATTTCGTTTGGTTCGTGTACGAAACTTCTTTATAATATCAATGAATTTAACGTATTTTATGTATATAGGATATAAATTCAGTTAATCAATAGAATTATTAGTGATAGAGTGAGTGCTATTTGAATTTATTTTTTGCTGTGCGTAAATATGCAAAGATAAAGGTTTTAGGCGCGTAAATACGCGACATGTAGTATGTAGTTTTATATGCTCGAGACAGTGAAACTTCGAAGTTGATTTCACAAACTTTCAAAGATATAAATAGAATATAACTAGCTATGTTCGCGACTTCGTTCGCGTGGAACTAAAATTTTATTCCAAATTTTTAAAAAGAAAATTATTAAAAAGTTTGGAAAATATAAAAGTGCACGCCTCATAATATAATTTTTTTTTTTTGGTTTATTTAATGATAATTAAACCACATCGAATCAGACCGTGAAAAGTAATAGGCTTCTATTTCTAATTATACTGAAGCGTAAGAAAAAAAAAGACTCGATTAGTAAAGTATTTCGGTCGTTATCGTGATAACATACCGGATCTGCACATGCAGACACACGGACGTCTAAGACAGAACTTTTTTAAACAGTTTTTTAACTAGTTTAAATAATATAAATGGCGTCAAATATATCATAAGTGTTAAAATTAGTATTTTTTCTTGATATGTGTGTGTATATATCATTTTATAAGTGCAGTATATGATAAATAGAGAACATTTTAAGTTGTTTTACGTGATGTGACAGTAGTACCCACCTCAACGCTTTACTTATGAGCCGTGCAATAATTTGAAGTCGCAGATGCTGCTATTAATTAATAAAATACAATACAGAAAATATTATGAAAAATATTCGAAATAAAGTTTCGTTAATACAATGAATATATTCTTCTTACTAATTGAATTAAATTACAATGTTATTGCAAAATATAGTACAATAATATTACAATACGGAAAAAAAAATTATTTTGTTCTGACGTGCTAATGTTAACTACCAGTGGGGTTCCGAAATTTACTTTTCTACTAACTTTTACCTATGGCATCGCTTGATTTTGCAAATTGGATAACGTCAATAAAGTTTTCATAAAAATTTTAATGCTCTCAATTCCAATAAACTTTTCACGGGACAAAGAAGCCTGTCACTGTCTCCAAGGTCCCATCTATCTCTATACCAAGATTCATCGTTATCGATTCAGCGAGTTAGACGTGAAAGCGTAACAAACAAATAAAACCACTTTCGCATTTATAATATTAGTAACTAGATTTTACGTGCGGCTTTGCTCGCGTTATAAGTGATTTTGTCAAATAAATTGAATAATGAAATAAATAGTTTCATACAAAGTTTATTCCTCTGTTTACCCCACTTCCAATAACGTGAGAAAAAAATGTCTATCACTGTCTGTAGGTTCCCATTTATCTCTATGCCAAAATTCATCACAATCGATTCAGCTGTTCAGGGGTTAGCGCGTAACAAACAAACTCACTTTCTTATTTATAATATTAGTAAGGATACTAACGATTATGCAATTTTATATTAATTATCTGACAACATTTCAGTAATACATACAAACGGCTTCGTAAAATACAAACAAACTTTAAAATTAAATTTTATTCTAAAAGCACCACATTCGGGCCGCATGGCAAGTTTACCCAAAAAGGCTTCCGCATCGCAACGCGTAGACGCATTACCCTAACTAGTGCCAAGGCGAGAGGGGCATATGGCAACACTCATCAGGTGATAACCTCGAAACTACCGATCAAATCGTACCACGACGACACTTCAAAGTCCTGTGTTGCCAGAGAGCAGTGACAGCGCACACACTTCCTCTAATCTCTAACGGGAGGTTAACTACCACCCTCGAGTTCAAAATCTACTGCCAAATACCGATATGCGTGGTCTGACTGTCGCACTTGAGATCCAGTCCCTTTACCATCTTGAACCACGTAGTCTTTGTTGAGTGACATTTTGTCCCTAACACATAAAGAATTTAAAAAGCCGAACTTGCGGTAGTTTGTCCCATCTATTGTAATGAGTGACTTTAAACCAATTTATTCTACCTAAATATACTATTAATTTTATTTATATTTCGTCACTTCATTGTTACATTTATTAATTTATTTCATAAACAGAACCCGAAGGATTTCTATTAGTTTACTATTTCTATATCAATTGTCAGACAGTTTTATAGAATATTTTTGACGCATGCGCTTTGCATAACACGATAAAGAGTCTACTGGATTCATTCTGATTGTCATATATCCTTACTGGCTAGAAATATGATTTAAATTTGATGTTTCTATCGAAGATTCTAGAGAATATAGACAAAAGAATATTTCATGTCACACGTCCTTTATCTCGGACCTTCTGATTTTTAATGACAAGAAATATAATTTTTAATCTTCTCTACAATTTTCGTTCGAACTATCAAATTTAAATCGTCCTTCCAGCCAGAAAGGATATATGACATTCACAATGAATCCAGTGGATTCTTTATCTGTTATTCAAAGAGCATACGTTAAAAATATTCTATATTACTGTTTGACATTTGACATTGAAATAGTAAATTTATAGAAAACCTTCGGGTTTTGTTTGTGAAATAAATTAGTAAATGTAACAATGAGCTAATCAAATATAAATAATAATGATAAAATTAATGTATATTTAGATAGAATAGATTTGTTTATAGCCAATCATTACGTTATAAGATACCTACAGATAAACAACAACTGTATAGAGAAAACAATAAGGTCTTGTAGGGAATTACTTTAAATCATTTTGTTGTTGGTATAGTCGTTATTGTCCTATTGAAAATTCTTATCATTTCTGTCTAATCAGACTGAAACTTTAGGAGGTCTTTGTTGTTCAAATCCGCAACCTTTTCGTGTGACACTCGTTCGGGTAAAGTCGGCTTGAGGCGACCGAGGGAATGAGAGGGGTATAAACATGTTTCACTTCTGTTCAGTGATCTTAACACACACCATTTTTTTTTGCTACACCACTGTGTTAACATATATCAGTAAGCATTCGACATGCCCTCTTGTATAAACTTTTTTTATAGTTAAGGTTTAACGTTAAAGCTACCATCTTACTGATGTTAAGTGACGCAGTGACACAAGGTGGTGGACACACTAAACCCAGTGGAGGAACCGGCGCTTAAGTGCAACTGCCGGAATCACGTAGAATTATTTCGCGGGAGACTTTCAACTTGAGGGCGGTAGCTAGCCATACGGGCATTAGAAAAAGCCCTACCACCATGCTATGGTTTCATCACAATGTTTTCCTTTAACGAAAGCTAAAGCTCATTGCAGGGATTCGAACTTGCGTCCTTTGAGGCGGTGTCTGTACACACTACCAACCGAGGTATCATCGCTTCAATGTATTACGTACTAGCTTCTACCGGTGGCTGTGGTCGTGTTTATATTGAATTTGTCAAACCAATCGGATGACGCAATAAAAAGTTACATACAAACTTTATTCCCCTCTTTGCCCCACTTCGAATAAGGTTTTCGCGAGAAAAAGTAACCTATCACCGTACCCAGGGTTCCAGTTATCTCTATATCAAAATTCATCATAATCGATGCAGCGGTCTAGACGTGAAAGCGTAACAAACAAATAAACAAGAAAACTTTTGCATTTATAATATTAGTGGGAGGAAGTATGATTTTTACTAACATGATAAAGTGCTTACTAGATTCATCGTTAAAGTCATATATACGCTCTGGCTCGAAGAACGATTTCTTAACAAGCTCATTGCTAGGGTTTTGAACGCTAACACACTACCAATCGATTCAAATGTACGAACACTTTCTTATATAAACGTTGAATGTTTTCAAGATATTTCACCGCCCTACATAATTAGGTAGATATAATTAGGTATTAGGCATTATTATTTAGGTACAGGTAAACAGGAATTCACTAAACACGAATAGCCAACGACAATTTTAATAACCAATTAATTTATAAATATCCCGATAAATCCAGTCAAAATATTTACCAAATATTTATTCAATTTATAAATTAATTGATTATATTATTATGTTTTTGTTTTTGAGATATTTTCCTTTTAAAATACCAGGTAGGTATTTATTCGTCTATCAAGCTAATGATGTGCGGTTTACAATTTGTAGTATATTATAAAGTGGAAAAGTTTGTTTGTTTTTTTGTTTATTTGAACGCGTTTATCGTAAGAACTACCAATATTTATCGATGTATTTCCAGTTGAAAATCTGCCGCTAAATACCTATTTGTGTTCCGGTAGTTACACTTGAGAACCAGTACTACACTACACCGTCTTGGGTCGCATCGTCACCTAACATCATGTGAAATTGTGGCCATAACGTTGAACCTTAACTATATAAAATCGGATTTCACATTTTTTTTTTGAGTAGGGGGCAAACGAGCAATCGTGTCACCTGATGGTAAGTGATCACCGCCGCCCCTGGACACGTACAACACCAGAGGAACCGCAGGTGCTTTGCCGACCTTATAGGAGGAACTGGCTCTCAAGTGCTACTGCTGGAAGAGGCCTAATGGTATTTGGCAGCAGATTTCCAACTTGAGGGTGGTAGCTAGCCAGGCAGGCAATAGAAAAAGCCCTACCACCATGCTATGGTTTCCTGACGTTGTTTCCCTTCACCGAAAGCTCAAGCTCATTGTAGGTGGTTGGATTGGAACTCATGTCCACTGCAAAAACATCTAAAACAAAATCGAATCATAAAAAAAGTAAAAAAATATATCTAGTTAACCCTTTTGTTCCCGCCTAACTATATATAGGCAAAGGTAAACACTCTAAACAGCCAGATTCAAAATTACATTTGATTTTTTATTATTTACCTATAACACTTGTTTGTGTGAGTATTAATTAGTGATTAATTAATATTTATTATCTTTGGGTATTTCTCATGTTTTTGGTATATTTGTCTTCCTCAAAACTAAATATTAATTAAGCCAATTGTTTACGATAGGTATACCTGTAGCTAATAATATATTTTGATGCACTTCGAGGAAAAGTATTATAACATGTTAATATGGAGTTTCTATTGTTATTTTATATTCGGTATTATCAAGATCTAGTCAAGATGTTGTCATGTTGTTTTCAACAATAACTTGTAAACAACATCACCTTTTGCGTACACAAATTATATACCTTTTTATGAAAAAAGAACCCAGCGTTTGCTTAAGACCACACGGCCGAAATGAGAACTTCACCAAAGCAAGGTTAATAATAAAAAAAAATATACTGGATTTGATCCGCGGATCCGCTTGCATTAATATCGAGCGACGCAATAAAAAGGTTTATACCTCTCTTTAACCAACTTCTTATAAGTTTTTCGCATGAAAAAGTAACCTATCACAGTCTCCAGAGTTCCATTTATCTCTATACCAAAATTCATCTTAATCTATTCAGCGGTCTTTATAGTTAAGGTTTAGCGTTATGGCGTAATCTCACCTGATGTTAAACGACGATGTGGCTCAAGATGGTGGATACGCTAGGCCTAGCGGAGGGATTGGGTCTCAAGTCCAAATGCCAGACCACGTTCATGGCGGCAGATTTTCAACTTGAGGGTGGTAGCCAGCCTAGAGCTTTCTCTAATGCCCGCCTGGCTAGCTACCACCCTCAATTCAATTTAGCCTGCGATGCCGCTGGTGTTGTGGGTGTCCATGAGTGGAGATGATCACTTACCATTGCTTACGCTACATACATACGCTGGCTCCTTTCCCCGCTATTAGATACAGAAAAGCAAACGTTTCAATGACCTCTGTCAGCAGCATAATTGTGATGCTTTTTTAATAAGTGTACTTTCGGCTAGAAGTTGTTTAAAACTTTATTTCTTTAATAAGTACAGTTCTTAATGTTATTAGTTGTTTTTTTTCCGACAGTATTTCAGTAACGTTCAATTTCTACTTGCGATGACTTATAATTAGTATACAGCCTTCTTTACTATCGACATATTGTCATTATAGCTATTAGTCATCCATTTTTTTTTTATTATTCAGAACTATGAAGTCCATTCCAGTGTTGGTGTTTATTGGGTTTGGTTTGGTGGGTGCGTCTGCAGTTATCGCAGATAGAAGCTGCTACAAGGAGGTTACTACGGAATGCTCTCAAGTATCGTCAAGTCTCGGTGAGTTCTATAGGGTATAGATTAACCCTTAGCAGCTTGATATGCCACTTAAATAAAAAAAAGAAAACATAGTATTCTATCATTTGAACAGGAGTTTTCGGCGATATCTCGATCTGTCATGTTGTGACTTTTATTTTAATACATATACTTAATTGTTTAGTCCTATATTGTGTAAATTAAGGTGACATTTTACGTAATGTAGTATAGCTGAAGAGCATAGGTGAAGTGAATTGTGAATAATCATTCGGGTCATGACATATTAGTTGCCACAAAAACTCCCAAGAGAGCTTCAGCAAGAGAGTCACCATCTTGGTGAAGATAGTATCGTCTGCATTTAAAATAACAACTGTCTTGGCTGTATGGTCTAGATACCTATGCCTTTCCCAGTCTCAATTGTAAGGGAAAAACTATGCCACATAAAAATATCATTTGAAAATTTTGACAACTGACGTTTATTCTGAACTGTATGTTCAAAAGAATATTAGCTCTCTTAGAGAATGTGGCTTCGAGTACAGATCTCCTGGTCACATATTCTTAAATTGCTCTAGGAAAAGTTTTTCTCTTTATAATGTTTTACCTACCTCTCTTTCCCGTTCTATTAACATTACGTGCCTCCTAACTCTTGTTACGGCTAATCGCTTAGTTGTAAAATGCTTGTCAAGTTATATTAGAACTAATACAATTAAACTTTAAGATTTTAGTGTCATTCTGTGGTGTATATTTGTAACCTAATAAAAGATTTTATATGTAGTTTACATGTATTGTGTGTGTTATTTATTTGTTTGTGGATATCCTGGTTTGAATACTGTTTATAGAGAAAAAAAATTAAATACTTTTTTTTAAATAGTAAATTGATATATTTTTTTTACAAAATTCTCATTATATAATTTGTACTAACGTGACGGAGCTTGATGAATGACAAAAAAAGTTTTCATTATTTTTTTTTTATCGTAAACGATATTTTTTTTGGTCCCATCATCAGTACTATTATCTGTTTTCGTTTTCGGGAGCGGTTCCTTAACGTGGTCACAATCCTACCTGATGCTAAGCGACGACGTGGCCGGTGCAGGGACTAGCTCTCAAGTGTAACTGTTGGAACAAACCTATTGGTGTTTGACGGTAGATTTTCAACTCGAGGGCAGTAGATAAGCAAGCGCTACCCTCATACTATGGTCTCATAACAATGGTTTACTTCACCAGGCGCTTAGGGTCACTGCATGCATTTGAACTCACGCCCATCGATACTGTATCAGTCACAGTGTTTACTTTTCTGAGATATCTGCCTGAATCTGATTCCGAGTTGAAAATCTGCCGCCGAACATCAATAAGCTTGTCCCGGCAGTTGTACTTTCCATACTTGTCGTAATTCGGGCCCTACCGTCACTTACGATCAGGTAAGATTATGGCCGTAACGCTAAAATCTTATATATACATTTATTTTCCAGCCATGCCCGCATGTAGCGCCGTGTACTCGGATTTTGGACGCCATGGTAACGTTTATCACGAGCTGAATGCGTTCGCAAACCTCCACTTGAAGGTCTCATTTGATTATTTACTGTCCGCATCGTTCTTTGGAAACTATAAGACGAACAGAGCCGGCTTTAGTAAACTATTCAGGAAGCTATCTGACGACGCCTGGGAGAAGACGATCTGCCTGATCAAATACGTGACCAAGAGGGGTAAGACTCAAACTTACGGTAACTTTACCTTCGTTCAAGTGATAACCATCATCATGCTTCATACTAATATTATAAATGCGCAAGTGAATTTGTTTGTTTATTGTTACGCTATCACGCCTATACGGTGAAGGAAAACATCGTGATGAAATCGTTCTTCCAGCCAGACCGGATGTATGGCTATTACAGTGAATCCAGTAAACACTTGACTGTGCGCTAAAAATCATTCTAATATTATAAATGCGAAAGTGAATTTGTTAGTTTGTTACGCTTTCATGCCTAGGCCGCTGAATAGATTATGATTAATTTTAGTAGAGAGATAGATGGGACCCTGGGGACGGTGATAAGCTGTTTTTTCTTGCGAAATACTTACTACAAGTTGGGTAAAGAGAGGAATACATTTTGTATGAAACTTTTTATTGTGTTATCCGATTTGTATGATAAAATCAATGTTAATGCAAGCGAAGCCGGAAGTAAAATCTAGTCCTCACTAATATTGTAAATTCGGAAGTTACTTTGTTCGTTTGTTACGCTTTCACACCTAGACAGCTAAATCGATTATGATAAATTTTGGTAAAGAAATAGCTAGGAATTTGGAAACGGTGATAGCCTACGATTCATCGCGAAAAACTTATTGGAAGCGAAGTAAAGAGAAGGATAAACTTTGTATGAAACTTTTATTGCGTCGTCCTATATGTTTGCCGCAATAAATCGAGCGAGCAACGCCGCGGGTAAAACCTATCTATACTAATCTTATAAAGAGAATAACTGTAAGTCGGATTAAAAAAAAAAAAAAAATTAATTAGGTCAAGTGGAACTCAAAATTATTTAACTGTGACCGTTTTTCCAATTCAGTTTAGTCTATAGAGCTTAGCTCCTATTGGTAGTAGCGTGATGTTAAATAGCATAGAGCCTTCCTCAATTATTGCTCTATCATATACAAAAATAATTTTTGAAATCCGAGTGGCAGCTGCTAAGATACGCGCGTTCAAACAAATAAACATTTCCGCTTCTATTATATATATATTCCAATTTATAATATAATGTAGATTATGTTCACCCCCGCGGCCCTTGCGCGACTTGCCCGATGTCACTGTTAGCACCACTAAACTAAGTAAGTCAGGACTTGTTGGTTAGTTAGGATAGCGAAACTTTGTTGGTTTTCCGGCAGTAACCCAAGCCGAGGTTTGGCCATTCTGACATCCTTGCGCTCGTTAACAAGAATTTTAGTTTTGAGTAAAGAGATCATAGGTTTAGCGTTGGGGCTACAATCTCACCTGATATTAAGTGGCGATGTGGCCCAAGCTGGTGAACACGCTTTATCTGTGGAGGGACTGGCTCTCAAGTGCAACTGCCGCAACACACATTTAGGTACATGGCGGCAGATTTTCCGCTTGAAGACAGTAACTAGCCAGGGGTGTTTTAGAAAAAAGTTTGAGTGCTCTCAGCATTCGCCCCAAAAAATTAGGTGAAGCTGTCAAAGCCCTTACGGCTAATGGCATATGACAGATCGAAAAACAAAAATATATGTTCGTTTCCAGGTGTATCGGTAAATGAATCCGTACATTCATGAATGGTATTACAAATTTTGATTAAAAATTCTATGATTTTGAAATTAAACTTGTTCAATTTTTTATGCACATTAATCTATTTTACTGTTAAAATAAAAATCTAAGAGGGTTTAACTACAACTTCAAAGTGTCAAGAACGAGAAAAGTAAATAAAATTATACGTTCCACGATACTGACTCATTTATCCACAGTACTGACATAAAATTAACCAGAATTACATGTTAACGAAATGAATTAAACAAAAAGTCACATATATGTTATTGATTTTTTTAAACAGGGGGCAAAATAGAGTTCGACGAACCAAGCAGTAAAGTTCCAGCAGACCGTGACAGATACATAGTGGAAGTCACAGAGCTGGAAGCTCTTGCCAAAGCTCTGGATACACAAAAGCTGTTAGCGGAACGCGTCTTTTCAATTCATCGCGCAGCAATAAGGGACATGCCGCACACACATGACTCTGATGTAAGTTCGACTGTATTTTCAGCTCAAAATTATGTATATTTATTATATGTTTTGGATTGAATATCTGCTGCTAGCTGTAGGTAGTTTTCACAGCTCCATCGAGCTCTGGGCTCAAGTACTAAGGCACTCAGTCCGAGTGAACGAGCACGCGGTAACCATGAAATACATGGTGTTCAGGCAACACCGGCATCTGTGTCCCGGTTGTTTTTTTTTTTTATACTTAAGGTTTATCGTTATGGCCATGATCTCACCTGATCTGAAATGACGATACGGCCCAAGTTGGTAGAGACGCTAAACCTGTGGGGGAACTGGCTCACAAGTGCAGCTGCCGGAACACACCTATAGGTATTTGGCGGCAGGTTAGGGTAGCTAGCCAGGCGGGCATTAGAAAAAGCCCTACCACCATGCTATGGTTTCCTCACGATGTTTTCCTTCACCGAAAGCTCAAGCTCATTGTAGGTGCTTGGATTCGAAATCACGTCCCTTGACGCGACGTCGTGCACACTACCACTGAGCTATCATCGCTTCATTCATCGTTGTTCCTGTGTTTGACGCTTGAGGGCGCCGTACGTCACTTTTGGTTATTACGAACGATACTGTGAAGCTACAAGTGGCCAGCAGAAGTTTTCAGTGTATTAGAGTATCATTATATGGATAACGGCGGCCGCCAAGAGTAACAAAGAGTGGTGCTGCATCCGGTCACGTACGCCACGATAACGAGACCTTCACCAACGGCTACCCAGATGAGTCAACGCAGTCAGCCGGGCGCAGTTATTGGTGGACCCTGAACCCTCGTAATCAAAGTAGTTGGGAAGTCCCAGGATCCCGAATTTCCGAAGGGCCCGCGATTTACTATCCGGCCCTAACACATGGCACTGACTGCGCGAGTTCAACGAAATAGAAAAATAAAAGTACACATACAAACATACACACACAAAAATACAATAAATGTATGAATCACACTGACCTGCTCTATGTTATTTGCTATCAAACGAAATTATGTAATCTACGAATTTTATATACATCAATATTATATTATGCAAGCTTTTACCCGTGGCTTCGCTCGCATTGAAGCCATTAAACAAGTTAATTTTTTTCCCACAAAAAAGTGTCCTATGTCACGTCTAATACCACCAAGAATATACGTACGAAGTTTCACGATTATCTGTTAAGTAGTTTTCGCGTGGAAGCGTAACGAACAAACTTACATTCACGTTTATAATATTAGTAGGGATTAAAAACTGTAGTGGATACGAAATAAAATAAATGCATTAGTAAGAACTCGGATCATGTCCAAAGTGTTCTAAGGATTAAAAAAGAAAAGTGACCCTCGCATGACCGACCCTCCTCGGGCTATTGCCGGAGCACGAGAAAAGGAAGCGGGATCCTAAATAATCCTAAATAGGATCCTGTGCTAGGCAGAATACCTTTTTTTAGGTTTACGCGAATATTATTCATTGAAATAAAACTAATTTAAACGGATTTTATCGCGGTTATTTATTAAATTTTGATCCCGACGTTTCGAAAGCCTTCGGGGTCACGGGGCGGACTGAGGTGTAGGTTGTCCATGTTACTGTGTCTACCTTCAATTGATCAATTGAAGGTAGACACAGTAACATAAACTTTTCTGGACAACCTACACCTCAGTCCGCCCCGTGACCACGAAGGCTGAAAAGCTTTCGAAACGTCGGGATCAAAATTTAATAAATAACCGCGATAAAATCCGTTTAAATTAGTTTTATTTCAAAGAATACCTTTTCCTATATTCAACTTGAAGGTAATAGCTATCTAGGCAGGCATTACGAAAGACCCTACCATCATACTGTGGTTTCATCACGGCGTTATCTTTAACCGAAATCTAAGGATGTAGATTCGAGTTCACGTCCAGTGCGGCGGGGTCCGTACACGTTACCAACTAAGCTATAATCGCTACAAAACTTATTAATATAAAAATAAAAACAGCCTTTATTTTTCTTTTTTTTTTGAAGCGATGATAGCTCAGTGGTAGTGTGTACGACTTCGCGTCAAGGGATGCGAGTTCGAATCCAAGCACCTACAATGAGCTTGAGCTTTCGGTGATGGAAAACATCGTGTGGAAACCATAGCATGGTGGTAGGGCTTTTTCTAATGCCCGTCTGGGTAGCTACCACCCTCAAGTTATAAAACCTGCCGCCAAATATCAATAGGTGTGTTCCGGCAGCTGCACTTGAGAGCCAGTTCCTCCACAGGTTTAGCGTGTCTACCAACTTGGGCCGTATCGTGACTTAAGTTCAGGTGAGATCATGGCCATAACGCTAAACCTTAAGTATAAAAAAAAATAATGAGGGAGCGAACGAGTAAACGTGTCACCTGATGGTAAGTGATCATCGCCGCCCATGGACACCTACAATACCAAGAGAGTCGCAGGTGCGTTGCCGGCCTTTAATGGAGGGACTGGCTCTCAAGAACACACCTATTGGTATTTGGCGGCTGATTTTCAACTCGAGGGTGGTAGCTCGCCAGGCGGGCATTAGAACAAGCCTTACCAACATTCTATGGTTTTCCCACGACGTTTTCCTTCACCGAAAGCTCAAGCTGATTTTAGGCGCTTGGATTCGAACTCACGTCCCATGAAGCGGCATTACTCTCGAAAATTTCTATATCATTTTGATACACTCCCTAATAAAGAAAATTGTTTTCACAGATAACTGCGTATCTCGAGACAAAATTCATGGCTGTCCAATCGAAAACAATCCGCGAACTGGCCGGTTACACTAACGACTTGAAGAGTTTCATACTGGACAAGGGACAAGATCTGTCTATTGCTCTATATTTCATGGACGAATACCTCCAGAAGACTGTATGAATGTTAATACGGTTCTATAAAAATAATTCGCTATTATATATCTACATTAATATTACTGACAGCGCCCGAAACTTCCTTGTATCTTTTTTCAATACACCGATGTTCCTATCGGTGGTAGCGTGATGTTAAACAGTCCAAAGTCTGTCTCATTGGTTGCTGTGTCAAAAACGAAAATAATTTTTGAAATCCGTCTGTTAGTCACTAATACTAATTACTAATTGATATAGATTTTATTATTGTTTTATATAATTGAAATTCGTAATGATTATTACAAAATTGTGTTTGAAAGTAATCGTTTACCTTCCGAGCGAACATTTTTTTATTTAATTTCTTTTTTCTAAGACATCGATCGAAACTAGCTTGTCCATATTTCTTATATATCAGATTAAAAATTTACCAATATAGTAGCATTTTCATTGATGTGGCAACACCAATTCTATTGATAAATACTAATTTATTACTGGTCTCCGATGAATACATAGACTTGTTTGAGAAACCCGCGAAAGTGTTTTTAAAAATAAAAGTTTAATTGATTTTAATTAGAACTTTTAATCAAAACGACTTTACATGTAAAGTACCAAATACAGATAGATTTGTTTATCTTAATTACAAACTACGTTGCCTCCCAATCTCCTTGAGTGGCGGGGTCGCAGACACTCCGTCAGCGTTTTGCACACCTGCATCCCAGACGCTACGTTAGCACTTTCCTTATCTGCGTCCGGTGGCGTGATGTTTTGTCGTTCTCATGTAAACATGACTCGGCTGGTAGGTACGTCTGACATGACTCCTCCCTCCACAAGTTCGAGATCACCCGAGGGATGAGGGTGGGCTCGAGTTCGCCCTTTACTTTTAATACATATGTTCTTAATTCTATTCTTAAACAGTAACAATATAAGGCCGCTTATGGCAATAATGCCTAACACTGAATTTCCTATGTTAAGACTTTTATGATTCACAACACTGTTATAATTTTCACTGTCACTAATTTCTTCCCTTTGTAAAAGATAATTCAGGAACTGAGTATCAGCTAGGTCTATTCCCTTGAGGTTGAGCGGTTTTCTTTTTATATCTGAAGCCGTAGCTCGTACTCGTGGTAAGTTAATTGTGGAGAGCTTGGAAAAGGTTATATCCCTTCCTTGAATCTGGTGTTTCCAAAATGTTAAGTGACTTATCCTGACCTTGCAGTTGTCGTCCATAGATAAAATGTAGGTCCCGGAAATAGTTTCTTGTGTTATCTCGTCCTCGCAGTGTTTGGTGAGCAAGGTTTTGTTCTTCACGAAAAGGATCCAGCGGTTGGGCTGCACCAGCTCAGCTTTTACGTTATCAATGGTCACAGGGACCGGGTGGTAGCTCGAGGTGTTGGTGGAAAACTCCATCAGCTTGGTAATACAGTCGTCTTCTATAAGTGGTGTGACGTCATTCTCAAAGTACAGGAATTGAGCCTCGTCGACCTCGCAACATGGCTGGGAGAGCGGTTTTGCTTTCACAAGGACATATAGATATTTCGGAAGGATAAGGGAGGTGAGGCCCTTTGCTTTGTCATAAATTGGCAAAGGGATCAGTTGAAAATAATTAAAAGTTTCATTTCTTATCAAAGGGATTTGCATTATCACTTTTATCTGATTTTGGTTTATATAGGCTTTTATATCTATACATTGCTCTATTTTAACGATGTTCTCTACATTAACTGGAAACACTAGTCTACCTGTTTCCTCAATTTTTCTTAAAATTACTATTAACTCGTTTGTGTCTATAATAGATTGGTGTAGTTGCTTAATTTTAGCAAAAGCAAGAGCCGTTTCTATCTCGCCTAGTTTCAGGTCGAAGGTTTGGAAGTTAGGTATAAAAGCGTTATATATGTGAATTATTTTATTTCCAGATTGTAACATCGTAGAGTGATTAAGGCTGCGATCGATATACTTAAGGCTTTTCTCGATTTGAATAAAATTGTTTTTGGTAGAGTTAGCTACTCTCGTAAACGTACCCACCATTTCGGCAACAATGGTCATTCTTTTATCTAAAAGATTTTGTTTTGTGTTTACTTCTCGAATTAATTTTTCATACATCAAGGCGTCGTCGTTATCCAAATTTCCAGTAATTGCTTTAATAAACGAGCCAATGGGGTTTATCAGACCGCGCTTAGATCTTATAGATGGGAATAGTTGCTTATATTTTTCTATGGTTATATTCATAGTGTAATCGGTTTGTGCCTCGACTTCTACGAAATCCGAGTCGAAGGCTTCGGTATCAAAGCAGTTATGTACTTGATCTTTTAAGCTTATATATCTATCTATATTTAATTCTAATTCCTCGTATAGAGGTCTTAAATCTAAGACTTTGATTATAGTCCAAAAGTCATGGCTAACAAGGGCTTGACCTTCCTTTAACCTGCGAAGGGCGTGTTACGTCTTTAATTGTTATTCTTTCTATTACTCCGCTGACCTGAGATTTTTTTTTTTTTTTTTTGGTAGCGAGGTTTGTCCTTGCCTCGCCTAGTGTTTATGCCTTTAATAAAAATTATATCACCTTTATCTATATTGAATGCCTTCTCCCCACCGCGTTTCTTACTTTCGGCCCGTTTGGTGTCAATAAATTTGTCTGTCAAATATTCATATGTCTGTTCATATTTAGCGATCCTGTAAATTTCTATGAGGGTCGAGTGAAATCGCTCTACTACTCCCATAGAATTAGGGTTATGCGGGGTGCCGATGTGAAGATCAATTTTATAAAATGATAACATTTCCTTTAGTAAGGTATTATTAAACTCCGTTCCAGGATCCGAGCTGATTCTAGAGGGCGTTCCATAAAGAGAGAAGTATTTTATCAATGCTCTGACCACTTCAGGGGTAGATTTGGAGCTGATCTCGAATGCCTGTCCTAGCTTACTAAAGGCGTCAACTATTGTGAGATAGTTTTTCCCATCTATCGAAAAAGTGTCCATAAATAATTCCTGAAATGGTTTAATTTGGGTCTGCGTCAATTGCAACTCTGGCTTCAAGGGTTTGCGATCGTATTTCATTTTTTTGCAGATTTCACACGAGTTTATGATGCCGGCTACAATTTGCTCCATATTGTTCCAGTAGAAGTTACGCCTAAGATGTACCAACGTCTCTTTGATACCTCTGTGGCTGTTCTTCCCTTGGTGATATTTAAGCACAATACTTCGCTGCTCTTGCTCATCTTCTACGTAAACTATTCTCTTAGTACACTCCAAAAATTTGACTGTACCCTTCTGAAAGAGGAATATGCTTGCTTCTGTAAACTGTTTTCGGTGTTCTGGGTCTTCGAAATAAAAGAAGTATTTTATTTTCGGTCTTATGTAGCTTTTCAGGAATCTTTTCACTAATTCTGGATTGTTAAGGGGTAAATGAACTTCTAGTACTTTCTGCTTATCTCTGGACAAGTCTTTAACTGATAGTTCGTCTCTATTCCAGGTATATACGAGTATTTGGTTAGGCTTAGTGTCTATAGCCTCTTGTAGTATGAGCATGCCGTCTGTGTCCATATTTTCGGCTGAATGGACTGTTCCTATGGTACTCTGGTCATCATGACCTTCTGATGCAGTTATAGTGTCACTTCCAACCGATGGACAAGAGTAGGGGGACTGTAAGAGCGGGGCGTTTGTCAAAAGCTCCTTACATTTTTCAAAGGCTATCTATGTATTCCTGTTTTGTGCAATCAATTTTCTTTTTCTTTTTTAAGCATGATGTCATAGGCTGCGTTAATTTAGCGAAGTCTTTTATGAATTTTCGGTAGTAGCCTACCAATCCTAGAAAACTTTTTATTTCTGTTGCTGTACGTGGTAATGGGTAGTTCAGTACTGCCTTCACTTTGTCGTCGTTTGGCATGAGGCCGTCTTTGGTGATAGTATGGCCGAGATAAAGGACTTCTTTTCGCAAAAACTCGCATTTATCGAGGGTTACTTTTAGATTAGTTCTTCTAAGTCTGTCAAATACTCTTCGGAGTTTTTCGACGTGTTCTTCTAGGCTAGAAGAGAAGACAATTATGTCATCTAAGTACACCAAGCAGTGGATGCCTTGAAGACCACGGAGAACATTGTCCATAGCTCTTTGGAAGGTTGCCGGGGCTGTCTTTAGACCAAAAGGCATCCTTTTAAATTCATAATGACCTGATTGGGTGGTGAATGCTGTTTTCGCTCTGTCCTGCTCATTTACTTCTATCTGATGGTACCCACTGGCAAGATCTAACGTGCTAAAATACTGACATTTGCCTATCTTATCGAATAGATCGGTTATATTTGGCAGAGGATACTTGTCATCTACTGTGATTTCATTAAGACGGCGGTAATCAATCACCATCCTGTATTTTCTTTCTCCGGATGCATCTAGCTTCTTGGGTACCAGGTGGACTGGTGCACTCCAAGGGGAGTGAGAGTCAGTGATCACGTTGTCTGCTAGGAGTTTGTCCACTTGTTTTTTGATCTCTTCATTTACAGTAAGGGGGTGTCGATATGGTTTAATATAGATAAGGTCTTCGTTAGTTGTTCTAATTTGGTGTTTTACTTGGTTTGTGAATGACAGGGGTAGTTTGTCACAATAGAAGATATCGCGATATTCATTACAGAGTTTAAAGATACATTCGCGTTCCTCTTTATTCGTGTGACCTAGGCGTAATTTTTTTAGGTTTTCCTTGAGTAATTCGTCGACTGCGAGGTCATTCGTCACGGTATTTATGTTACACTCGTTTTCAAATTTTTGGACACTGAAAGGCTCCTTAAAGGTTATGATAGCCTTTTCTTCAGAAGTGTTCTGGATTACCGTAGTTGCAAAATAGTTTTCACATTTGACTAAGGTCGTAGGCATTCGGACGCCTTCCTGAAACTTCAGGCATTCTAATATTGCGTCACCTTGCTGTAAATTGGTGGGAATTTTAATTCTCTTTTCGGATCGTGCCGGTATCTCTATTTCGTATGGAGGGTTGTAAATGATGGGGATGCTCGCGTTATTTGTCCGTAGCACCCGTTGTCGCATATCTATGTTTGCGCCTAATTTGGCTAGGAGGTCAGATCCTATAAGTCCGTCGTAGCGTCCGTCTACGTCGTAGATGTAAAATTTCTGTCGTAATGGACTTTGGAAAGTCTTGAGCAAGGGTATATATATTATTTCGTTATGAAAGCTCTGAGCGTGAGTGCTTATTACTTTAAAGGGTTCGTTGTACTTATAATTGTTGAAAAATTCATGAGCTTTTGCAGGGCTTATAAATGAGCGACTGCTTCCGGTGTCTATAAGGAATTTCGCCTTTATTTCCGGAATTACCACGTGAGGTAATCTCAATATACTATCACAATAATTTAAATATATTATCTCACTATATCCGTTGAGGCTGTCTCCTGAAAATTTTCAGGGTGAGAATTATCTGTGTAGGGGTCCTCTATGTAATTACACTCGTTAGGGGTGTCTGTTTCATCGTTGTACAGCTGGTATTCGTAGTCAAGGCCGGGGGTATACTCTTGATCTGGAGTTGGTTCCTCATAGAACAACTCATTTGCTACCATGTTTTGTCTAATTGGCGCCGTACGCATTGAGACGTCGGTGTCCATTAACCCTGATGCCAATGGTTGCTGATGGGGTAAGCCAAATTTATATTGATTGTGTTGCTGGTTCGGGATGCCAAACTTAAAATTTTGTTGCTGGGGGATGCCAAATTTAAAACCACCCTGTTGGAATGGTGGGCGTGGCTGAAATTGGCCAAAATTACGTTGGAAGGTGTTCTGCTGATGGGGTGCCCCAAGCTTATACCCTTGTGTGGGCATCCTGGGCCCAGGTAGTTGGCTCAAATTCGGCCTGAATCCTTGGTTTGCTGGGATTCCAAATTTAAAATTATTTTGTGGTACGCCGAATTTAAAATTATTATTTGGCGTGAGGTTAAAGGCTGGTTTAAACCCTTGGGGGTTTAATTGTATAGCTGGCTTTGGCGCGTTCAACAGTGTATGAGGCTGAGGCTGCGACTGTTTACATAATTTATTTTTTGCATCGTATTGAAATTTGAAATTGACCTCTTCAGTGACAATACTCAGGGCGTTCTCTAAAGTGGAACATCCCTTAAGTCTCACTATTCTAATCATATCTTCAGGGAGGTTGTACAGAAAAACGTTGAGGGCTGTGTAATTGTATAAAATCATCTTTGCTGCCTTTATTCCCTCATCTGTAAGTCTGTGAACTTTTGAAAACAATGAGCTTCTAACGTTTTGAATTCTATGGCAAAATTGGATGTACGTTTCACCTTGTTTTATTTTAGGCGTTTCTAGCTCAATGGCTATGCACTCCTCTGAGCGGGGGTCACCGAAATGTTGAGTGAGAATTTCTTTCAGCCCCTCATAAGTACATATATTGGGGTGGTCGCTTAGTAGCGTCGCTGCTCTACCACAAAGTCTACTAGAGAGAGCATGAAATAAATACAAATTTTGCGCCGCGTTGCCTCGTTCTCTACAACCTAATACGTATTCACATTTCAAGAGGTATAAATTAAGAAGATTTTCGTCTCCATCATACTTAGGAATAATATTTATAATTTCTTTCGGTATAGTTTTCACTTCCATGATTTCAACGAGTATAATATGTAAATATAATTATATTAATACCTAATTATATTAATTAATTAACAATGATTAAAACTATTGATTTATCGATTCTGTATAAATCAAGGTTATTTAAAACTACGCTTATTAAATAAGTCCTTAATTAATAATTATTAAAACTATTGATTTATCGATTTTTGTATAAATCAAGGTTGTTTAAAACTACACCTATTAATTACGTCTATCCTAGGTTTGCCTATTTTTGTGCTAACCAAAATCGGATAACGTAACTAGAAATAGGCCCCGATGATTTGGATCGGGAGAAAAGGCGGAAAAGACACAAGGAAAAGGCAGTGAAGTGAAAAGGTTTACTCACAATATACTGCTTCCCATGTCCTCCTGTGAATCTGCGTGGCGCTCGACTTCCGGGCTTCCGTGGGAGTCAAATTTATTTGGTTCGAGGTTCCTCCACTTTTTTCCGCGTAGAGACGGAGTTTCGTTCGTTTTATTTCCACGACTCGATTTGGGGAGATCGCTGGAAAACACTTGCGAAAACTTGTAGAAGATCCTACCGGCTGCGCCAGACTTGTTTGAGAAACCCGCGAAAGTGTTTTTAAAAATAAAAGTTTAATTGATTTTAATTAGAACTTTTAATCAAAACGACTTTACATGTCAAGTACCAAATACAGATAGATTTGTTTATCTTAATTACAAACTACGTTGCCTCCCAATCTCCTTGAGTGGCGGGGTCGCAGACACTCCGTCAGCGTTTTGCACACCTGCATCCCACACGCTACGTTAGCACTTTCCTTATCTGCGTCCGGTGGCGTGATGTTTTGTCGTTCTCATGTAAACATGACTCGGCTGGTAGGTACGTCTGAGATGACTACATTCAAAGTTATGTTTCTTTTTTATTCTTGGCAACTCAGTCCCTCTTTATAGACTATTACTGCCATTTTCAAGTGATAAGATTTGGGCATTTCGGCCTGACGATACTATCTTCAACAAGATAGTGACACTTTTGGGAGTTTTTCAGCTGCACTATATTACGTAAAATGTCACCTTAATTTACACAATATACAGCTAAACAACTAAGTCTACAAATAAATATAAAAATCACAACATGACAGACCAAGATCTCGACAAAATACCCCATTCTCAGGTTATATTTATGGAGTGCTAATAACAAAGAGATTGAATCTTATAGAGTTATGCTATCTTTTCTGATCTAAACTCATTCCGTTTAAATCCAAGTACACTCTGATTGTTGTAAATAATAAGTGGAGATTGAGTACTACAACGTTATAAAGTTTCCCATAAAAAACATCACTATAACAGTCCTGTTCCCTTAGTCACCTCAAGCCGACTTTACACATACGGGTGTCACACAAAAGGTTGCGGATTCAAATTTCAAACCCCTCCAACAAGAAGTTTTCCTTCAAGAACATTAACGTAGAATAGCAAAGTTTATAAGACAGACGTTGTTCTGACTTAACTATTAATTTTACACGATTTATATGATAAACTTATGAATACTATTATTTAAAGGTATTTTGCGCTTTCCTAACATTACAGACGGGGCAATGTGTTTGATAACACTAAAGATTTTATACATCACAATTTAATTATACGAATTTTTACCCCTATACTTTTTATAATTTTAAACTTTTACACTAAGTTATATGCTAAACTTATGAATTTATATATATTATACTATATAGATTTTACTGCACATTTAATACATCACAATTTTTATTATGCAAATTTGTATATATACTAATTATACTTTACACTGACACAAAGAGATATAATTTATGCCATTAAATTAGGCCATTAAATTGTGTCATTATATTTATGCCATTAAATTCAATGCCATTGAATGAATCGAATATATTTAGTGACGTAACACGGCATATTATCTGATAGCGACGCTAAGATATTTATTTGCAATCGCTAACGTCCTTACCACGTTCAAAACACCGGTTCTCGTCCGGTCACCGAAGTTAAGCAACGTCGGGCGCGGTCAGTACTTGGATGGGTGACCGCCCGGGGACTCCGCGTCACGTCGGCTTTTTATTTCTTTCTTTTTCTCTATTTATTATTATTATTTTTTTATTTTTTTATGATATGTAAACCTTTGTATACGAATGGAATTTGAGTACACAATTATTATTTACTAGCTTTGACCCGCGGCTCCGCTCACGTTAATATTGATTTTGTCAAATCGGGTGAGGCAATAAAACGTTTCATACAAAGTATATCCCACTCGTTACATCACTAGGTTTTCTCGAGAAAAAGTAGCCTATCACAGTCTCCAAGGTCACATTGTCTATTTATTTATATACCAACATTCATCATAATCGATATAGCTGGTTAGGCATGAAAACGTAAGAAAATAAAGTAACGAACTCACTTCTACGTTTATACAATTATGTAAGAACAATGATATTAAGGATTTGAAAATATAACATAATTAAAATGATTCTATATTCCTAAAATAATTGATATACAATTAGTATACATGAGGGTCATTCCATGGCAAAATAAATATTCAAGTAAATGTACACGATAACTTCAGTAAATATTTCCAATACAAAAATCACCTCCTTCAATTTCAGAATACCCTGAAACAAATAAGGGTAGTCAACAACACGAAGTTTTCCAATTTGAAAACTCTTCAAATTACAGGAACCTCAGATGCTTAATTTTTGTGTAAGTATATATATTTTTTTATAGTTAAGGCTTAGCGTTATGACCATAATCTCACCTGATCTTAAGAGACGATACGCCCTAAGTTGGTAGACACGCTAAACCTGTGGAGGAACTGGCTCTCAAATATAGCTGCCGAAACACACCTATTGGTATTTGGCGGCAGATTTTCAACTTGAGGGTGGTAGCTAACCAGTTGGGCATTAAAAAAAGCCCTACCACCGTGCAAATAATTACAATTTTATATGCAATGAAAAGTATCATCTTTAAAATTAAAATAAAAAACAGATTTTTATACAAACAACGGTTTTATGACATATAATATTTTATTAGAAAATTCAGAACTTTTGAACAAATTTCTTTCAATTCAACGGGGTTCGATTCTGATTAACGGTAGAAATGATAAAGAATAAATAAATTCATCCAAGGTAAAAGATTTTAAATCATTTGCTTCAACGCTTTCCTGTCAAGCTTCGCCCCGGCTCCGCGCGGCAGCTTGTCCACGAACCTGACGCCTCCAGCCAACCGCATGCGATACGTTACCTACCAGTATATAATTATTACAACTCAGCTTTACTTTATCTAACACTAGATCTTACCTGCGGCTTCGTTAATATTAATTTTGTCAAAGGATGACGCAACGAAAAATGTCATACAAAGTTCAACCCTCTCTTTACCCCACTTCCAATAAGGTTTCCGCGAGAAAAAGTAGCCTATCACCGTCTCCAGGTTCCCACCTATCTTTATACCAAAGTTCATCATAAACGGTTCAGCAGTTTACGCGTGAAAGCGTAACAAACAAACAAACAAATAAACTCACTTTCGCATTTATAATATTACTAGATTTTACCTGCGGCTTCGCTCGCGTGAATATCGATTTTATCAAACAATACGGATGAAGCAGTAATACAAAGCTTGTCTCTCTCTTTACCCCACTTCCTACTTTATGTGTGAAAGTGTAACAAACAAACAAACATATGACAGTAACAGTATAGTACACTGTACGATATGATATGATGTATCGCCCGGTTCTATAACAGTTTTCAATACAGCTTTACTCCTACTGGTTGTAGAGTTAAATAGCCTAAAGCCTTTTTCAGTAGTGGTTCTATCAAATACAAACACAATTATTGAAATCGACTCGTCGTTCCTGGGATTAGCGCCTTCAAACAAACAAATAAACTTATCCTCATTATAATATAGATTTCTGGGACAACGCGAACGAAGTCGCGGGTACAGCTATTATAGATAAGCCGACTATATCACTGTCTATGTTGTACCGAAACTCAGTAAGTTGCAGATCCTCACAACACCGCTTCAGTACTTGATAAACAACGGCCGATTTTTAAATTCCCAATCTTATAGCAAAAAGCGAAGTTACAAACGAAGTTACCCGATCGTGTACGAAGTTGACGATTTCCTCCTCAGTGGCCACAGTATTCGGCTGCAGTACGACGAACGCAAGCGGCGCCTGCCCGTAATCCGCATGTGGAACGCCCACGACGCCCACCTCGCGCACAGCCTCGTGCTGGAGCAGGATAACCTCCAGCTCCTCTGGAGCCACCTGACAATATACAATTACAGATATACTTTAGAAATGTTATAACGAAACTGTCAGATTTTACACACATTGAAGGCTTGATAGCTCAGTGGTAGTGTGCACGACTTCGCGTCAAGGGACGTGGGTTCGAATCCAAGCACCTACAATGAGCTTCGGAGCTTTCGGTGAAGGAAAACATCGTGAGGAAACCATAGCATGATGGTAGGGCTTTTTTAATGCCCGTCTGGGTAGCTACCACCCTCAAGTTGTAAACCTGCCGCCAAATACCAATAGGTGTGTTCCGGCAGTAGCACTTGATAGCCAGTTCCTCCACAGGTTTAGCGTGTCTATCAACTTGGGCCGTATCGTCACTTAAGATCAGATGAGATTATGGCCATAACGCTAAACCTTAAGTACAAAAAAAAAAACTTGATGTACCCCACTCCACTCTCGCAGATCGCCAATCGCGAGCGGATACACATAAAATTTTGAAGCGATGGTAGCTCAGTTGGTAGTGTTTATAGACACCGCGTCAATGGACGTGAGTTCCAATCCACCTGCAACGAGCTTGAGCTTTCGGTGAAGGGAAACATCGTGAGGAAATCATACCATGGTGGTAGGGATATTTCTAACACCCGACTTTCTAGACGTTCATGTTGAAATTCTGCCGCCAAATACCAATAGGTGGGTTCCGGTAGTAGCATTTGAGAGCCAGGCTCTTAGGCTTAGCGAGTCCACCATATTGGGCCACATCGTAACTTAACAAAATTTAAAAAAACAACGAGGCACCTTTATTCATTTTTATTAACACATATTTAAGCTAAATTTCAATTATATAGGTGAACATTTTTTTTCCTCCCCCCCATTAAAAAATTTTTCTCCCCCACACAAAATTTGTTTCTTCCCCACATAAAAATTATAACCAACCAATCCTTTCCCATAATGAATATACATCAAAATATAAAAAGATTGTTGTTGATAGAAAAATATAAATCTTACGACCTTTACGGTGATGTTCGAATTATGACAAACGTCCGATGTGTCCTCGACTGCCTGGCTTCGACACGCGAAAACTTTTTTAAAGGACCTACATACACTTTTAGCCAAAAGGCTTTCACAGTTCCACCGGACTTTGTGTGCGAGCGCGGAGGGCGCTCAACCCGAGGGGCACACGCGCAATGCTTTCCCTAGTGACCGAACTTCAGCTTGGGCTATAGCTGGGACGCGAAGGAGAGATGAACGCGGTACAAACTAAAATTAAGAGAATGAGTATACTGTGCCGCTATGACGCGATAGGATTATACATGTGGAAACCCAGCTGGCGGTGTCATCGACTACTGGCTATCCAAAAGAACGAGCGTTTTGAATCTAGCTGATCCACCGAGATCTGAATGTTGACTAACAGAGTGAAATTTACATTGTAGTGGGCCATGGCGGGCGAGGCAAGATTGTACTATGCAACCTATCTATCTAACTGGACGGTGGCGAGCGTGTTTAAACAACGATAAAGAACAATGAGATGAGCAATTACTGAATATTTTACTTTATAGTTTAAGTAAAAAGAAAACGCCGAATTACATTCAGGGCCACGGACGGACTCTTACAGAACCGTGTACGTACTGTGTGTCACTGGATATCGCGAGCGGGGTAAAAAACATCCAATAGCCGTTTTCACATCGTATTCATACTATTTGGTATGATTAACTCCTCTAATACCTCCCTCTAATAGTTTATACATAAATATTAGAGTGGCGCAAAAACACCGACTATTTTTTTTTTCAGTCTCGAGTGAAAAAATGTTAGTTTTTGATGTTTTAAGAGCCCTCTCCAAAGAACAACTAAAAAAAAAAATTTAAGTGGTCGCTCCAAATTTTTTTAAATTTCAAAAATCGTCCAAAATCGATTTTTTTTTAATTTTTTTTCTCATTACGGTAAAGTTTTATAGACCAAAAAACAATAAGTTTCTGTTCAAAATTTAAGTTTTGAAAGGTCGCTCAATTTTTTTTTTAATTATTAGTTCATTACTTTAGATTTTTTCGAGCGACCTTTTAATATTTAAATTTAAATTCCATACATTTATTTTCTTTTATTTATTACAATAATAAATAAAAATAAAAATAAAATATTGATATTTGACGATTTTTGAAATTAAAAAAAATTTGAAGCGACCATAGTTATGATGTCCTCGTAACTATGTCCTTACACAAGGACCACCTTTGTTACTTAGAATAATTAGGTAATAAGATTACTTTACACATAGCTTCCTGGTACTCGATAACAGGAAGACATTATCATTAAGTTTATAACCCTTTGTTATTAGAAGTAGAGATAAGCCTTTGTATGATCTTTAATATGAAATAAAGATTAGTCTTGCTTTGCTCTTCAAGCGGAACACACCTATGGTTTGTTTTTAAAAACCCTTTTGCCTTCGCTCACTACTTAACTGGCGCAGTCGGTACGTCGTGATCTAAGTGGTAGAAAGCTTAAGCGTATATCTTAAGCAAGTATCCGCGACGCAAAAAAGAACCTACAGTGAGTGAACCAGCAGCAACACCAGCAGCAGCACCAGCAGCAACACCAGCAGCAGCATCAGCAGCAGCAGCATCAGCAGCAGCAGCACCAGCAGTTTGAAGAACAGGCAGACTCAAGCCTCAAAATTGGCAATGTTTGTGGGGTAAGCATATACTCTGTTTATTCCCGAGACTCCTTAATTATTTCCCTATCACACTCCAAGCATCTTAAGGTGTATCCAGTGTGAAGGTCTAGTGTTATATTTGTAACACACCCCATCGCTGATTTATTGTAAATTCATATCTTAATCTACGAGATTATCATGGCTCAAGGAAAGAGTATGATTGATGATAAATCCATTATACTTGAAGAAAAGAAAATAGAGACTGAGTACTCTGCTTTCGCAAAACTCTTACCCACATATGATGGGAATAGGAGAACCCTAGCCTTTTATATTGAAAATGTAGAAAATGCATTAGAACTTATCCATAACAACAATGACTTGAGCATCACTTGTTTAATTAGGAATAAGTTAAAAGGTAAAGCCGCTGAAGCACTGTCGGAAAACCCACGTGCAAAAACCTGGCAAGAAATTAAACAGGTACTTGTTAGAAAATTCGGTGAATTCAGAACAGCAACTCAACTGGTACATGCATTAACGCATGTCACAAGAGATAACACATCGTTAGACGCCTTTGGCGACAGAATTAGGGTTCTAATGACCGCGCTTATTACAGCCGAACCTGAAAAACAAATTCATTAGGAACAACTTGCATTAGAGACTTTCCTGAAAAGTTTAAACCCCATAACATCTCTTTCTATTAAAATAAAATACGTAGAAAATCTAGATCAGGCAATCATACTTGCAAAACAAGAGGAAGTAGACCTCAGAACTAGACGATTACAACAAAGTAAAATCAACCCCTCTAAAATCTCTAATAATAAATTTAATAGTAAGTCAGGCAATTTTATCAAAAAGGATAAAGATAACTTTAACAAAAAGAAAACAGTACAGAATAACTCTGAACAAAATAAAAAGAAAATTCACTTCCAAAGCGAATTAGAGGAGCAAAACGACGACGTGGAGGAAGAAGAGCAGGATAATGACGATAGTGAATCCGAAGACAGTGACGGAAATTTTCAACTAGATCTACTAAAACAACTAACAATATAGTATTCATGAATAACATAAAAAGTTATAGTAAACTCCCCTACATTTACATAAGTGAACTAGGTGGCAGATTTTTACTAGATACCGGCGCTTCACAGTTATTGATCAATCCAAAAGTACTACACAAAAATACAGATATAGACTATGAGATAAAAAAAGAGTTTCATTTAATTAAAACAGCTCACGCAGTATCGAAACATAATGAAGTAGTATATAACACACTACCAGAAAGACTATTCAAAGAAAGAATAACACATAAGTTTCTTATCTTTAATTTCGACTCAGATTTTGTAGGATTATTAGGACTTGACTTGCTCGTACCACTAAATTGTAAAATAGATATAAAAAACATGAAACTACACACAGATAAAACTGAAATACCTATTAGAGACGACATAAAATCATATAGTAAAATAGAACCCAAGTGCGAACAAGTTGTCAACTTGTTGTGCAACTATAAAGAAGGCGAATATTATTCCAAAGGTAAAACCACGAAAAATGGCCTAATTTTTCCACCGGCTCTAATAACAGTCAAAAACGGAAATGCCCTAACAACGGTGATAAACGCATCAGAAAACGACATTATCTTTAAAAATAGTCACCACCTAAATTTACAACGCCTCAATGTAAAAAAGAAAGACCTAAATATAAAAAATAAACAATGATGAAAACACAGATAAATTCCTAAAACAAAATCTAGAAAGACTTAGGACGGCACACATGAATCAAGAAGAATACCGCGAAATTAAAAAACTGCTATAATTATAGAGACATATTTCACTGCGAGGAAATACCATTAACTTTTACCCATGAAATAAAACATCAACTGAGACTATCGGATAACAAACCAATCTATGTTCGTAATTATAGACAGGCACCAAAACAAAAAGAGGAGATAAAGAAACAAATAAATAAACTCCTTGAACAGAATATAATACAGTAAAGTAACTCCCCATGGTCCTGCCCAGTACATATAGTACCCAAAAAACTAGACGCAACAGGCGAACAAAAATACAGACTTGTAATAGACTACAGAAAATTAAACGACAATACAATTGAAGATAAATATCCATTACCAAACATAGACGATATATTAGACAAACTAGGACGAGCCCAATACTTCACTACCCTAGACTTAGCGTCAGGTTACCATCAAGTGGAAATGCACCCTGATGACATCGAGAAAACTGCATTCACAATTGATCGAGGACATTATGAGTTCCTCAGAATGCCGTTTGGTCTAAAAAACGCCCCTAGCACATTCCAAAGACTAATGGACTCAGTCCTTAGAGGCATAGATAATGTACTGACATATCTCAATGACGTAATAATATATTCCACATCCCTACAAGAACACCTATATAAATGTAAACAAGTATTCGAAAGATTCAGAGCTCATAATCTAAAAATACAGTTAAACAAATCAGAATTCTTACAAAAACAAGTAAAATTCTTAGGACACACCCTAACGGACAAAGGTCTTCAGCCAAATGAAGATAAAATAGCCGCAGTAAAGAAATTTCCGATACCAAAATCACAGAAGGAAATTAAATCATTCCTAGGACTAGTAGGTTACTACAGAAAATTTATACAAGATTTCGCGAAACTAACCAAACCTTTAACCAAATGCCTAAAAAAGGGTAGTAAAATCAATTTAACACCCGAATACATTCAAGCATTTGAAAAATGCAAGGACATACTAATTAACGCACCTATATTACAGTATCCAGACTTCGAAAAACCTTTTATACTTACTACAGATGCATCAGACGTAGCAATAGGCGCAGTATTATCGCAAGGAACAATAGGAACAGACAAACCAGTAGCATACGCTTCTCGCACACTGTCAGACACAGAACAGAGATACTCTACAATAGAAAAAGAACTCCTTAGTATAGTCTGGGCAATAAAATACTTCCGCCCTTACCTATATGGGAAAAAGTTCACCATCTACACAGACCATCACCCTCTCACATGGATTATGTCCATAAAAGACCCGAACTCAAAACTCACACGTTGGTGCTTGAGACTAGCAGAATATAACTATGACGTTCAATACAAAAAAGGCAAAGCTAACACAAACGCAGACGCTTTGTCAAGAGTACAAATAATACATCATAATGAACTAGAAACACACACTAACAACCCACAACCTAGCACATCAGCGGACGACATAGACTTAGCAAATATAGACATTAGAACATTACTGGACATGTCACTCACTCCCGATAATACGAACCAACCCCAAGACGCTGAAGCACAGCCTAACACTCCAAAACCGCATCAAGAGCAAGCACAACCTTCACAAACAGAAATTGCATTAGACCCAAATAGCGATAATATACCCAAAATAGACGACGCTATCGATAGACAACTGAAACAATTCCACATCAGAAAAACACCGGGAGATACATACAAAATAGACGATAGATCAAAAGGAAAAACAATAATTAAGGATGTATGGATCCCAATAAACAATACGAAGGAACAAGTCATACAATTCCTAAAAGAACATACAATACCAGATAGAATATTTCACTGTTATTTTCACCATGAAGAATACTTTCCAATATTTTGCGAAGTATACAAAACAATATTTAGCAATCGTGGCCCAAAATTAATTAGATGCATGAATAGAGTCACACTAATAGAAAACGCTTCCGAACAAATCGAACTAATTAGAAAATATCACGAAGGTAAGACAATACACAGAGGTATTCAAGAAACCTACAAACATATTCACAAAAACTATCACTGGCCTAATATGCTAACTTCGATTCAGAAGTTTATTAATAAATGTGACAGCTGTCTGAAAAGCAAATACGAACGTAACCCGCTTAAACTACCCCTATCCTTAACAGACACACCTCATAAACCCATGGAACATATGTTTATGGACCTATATAGTAGTGGAGGCACAACATTTTTAACTATCATAGATAACTTCACAAAATACGCCCAAGCTATACCGTTAACCGCTTCAACCAGTATACACATAGCGGAAGCATTGCTAAGCCTATTCTCGGTAGTAGGAGTACCTAAAAAGATAACAACGGATTCCGATTCAAAATTTGATAATGAAATAATAACAGACATATGTGCTATTCATAATATACGCATACATTTCACCACACCTTACAATCCCAATTCTAATTCACCAATAGAAAGATTACACTCCACACTAGTACAAATCATTAGAATACAGCGTTTAACAGACAAAAATGAATCCATCAACCTCATGAAATACGCGATAATAGCCTATAACAACACTATCCATTCCGCAACGGGCTTTACTCCCTTTGAACTTCTATACGGGCATACAGACAGCAGGAATCCATTAGAACTACATTGCCCCAAAGAATTCTATCAGGAATACGTAAGCAAACATAAACAAATCATGGAAAACACTCAAAAATTAATAAACACTAAATTACCAAGCGAAAAACAACAAGTTATAGAAAGAATCAATAAAGATAAAGAAAGAGCACAATTCAAAGTAGGCGACATAGTATATAAACAGGTAGCTAAAACTGCAAAAAACAATAAACTAGAACCAAAATACCTAGGACCTTACACAATAGTACGCATACATCCAGAACAAATCGCAGAAATTGTAGGAAAGCATGTGAACGCTAAAACAATTAGAGTCCACTTCCGTTTATTAAGGCGCCCTGAAAATGTTTCAGGAACGCCATCGCCTGCTTCGCAGTGCTCCAGTTCGCCGCAACAGCAGCGATCATACAGCCAATAGACAACCATAATGGCATTCTGGTACTAACGGAAGCAAAAGCACAATATCAAATTGACACGTATCATTTAGCCGTTATATATAACACCACGAAACTTAGAGATATATACGTAGAGATATGTAGTAACTATTATACTATAAAGCTAAAACAAAATAGTTCAGTAGATTTATCGACTACATTTAAGCAAATAGATTACCTTATAGATAACATATAAAGTAAATTACTTTATTTAGGATTCGATACCATAGGTTTTAGAACAAGCTACCGCCAAAAACGTGGCTTAAAAAACGGCTTAGGTTCAGTAGTAAAATCAATAACAGGCAACCTCGACCAAGAAGATGCTATCAAAATCGATAACGAAATAAAGTTAATACAAGCATCGCTAAATAACAATAGAGTAAACCAGCGTAAAAGTATAAATATTATGCAGACTTTCATGAAAGACAACGAACGTAACTTAAATGTAATCAAAAGTAATCAAATTAAAATTTACAGGGCTATAGATAGACACTCAGCACAAAGAACTGAATTCGAAACCAACTTTCAAACAACAACCATATTCAACCAAATTGAAAATTCACTTCAGCAACTTTACGACAGAATAGAAACCCTTGAAAATGCAATAACATTTGCACACCTAGGAAAGATGCACCCAAGCATAATCGACGTTGCTTACCTAATCGAAGAACTCAACCAAATACAAAACGAAATTAATGGTAATTTAGCATTTGCCCCAAATACGAATAATATTCACCTTTGGGAACAAACAATTAAAGTAAAAGCATATAGCACTAATGAAACACTGAATTTCATACTGGACTTGCCTATAGTTGCAGAACAACCATACAACCTCCTACACCTATATTCTATCCCTAACAACAACAACACTATCTTAATACCTGAAAATCCTTACCTTGTCTTGGGAAATAACGAGTTCGCATATCCCCATGAGCCCTGTAACAGCATAACAGAAGATGAAGTAATCTGCACACACCTTGAATGGACAACCTTACTGCACTCCAACGATTGCATAGCTCAACTTATTCAACATCAAGAACCACATAATTGTACGTACGCCACAGCAAGCTACGAGAACAACATCATTCAACAAATCAAGGACAATAGCTGGATAGTAGTTATGAAGCAGGAAGAAGTCATAAAAAACCGTATGCAACAAGGATGTTCAATAGCAACGCAATAAGGGCGTTTTACTTATAACAACAGACAATAGCTGCAAAATACAAATACAAGATAGAATCCTATCAACTCACCAGAGATACATCAACATTAGAGAAACTATACGTCTACCACGTGCATATCAAACACCGACCGTGGCTTCAATCAAGTTAAAACTAGATAACATAGATCTAGACAACCTAAAGGACGCTCTACACCACTCAGAAGATATTGAAATCCCCGAAGAGGACACAATCATTATACCGTCAACACCCAGTTGGCCATCCTTAGCAATGTACACTCTGATATTCTTCACTGGAGTCGGAGTAGCGGTCTACAAACTCTGGTGGAAACCTAGATCGACGCAAATCACAGCTCAACAACAACCTGAACCTGAAGAAATCCAGCTTCGGTCGCAGCCACCATTGCGTCTCCATCTTAAGGGGGGAGGAGTTATGTCCTCGTAACTATGTCCTTACACAAGGACCACCTTTGTTACTTAGAATAATTAGGTAATAAGATTACTTTACACATAGCTTCCTGGTACTCGATAACAGGAAGACATTATCATTAAGTTTATAACCCTTTGTTATTAGAAGTAGAGATAAGCCTTTGTATGATCTTTAATATGAAATAAAGATTAGTCTTGCTTTGCTCTTCAAGCGGAACACACCTATGGTTTGTTTTTAAAAACCCTTTTGCCTTCGCTCACTACGTAACTCCATTTAAAATTTTTTTTTTTAGTTGTTCTTTGGAGAGGACTCTTAAAACATCAAAAACTAACATTTTTTCACTCGAGACTGAAAAAAAATAGTCGGTTTTTTTGCACCACCCTAATAAATATAGGTCTATAATAAAGATTAAATAAATAATGAACTCACAGCGATGTCTTTGAATTTGATCAGTTCCTTGATCCTGTCCACTATGTAGATATGGCGGTCCTCGTCGTAGTAACCGAAGTCACCGGTTATAAAGAAGCCTTCCTCGTCCAAATCGTCCGCCATGTCACAGCCAACGTAGCCTGACGTATAAAAAAAAGTTAGCTGTCACGGGACGCCCGGCAGATGTGACACATTGAAGGTATTATTAGAAGCTGTTTATAAAATTCCAACCATTGGAAAAAAGTTAGAAATATAGCCAAAAAGTGTTAAATAATTTTTAGTTTCTCGCCAACGAAGTCGCCATAATCTCACGTGATGTTAAGTGACGATGTGACCCAAGATGGTGGACATGTTAAGCCTATTGGAGTGATTGGACACTTCTAGGTATTTGGCGACATTTTTTCAACTTGAGGGTGGTAGCTAACCAGACAGTCATTAGAAAAAGCGCTATCACTTTGCTATGATTTCCTCACGATGTTTTCCTTCTCCGAAAGCTCAAGCTCATTGTAGGTGGATTCGAACTCCGTACACACTACAATTACAGCTATCATCGCTTCGATTCTACACTATTCATGATGGTGTTTTATTGTATACTCATTAGGGTGGGCATCAGGACTTGATGATAGCATAAACGGATGTCGTGCCGTTTAAAGTCACGGCAAGAGGATTAATTTCCTCCCAACTTCTGACGCCCTGAGACCAATCACTGACGCCGCTTTCAAACTCCCTCTAACATACTCATTCTGGACTTAGTCTATTTTTGTAACACCACACATCCATCTCAACATATGCATTTCTGTTGCATACATCTTACTAGTTTAACACTCCGATCCTTACAATATGACATGTCTTATAATTCTGCTCTTCACTCAAAGAAGACAATTTTAAAAAATAAGTTATCATTAAAATCAATCGTAAAAATATAAATACTTATGTGTTTCTACCAGAAACTTGAAACTCAATGAAATGAAACGAATTTATAACTTATGTGATATACAAACAATTAATGTGTGATATGTGTGCGATTTTCAACAGTGAATTCACACTTGTTTCATATATAATTTGGCTAATTTATTTTCGCACTAAATGAAAAATAGCAGTTTCGCATGAAATACTCATAGACTTTTCTGTACCAAATAGTTTTATAGTGTTGACGACTGTAACACGTGACAAATAGCTATGATTTGTGTAATGTTTAGTTATTTCTATATCAAGTACTTTTACAGTAATATGCTCATATTTTTTAAAGCATAAATGTTTATATTAAGATTGCCCGTTGTTACTTTCTTTTCAATATTAATCATAGTAGTACTTTTTATTAAAGTGTGGATGCTCGCTATATATGAAATATAGCTGTTATAGTGAAATGTTCAACCGTTTTCTCTATACCGAGTTTTTTTAGAATAGGGATGTTCGTATCGTTTAAGTTTAACTATTGATGTGAAACTTGTCCATTTTTGTTTTTAGGGTATTGTATATTAATCCCAAGGTTTTTGTCCGAATCTACTTGGGTAATTAAAATCGCTAAGTGATAGTAATGTTGTCCTGATTTTATCTCGGTGTTAGAATTGAAACACCGTCACAGAGTCACTTGTTTTTCAGTTTTTCACCGTTCGCGCTTCGGTGATTGCTCGCAGGATCTACATATATTAACACCCCCTTCCCCATTTCACCACCAAACTACTCGAAGTCGCGTCAGCCTTCACCTGTATGTTATCGACGTTCCATTTGTTCGGACGAAATAATTTCCATCCTCGTTACTTTTGCGAATCACCAAAGAGTGAAATTCACTACCTGCGAATGTTTTTCCGGAGTCTTACAACATCGGCGTCTTCGAACGAAGAGTGAACCAGTTTCTTCTGTACGAACGCGTTTGTTCTTCGCGCCTCTTGATCTTTGAACCTCATATTCACTTTCCATCAGATGTCAAGCGTCTACAGTTAAATATATATATAAGAAAAAATACATCGTGAAATGCTTACCTTTTACCAGAGATGGTGATTTCAGACATATCTCACCACGCTCGTTCGGTCCAAGCGGCTTTCTTGTGTCCATATCGACCACCTGTTTAACATTATTGTATTTGGTACTTTTCTGTTAGCCGAGCGCATAGGTTTAGCGTATGTCTATAATCTCGTCTGATCGTAAGTGACGATACAGCCCGAGTTCGTGTTCACGCTAAACCTGTGGAGGACTGTCTTTCAAGTGCAACTGCTGGAACACACCTATTGGTATTTGGCGGCAGATTTTCAATTCGGGGCAGGTAGCCATGCCATGCTTTCTTTACGACGTTTTCTTTCACCGAAAGCTTTGTAGATGGATTCGAACCCAGGCCCCTAGATGCGACATCCGTACACACTACCACTGAGCTATAATCGCTTCAACAGGTTCAATAGCACCGCGCATGCGAATAATCATCAAATAATATAGAATTTCGCAAATTTTTTTACAATGATTTCGTTTGGTATTTTGTGTTCTACTCTGTATGTCGGTGAGGTGGTCACAGGTAGCGAGGTGCTGGGTTCGGTTCGGTTGATTGCGTGATAGCAAACGACCGCTGGATTGTGGCTCTCGAATATAGTTATTGGTGACAGATTTTATCCTTCACTAGCCACGCGCCACGGTGTTACCAGCTGTTTCATCAAAAATGGTCGAGCCGTTTGAGTTTGAAAGACTATCAGGATAAAAACTATGTATAGTCACGGGTGTCAGCTACCTCCATACCTAATTCCATCAAAATTGGTTCAGCCGTTAAGTTGTAAAGTAGTAACAGACATAAAAACAAACTCACAAACTTTCGGCCTTAATATTAATTATAGCAATTGTGACCGCGACTTCGTTCGCGTTAAACTAAACTCTAATTATTTTTACTCGTTTTTGTATTTTTTTTAAATACAGCTTTGCCTCTATTGACAGTGGCATTATGTTAAATACCCAAAAGTCTCCGTAATGATATATCTATATCGAATACATAAAGAAAATATATGAAATCTGTCTAGTAGTTCTTAAGATTAGCGCGTTAGAACAAACAAACAAGCAAATTTTTCCGCTTTACATTAATAATATAGTAGGAAGTAGGACGGATTTAGCGTTGTGTCCACAATCTCATCTGATGTTAAATAGAGGTGCACATTCAGCACAGTAACATTAGTCGATCACAAGTGCAACTGCCGGGACACACCCGCAGATATCAGGTAGCAGGTTTTTAACATACAAACAGTAGCTGGCCAGGTACGTATTAGAAAATGCCCGGGCACTGGGCTAGAGTTCATTAAAATGTTTTCCTTCGCCGAAAGCTGAGGCTCATTGCAGGGATTCGAACTGACGTCCATTGACGAGGTGCGATGTCCATTCACGCTACCACTGAGTTATCATTAACATCAAGGCTTCCCAATAAATTTCAGTTCATTGTGCACGTACATGTTAACTAACTTATCGCGGCGTCCTAAAGCAATCTAACTGGTCGATTTAGATAGCTAAAATGATACTTATTATGTAGATAGGAACGAAATTTACCACATCAACATAATAAATACAAACTGTTTATTTATATGAACATAAAATTAAATTGTTTGTCTCTTACCCGCGAACACCTAAATGTAGGTTTCGGAGAACTATCAATAATAAAAATTGAATTGAAGGTAGTCATGAACTTTTCTGGACAACCTACACCTCAGTCCGCCCCGTGACCGCGAAGGCTGAAAAGCTTTCGAAACGTCGGGATTAAAATCAATAAATAACCGCGATAAAATCCGTTTAAATTAGTATTATTTCAATGAATAATATTCGTGTTAACATAAGAAATCATTTCGGAAAATGGTAAAGATAAACACTTCTCGGCGCCCTTCTTCCCTCTCTACGGCGCACCAGGACGCCGCGGCGCACACTTTGGGAACCCTTGACATACATTATATAATACCTTGCCAATAAATCCAGGGCTGAGTGTTCCCGAGCTTCCAGGTCGAAGTTTCTCAGCGGATTCCAGATTCGAAGCTACACAGCCTGCCTCTGACATTCCGTACACGGATACGATATCGATCAACCCTGGAATTCTGGAAACCAATGAAACCAATTTCATATTATGTCTACTGGAGGACTTAATAATAATACTGTCTGGTCGCCTTTATTATCGAATCCCCGAAGATAAGTGAGGATGTGGTCTAAGACATTGGACACGCTAATAGGATTTTAAACACCACGTTGATAAAAAATGGTGGTAGCTAGCCAAGCGGGCATTATAAAATACGTTACCACCATGCCATGGGTTCATCAAATTTGTTTTCTTATAGCGAAAGGTCAGGCTCATAACTATATATATATATATATATATATATATATTTTATACTTAAGGTTTAGCGTTATGGCCATAATCTTACCTGATCTTAAGTGACGATACGGCCCAAGTTCGTAGACACGCTAAACCTGTGGAGGAACCGGCTCTCAAGTGCAGCTGCCGGAACACACCTATTGGTATTTGGCGGCAGGTTCACAACTAGAGGGTGGTAGCTACCCAGGCGGGCATTAGAAAAAGCCCTACCACCATGCACCATGCACCATATTGTAAAGTAAAAAAAAACATTTTTACACATTATAAAAAGGCACTTTAATGCCATCTTCAGCCATCTTCTAATGGAACGCGGAAACTCAAACGTATTGCCCGGGATCAAGCCAAGGCGTGAGGGATATGTGGTGACTCATCGGGTGCTGATTACCCAACACTACCCACTAAAACGCACCACGACGACATTTCAAACTCCCGTGTTGCCAGAGACCAGGGACGGCTTCCGCAATTCTTCCAGTCATTGCTACCACCCTCAAGTTGAAAATCTGCCGCCAAATACCAATAGGTGTGTTCCGGCAGCTGTACTTGAGAGCCAGTTCCTCCACAGGTTTAGCGTGTCTACCAACTTGGGCCGTATCGTCACTTAAGATCATAATTAAGTAAGTAAATAAGTGCATAGGTATTACTAGCGTCAAAGCGTACAGTGGCTTCACATCTTTACTTGTGAAACGATAAAAAAGAGTCGATGAACAATTTAATAGGGAAGGAGAAAAGTCTATTCGCATACATTATTTAGCATGTGTGTGTAAAATTGTCTTGAGTTTCATATAAAATGTGAAGAAACATATTTCTTTTGTTGGTTTTTTCGCATATAATATGTCGCATATTATGTAAGATTGTCTTGAGTTTCATATAAAATGTGATGAAACTTTTTTTCTTTCGTTCGTTTTTCGCATATAATATGTCGCATGTGTAAGTAAAATAGTCTTGAGTTTCATATAAAATGTGAAGAAACTTTTTCTTTCATTCGTTTTTTCGCACATAATATGTCGCATGTGTAGGTAAATTATTTTCAGTTTCGTATAAAATGTGAAGACACTTTTTTCTTTCGTTGGTTTTTTTCGCATATAATACGTCACATGTGAATATAAAATTGTCTGGAGACTATATAAAATGTGAATAAACTTTTTTCTTTTGTTGTTTTTTTCGCATATAATATGTCAAATGTGTATGTAAAAATGTCTTGAGTTTTCATATAAAATGCGAAGAAACTTTTTTTTCGCATATAATATATTGCATGTCTATGTAAAATTGTCTTGAGTTTTCATATAAAATGCGATGAAACTTTTTCTTCCTTTTTTTCGCATATAATATGTCGCATGTGTATGTAAAATTGTCTTGAGTTTCATATAAAATGTGTGGAAACTTTTTCTTCCTTTTTTTTCGCATATAATATGTCACATGTGTATGTAAGATTGTCTTGAGTTTAATATAGAATGCACAGAAATTTTATCTTTCTTTTATCTTATCACATATAATATATCGCATGTGTACGTAAAATTGTCTTGAGTTTAATATAGAATGCGCAGAAACTTTATCTTTTTTTGTCTTTTCACATATAATATGTCGCATGTGTATGTAAAACTGTTTTGAGTTTCATGTAAAAGGTGAAGGAACTTTATTCCCTACCTAACAAATGTTACTTACTTCTCCTTAAAGAGGTTAATCCGGTCAGCCATCAGTGAGGTACTGGAACTCATGATATACTCGACCGACGACAGGTCATAGTTCTCAAACTCTGGGTTTTTGACCATATCCATTATAGTTGACGGGGTCAGCTGGAGTAGTTGAATCTGTGGGTAGTGTGAAAATGTAAAACGTTTAATGGTGGACTAAAATCGAACAGTATGTCATCACCGCAAACGGTATGACGCTTTCTTGCAATATAATATTTTTTTATACTTTTGGTTTTAGAATTATGGCCATAATCTCACCTGATCTTAAATGACGATACGGCCCAAGTTGGTAGACACGCTAAAACTGTGACGGAACTGGCACTCAAGTGCAGCTGCCGGAACACACCTATTGGTATTTGGCGGCAGGTTTACAACTTAAGGGTGGTAGCTACCCAGCCGGGCATTAGAAAAAGCCCTACCACCATGCTATGGTTTCCTCACAATTTTTTCCTTCACCGAAAGTTCAAGCTCATTGTAGGTGCTTGGATTCGAACTCACGTCACTCGACGCGAAGTCGTACACACTACCACTGAGCTATCGTATAAAGGGAAACGTAAATTTTGTACGAAACTTTTTAACGCGTCACTCGATCCGTTGACAGAATCGATCTTAACACGAGCGAAGCCGCAGGTAAAAGCTAGTATACGTACCTTATAGTTCTGCGCAGTTATGAGCCAGTCTATCGGCTGATTCCTCTGGCTAAATACAACCGTGGCTCCGCCTCGGAGTAATGCCACCGAGATCTGCATGCCATAATTGTAATACCATTCGCGGGTGTTAAGGATCCTTTTACCGATATACCTGGAAACGAACAGAATCTCTATTAATACCGGAAACGAAACCGGAAACGTTTCGTTTTGTTTGTTTGAAAGCGCTAATCTTAGACCAACCACCACCACAACTTAACCACCGGTTGAAATACAAAAATTCTTTTATATACGTGATAGTACAATAATAGAGGAAGGCTTCAGGCAATTCATCATTAATCTATTATTAAAAGGAGTTTACTGTTTTCAGAAAAGTGTATTGGCAAAGACGTGCAAATATGATTCAATTAATTTTTGTTCTACCCGAAGCGATGATAGATCAGTAGTAGTGTGTACGACTTCGCATCGAGGGACGTGAGTTGGAATCCACCTACAATGATAGCTTATGCTTTCGGTGAAGGGAGACATAGTGAGGCTTTTTCTAATGCCCGCCTGGGTAGTTACCACCCTCAAGTTGAAAATCAGCAACCAAATACCAATAGGTATGTTGCGGCAGTTGCACCTGAGAGCCAGTTCCTCCACAGGTTTAGCGTGTCTACCAACCTGGGCCGTATCGTCACTTAAGATCAGGTGAGATTATAAGCGCAGCTGGTTATACATAGTATGTATATCTTATAAATAAAATTCTTGTGACACAATGTAAGTTGCCATACTCCACTACAACGGCTTGACCGATTTTAATGAAATTTTATATGTATATTCGTTAGGCATGATAATCGTTCGTAAACTATTTTTCATACCCCTAAGTGATAAAGATGATCCACCCGAAACATTTTACTTTAATTTTTTTACATTTCCTTTTGTATGATATATTAAAAATTTCATACAACCCTATATTTTTACCCACCCGGGTAGGAGGGTTGATTTTCTCATTTTTTCAATAAAATCAGTTTATAAGATAGATTATCGTTTGTCGAGTCAACTAGTAGGTATATATATTAGGATGGCCCTAAATAAAATAAAAAATATTTCGACTCTCGTACCAAAATAAGTAAGTTTACAATATTTAAGAGTGCCCTCCAAAAGGCAGGTCAAAAAAAGTGTCAATCCAAATTTTTAAAAGAATTTAAAATCGTCTACAATCGATTTCTTTATTGTTTTTCTCATTATTTCATTTTTTCTACAAGAGAAATGGTAAAGATCCTGAAAATCTCAAGTCGAAATTTATAAATATATAAAGGTCGCTCCAAAGTTTGCATGACAAGTATTTTCTCGAATAACTATATATATATATATATATATATATATATATATATATATATATATATATATATATATATATATATATATATATATATATGTATATATAGATTTTTGTAAAAACCCTTTCTTGTAACACATTATTGTAATTTATGCTCGATTTGAAATCTAACATCATGTGGGTACAATTTTTATTTTATCTTATACCTTAGTGAAGCAATAAAAGCTCCAGTGTACTGAGCTTTGTGAGAAGGAAAACATCGTGATGAAACCATAGCATGATTGTGAGGCTTGTTCTAATGCCCGCCTGGGTATATACCACCCTTTATTTTATGGTGTTTAAAATCCCAGTTTTTACGAACTTCCTCATCGCAATGAGCAGATGCATTACCCGGGTTCAGGTCAAAGGCGTTAAGGCCATGTGGTGACTCATCGGGTGCTTATCACCCACCACTGCCTACTAAAACGCACCACGACGACACTTCAAACTCCCGTGTTGCTAGAAACCAAGGACGGCGCACACACTTCTTCTAGTTTCTGGTGGAAGGCTATCTAACACCCTCAAGTTGAAAATCTGCCACCAAATACCTATAGGTGTTTTCCAGCAGTCGCACTTGAAAGCTAGTCCCTCCACTAGGCTTAGCTCTACCTTCTTGAGCCACAACGTCGTTTAACATTATGTAAGATTGTGGTTGTAACGCTAAACCTGACGAAGTAAAAAAAGCAGTCATGAGGACTGCCGACAGAGGTGAAAACTATATTTCACAAAGTAATATAAAAAATAAGTAAAATTCATATCGATACGTTGATGTTTGGAACCTACGCGACCTTGTTTACGCGCGATTATTAAGTTGCACGTCAAACCGATCGACCAAGCGTTCGTGTATGACAAGCTCATAATTAACAATCCGCATACACTCTCTACATTAGTGGAAAGCGTTCGGTGACGATGACGCGACTACCACCAAAAAGTGCTCAACATGCACAAAGAAATTTTTACTTTTTTTTTATGTTTAAGGTTTAGCGTTATGGCCATAATCTCACCTGATCTTAAGTGACGATACGGCCCAAGTTAGTAGACACGCTAAACCTGTGGAGGAACTGGCTCTCAAGTGCTGCTGCCGGAACACACCTATTGGTATTTGGCGGCAGATTTACAACTTGAGGGTGGTAGCTGCCCAGGCGGGCATAAGAAAAAGCCCTACCACCATGCTATGGTTTCCTCGCGATGTTTTCCTTCACCGAAAGCTCAAGCCCATTGTAGGTGCTTGGGTTCGAACCCACGTCCCTTGATGCGAAGTCGTGCACACTACCACTGAGCTATCATCGCTTCGAACTTCAAAAATATATGGACAATTTATACTTACTGCCCGTTAAGGAATAGCCTCGAGTTCGTCAAATAATTAAGATGCGTTAACGGTACACCTTTGGGCAAGCCTGTCGTACCAGATGAGAACATGATGAACGCTCTGTCATCCCAACCGTCGAGCGGGGTAGGCAGAAACTCCTCCAGCTTCGGGGGCTCCGTCACGAAGTCTGAGTACAGTACGGCTCCGTCTCTCGGTTCCTTCCCGTACAGTATACTTTTGATTCCAGCCGATTCCAGAATTTCTTTATGAGCCTCGTAAGCGATTAGTGAACAGAATACCAATTTTGGCTTGACAATGTTTATTCTGTGAAGCAGTTGAGCTGCGGGAAGATTAAAAAATATTTAATTATTTTGGTCCACATACTCATATAATGTAAGCTCGGTAGTTATAAATAAAATAAAAAAAATTCAAAGCAGTCATGAAAACTGAATACTATAAACAAACGGTTCTCGTTTTTCGGACATCTAAATTAATTGTTTGATCTTAAATCAAAACTGTTCTCAACGCAATATGTTATACAACAGATATAGTGTGTGCGTTAACACGTCACGTGACCATGTCGATGACGGCTTACATGAATTTACTACCTATCCAAATCGCGCTATAGAAGTTTTCAGTTAAAAAAAACGGTGTGCGCTTTATATCGTATGAAATAACTATAACATCACTATATCCCTCTCGCTCCCTCAGTCGCCTCGAGCCGAGTTTATCCGAATGATGCGGATCAGAATTTCAAAGAGCTCTCATAAGAAGTTTCCCTCTTTTTTACTAACGTGATGCTTAAAATCCTATTCTTTCTGGACTTCCTCATCACAACGCGGTAACTCAAACGCATTACCCGGGCTCAGGTCAAAAGCATGGGGAGGACGTGGTGACTGTTCGGGCGCTAATTACATAACCCTACCCACTAAAACGCAACACCGCGACACTTCAAACTCCCGTGTTGCCAGAGACCAAGCATAACTTTCGCACTTCTTCTAGTCAGTTATCTACCACCCTCATGTCAACGAGATTTTAGACAAATTTTCAAAAATCTGCCGCCAAGAACCTATATATGCGTTCTAGCAGTTGCGCTTGAGAGCCAGTCCCTCCACCAAGCTTAGCGTGTCCACTATCTTGGGCTATACGTCACTTACATCAGGTGCTATTGTGGTCTTAACGCTAACTATAAAAAAATTATAGATATATGTCACAAATCGAGAAAACATTTGTCTGATCGTCTTTTTTTTTATATACTTAAGGTTTAGCGTTAAGACCATAATCTCAGCTGATCCTCAGTGACGATACGGCCCAATTTGGTAGGCATGCTAAACCTGTGGAGAAACTGGCTCTCAAGTACAGCTGCTGGAACACGCCTATTGGTATTTGGCGGCAGGTTTACAACTAAAGGGTGGTAGCTAGCCAGGCGGGCATTAGAAAATGCCCTACCACCATGCTATGGTTTCCTCACGATGTTTTCCTTCACCGAAAGCTCAAGCTCATTGTAGGTGCTTGGATTCGAACTCATGTCCCTTGACGCGAAGTCGTACACAATACCACTGAGCTATCATCGCTTCAAAATCTATCAGAATAAGCCCTAATGATTATTCATATAGAACTAAGTCATTCCTGAACGCGATAAATGTCGATATGGTCGTAATAGTCTTTAATGCAGGCAGAAGAACGTTTCTCATGACAGATCCTAGAAAAAAATATGTGTGTGTGCACTTCACACGCGACAGACCATAAAAAATTTGCTGCGTAATACGCATGCGCGCACACATACATACTAACACACGTACAACGCTCGAACCCTGTAAGAAACATTGTATAATGTCTTCTATCTCATTCTCTCGCATGTTAAATCGTATAGATGTATGTGGTTGGCTCTTTTTTGTCGCCATTTCGTTTCACCGAGTTTCAAATCACAACGATGCTGCAGAAGTTTGATTTAAAAAAAGCAAATAATTAACTTACCGCCTCCATATGAGGAATCGAACGGAGAATAGGTCGCACCGGCGCATACAATCCCTAGCAACGTCGGCATAACCTCTAATTTCTTCTCGCTGCATATGCTGATCACATCTCCCTTTCTAATTCCCATACGTGTGAGCGAGAGGGCAACACTCGCGGTCTGCCGTGCCAATTCGGCGTAAGTTACTTTCTCGTGTGTATCGGCGTTGATCTGTAGTTAAAGTTAGATTATTAATTTGATAAATACTAACCATAATTAATATAACTGTTCCAGGAAAGCTGCTTAGAGCTTCACGATTCAATATTTTTGCTATGAATTATCATATTCTTGCCGTGTTCCTAAGTCTTTTGAAGTCGGAACAATACGTATCTTTTTCCACAGATCTCTATCAGCCATCATCTATACATTCACTCCCTTTGTTTCATCTGATTCCTCACACACTCTATCCATCTTTTCTTTGCCGTTTCTCTTCCTTCCCATTATTCAACATTCATATCCATTACTTTTCTCACCACGTGCGTTTCCTCTCCTGTCGTGACATGTCCAAACCAAGACAAACGATTCCTTTTCAACTTCTCTACCATTCGGGTTACTTTGAAACTCCCTCTACCATACTCATTGCTGACTTTGTCCATTCATGTAACACCACACATCCATCTCGACCTTCGCATTTCTGCTGCATGCAATCGACACTCATTCGTCTTCTTACTAGCAGAGGACATCGATCCAGACACTATGACAGGTATGACAGGTCTTGTAAAGGCCCAAATAATTCGTAGCAAATTACTATCTGACAAATTTGGGTCTTTATTCTTCATTGAACAGAATGGTCTCACTTGATAACGCTGAATTAAAAACCTCAGATCTAAACATTTTCATTAAGAGACTCCCTAAATATAATGAAATACATACAAATAAATGCACCAGCCGAAAGACACCTATTGGTATTTGGCGGTAGATTTTCAACTTAAGGGTGGTTGCTAGCCAGGCCGGCTCTAGAAAAAGTCCTACCACCATAGAACTAACTTCGGCCAACGTGATCAATAAATTTTGTTCACTTTGATTTTTGGTCAATTTGGTTATTTTGCTGTTCGTGTTTTAACCTTTAAATTGTGTTATTTGTTCGCAGCACGCTGAGAGGACCAGTTTATAATATACGTTTGCACTTTTGGTCGCCGCTTATGTGACAAAATGTAACATGGGGGAGCTGGGGGTGCTTAGATCCCAAGCAATGTTGACGTTCGCAGCTCATAAAACAATTTTGTAAATTTTACATGACATTACAGATATTTATTACAGTTTTAGTATAGCAAGTAATAAGTAATTGAAGGGATTATAGCTCTGTTAGTAGTATGTACGGACGCCGCGCAAAGGGATGTGTGTTCGAATCTACCTACAATGAGCTCGAGCTTTCGGTGAAGGAAAACATCGTTATGAAACCGTAGCATGGTGATAGGGCTGTTTCTAATACCCGCCAAGCTAGCTACCACCCTGAAGTTGAAAATCTATCACCATATGCGCTGGAGAATACGAAATTCCGCCTGCTTCCTTTATGATCATTTTTATTCAGTTTCTTTGAAATAAGTTCCTAGTTCTTATGCATTTTTGTAGAGCTGAGAAAATAGTTACGTATTTAAAATAATCTGGAAGCCAAATTTCACAACGATTTATTTTTATTTTTAAGACATTTTAGTAGAAACCAATCTAAAAAAAAATACTGAAATAATATTGTTTTACGTCTCGCAATTTTAAATTTCGCCCGACAATTGTTGTTTTAATATATATAAAAAATAAGTGCTTAATCGTTTTTATAAATCAGAAGAAAAAATGTGATTTAAATAGATACTTTTTCAAAAATAAATTTTTGATCTTACATTTTTACGTATTTAAAAAAAAAGCTAAAAAACATTATAACTCCACAAATAGTTCACTTGGGTATAATGTATATGGGGGTTAAAATTATCACAATTAGTCGCCCCTATCACCACTTAACGGGGATACGTAGAATTACCAATAACTCAGTCGATAGACATACTTGAAACTTTTCTTCGCAGGGGTGACGCGGTGATTGCATTCACCCCAGGAAGGCGACAGGCGGCCGCGGGGTTTTAGTGGGTGTTCCCGGCGCTTAGCGCTGGGCGAGTCCCACATACCCCTATCAGTCCCCCCGGGCTAGGAAGGGACGCATAAATACATGTCCCCGCGTAAAAAAAAAGATAGACATACTTACCAACGCAATATAATCCCTGTATTGAAGCATGCGGTCATATAGCTCCTTACCGACGTGCATATGCGCCGGAACTTCCAAACTCTCATCACCGTACATATAGTTTTTATTACGTAGCATTTTTCAAAACGTTCTGTAACAGACGAAAAATCGCTTTTTTATCTACATAAGCAATTTAATTCGATATAAATTGCAATATACAATATAAGATTAATTATGATTACTTAGATAAAACAATATACCATTCGCGAAAGACGACGAAACTCGAGAGTGTAAATTCCGTATACTGATCGATATGAACGTAACGTACTGAACTGACACACTTAACTACAATAAGAGTATTTAGATAACTCGTTCTTATTTTATATCTATATCAATATCATAAGGCGGCAAAGTTTGTTTGTTTGAACACGCTTATCTAAGAAATTACCCGTCGGATTGTGTTTATTTATCGTTTCTGATAGAGCAATGAAATAGAACCTCTTTACATTGTTCAACGTCACGCCGCCACGGATAAGAGTAAATTTGTATTTTTCTGGCCATAATCTCAGCTGATCTTAAGTGACGATATGGCCCAAGTTGGTAGACACGCTAAACCTGTGGAGGAACTGGCTCTCAAGTGCAGCTGCCGGAACACACCTATTGGTATTTGGCGGTAGGTTTTACAACTTAAGGGTGGTAGCTAGCCAGGCGGGCATTTAAAAAGGCCTGCTAAAGGAAGCGATGATAGCTCAGTGGTAGTGTGCACGACTTCGCGTCAAGGGACGTGGGTTCGAACCCAAGCACCTACAATGAGCTTGAGCTTTCGCTGAAGGAAAACATCGTGAGGAAACCATAGCATGGTGCTAGGGCTTTTACTAATGCCCGCCTGGGTAGCTACCACCCTCTAGTTGTGAACCTGCCGCCAAATACCAATAGGTGTGTTCCGGCAGCAGCACTTGAGAGCTAGTTCCTCCACAGGTTTAGCGTGTCTACCAACTTGGGCCGTATCGTCACTTAAGATCAGGTGATATTAATTCTATAGCGCTAAACCTTAAGTATAAAAAAACAAAACCAACATGCTTGGGGAACACATGAAAAAAGTTACGATAACGGGTTAAAAAATTAATAGGTATTATTTAACTCCATGCGAACGAAGTCGCGGGCACAGCCAGTTAATGATAAAAATATAGCTATAATATCTGTTTACGAGGTCTATATACTTATTGGTTTCTGTATTCAACCGATAAGCAGTTTCTTATCAAGCTGTAACGACATGGCGCGATGAAACGATGATAGCTTAGTGGTAGCGTGTAAGAACGCCGCGTGATAGGACGTGAGTTCGAACTTATCCACCGACAATAATAATAATAATAACTTTATTAACAAAAATGTTTTTTACACTACAGTACATACAAATTATCTTAAGACATAGTATCGCTATACATTTTTGAATCCTAGCGCCTGAACTAGGCCCAGCCTGTATCTCAGACGCCGTTCTCTTGTGTGACGTACATATATTTTAATTTAACTACAATACAGATATGGCATAAGGTATACTGTGATTTATTTTTATCTTATCCTACCTTACTTTTAATTATAGTGTAACAAGTTACACTACAATATTGTGAACTTAAATTTTTTCACGCGAAAAGACAAACGATATATCGACCAAATATTATAAAGAATATGAGTTTAAAATTTGGTTGTGTCTCAAACTTATTCTTATAAGTGTATATGGATTAATATGAGTACAGGAATCCATATGTGCAGATGTTATTTATAATTCTACTAGACAATTATACTACGTGCCCAGTACAACCCTGCCTCGCCTGCCATGGCACAGTACAAACCAAATTTAGTTTCCACATCCCGAAGTCAAGGGTTAGTGCATTTAGCTTTTCAATTGTTATTAATAGCTAGTACCGCGTTCGATTTTCTCTTACGCGATTCGGCAACAAATGAACCCACTTTCGCATATTTTTTTTTTAGTAAGGCTTAGCGTTATGGCGATAATCTCACGTGATCTTAAGTGACGATACGACCCAAGTTGGTAGACACGCTAAACCTGTGGAGGAACTGGCTCTCAAGTGCAACTGCCGTAACACACCTATCGGTATTTGGTGGCAGATTTTCAACTTGAGGGTGGTAGCTAGCCAGGCTGGTATCAGAAAAGCCCTATCACCATGCTATGGTTTCCTCACGATGTTTTCCTTCACCGAAAGCTCAAGCTTAGGTGGTTGGATTCAAACTCACGTCCCTTGACGCAAATTTGTACACACCACCGCTGAGCTACCATCGCTTCATAATGATATATGATATTAGTTAGGATCGTTTGGATTCCATTACGCTTATCATCGGGCGAATTATATTGACTTTGTTGCTACGACGGAAGAAAGGGATTTGTAATCTTATCATTTGTTTTGATGTATTGTTGTACCTAATACTATAACATGATAAGAGATGATTGACAGCAGACGGTCTCAGTTCCACCAGTTATCATGTTCCCAAAATCAGCGCATTCAAATAAACCAACTGTCCGCTTTATATAATTTCACTACATTTCATATGCGAAGCGATGATAGCTCAGTGGTAGTGTGCACGACTTCGCATCAAGCGACGTGAGTTCGAATCCAAGCACCTACAATGAGCTTGAGCTTTCGGTGAAGGAAAACGTCGTGAGGAAACCATAGCATGGTGGTAAGGCTTTTTCTAATGCCCGCCTGGGTAGCTACCACCCTCAAGTTGTAAACCTGCCGCCAAATACCAATAGGTGTGTTCCGGCAGCTGCACTCGAGAGCCAATCCTTCCACAGGTTTAGCGTATCGTTACAGAGATTATGGCCATAACGCTCTAAATGTAAACTATAAAAAAATTTATGGAAAGATTTTGCTGGTACACCTCTCGACCGCGTATAAATTAACTACATAGCCTTTCCTTTTAAGGTAATTTAGTAGCTCGTAGTATTATTAATACCGTGGTCTTTTGGTATATTTGTTTCACATATATTCTGTAAATAACTTCTACTCGCGGCTTCACTCACGTTCGTTACGATTTTGTCAAACCGGATGTCGCAATAAAAAGTTTCATACAAAGTTTATTTCTTATTACCCTAAATAATATTTAAAAAAAAACACGAAAAATGTTACCTATCACCGTCTCCGAGGTCACGTCTATCACTAAACCAAAAATCATCACAATCGATTCAGCGGTGTAGGCATAACAAAGAAACAAACTCACATTCGCACATATAATATTATTAGTAAATTAGTAATTAATAATTAGTAATTAGTGAAATCAGTCAGGATTAAAACCTCGCGGAGTACGGTTGTAACCACTCGAAATAAATTCGGAAGTCAGTGTTCAATGTAATTTTTAATCAAAATATAGAACATTGAAATAGTGTAAAAGTGTAGTTTTTTTTAAAAAGACAAACAGGGACGGCCTCCTAACAAATTGGTGTCAGAAGTGGGATGTCAGAGACAAGTCTTACGACGTAGAGTCATATAGACGCTGGCATCCAACCCTAGGAACCCTGTATTATTGTCTTCTGATCGACAGTAAGACTTAACCAAAGGTTAAACCTGCATCAGCTACGCACAATTATTAGGATGACGATCAGTCTCAGCTGTATAGCGTGAGCCCGCTCCACACACTCCACTGACACATCCATCCGGTTCAGCCTCTCATCATCGAGCTCGCTCCAGCCAAGTAGGTTCCTGACTCACCATCGCAATACGGCGTCTACACTTCGTGCAAAGGTCTTCATCTCCGCTGGTGGAATGTTGCTACTATTTGTAATCATACAGTGAGTGTTTTGTTTTCAAGTCTATCTCAGTGTTTTTTTTTATATTTTATTACAGCGGTGTCGTTTAAGCGAACTTTAATTTAGTACTATTTTAATTTACTATATCTACCATTTTTATATATTTTTACTATTTTTTTTTACAAATTGTACTATTTCTTTTACATTTAGAAATACCTTGTAATCTTACATACATTTTATTTTGTTCAACATTCATAATTAAAAATGTCACTTAAATCTGAAAATTCTAAAGCACAAACCATGGCCGAGAAAATTACTCTTTCAGTCCTTACTAAATTTATAAAGGGGTACAATGGCGACAGGGAATTACTTCCCGCGTTTTTAACAGATTGCGACAACGCAATGTCACTCGCCAGCCCAGATCAACAAAATGTGCTATGTAAATTTATTATATCACAACTCGAAGGCAAAGCAAAGGTTGCTTGTAGTTTAAAAACATTTAACACGTGGTCTGAACTTAAAACCTACCTCAGATCTACATTTGGAGAGAAAAAGCATGCCACACATCTTTTAGTCGATTTGCAGAACTGTAAGCAACTTAGTTCTGAAGACGTTACCAAATATTCATTAAGGATAGAATCCATATTAACCAGAATACTATCAGATATCCATTACAACTGTAAGGAAGAAATAGAACTCGTTGGTCGTATAGCAGCTATGGAGGATCTTGCACTTAACACTTTTATGCTAGGACTAAACCCCTCGATTTCGACTATTGTTAGGTGTCGAAATCCTGCCGACTTAAACGAAGCGGTACAGCGCGCTATCGAAGAAGAAAAAATATTTAATCTTTCTAAGTCTAACTTTAATAAATATCAAAAACAGTGCTCTATCTGTAACAAATCGGGACATCATTCAACCGAGTGTTTCAAAAATAAGAAAAATACAAATAATTATCAAGTACGCGTAAATCACGTTAGTTCTAACCCTAATTCCAATTTTAATTTAAATCCTAGAACTTGCAATTATTGCAAGAACATCGGTCACACGATTGACCAATGCCGCAAAAGGCAATACAATATGCAACGCCGTGAAAATGCTAACAACGCGCAACCCGATCCAAACACATCGCATGGTAACCACGTTAAGGCAGTTCACATGTCCGATTCTGACGAATTAGTCTGTGAAGAACATTTAAACTAAAAAAGATCTCGAGTACGTGTCTGCCGAGATCTTATAGTCTTCTAAAGGACACACGATCAAATACTATATCTACTAAATCTTTTATATCTCAACCAAAAGTGTTGAGTCATGCCATACCTACTAATTCTTTTACACCTCGATTAAACAAATCGAGTCATACTATATCTACTAAATCTTTTACATCTCAACCAAAAAAAATTGAGTCATACTATATCTATTAAATCTTTTACATCTCAACCAAAAAAGTTGAGTCATATTATATCTACTAAATCTTGTACATCTCAACCGAAAGAGTTGAGTCATACTACATCTACCAAATCTTCTACACCTCGACTAAATAAGTCGAGTCATACTATATCTTCTAAATCTTTTACATCTCAACATAAAACGTTGAGTCAAAACTTATCAAAAAATAACCATGATAAGAATTGTACTACATCAAAAAATAATTTATTAAAACCTATACTAGTTAAAAATTCGACATCTCTGCCTATCTTCGAAATCTATGTTAATAGCAAAAAGATATCTTTACCACACACATACTTAAAAACATGTCACTCAACAAAACAATTATGTTTCCTCATTGACACTGGAGCAGCTATAAGCATTATAAAAATATCAAGTTTGCAACAAGCCGCAGAACTCTCACCTGAAGTCGTGAAGATAAAGGGTATAACTAACTCCGATAATCATATCAATACGCTAGGTACTTCTCAAATACAATTCATGATATCTAACTAAACTTTAAATTATAAATTTCATGTGACAAATAATGATGTCAATTTAAATGATTACGATGGTATTTTAGGTCATGATTTCTGTAGCTACTTTAAATCTAATATAAATTACTCGTCCAACACTATTTCTATAAACGATTACGTAATCCCTATTTTTCACACGAAACCTACCTATACCATTCCTGGTCGCAGCGAAGCCGTAATCGAATGCGCGGTCTCAAATTCCTCGTGGGAACATTGTCGTAACAATGAAGCCTTAGTGTTAGATAATATTTTATGTAAAGGTGTTTATGTTGCTAATTGCATTGTCTCCATAAAACCGAATAAAAAGGTAAACATCACGGTATTAAATACAACTGACACCGACATAACCGTCAAAGATTATTGCGTAGATTTGACACCACTTCAAAGTGACTTTATAGAATCTGAATCTTATCATAAAATTAATACTATATCTACTACCAAACCTAATCGTCTCAATCAAGTTTTAGATTTAATTCGCTGTTCTCATTTAAACAATGAAGAGAAAAAATCTCTTTTCGAATGTTGCTCACGTTTCACTGATATCTTCCATATCGAAGGCGAACCGCTATATTTCACGAATGCAATCGAGCATAATATTAATACAGGTGACGCACCTCCTATTCACGTAAAATCTTATAGGTTCCCTGAATGTCACAAAAATGAAGTTGACGCTCAAATTCAAAAAATGCTCGACCAAGATATAATTCGCCCTTCCATTTCGCCTTGGAGTGCCCCTGTGTGGGTGGTACCGAAAAAAATGGATGCCTCTGGCAAAAGAAAGTGGCGAATCGTTATAGATTATCGCCGACTTAATGATGTCACTGTTTCTGAAAGTTATCCACTGCCTCTTATCACTGATATTCTCGACCAATTAGGTCATTCTAAATTTTTTAGTACACTTGACCTCGCGAGTGGATTTCATCAACTGAAGATGAGTTCCAAAGACGCTGTAAAAACAGGATTCACTGTTAGTACAAATTCAAGCATGTCTGGACACTACGAATTCACCAGAATGCCTTTTGGGTTGAACAATGCCACTGCGACATTTCAACGCCTCATGAATACGGCTCTATCCGGTCTTCAAGGTCTCCACGCCTATGTCTATTTAGATGATTGTATTATATATTCCCATGACCTTGAATCCCATATTTCTAAACTAGAATTAGTATTTGATAGATTTCGAAAATTTAATTTAAAACTTCAACCTGACAAATGCGAGTTTTTACGTCGCGAAGTCGCATATTTAGGACATATCATCACCGATAAAGGTGTTTCCCCAAATCCTGATAAGGTCAAATCCGTCTCCCAATTACCAACTTCAACCAATGTCAAACAAATAAAATCATTTCTAGGTCTTGTCGGGTACTACCGACGCTTTATCGAAAACTTTTCCAAATTAACCAAACCCCTTACTTCGTTATTAAAAAAGGATATTCCTTTCAACTGGACCTCTGAGCAGGACAGTTCATTTCAAATTCTCAAGGACAAAGTTACCACGGCCCCTCTACTTCAGTATCCAGATTTTTCCGCTCCGTTTTTATTAACGACGGACGCCTCGAACTATGCCGTAGGTGCAGTTCTCTCACAAGGCGACATAGGTAAAGACAAACCTATAGCCTATGCTTCCAGAACGCTTAACAAACCGGAAGGCAATTATTCCACAACCGAGAAAGAGCTTCTAGCAATCATTTTCGCCGTCAAAACTTTCCGTCCCTATTTATATGGTCGAAAATTTAAAATTGTAACCGACCATCGCCCTTTGGTTTGGCTATTTAATGTTAAAGATCCAGGCAGCAGACTCATTCGCTGGCGCCTCAAACTCGAGGAATACGATTACGAGATTGTTTATAAACATGGTCGTCTCAATTCTAACGCCGATGCATTATCTCACTACCCTATTAATACTATTGATATTACAAATTTAAACAACTCTAGTTATGAACAATATTTTAAAAATCAATTTACAAATAATATACCAGATTCCAACACTGTAATCGAAGAACGGACACAATCGTTACATTTATCAAACTTTAAAACTATTGTTTGTCCTGTCTCTTTAGACTTTGACTCATCTATACCTCACTGCGAAGAAATACTCTCGCAGCTCGAGAATTCCGCTGAATTGTTAAATTCCGAACGAGAACTTTTTACTATTCAACGTGTAAGCAATAAACATAAATTATTTTTCTTTTTATACACTAAAGTTCATCATTACGAAGAAACCAAATTTAGAGATATTTACGATTTACTAATAAAATTAAGGGATCAGATCTTAAGTAATGATTCAAACATTACCGATCTCGCTTTACCCGATTTTACGGATCCTTTTTCTAAAATATCTTATATTAAAATCTATAATATGATTGCTTATGTTTTCCATAATACTAATATTAAAATTCATATTTACAAGAACCAATTAATTTATCCTACTCCAGTTGAAGTCCCTAAAATATTAAAGGAAAATCATGACTCCACTATTGCGGGTCACCCAGGGATAAAACGCATGTATAATCGAATCAAAGCAGCCTATTATTGGAAAGGTATGCGCTCCGACATTGAACAATACGTAAAGAAATGTAAGTTATGCCAAATCAATAAACCTTTACGAAAATCAAACAAAGCTCCAATGGAGATAACCTCCACCTCCACAAAACCGTTTGAGCGATTAGCTCTCGATATCGTAGGTCCCTTACCCGAATCGGGGTCTCAAAAATTTAAATTTGTACTAACTCTCCAAGATGACCTCATGAAATTTTCTAGTGCTTATCCTATGGTCACAGCTACTAGTGAAGAGATAGCCGGTAACATCATACATTTTATGTCTCTCTTCGGTTTTCCAAAAATGATTTTAACAGACTTAGGTACTTGTTTCACGTCAGATCTGTTCAAGCAATTAACCGAAACTTTAAAGGTCAAAGCCTTATTTACTATTCCTTACCATCCCCAAACAAATGGAGCATTAGAACGGTCTCATGCAACCCTAAAGGAATACCTTAAATCCTATACAAACGAGAACCAAAACGATTGGCATTGCTATTTATTTACGGCAATTTTAGCTTATAATACTACTCCGCATTGTACTACTAACTTTACTCCGTACGAGTTATTATACGGTTATAAACCGATTATACCAAATTCTTTATATGAAACTTTCAATAATACTACTTATCATGAATACATACGCGCTCTACAGTATAGAATGCGTTTCAGTCGAGAAAAAGCTATTGAAAATATTATAAATAGTAAAGAAAAGTCGAAAAAATATTACGATTCTAGTTCTCGCGACACTATTTATAAAACAGGTGATAGTGTGTATCTCAAACACCATCATAGGCTCCGAAAGGCCCTATCACCTATATGGAAAGGTCCCTATAAGGTCATCAAGGTTCATAATAAACACATTAAACACAGTAAACATATTAAATATCATACTAATGAAATTAAACCTGCTGCAGCTTAATTATATTTTTACTATGTCTTTTTACCATATCTAAATTAATCTTATTTTTATACCTTAACTTTATTTTACATTGCTTTTCAGAATGTTATTCTATGGAAGTAACGCTGATTACAAGATTACTCCAATTTCTCACAGTCCAGGGATGTATTTTGAACCAATTACACATATTAGTTTTTATAATGATTATTGGAAAGTTATTACACATATAGATATTATTTCTTTAGAACCATATTTAAATAACGTTAAAAAATTATTGCATAGGTCTCAAAATCTCTGTAATCAAATTCAATCTCAAGATTTTAATGAATGCAAAGATATATCTAGTTCTACGGAAATCCTAGTACAGTCGAATTACGTTAAATTACAATCTCTGTCTCATATTATTTCTCCTAAATCACCAAACAAGGTCAAAAGATCTTTAGAATTCGGTGGAGAAATTTTAAAATTTTTCTTTGGCACATTAGACGCCGGCGATGCACGAAAATACGATGCGGCAATTGAATCGTGTCGTAAAAGTGAAACGGAATTATTTCATTTAATGAAAGATAATATCCATGTAGTTAAATCAACTATAAATAATTTTAATTCTTCTATTTACAAACTTAATGAAAATGAATTAAAACTTAATTCACAAATTAATAATATAAATAAAATTATCTCTCAAGTTTCTGATAATGATAAATTATTTTATTATATATCTAAAATTAATTCTTTACTTAATTTAATCGAAAGCTCTTTATTAGTTATTTCTAACGTACTGGATACCACATTAAATGCAATTTTATTTTCTAAGGTCAATGTTCTACATACTAATGTTATAAGTCCATCAAATCTTTTTACTGAGTTGTCTAAACATAGCGATCAAATAAATAAACGCTTAGATTTCCAATTTAATTAAATATGGATAATATTCATTCTTTAATCGATGTGTCTCAACTTAGTTCTTATTTCTATAAAAATAACGTTGTTTTTATTTTGCAAATTCCTCTGATATCTCCAGACAAACACACTGTCTAGAAAAACATACCTCTACCTACATCTCATGATGAGTCTCATACACATACATTCGCGTTAATTCAACCTACTAATTCTTATATTGCGTTAAGTGATGATCGATTACATTATGCCATGTTGAACAATCTAAATGTCTGTAAAATAATAAATAATAATTATTCTATTTGTGAACTTACTTCTATATTTTCTAGTATTAGTAATCCTAATTGTGAATCGAAATTATTAACGGAAGTAATAAAGTCTCTACCTTCCGAGTGTAATGCTAAATTTTTATACGGTCATATAGACTTATGGCAAAAGCTTAGAAATAATAAGTGGATTTATGTTCAGTCAAATATAAATAAATTAACTATTAAATGTGATGATGATATAACAGATCACTCTATTGTTGGCACAGGAATTGTCAAACTTACAGAAAATTGTATCGGATATTCTAAAACAGTTCAGCTATTGCCGACTAGTTCTTATTCTTTTATCATTAAGTCTAGTTTAGATATTAAATTTGATATAACAGCAGACGACTGCTGTAAGAAAGATGTTATTAATAATACATTACCTTATCTAACTCCTATTTCATTATCTAAAATAAATTTAGATTCCTTAAAATATGCCACCCATCATATGGATAATTTAGAAAATGAAATAAATCAAATTGAGAAAGAATCTCATTTTATTAAATACGGCACATATTACTCTATTTTTACTTATATTTTAATTGTTTGCTTATTTTTCTATATCTGTTATAAAATATATAAATGTTTTAAATGTAGCCGCTCCAATAACGCTGGATGCTGTATACAGATTTTCAACCAATGCTATAATAAGAGATCAGTCAAACATAAACCCACAATAACGAATATTTTAGAAATGACTGATATTTCTACATCTGAGGATGATAAATCATCTAGATCCTTAACAGCTTCCAGACGGAATTTGAATTTCTCATTAAAATATTATTATAAGATATAATCAATTTTGTTAACTTTCTAGTTTTATAAGTTATCATTTTTCAATTTCTTATTTTAAGATGATTTTTAATTTCTACTTTTATTATTTCGATGGCTTCCTAATTTTGATCGTTTTCTGTTATTAACTTCGCTTCATCTTATTGTGATAAAGCTTCGTCAAAAAGGGGGAGCTGTTATAACCCTTATCACTATAGACATAAAGCACAATCAGCGTCTTAGTTTACGACGTCGTTTTATCACATGTGCAATTCTGCAATTTTACATTTTACTTAACTTTGTTATAATTTTCCATTAGTTAAATCAGTCAGGATTAAAACCTCGCGGAGTACGGTTGTAACCACTTGAAATAAATTCGGAAGTCAGTGTTCAATGTAATTTTTAATGAAAATATAGAACATTGAAATAGTGTAAAAGTGTAGTTTTTTTTAAAAAAAGGCAAACAGGGACGGCCTCCTAACAGTATGTACCACGGCGAATGTTCTGATCAGCTCTTGAATACAACCCCCACTTCCCCGTTCCACTACAGAACCACGCGCTCGCGACTCGGGTGTCACAGCTTCACGGTGACTCCCAATACATCGCGAACTAAAAAGTTGTCCGATTCATATTTTAGTCCTACCGTGGAACCGTCTTCCTACGATATGGGGTCCTTCAAAAGAGCCGTGAAAACGTATCTAACTTTCGATCCTCCGGACAGGAGCCCTCGAGTGACTCTGCTCGCGCGATACAGTGACACTCTACATCACTGAGAGTGCATCATCACACCGCATACCATTCGTGCACACTCACACGTTAAGTACACGGTTCTGTAAGGGACTACCCCGCGGCCCGGAGCTGCTTACCTGATAAGGTCGTTGTTAGGATCACTAAATTTGTAAGACAAGACCTGTTGGTTAGTCAGGATCGTGAATTTTTTTCTTTTACCAGCAGCAGCCCAAGCCGAGGTTGCCGTTTTGGCACCCTTGTGCCCGCTGCCTCGGGGCCGAGTGCCTTCAGCACTTGCCCCCAAAAATTCGGTGAAGCTGTCAAAGACCCTGGGGCTAACAGGGTATGTCAGTTCGAAAAAAAAAACTTATATAAGCAAGCCCCCATGACAGCGGGGACTGACAGTGAGTGTTGGTTCAATGTCATTCGCCGCTGTGTTTTGATTTTTTATTTTATTTTATTCACCTCAAACATTATCAAGGACTTTGGCAATAATATTTTTTCAATTTGCCTTTATTTTACAAGCTTATTCTTTTGCTTTGAGCTACTTAAAATATCTTAGTCTAATACAACTTTTTAATCTAACATCATTTACATTTATCTCGCATTTCGTAACTCGAGCTATAATTCGCACATTATTAATTTAATTTACACCTATATTTATATAATAATACATTGTAAAATGGTAAAATTTGTTAATAAATATTAATTCTAAATAATATCGTATAATGAAAATTTACTGATTTGGCTTGTATTGTACTTAACACCAGTTGTAGTTAAGGATTATTGGATTAAGTATTGTGATTTAAATAATAATAATAATAATAATATATTGATTTTATTAACGAAACTATATTCTTATTTATTTAAACACCATATTTTCTTTATAACATTTAATTATCCTCACTAATATTATAAACGCGAAAGTGTGTAAGGATATATTGATGTTTGTTACTGTTTCACGCAAAAACTACTGAATGGAATTCAATGAAACTTTACAATAATATAGCTTATGTATCAGAATAGCACATAGGATACAATTTATAAAGATATTGTGTGAATTGTCCAAAATATATTAATAAGTGTCAAGTGAGTAGGACAAAATTCCGCCATGCGCGAGCTATTCTGTCGTGCGCGGCAAAAACCGTTAGAGTTACACGTATATAATGTATAACGGAAATGTTTACCTTAAATAGTCCTACAATAAAGCCAGCGACAACATATATCTATCTTTTATGTGTAAGCCATTATCGCCAAAATAGTGAGCGGCCCGCGTATAAATGGCCACGAGCACAAATGTTCATACACCAGTCTCCTTTATATAATTTATTTAAAATAGCCGGTACCGGAATTATAAATGTTTGACAAAATCGATATTAGCGTGAGCGACGCCGCGGGTAAAAGTTAGTTTATGATAAATTCTGATAATAAATGTTACACATCTGACGGACATTCCGTTAAGGTATTTTTTTTTATTACAAGCACGAAGGTACGCGAGTTCGAATCCGCCAACAATGAGCTTCAGCTCTCTATGAAGGAAAACATCGTGATAAGAGAACGATGGTAGAACTTTTCCGGCAAGACAGTTGCGACTGACGAAGGACATTTGCCCCTACGGCAGTCACTACTGTTACTGGACTGTACTGAAACTTACCATCGGGTGTAGTACAGTCACTTTGCCTAGCTAGAATAAAAAAAAAAGACCCGCCTTGCTAGCTTCCACCACCCTCAAATCGGAAATCTGCTAATACCTACATGTGTGTTCCGGGAGTTGCACTCGAGGTCCAGTCCCTCCACTAGGCTTAGCGTGTCCACCACCTCAAACCGCATCGTCAGTTAACATCAGGTGAGATTGTGATAACAACGCTCAGCCGTAACTGTAAAAAAACCCGATCTTAAGCGAGGATACGACGCAAGTCGGTGGACACGCAAAACCTGTCATATTTACATTATTACAAACACCGAATTCCATTTATTTCCATACATATATATAACTTATAACGTGCACTTACCACTTAAGATTTATCACGAAACTCCGTGTCCGTATCGATAACAAAAGATTTCTAAAATCAGACAGGTATCGACGAATTTACACAACAAAAATCAATTTAAAATAAATATACGTAGTCACGTTTCCGACGTTTCGCCTAATGACAGTCTTATCGAAGGATTCGAGGTGGGTCCAAAAAAACTCGTTTACCCTACTTTGTCGATCTCCACTCACGCATACACGCATCGGTGAATGACACCTGATACATCTGTATTAATTATAAAAGGAAATAGTCTATTTGTTTAAGCGCGCTCATCTTAAGAACAATGATAGCTCAGTGGTCGCCGGTAGGATCGCCGCGTCACGCGACGTGAGTTCGTATCCGACCACCTACAACGAGCTTGAGATTCCGGAAAACATTGTGAGCAAACTAGAGCATGGTAGGGCTTTTTCTAGTGCCTACCTGGTAGCTACCAGCCTCAAGTTGGGGAAATCTGCCGCCAAATACCTATAGGTGTGTTCCGGCAGTTGCACTTGAGAGCCAGTCGTTCCTATAAAGGTGGGCAACGCGCCTGCGATTCCTCTGGTATTGCGGTGATCACTTACTAGGAGACACGCAAGCTCATTTACTCCCTATTCCATTAAATATCACGCTACCACCAGTAGGAGCTAAGCGGCATTGAAATTAAAATTTTAGATCCACGCGAACGAATTCGAGGACACGGCTACATAATATTACAAAGCGGAGAAATTTGTTTACTGAAAAATATTGATTCATTTTTACCCGTTTCTGTAACTTTTTCCAATACTGCTTTGCTCCCGTCGGTGCTAGCGCGATATTAAAACCCCAAAAGCCTACCTCAATAATTGTTTTATCAAGTACGAAAATAATTGTTTAATAATCCACTCGTAGTTCTGAAGATTGGCGCGTTCGAACTAAGAAACTTTACCGCTATATATTATTAATATATATATATATATATATATATATATATAGGTTATTCGAGTCTTACATTCCGAACATTGCCCCTTCTATCTTATCGTTTAAAGTTCTCGGCAACAGTCAAAACTAAAGTCTTATCTCACCTAACTAATGTTATTAATACGACAGTCTGTCCGTTACCCGTTTACGCGTCGACTATTCAACTCAGTGTTACCAGCAGCAGCAGTGTTACGTGTGGTGCCGGCAGAGTATTTATTTATTTATTTATTACACTTTATACACAAGGTATACACAGGCGGACTTTAATGCCTAAGGCATTTTGCCTAGTCGACCTTAGATTGGTGGAGATCATAACTGAGGCAAGTGCATAATATAATAAATTTAAAAAAATATATAATTTTATCTAAATAATTACGCATATGAATACATAAATACATAAAAAAATTGGTTGTCTGTAAAGTCGGTTTACTGACGATAGTTGAACGTGACAACTAGCAGCTGTCAACGAAGACGCATCGCTCACTCAAGTAGGAGAGAGACGGATGTCGAACGCTGCCGAACGCAAAGGCCGATTGTGCTTCTTCGTCGCTCGTTCCGCGCTCTCGCTTGCACTTCAAGCCTTACATGGAACGCCTCAGAGCGAGGTAACGCCGCATGAGTCATGTTTTTTCGTGCGTGCAGCCGGCTCTATCGAATTATAAGACGTTGTCACGTCAATAATTACAAATATAACATATAAATTAATTATTTATATAGATAAATATATGATATATACACTAATATGTACCGTGGAATATCTGCTACTTCAGCCAACAATAATTGCCGAAGTCTCATCTTAAAAGCCAGCCGTGTTGTGGACGTCCTGATTCCGAGCGGGAGTGCGTTCCAAAGGCGGATGGATTGGATAGCGAAGGAGAAGTGAATGAAGTCAGAGTTATTAAGAGGACTCTTAAGTGGGAGATTACTAGTAGAACGCAGATCCCTATTGTGTGTATACCACCACCCCATATCTTCCCATGGGTATCGTAGAAGGCGAATAAGGGAGTGTAAGGTGGTACTTTTTTTTTTAATTAGTTTTCGTGCTGTCCTCTAACTCTAGGTCAGAAATGATGATTCTCTTTTAGCTTTTATCTTTTATATATTATTTTCGGCCGGTTGGTTGTTGTGTTGTTATCATTTACTCTACATATTATTCTAAATTTGTATTGTGCTAATTACATTTTTTCGTCAATATTTTATATACTATCGCTTATACTCAATATAAGAGATAGTTATAGACATTATTATATATACGTTTTATTCTTTTATGCTGTGTTATCGACTTGTTATATTGATTACGTCGTTGGTAGTTGCGTCTGTTAATGTGAGGTGATACTGGACCCTTGTAACTTGCTCAACGTGATACTGTACCATCGGTCTGAGTCCTTCTCCAGTCGTAACGGTCACCGTTCCACTGGGTCCAGAAGTACAAGGATGAGTATGTGCATCTGAGTTTTGCGTTCACTTGTGCACCGAAATATATCCTGCGCATCAGACCGCTTCCGTTGCTGGACTCCGAGTACGTATTTAGACTAGGGGTTCAAGTGGTCGCCAGGGCTATCATCATCAGGTACAAAGTATTTATCGTACACCCACGTTATTTATGGGCGAAACATTGTCTACGAGAATTTGAATATACATTACCGAGTAAACTGCCCCACTCCGATGCTTCATGTGGGAGATTGTTTAGTCAAGTTGAAATCAGTAAGAAATAGAATGATAAAAAAGACTATTAAAGGAAACATTTTGGCAGTACAATGTATTCAGCGAAATGGAAATCTCGTTGATATTTCACCATCAAATGATATGATTAACAAAATGGCTTCCTCCATGTATGACAAAGAAGTGAAACTTTGGAAGAATAAAAAAAAAGGAGTAAAAACAACCAAAAAGGTTCTACGTGTTTTTCTTAATTTTGTTCTGTTGTGGTATTTTATACGTGAACAAATCCAAATATTAAAAATAAATTGAAGGTTAATGTATTTAAAACACAACAATTTAGTCTAATGACACGGCAGTTTTTAATTTTTTTTATTTGGTAACACTGATTCAACCAATCATTATGATTGCATACACAATTACAGTACTATTGTGTCAAATAGTTCTTCTAGCCGGTACTCCTCGAAGCCTGGGTTATTTTCTATACCGGTAGCAGTATTCAGGTTCATTACCTTTTTTTTCCACTTTCCAATGCCCGCCTGGCTAGCTACCACCCTCAAGTTGAAAATCTGCCGCCAAATACCGATAGTTGTGTTCCTGCAGCTGCACTTGAGAGCCAGTTCCTCCGCAAGTTTAGCTTGACTACCAAATTGGGCCGTATCGTATGATGAGGTGGAGTTATGGCCATATCGCTAAATCTTAATTATAAAAAAAACCTCTTCAACGTCTAAACTGAATGGGGTATTAGGTTGGGGAAAAAAGTTTGCGTTTTATATGAACACTCAAGACGTTATTTTGTGCCATTTTGTTCGACATATATAACTCTCTACCATCTTGTGAATAATGCCATGATCCCGATGCTGTAGAAATTCTGTGAGTTCTGCTCAAAAAAATGCGACAAAGAGTTTTGGCAGTCCTCTCTTGATGTTAACCTAACACTGCTTAAAGAATTTTAAAGAGATCGAAACAGGTAGACATCCTTAGGTCAGGGTGGATGCATTAACACCTCCAAGCAAACTAGTCAGTTGTAGTATATACGAACTTCGAGTCAAGGGAGGTGAGTTCGAATCCAACCACCAAAAATGAGCATGGCCTTTCGGTGACGGAAAACATAGTGATGAAACCATAGCATGGTGGCAGGACTTTATTTAATGCCCGCCTGGGTAGCTACCACCCTCAAGTTGAAAATGTGCCGCCAAACACCAATAGTTGTGTTCCGGCAGCTGCACTTAAGAGCCAGTTCCTCCGCAAGTTTAGCTTGACTACCAAATTGGGCCATATCGTCACTTAAGATCAGGTAAGATTATGGTCATAACGGTAAACCTATAAAGTATAAAAAACTTACTTAATTGTAACTGAGTGATGCTGAAAGTAGTTACAATAAAAGAGAACATTAATAAATCCTATTTAATTATGCTAAATGTGAATTCAAGATTTTCTCCTTAAGTATTTTATGAGGTAAGTCCTTGAAGGGCTTCTTAGGCTGTTTCGGTTTTGTTATCGGCCTCTTCGTCACCAGGCCCTGTGGTATCGGTATCTCACCGCGAGAGTCGACTCCAGGTCCTGGTTTGAGGGTCATCCGATGATCCCCTCGCTTATGGATGCTCTTGGATGGTAATAACCGGTTAAGGTTGTTGTGGAAATGGTAGTCCCTTTTAAAGCATAAAAATATGGTAGTGTTCGAGGACTGCTGACACACTATGATGATATGTATATTAGAATAGATAGACCTTCATGATATGCCGACACTACGAGTGGCAACACCGTCCACTGTAGTGATTATGTCGCCTCGGATCATAAGGCAAATTGCCGCCCCTTTAAGTGCATATATAGCTTTCATGTACACCCTATGTTCAAATAAGTTCAAGCATCGTTCTTTAGAATTGAAGCGATGATAGCTCAGTGGTAGTGTGTACGACTTCGCTTCAAGGGACGCGAGTTCGAATCCAAGCACCTACAATGAGCTTGAGCTCTCGGTGAAGGAAAACATCGTGAGGAAACCGCAGCATGGTGGTAGGACTTTTTCAAATGCCCGCCTGGCTAGCTACCACCCTCAAGTTGTAAACCTGCCGCCAAATACCACTAGGTGTGTTCCGGCAGCTGTACCTGATAGCCAGATCCTCCACAGGTTTAGTGTGTCTACCAGCGTAGGCCGTATCGTCACTTAAGATCAGGTGAGATTATGGCCATAACGCTAAACCTTAAGTATAAAAAAAAAAAAATCAAAGGAAACCAAGAGACGAATATGCGAAATTTTGGTCTATGTCAGTATAATTTACCATATCAATTTTTACAACCAAACGCCCCTCCTACAGCGGATACTGGTTACACATCGCCTCGACTCCCGACAGTACAAGTAAACTATAGAAAACAAGTTAAGAAAATCCAAAAGTGCAGGCCTCATAATCTCATTTTTGATTTATTTTTTTGTTTATTCAATAACAATTAAACCGCATCGAATCAGACCGTGAAAAGTAATTGGGTTCTATTCCTAATTATACTAAAGCGTTAGAAAACAAAAAAAAACTCAATTAGTAAAGTATTGCGGTCGTTATCGTAATGACATACAGGATCCGCACACACAGACACACGGACGTCCAAAACAGAACTGGTTTAAACAGTTTTTTATCTAGATTAAATAATAAAAATGGCATCAAAAATATAATGAGTGTTAAAAATAGTGTTTTTTCTTGATATGTATGTATATATATCATTTGACATGTTTAATATATGATAAATAGAGACATTTTAAGTTGTTTTGCGAGAAGTAACAGCGGCACCTACGTCAATGCTTCGCTTATGAGGCGTGCAATATGACCTTAATCGGGTTTTGATGTCAAAAGGCTTTATATGGTGGATCAATGTGTGAGCGCTAGAAATATCTGCCATTAACACCTAACCCTGTGCGTCTGCTAATAAGTATTATAAATGCATTATATAAACATACACATACATATGTACATAAAAATTTGAAGCGATGATAGCTCAATTGGTACTGTGCACGTACGCTGCGTCAAGGGACGTGATTTCAAATCCACCTGCAATGAGCTTTAGCTATCGGTGACAAAACATCATGATGAAACCATAGCACGGTGGTACGGCTTTTTCTAATGCCCGCCTGGCTAGTTACCACCCTCAAAATCTGCCGCCAAATAACTACAGGTGTGTTCCAGTAGTTGCACTTGAGAGCCAGTCCGTCCACTGAGTTTAGCGTGTCTACCATCTCGTCCCACATTATCACTTCACATCAGGTGAGATTGTGGTCATAACGCTAAACCTTAACTATATAAAAAGACATCAAATCGAGTTTCCTGCTGGTTCTTCTCGACAGCTGGGTTATTTTCCGAACCGGCGATAGTTTTGACGGTCATAAGCTCTTTCTCGTGAACTAAATTGAATAAAGTTTTCTTGATTCCAATCGGGCCCACAAAACTATACCTCATATCGACGAACTGGAAGGGCGTAATAACTCGGTCCGCAAATGTCCTCTTGTATTCATTCCAGCGACACTTGAGGAATTCATTGTTTTCGAACGAATAGAACTTCTTGTACGTGAACTCGTGCAGACCTTTCTCGAACATCGGCAGCGTTCGGTAGTCCTCGCCAATACACTTTATCACCTCTTGGGACGATATAAGCAACGTTAATTGTGTACCATGATTGATTTCTACCCGAAGGTTGAGAGGAAAGTATGTTAAAGATAGCTAATATATACGACGATGTGGCCTTAGTTCGTGGACACGCCAAATCTGGTGGAGGTTCTGACTCTCGAGTACAAATGCTGGAATATACCTATAGATAATGATTTCTTATGTTTACGCGAATATTATTTTTTCCCTTGAATATGATTTTAAAATCCCTACAATCAATAAATAACCGCAATAAAATCCGTTTAAATTAGTTTTATTTCAATGAATACCTATACATATTTAGTGGCAGATTTCAATCGCGGTAGCTAGCAAGGTAAGCATTAGAAAAAGTCCTACAGCAATGCAATGGTTAAATCAGAATGTTTTCCTTCATCGAAAGATCAAGTTCATTGCTGGCACTCGAACTCACTTCCGTGGACGCAGTGGTGGATTTACCCCAGTTAGCAGAGTAGACTGGAGCCTAGAGGCTGAAGATTTTATAGGCAAAACATTTTGGATAATTTTTGTTTTGCTTTTTAGAAACTGAAGTGATTCATACGTACATAAACACATAAATGTTGTTAGATAATATGTTTCACCAATTAGAATCTAATTCTTATATCCTCTATTTTCTAAACAATTTTCAATACAAATAGCAAAATTAATAAATAACCGCGATAAAATCCGTTTAAATATAAGAAATCATTACAAATAACAATTTATGTAGCCCTGTGTGGAATCTAATTGTAGCGGTTTTGTAAAATTTGTGTAGTCTACGGATGGAAAAGTGTAAATCCGCCACTGAGCGTACGCAGCGTCCGTCCACGCTACCACTGAGTTATTTATTGCTTGAAATGTCTATTTATATCTCTATACAGATTATAATTTATGTCTCCTCTTTTTTTTAAGGTTCAGGGTTATGGCCACTATCTCACCTGATATTAAGTGACGATATGACCCAGGCTGGTGAAAACCTGTGGAAGGACTGGCTCTCAAGTGCAACTGCCGGAACACACCTGTAGGTATTTGGCTACAGATTTTCAACTTGATGGTGGTAGCTAGCCAGGCGGGCATTGGAAAGTGCCCTATCACCATGCTATAATTTTATCACGATGTTTTCCTTCACCAAAACCTCAAGCTCATTGTAGGTGGAGTAGATTCGAACTCACGTCTCTTGACGCGGTGTCCGTAGACACTATCAACTGAGCTATCATCGCTTCGAAAATGTCTAAAACTCTATTGACTCTAGCAATACTGATACATTTTCAATGAATTCGATACACATTATACAGCATTATTAGCAGAACATGAGATTCAAATCAGCTACTAAACCATGGCTGCATATGCCCTTGCTTTGTGTTTAAAAATTAAAAAGCTACATAAAAATATTCTTTATTTCAGATTTCCCCTGTAATACCTACTAATTATAGTGCCACCATCTTTGCAACTTTGTCGCTTAATTTCAGATAAAATTGTGAATAAGCGTCAGTATTATAAATCGACATAATACTCAATGGAGCAGCGATAAGATTCAATGTTTTAAAGTACTTCAATGCGCTACCTACAAGTAAAAAAGTAGGTGAAACATTTGCTATTTATAAATTTTAAAATACCTGGTTTCTAATTAAAATATGTGACGTTCGTATATCGTATAGCTCTAGTTTTTAGTCTCATTGTCAGTCAAATTCTAGTAAAATTTGGAAAATCCAAAGGTGCACGTCTCATAAATTCAGTTTTTAATTAAATTACATTGAATTAGACGGTAATTTTCAATAGGCTATTACTCAGAATGATACTGAAACGAATGAAAAAAAATGGACTCAAAATTGAAGTTTTTTGGGCGTTATCGTGATCACATACATCAACCGCTCATACAGACAATACGACGTTAACCGAAATATTGGTCCAAAACGGTTTTTTTTATACTAACTAGAAAAAATAGTGTTTTTTAAAGTATCTACTGTTACAAAAAAGTGTTCTTGATGATATTTGTCAACTCATTTAATACTCAAAGTCCAAAAAATATCTGATAAAAGCAATTTAAGCCGAGATAGTTGCTTGACCTTGAGAGAGTGAGAGTAAAGTACTACTCAAACTATTCGCGTTCCGCGATGTAGAATTTTATATAATAAACGTTTGACTTACCTTCATCGATTTTAATATCTGGTTTGGGTCTGGTAATATGTGTACACGCAGCATATCGTTTAGCCATGATTATTTTAAATGATCGTCGTAATTAATAATAAACAATGTAACTTCAAAGAGTTATAACGTATTATGATTGTATTATTTAAAATATTAACGTTATTCTCGCCAACGGTTGCTATAGCGATGCTAATTTTTTTTATGTATTCAAACCTCTTTTGATAAATAATAAAGCTTATATCAGACACTTTTATTTAATATGAAAAAAAAAATACAATAACTTAGGACCATTATAGAAATATTAAATTTCAACAATAATAAGATAAATTAATATCAAAGAGTAAATATTTAAAATTACATCAAATATTTAATTATGTATATTTAGTGTTAGTATAAAATTTCACATAATGCCAACTAACATCATAAAACCTTAAACGAATAATAAGTATGAAACAAGATAATACATAAATAATATCTTATTAAAATAATACGGAAAAAATAGAGTATTAAATATATGAGACGAGGGGATGAAAATATTAACACTGGCAAATACGTACTTCAAACTTTGGAAAAAGCTGTCAAAAATACTCAAAATGTCAAAATGGTATAAACTTTACAATTTACATTGTGTATGTTTTACTTGTGCTATTTTTCAATTGGATTTGACTGATAAAAGACGATTTTTTTTCTCTTATAAGACCCTGGTATGGAAATGTTGTGAGGAATAATATACATAAATAGAACTCGTAATCTTTATGTTTTTCTACGCAACGTACTTTGCGCACCTTTCACTTTGTTAACAGTGGAATCGTTAACGTCGTGGTAAACTCCAGTTGTGCGTCCGAGCTGACATACATACACTATTTTTTATATAATAAAAACTAATCTCATAAATATATTATAGCACTTTAAATAAAACATAATAATATTACTTTAAAATGAATTACTCGAAGGTTAACAGCGAAACACCGGCGAAACAGAACATCTGCAGTTGTTGTTTCGAAAGTGGATGTTTTAAGGATATTTCTGCAGAATATTATGTAAATGGTCATAAGGAGGTCTACGAGGACATGCTGCGTGATACATTCAATGTTCAGGTTAGTTTTATATTCATCATTTCTTCCTACAAAGTCTTTATAGATTTACGGTTACTTTTCACGTTAGTTAATGTCATATAAATTTAGGCGAAATATCGCACGAACACCATTATGAACCTAGGAGTGACGATTTCACCAGAAAAGTATTCAAATATATTCATTAATTTCTCACCTGCCTTTTACCTTTTGCTCATTTAATGGCATGTATTTAATAGTATATTAAATTTGATGAAAACAGTTATAAAATTGTATATCAGCACTTTAAAATAACAGTGCATTTATAATTTAATATTATAACTTTAATAAGCATTAACCATATTTACCAAATAAATATACATATCATGTTTGCTATCACAAGTGTAATGTAATCTAACCCAGCACCTCGCTACCTGTGATCACCTCATCCATATATCATATATTGTATTATTTACTTAACCACTGGTTAATTTTAAACCTCGACATGTAGTGGAAACCATTATTTTCATAGTTTATTCAATTAATTGTAAAGCTAAACCTTTTAAATTGAGTAACATTAGTTTTGAAGAACATTTATATATTCCCTTTATTTAATTAACTAAATGAACTAGCACATGCGTTGCTCTTACGTCAGTAATGTTCTCAATCATTAAATATCATAGTAGTAGAGTTTGTGTACACAGCAAAGAGGATGAATACACTAATCTGTGCGATGAGCTATACCCTTAGGTGAAGCAAAACATACAGTAGTGATAGGCATTTTCTAATACCTGCCTAGCTAACTACCATCCTTAAGTTAAAATCTGACACCAAGTATCTACATATTAGCCAGTTACGGATAAGCTCAGCAAGTCCTCCATTTTGGGCCACATTATCATTTCACAGTGGGGAGGAATGGGTTAATATTATAAAATGGAATAGTTCATTCCTTTGTTGGTTTCAACGTGCTAATCTTAAAAACTACAAGTAAGATTTAAAAAACACTTTTTGTGTTTGATAAAGCTATCATTTAGGTAGGTTTTAGAATATTTTACATCACTCTACCAACAAGCTTAGTAAAGCTGTATTGAAAAATGTTACAAAAACAGGCAACAATTTTTAAAAGGGTTAGCAAAGACATAGGCGTAGGTAAAATAAACCACACATAACTTCTTGAGTTTTCCTCTTCTCCTGTATCAAACCACCTTTCCGCTTAAAATTCTTCCAGTGACATGCCATACATCTCTAACCTCCTCAACTCCTCAATTTCTCAGTCACTGGTGCTACCTATGTTAATATTATAAAGTTTCTTTACTTGAATGTGCTAACCTTAGGGACAAGCAGTCGGATTTGAAAAATCCTTAAGTGAAATATTTTATTTATTTTTATGTATATTATTTAATTTATTATATGTAAATAAGTATTATAAAGTGGAAAAGATTGTTTGTTTAAACGCGTCAATTTTAATAACTACCAGTTGGATTACAACATTTTTTTTAATTGTTTTTGAAAGAGCAATTATTGAGGAATGCTTTAGCTTATTTAACATCACGCTATAACCAAAAGGGGCAAAGTTGTATTGAAAAATGTAACCAAGATTATTAAATATTTATTTCTTTCATGCAAACACAATCACAGGTACAGCCAGTAATTATATACAATATTAATGTGTTTATGTGTGAAATTCAACAGATGGTGTTGTAGTGAAATTAGTAAATTTTGAAAACTGGTGGACAATGTCTGCAGGTATAGTTAGTTGTACATGCAGCTAACAAATCTGGGTTCGTTAGTATCCGTCTTTCGAAGCGATGGTAGCTCACTGGTAGCGTGTACGAACGCCGCGTCAAAGGACTCGGGTTCGAATCCCTGCAATGAGCTTGGTTTTCGATGAAGGAAAACATCGTGATGAAACCATAGCATGGTGGTAGGGCTTTTTGTAATGTTCGCCTCGTTAACTACCATCCTCAAGTTGAAAAAGTGTCGCTATATACCTATAGGTGTGTTTCGGGAATCGCACTTGAGAGCCAGTCGCTGAATCTGGCAACACGGGGTAGTGTCTGGGTGGTGGGTTTTAGTGGGTACTCTTGGGTGACCACATGCCTCTCGCGCCTTGACCCGAGCATGGGTAATGCGTTTGTGCGATGCGATGAGGAAGTCCGTCAAGATTTGAAATACCAGGTGTGGTAGCTTTCCAGGCAGGCATCAGCGAAAAACTCTGCCATGGTTTCATCACGATGTTCATCGAAAACTCAGGCTTATTGCAGGCATTCGAACTCACGTTCTTTGACGCGGCGTCCGTGCAGTCCGGCGTTTTACTATCGCCAAACTCACAGCAACCAATCTGGTGGTAGGGCTTTTTCTAATGCCCGCCTGGCTAGCTAGCACCTTCAAGTTGAAGATCTGCCGCCAAACACCATTAGGTGTGTTCCGGCAGTGCCACTTGAGATCCAGTCCCTCCTATACAGCCCAGGAATGCATCTCCCATTCCTCTGGTGTTGTGGGTGTCCATGAGCGGCGGTGATCACATACTATCAGGTGACAGGCTTGCTCGTTTGCCAACTATTCTATTAAAAAAAAATTGACTCACACACTGGAGAGGGGGCGCCACTATCAAGTTTATGCCCCATCTCGTTCGAATGGTTGTAACGCTTCCCAACTGAAATGGTAGAACCTTTCTGCAGTTGGGAGTTTCCATTGGATTTATGTTTTCCTGCAAACATTTTAGCTACACCATGAACATGGAACTCGAAGTTCAGGGTACATCTGCGAGGACTGCATTGTGAAATTGAAACAGAGCGCTGACTTCAAACGGATGGTTCAGCAGAATCAAGAACACTTTTTAAAGGCCTTAGACAACTTATTATTTGATTCGCAAGGTATTTTATTATCTGTATACGGTGCAACCTCGATATAACGTAACTGTAGTGTGTAAGGGTCGTTCAAGTATCACGTTTAGCGATGATGGCTCAGTGGTAGTGTGTACGGCTTCGCGTCAAGGGACGTGAGTTCGAATCCGCTCCACGTACAATGAGCTCGAGCTTTCGGTGAAGGAAAACATCGTGAGGAAAACGTAGCATCGTGGTACGGGTGTTTCTAGCCCGCCTGGCTAGCTACCACCCTCAAGTTGGAAATCTGCCGCCAAAAAGTAATGGATGAGTTCCGGCAGTTCTACTTGAGAGCCAGCCACAGGTTTAGCGTGTCCACCAACTTGGGCCGTATCGTCACTTAAGGTCAGCTGAAATTACGGCTATGACGTTAAACCTTAAGTATACAAAAAAGGATTTTTTAAAGTTTTCGACCCTCTTTCCTGTCCACGTATCGCGCCGTAATATATTTCTGTACCTCCTTCCCTTCTCCTCAATCCTTACGTAACACCCAAGTTACCAGTATTACCTAAAAGTAATAATTATCTTTTACCTTTTTCTACTAATACAAAGTCTTAAAATAAAATAACTTATTTATCTTAACCTTTGACAATACGGTTAAAAATTCTCCGTTAAACATAACCGAAAAGGGCTGCGAACTGTATTTTTGTTATAGTTAAGGTTCAGTGTTATCTCCATAATCTCACCGGATCTTAAGTGACGATACGGCCCAAGTTGGTAGACACGCTAAACCTGTGGAGGGATTTCCTCTCAAGTGCAGCTGCCGTAACACACCTATTGGTATTTGGCGGCGGATTTTTAACTCAAGGGTGATTACTATCCAGGCGGGCATCAGAAAAAGCCCTACCACCAAGCTATGGTTCCTCACGATGTTTTCCTTCACCGAAAGCTCAAGCTCATTGTAGGTGGTCGGATTCGAACTCACGTCCCTTGAGGCAAAGTCGTGCACACTACTACTGAGCTATCATCGCTGATATATATATTTTGTACTATGTAAGGAAGTGTCAGATTAATTTCGTCAAAAGACAACACACATATAGATATACCAACTCCTGTGTTAGATTTTAATATCGTTAATAACTCAGCTGTTATAGATTAAGTAACATTACTCGGAGTGTATATAGATATGTATCCTATTTTACAACCTACCAACTGTAAAGTTCAAATAAACAAATATTTACATTACATAATACAAAATGAAGTCGCTTTCGCTGTCTGTTCGCTTATATCTTTTAAACTATTCAACGGATTTTAATGTAGTTTTCAGTAATAGATAGAATGATTCACAAGGAAGGTTTGTATGTATAATACATACATATTATAGTACAGAAAAGTCGAAAAATTCAAAGATTTGTAATACGATGTCGTAAGTAACATATTCTAGTGCGTTTAATTGTAAACGCTGGCTACACCTTACGAGATAGATTAAATTAATGTATCACAGAAATGTATATCTTTAAAAGGTCAATAAAAAAGTCAGTGATGGTATATATTTATCTCTAAACGATAACGCACAGCAACCATTTTTATCTTTTACATATTACAAAAAAAATATGTGTTATTTACCAAGTTATTTTAAACAATACAGTATTATTCCTTATCCAAAATAAATTAACATTACATACGTTGTACATTTCGTGTAGATCAAAACTACCCTTACAGTCTTTCATTACAATATTATTTTTTTTATAGTTAAGGTTAAGCGTTATGGCCATAATCTCACCTGATCTTAAGTGACGATACGGCCCAAGTTGGTAGACACGCTAAACCTGTAGAGGAACTGGCTCTCAAGTGCAGCTGCCGGAACACACCTATGGGTATTTGGCGGCAGGTTTTTAACATGAGGGTGGTAGCTAGCCAGGCAGGCATTAGAGAAAGCCCTACCGCCATGCTATGGTTTCCTTACGATATTTACCTTCACCGAAAGCTCAAACTCATCGTAGGTGCTTGGATTCGAACTCACGTCCCTTGACGTGAAGTCGTACACACTACCACTGAGCTATCATCGCTTCATCTTACAAGATATCAGAGATTTAAAACGCGGTGGCACAGCGGTTGGCGGGCCGTACGTTTCCTCCTAGGTAGGGTTGTCAGCCGTCCGGGTTTCCCCGGATTTGTCGTAGCTTAGAGGGCATCCGGGGAACGTCAGGCCGGGGCTTCATTTGTAGTCCGGATTTAAAATCTTGGCCCGCACACCGCGATCAACCGATGAACCGACTGACTAAATTCACGGTCCCCCGCCCCCCCCTTGATCAGAATAAAAAAATTCTAACTGATTATTAAAACCAATTGTAATAGGATTCCGTTTTGTTAGGTACATTTAAAATGATGATAAAAGATGACTAAATTTAATATAAATGTCTAAAAATAGATAAATGATTCATGACAATTTCAACGGTTTTTTTATTACACTGACTAAAAAACCTGTTCACACGTCCGGGTTCTGGGCTCCAGAATCCGGAGTTTTCACGCGTCTTGTCCCGGTTGTCAAATTTTCTCGTCACGTAATGCACCAACATTCGTTGAAGTACTTTTAATAATAATTCGTTGATATACTTTTATTGTATTTCCTATCTATATAATATATGCATATTATATATTATATATATATATATATATATATATTAGTTAAGTTATAATAGAATATTATAACTTATATATATATATATATATATATATATATATATAAGTTATAATATTCTATTTCTTTTATCGACTATATACTATTATATAAATTAAATATATTTTCTTAAAAACCCAATCATGGGTCCTCGCATAAAAGAACGTTGCACGGTTTACTTGCAGATAAGAAAAATGGCGAAGTAAACGATATTCCAGAAGTTACAGTAATAAAAGAGGAAATTCCGATTGAGTTCAGTGGTTATTACGAAAACTCCAACGATGAAAGAGCCGCTGATGATTTCGACGAGGGAAATGAGAGTGAGTTCATATTGTACCTTCTTCTTTCTCCTTCTATTTAATACAAAGCTGTTTATACAAAACTAGCTGTAATTCTGAGTCCATTCGCGTGGAACTAATATTTTATATAATAATTTCTTATGTTTACGCGAATATTACTCATCGAAATAAAAATAATTTAAACGAATTTTATCGCGGTTATTTATTAATTTTGATTCTGACGTTTCGAAAGCTTTTCAGCCTTCGTGTGTTAAATAACCGCGATAAAATCTGTTTATATTAGTTTTTTTTATACTTAAGGTTTTAGCGTTATGGCCATAATCTCACCTGATCTTAAGTGACGATACGGCCCAAGTTGGTAGACACGCTAACCTGTGGAGGGGCTGGGTCTCAAGTGCTGCTGCCGGAACACACCTATTCGTATTTGGCGGCAGGTTTTCTACTTGAGGGTGGTAGCTACCCAGGCGGGCATCAGAAAAAGTCCTACCACCATGCTATGGTTTCCTCACGATGTGTTCCTTCACCGAAATCTCAAGCTCATTGTAGGTGGTTGGATTCGAACTCACGTCCCTTGACACGAAGTCGTACACACTACCACTGCGCTATCATCGCTTCAATTTTTGCCCGTAACTTGTAACTTTTTTCGTTACAGATTCGCGCCTATTTGTGGTAGCGTGATATTAAATAGTGTAAAGCCTTCCATAATAAATGCTCTATCAAATACAAAACAATATATATATATAATCCGATTGGTAGCTCCTAAGGTTAGCACGTTCAAACAAATAAATAAACTTATCCGCTTTATAATATATTTATATTACAGAATCCTTAACTAAAGTAAAGTCGGATATGTTAAGAGAAGGAGATATGGGAGTCAGTATCGAAGAGAGTCAGTTGGAGAAGTCTTTGGAAGATTCTTACCGAGGTGTGAAACGCTTTGTCGTGGTATTAAAGTGTCTTGAATCGGTTTAATTGTTAAGTGTGTGAAGATTGAATTCACTTTTACCTAGGCTATTGATTATTTTAATACTTATGGTCATAACCTCACTACGACTGACAATGTGGTTCAAGGTGGTGGACACTCTCACCCTCGTGGAGAGACTGTCAATTGCGACTGATGGATCAAACTTATAGCTATTCGGCGGCAGTTTTACAACTTGAGGGTGGTAGCTAGCTAGATGGGTATCAAAAAATGCCTTACCACCATGCTATAGTTTCATTATGACGTCTGCCTTTACCGACAGATCAAACTGAGCTATCATCGCCCCAATTATTCGTAGTTCCAAGCGCTTTAGTTACTTTTAAAATAAAGTTTAAAAAGCTTTTACTACAAGAGCAGATTGATAACTTTAAATGAACCTCTTAGGTATGATCCGCCTTATAATTTATATATTCGCCCTTATAAATAATAGTAAAAATGTATGTATGTAATGTAATGTATTTTTGTGTTGCATAATTATAGCATTTTTTTATTTTTTTTTTTTTTTTTTTTTATATATTTAAGGTTTAGCGTTATGGCCATAATCTCACCTGATCTTAAGTGACGATACGGCCCAAGTTGGTAGACACGCTAAACCTGTGGATCAACTAGCTCTCAAGTGCTGCTGCCGGAACACACCTATTGGTATTTGGCGGCAGGTTCACAACTAGAGGGTGGTAGCTAGCCAGGCGGGCATCAGAAAAAGCCCTACCACCATGCTAAGGTTTCCTCACGATGTTTTCCTTCACCGAAAGCTCAAGCTCATTGTAGGTGCTTGGGTTCGAACCCACGTCCCTTGACGCAAAGTCGTGCACACTACCACTGAGCTATCATCGCTTCAAAATTATTATCTCCATGCGTCACAAATGCTGGTACGTACTGTATGCTGTGCCTATTATATATATTTCTAAGAATGTCTACTGATGTCCCTGACGTCGCCATCAGAGGATCCAGTCAGAATATCAACGCTACACTATATCAGTGTAGCCGTTATGCTGAGACTGGCACCAATTTATCCACACATTACGTTCTTTTTTGATTATTTATTTTTTTGTGATCTTGCTGTACTGTTCTGTATAATTTTTTATTTTTAGTTTATTTTCTTTTATGTATTTTAATATCATTTGCTGTGTGTTGGATAAATAAAACTTTCTTTCTTTCTTTCTTTCTTTCTTACTTTCTTTCTTTCTTTCTTTCTTTCTTTCTTTCTTTCTTTCTTTCTTTCTTTCTTTCTTTCTTTCTTTCTTTCTTTCTTTCTTTCTTTCTTTCTTTCTTTCTTTTCACAGCGGTCGTTATATTCACTTTTTTTACTATTATGCGTCCAACATTCGGGAACAACGACTTAACAAATGGTAGATGAGATCTTTTGGTCCTTGGTTCTGTGCCTTTTCGACTCTAAACATCAAACAAAATTAATCTACGCATTTCGACATTTCAGAAAAACGGCTAAAAACATTAGAACGTCGTGGAAAAGCTCCAATATTAAGGAAGAACTCTTTGAGTATTATATCCAATTCGACGGTATGCGTCTTTCAATGGAACAAAAGCAGATACAGGTGCTTCTGCTGCAAGGAACCTTTCAACGACATCAACTCGCTCCGGGAACACACGAACGCAAGACACAACCTGAAAACCATAGAAAAGCGGATAATCTCCCGACAGAACTGCTTAGTCAAAGTGGAGATATCGAATTTATTCTGCAAGCTCTGCAACAAACAGTTTACCGATCTGGCAACACTGAAGCATCACCTGTCCGGGGAACATAAAGTGTTATTATCGAACGAGGACCTATTAGTGCCTTTCAAAATACAAAACGGTGTGCTCGAGTGTCAAATATGTGCGGAAAGTTTCAGTGTTTTTCGTTTATTGAACATGCATATGAACAAACATTTCCAAAACGAAATGTGTCATATTTGTGGTGCGGGTTTCTCGAATTCGATGTTCCTGAATCTGCACAAGACGAGGATGCATCGGCCGTTGCATTGCAAGGACTGTGATATTCGGTTCAACACGAAGACAGAGAAGAAGGCGCACGATGGTAGAGTGCACGGTGTGAAGCAGGAGAGGAAACGCCGGTTCCCGTGCCCGCATTGCAGTGAACGGTTCTTCCAGGAGAATATACGGGTTCTGCATTTAGTCGAGAGGCATGGTATGGCTAGACCAGAGTTCGACTGCAGCTCGTGCCGTAAAAGCTTCGTGACACGCAGCCTGTTAAACAACCACGTCAGGAGTGTCCATATGAAGGAAAAGAACTACAAGTGTGACATTTGCAACCATCAGTTTTACAACAAGTCTGATCTAACAAGGCACAGCGTGACGCACACTGGCGAGAAGAAGTTCCACTGTGCCACGTGTAGTAATAACTTTGCGACCAAAGATTCTCTGAGAAGGCACATCAAGAGAATGCATGTATATTAGCAGTTTGGTGTTGCCACGTTTCGTTCGGTAACTTTGCGACCAAAGATTCTCTGAGACGGCACATCAAGAGGATGCATGTATATTAGCAGTTTGGTGTTGCCACGTTTCGTTCGGTAACTTTGCGACCAAAGATTCTCTGAGACGGCACATCAAGAGGATGCATGTATATTAGCAGTTTGGTGTTGCCACGTTTCGTTCGGTAACTTTGCGACCAAAGATTCTCTGAGACGGCACATCAAGAGGATGCATGTATATTAGCAGTTTGGTGTTGCCACGTTTCGTTCGGTAACTTTGCGACCAAAGATTCTCTGAGACGGCACATCAAGAGGATGCATGTATATTAGCAGTTTGGTGTTGCCACGTTTCGTTCGGTAACTTTGCGACTAAAGATTCTCTGAGACGGCACATCAAGAGGATGCATGTATATTAGCAGTTTGGTGTTGCCACGTTTCGTTCGGTAACTTTGCGACCAAAGATTCTCTGAGACGGCACATCAAGAGGATGCATGTATATTAGCAGTTTGGTGTTGCCACGTTTCGTTCGGTAACTTTGCGACCAAAGATTCTCTGAGACGGCACATCAAGAGGATGCATGTATATTAGCAGTTTGGTGTTGCCACGTTTCGTTCGGTAACTTTGCGACTAAAGATTCTCTGAGACGGCACATCAAGAGGATGCATGTATATTAGCAGTTTGGTGTTGCCACGTTTCGTTCGGTAACTTTGCGACCAAAGATTCTCTGAGACGGCACATCAAGAGGATGCATGTATATTAGCAGTTTGGTGTTGCCACGTTTCGTTCGGTAACTTTGCGACTAAAGATTCTCTGAGACGGCACATCAAGAGGATGCATGTATATTAGCAGTTTGGTGTTGCCACGTTTCGTTCGGTAACTTTGCGACTAAAGATTCTCTGAGACGGCACATCAAGAGGATGCATGTATATTAGCAGTTTGGTGTTGCCACGTTTCGTTCGGTAACTTTGCGACTAAAGATTCTCTGAGACGGCACATCAAGAGGATGCATGTATATTAGCAGTTTGGTGTTGCCACGTTTCGTTCGGTAACTTTGCGACCAAAGATTCTCTGAGACGGCACATCAAGAGGATGCATGTATATTAGCAGTTTGGTGTTGCCACGTTTCGTTCGGTAACTTTGCGACTAAAGATTCTCTGAGACGGCACATCAAGAGGATGCATGTATATTAGCAGTTTGGTGTTGCCACGTTTCGATAATCAATCTCAGTGGCAGGAGTCTATATCCGATTGGATTAAGACAAGAACATAAATGGCAGTAGACCTGTCAATCTCGTTTGATTTATTGCGTTTCCGGACCAAGAAGTGTGCATACAGCTGCCAAACATTGCCGACCAACAATACTGCGATGATATCACCATAAATATCATGAAAATCTTCTCATTTTGAATGAATCATACTGGAAGTTATAATTGAAGATCAGCCATACATCAACCAGACATTTTTTTTATATTAAGTATTCTGTCCAAATATTAAAGGTGACAGTCAAGTTGAAGACTAATAGATTGGGATGATGGACTAAGAGTTGAAAGGCATCAGTCATAAGTTCACAATGCAGAGATTACTACTCACTGCTGATGTGTATGGACACAGGGAACGACAATGTTGTACCATCATAGCAAGATATTATGGAATAGGGAGCAAACGAGCAAGCGTGTCACCAGATGGTAAGTGATCACCGCTGGCCATGGACATCCACAATACCAGAAGAATCGCAGGCACTTCTTTCGCAGGAATTCAGGTCTTTATAGGAGGGTCTGGCTCGCAAGTGCCACTGCCGGAACACACCTATTGGATTGGATTTACCATGCAGATGCAGGGTCCATTGTTGTGGCAGAGAGGGTTCAGGTAGAGGGTTTCAAGTCTTAGGACTTGTGACTTTGAAATTGTTTGACGAAGACTATTGAGTACAAAGATGGATGGATGCAGAAGTGTAGTAAGAGAAGTTGAAGCGATGATAGCTTTCTTGGTAGAGAGTACAAACACTGCATCAAGGGACGTGAGTTCGAATCCACCTGCAATGAGCTTGAGCTTTCGGTGAAGGGAAACATATACAGGAGTATAGTAAGAGAAGTTGAAGCTATGATAGTTTTGTTGGTAGAGAGTACAAACACTGCATCAAGGGAAGTGAGTTCGAATCCACCTGCAATGAGCTTGAGCTTTCGGTGAAGGAAAATATGGAGATGAAACTAAGCATGGTAGCTTTTTCTAATGCCTGCCTAGTTAGCAACCACCTTCAAGTTGAAAATCTGCCAACAAATACCTATAGATGTGTTCCGGCAGTTGCACTTGAGAGCCAGCCTCTCCAAACCAGGCTTAACGTGTCCACTACATTGTTGCCTAACATTAGGTGATATTGTGGGCATAAAGCTAAAACCTTAACTATATAAAAAAAGAAGGCATGAATGGACTGTGACAGGGATATCATGTATTTAAAAGATATGAGTACTGAGGAAGAAGGAACCAGGTTGTCCTGACTCCACTTTGGTAGAATATGGGCAAAATAAAGAAGGACAAAATAAAGAGGTTGTTAGAATTTCATATTGAAATTTCACAATCATTAGTGATTCAATAAAAACTCATATTTAAAATGCGCACTTTTATTAATTATTGCCCTAATTAACAATACAGTACAATATATTTCAAAAGTTGGATAGAAGCAGTGTTGGTAGATGTATAATTATTATTGTATGTGTACCATAATTTCCTGATTTTCATGGTCTTTTCAATCTTAAATCCTAAGCGAGCAATATTTTTGTGTTTGTATCAAATTTACAGCACATAAAAAAAGAACTTAGAAGAACTCTTAATGCGAGAGTTGTGTTTGTTTTTCACTAACCAATTTCTCCCATCGTGGATTCATTTTTGCTACATGGAGAAATAAATCGTATTCCAAATTTATTTTCGATTTCTTCCTGTACTTTTATTTGGGCCATTAATGAAAATGTCATCTCGCACAAGTACGAGGTAGCAAATGGAATCAAACGCTTCAAAAACCTCTATCGTTAATTCTGGGTATTCTAATTTCCTTTTTAACCAAAAGGTATCCAAATTGATAGTTTTAAATTCCATTTCCAACATCCCATAAGCAGATAAATCCGACAGAATTTCTTTGAACTTGGTTGCCAAATTTGCCTCATAGCTAAATTTATAAATGAAATTAAGATCCACCTTTCGATATCTCTTGCATTATGAAGTAATGACACAATTCTTCTTAAAAATTTTCTAACACCATTTTTTTACTCACATCCGACTTCTTCAATAAAAGAGTGTGTCAAAGAAAATGAAGCGAAGTGGTTTCGATTTAAAGACGAGACCACAAGTCAATTTCATTTCATTAAAAACCCACATGATTTGAATTATAGAAATCGTATCTGGTCACCCTAATTTTAGACTGAGTAAGACAAATAATAGTTCAGGTAAAAGTATTAGGTTTAATAATAAAGTTCCAAAGCACATTACTGAATTGCCGGAGAGTAGGTTTAAGAATAATGTCAAACAGGTTTTGAGGTCAAAAGACTATTATAGGGTGGATCAATATGTGAGCGATCGTGATGACAGGAATTGACACCTCTCTGTACACCCACTAATAACTACTATATAAATAAAGATTAGAATAAGATCTGAAAAAAGACAGATCGATTTACTTGCCGGTTCTTCTCATTGACTGAATTACTTTCCGAACCTGTAGTTTGACGTTCATAAGCGCCTTCGTAGGGCCTAAATTAAAGATTTTTGATGTGGTTTGAACACGCTTCATTGAATACCAGGACTATTACCTTGACCGGTCATACGTCTACAAACTGGTTGATCCAAATAAAGTGAATTTATGAAGACCTGACAGAATACAATACTGCCAAAACTCCAGAGACTTCTTAAGTTAAAAGTATTATAATAAACTTTCATAATATATAACAAGAAAAACTGCTTTGTTAATCTTAGAACGCTAAAATGTTGGCAACATATCTCATAGTTAGCATAATGGAATTTAAAAACAATGTGTGATTAAGACCATACGACAGAAGAGAAACAATACTATATCTCTTTCGTTTCCTTAGTCGCTTCGAGCTAACTTTACCCGCACGAGCGTCACACAAAAAGTTTGCGGATCAGAATTGCAAAGTCCTCCCATTAGAAGTTTCATAGATTCGCTGTCACGCTGGCTGGATAGTATAACAACATGTGTAAAACACTATAATGGGGTAATAGTTGTCTTGCGTTTCAAAATCAGCCGATGTATATGCAGTGGTGTAATCAGGATCTTAAACTGATTGTGACCTGTTACAGTGACTCTTTTAGTTTCTGGCTAGACAAGACTGTTAGTAGATTTTGTTCTCATTTTCCAGTTAAGTTCATTGTGGTACAGGCTTAAAATAACTAACGAAGACATAGCTTTGACCTTTTAGATTGAGCTCAGATTACGAATAACGGATGCCTTGGATGCATGGTTTGTGCATCTTTGCATTTTCCTTGAAAAAAACTTGTGCATAGTTCTAAGCTTGACGTTTGTAGAATGACAGTTTGATACAAATTCCTTGATAATGACACAATGTATTATTGATATTAAATACACAAAGTAAAATAGAGAATTATGAATGAAATATCTAAAAATATAGCTGTATGTCGATGTTGTTTATCAAATCATTGTTATAAGGATCTAAATAATGAGTATTATTGCGGTAGCCGTGTGGAAAACTACTCGAATATGTTGATTGATATATTTAACATAAATGTAAGTAATTCTTTGTGTATATACGATATGTCATTATGCTAATAATATTATAATAAATCAATGGTAACTTGCCGTCAAATGACTAAAACGTACAGTGATATGTGAAATAATATTTTACATTACCCGTTCGATTTTATACAATCTACAAGCTTAAAATGTATTAGACATCAGTTAAAGGCACGAGATATTACCTCTTTACATTATTTAGAAAGAGACAAACTCCTTAGCAAACTTTGGATTGCAAACAAACACAGTGCAAAGACCGGGTTCATCTAGTAAAAGAGTGGGAAACTCAGAGCTTATTCCGAGGCTTTTGATACGGCCGTAGATTTGTGGTGCCTTACCAATGCCCATCAACACTCATCATTACCACTGGTGTTTCTCTACATGCCCAGCTTAATTTAGTATAAAACTTACTTCAGTCTTAAACAGGCCAAGATCTGTTAAAAGAAATTTCAGAGAGATTTTGCTAGTTTACAACTGACACCCACTTCCACCTAATATAAATTAACCATGTAACCATACTGGTTCAGGTCATTTAGTAACTCATAGTATTGGTTTTTATAGTGTTGATTATTTATATTTGTTTCCTATGTTTCAGTAAGTAAAACCAGTACTATGTGTTTACTTGTTTTAGATTAAATGAATATTTATCCAGTCTGGACGTCAAATTGTTTCTCAAGATACAAACACATAGAATCATAACTTTATGTTTAAAAATCCTCTGTCACAATTTCAATCAAAGCTAATCTTAGAAATCGCTCAACCAATTTCATCTGTAAAGATAATTTTTATCCCGATAAGCGACCCTTTCTCTAAACAGGATAGGTGAGACTTTGGTCACATTATTGACAATTAGAAGGGGCAGAACAAGGTTCGTCAGGACAGTTACTAACATACTTAGTACCATGCCCTTCAGTTAATAAACATAACCATTTCAACAATTGTTATCAGATATCAAGTGATGGAAGCACCAAAAACCTTATATGTGAGGAGTGTATCACAAAAATACGTGAAGCTGCAATATTTAAGGAACAAGTCTTGAATACAGAAAAGATTTACCTGGAAAGGTTAAAGGTTTTCAACCTGGAAAAAAATTCAGGTACTTGAAAGTTTTTTTTTATAATTGAGCCAGAATCTCACTTGATGGTAAGTAATATTGTGGCCCAGGAAGGTTGAACACGCCAAAATTAGTGTCTAGGGAGTGGCACTCAAGTGCAACTGCCGGATCCCGTCTTTAGATATTTGGCAGCAGATTTTCAACATGAGGGTGTGGTATCTTCCTAGGTGGATATTAGAAAAAGCCCTACCATCGCGCTATGGTTTCATCGTGATGTTTTCCTTCAGTGAAAGCTGAAGCTCATTGCAGGTGAATTCTAAATCAACTTCCCTTGACCCAGCATTTTACACACTATCACTACATCAAACAGGTCATTTGAGTCCATTCATGAAAGAGTTGCAGTCTCTGTTCACATGTTTATAATAACCATACAAGCTTTTAATGTCCTTACAGTTTTTTTTTAATCACTATGGGCAAAGGTCATCATCATTAAATTCCTATAAACTTCCTATATGCCTATAGACAATTCCTTAATGATTCACTGACAATCAATAATATTTCAGATAAAGAACCAATAAAAATTGAAAACAACTTTAATGAGGCAGACATAACTATTGATGATTTTGATAAGAAAATAGGTGATATAGGCTCGGTTGATGAAACTGATTTCATCTTGCAGAAGGACGACAGCTCTGTAAAAAAAGAAGGTACGGTAAAATACTAATATATATTATAGTTATGGCTACAATCTCACCTGATGTTAAGTGAATATGTGGACCAAGATAGTAAGTTCGCTAAGCCTATTGGAGGGACTGGCTCTCAAGTGCAACTGCAGAAACACACTTGACGGTTGTAGCTAGCCAGACAGATGTTAGGGAAAGCCCTACCACCATGCTATAGTTTTGACACAATGTTTTCTTTCACTTAAAGCTCAAGCTCTTTGTAGGTGGATTTAAACTCAGGTCCCTTGATGTTGTGTCCATACACACCACCGACTGATCTGTCATCGCTTCAACATCTCAACATTTCATGAGAAAAGATGAGAGTGTATATGTAGTGTGTTCATTATGAAGATGGATGAACATGTGATAAGTGTACAAAATAATTATGAAAGCAATGATACCTCAGTTGTTAGTGTGTATGGATGCTGTATCAGTAGACAGGTGTTCAAATCCACCTGCAAAAAGCTTGAGCTTTGGTGAAAGGAAACGTAATGAGACCATAGCATGGTAGATGAGGTATTTCCAATGCTGGCCTCAGTATTTACCACACATAAGTTGAATATCAGCCACCAAATACTTATAACTGTGTTCCGGCAGTTGCATTTGAGAGCCAGTCCCGCTAATAGGCTTAGCGAGCTTACCATCATGGCCCACATCGTCACTTAACATCAGGTGAGATTATAGTCATAACGGTAAACCTTAAAAAAGTGTTTATATGTTGATTGCAATTGACAATAATCTAATAATTCTAGGTCAATTGGTCACGATAAAGTTAGAGCCGATAAGTGAAAATGAAAATGTGTCGAGAAACAATCAAAGAGTTAAAAGAAGAATAATTAAAAATACTACTTCAATTAAAGGTTTAAATAAGCCAATAAAAAGGACTGTGAGAGGTGAGTTATCAATAAGGTGTGTTCACATGGTGGTTAAAATGCCACCATAGTCTTTAGTACAAAATTTGAAAAACCATATAGAGATGAGAAAAAACGTTGTGTTATTTAGAACACTTGACAACAGTAAAACACCATTATCTCTCTCTCTCTCTCTGCCTCCCTCTCCCTCCCTCTCCCTCTCCCTCTCTCTCACTCTCGCTCCCTCCCCCCCCCCCTCTCTCTCTCTCTCTCTCCCTCTCTCTCTCTCTTAGTCGCCTCGAGCAAACTTTACTTGTTCCGGGTCACACAAAAAAGTTAAGGATCAGATTTTTTTTTTTTTACTTGACGTACGCTGTTAGTTTAGTGGCTTCGACAGCTTCACCGAACATTTTGGGGCGAGTGCTGAGGGCATCAGCTCCGAGGCAGCGAGCCCTAGGGTGCTAGGATGACCGAACCTCGGCTTGGACTGCTGCCGGAAAGTGAACAAATATTCGCGATCCTCACTAACTAACAGGTCCTAACTTACTAATTTAGTGATGCTATCACGACCTTATCGATAGTGCGGGTGTGCATGGATGGTATGCGGTGTGATGATGTAGTTACAGTGATGTAGAGTGTCACTGTATCGCGCGAACAGAATTTCAAAGCGCTCCACCTATACAAAGTTTAATTTCAAAAAGTGTACAATTTTTTTTTATTGGCAATACTAAAGCCCTGTCGCCGGTTGCTACTATTGGTCACTGGTAACCCTATTAGCTCATCAAGCAAAAGAATTCTGGTACAATTCGCCGCGACAGAATCATTCCAAAGACCTTATCGTGCCCTTTAACCAGCGCCGAGCTGGAGAGGCTTTCATTCAAAATCAGCTGCGTGTAACGGTGAGAACACTTACTGGACGTTGCTGTTTGAACAAACATATGTTTAACATCGGTGTCCAAAGCATAAGAGAGTGCAGATTTTGCAAACGCCAAAACACCTCTTATGTGAATGTGAGGCACTACGACATAAGCGTAACCGGATTCTAGGAAAGCATGTACTGCACCCTGAAGAGGTTCAGAGGTTCCAACTTCTCCCTGCCGAAAAAGTCCTAAAGTACATTAATGCTATAGGACTAGGCAGTGAGATTTAGTAACGTGGGGCGATCACTATAGATCATCTATGGTCGCAGTGATACAGATCTTGATAGCATGCATAGCATACTAACCGTGGTAACTCAGTACAATTGTAAGGGAATTTGTTAACGTCGCTTACGTCTTCAAACTGACGACTTTTAGTTTTCAGTTACACTGACATACGAACAATTTTTGGTTGTCAACAAGTTATGTTAACTGGACACGAAAAATGTTTACATCTGCACACGGTGTGGCTGATTATTTCTTCTTTATTGTTTTTGGTTTTTTTTTTTTTTTTTTCGAACTGACTTATGTCGTTTTGACAGCTTCACCGAACTTTTTGGGGCGAATGCTAAGGGCACTCAGCCCCGTGGCAGCGGCTTAGACTACTGCCGGCCACTATGTTTAGTGGTCCTAACAATACTTTTTTTTTTATACTTAAGGTTTAGCGTTATGGCCATAATCTCACATGATCTTATGTGACGATACGGCCCAAGTTGGTAGACACACTAAACCTGTGGAGGAACTGGCTCTCAAGTGCTGCTGCCGGAACACACCTATTGGTATTTGGCGGCAGGTTTACAACTTGAGGGTGGTAGATAGCCAGGCGAGCATTAGAAAAAGCCCTACCACCATGCTATGGTTTCCTCACGATGTTTTTCCTTCACCGAAAGCTCATTGAAGGTGCTTGGATTCGAACCCACGTCCCTTGACGCTAACGCGTGCACACTACCACTGAGCTATCATCGCTTCAAAACTTAGGTACTACTAGTGTACGTAATGTGTGGGTGTGCACGGATGATATGCTGCGTGATGATGTACTCTCATTGATGTGGAGTGTAACTGTATCATTTGTTTTTGATAATTCCGTCCTCTTTAGTGACTGTTGTTGTCATTTTCAAGTAATAAGATTTGGACATCTTGCGCAGATGAAACTATATTCAACAAGATGGCGACTCTTTTGTTGAAATGTTTATAGTACACTTATGCTCTTCAGCTACACTACGTCACATAAAATGTCGCCTATATTTCACAATACATGGCTAAATAGCTAAGTGCATGAATTAAAAAAAAAATCACATGACAGATCAAGATCCCGCCAAAAACTCGGTGGCTGATTCCATAGAAATCAAATATTCATTGGTAGCTTGTATCCGACACAAGACAGTAAAGTGTCCGTGTTTGTGCAAGTACTTAAGTTTATCAGTAGCTTCTAAACAACGAAAAACAGTTGACAAATGTAGGAGAAAAGGTACTGGACTGTTTTGTCTTGACCTACTTGATACTTAAAGAGATTAGTAAAAATCTACCATCAGGTTATTAAATCAAGTGAATTTATTAGCAGCTAGCTAAAGAAATTAAGAATGTAAATGTTCGAGTTTATTATCGCCACATGATAAAAAAAGTAAATACCATATATAACTATGAATATTGTGAAGGATTAGGTAACAATTAAAAAAATACCCGGTATTTAAATTTTATATTTGTTTTTTTTTTTAGTGAAACCGGCACAAACACCGAATATAAAGAAATCGGCAACGAAATCTCATAAATCCCAAAGAGAGAACACATTAAAACTGATATTAAATTCGAATATGTGCCTATTCACATCGTACAGAACGAAATACGGTTGTTACACGTGCAAAGAACGTTTCCTAAACATAAAAGAATTACGCGAGCACACAAAAAGTCATTCAAACGAGAAACATTTAGTTTCTAGGGTTATGCATTTACGCGGGCTGTCATATAAGAATGTTGACATTTCGAATTTGACGTGCAAGTTGTGTTCCAGCGACGTTCAAAATTTACGCGATCTACAGCTTCACTTGACGAATGCTCACGATATAATCTTCGACGGGCCGGAACACTTTTTGATACCGTACCAGCTGGAAAAAGGTTTAGGGTGCGTCATATGCGGGCAAAATTTTAACACATTCTTGCGACTTGCGATACATATGAACACGCATTCAACGAACAATGTATGCGAGATTTGCGGCATCTCTTATATAAATAGGATAAGTTTACGTTTGCACGTGCAATCTTTGCATAGGGAAAAAAAATGTACGCTTTGCTCTTCGGTGTTTTTGACGAATTCGTCGCGGACGAGGCATATGCGTAAAACTCACAATACCGGCTCGTATAAGAGGTATTGTTTGCTGTGTGAGAAGACTTTCAGGTACACATATATGCTGATAGAACATAATATAGAGGCTCACGGAGCTGAGAGGCAGAAGTGCTTGTGTACGGATTGTGGGAAATCGTTTCCCACGCAGCAGAACTTGAAGGTACATGTCCGAGGGGTTCATATTAAGGAGAGGAATTATCCCTGCGCTGTTTGCGGTATGAGGTTCTTCACGAGGTGCGATCAGAGGAGGCATGAGCGAACCCATGAGGACGTCCGGGCGTTTTCTTGTACGTTCTGTGAAACAAAGTTCAAGACTAAGGACTCGTGGAGGCGGCATTTGAAGCGGCAGCACGGCCATTGTGTGAACAATTGCGATAAAACCGCAGTAACAATGGTGGCACATTCGCCGTGAATGATAATAATTCACGAAATATTGGTTCACCTTTGCGTAGGAATATGAATTTTTTACGAGTTTTTGAATTTAATCAATTCTCGATGTACGAAAGCGGTCTCTGATCTCACGTAAGTGTGGGGAAACGGAAGGTCGCAATGAAGATTTGTTGTAGGCGTTACTGGTTCATATCAGATTAGTATCATCCACCGAACCCTTACCCTGTCTGGGTAAACGCGGGAGAGATATAAGATAGAGATAGAAGCATTTAACTTACATTAAAAAAAACCTACATTACTGTATTTTTATTTCTTGTAGTTGAGATTTTTAAAAAGGGAATTCCCCTGACAGAGACGTATAATATTTAAAAATTGTTTATGGATGCATTCTAAAGTCAAAACAATTAAGGATATTATTTAAACTCATTTTTGTTTAAATTGTATTACATATTTAAATTCCGATTTAATAAATTAGTGAATTTAATTAATGAGACATGTTTCATTTAATTACTCTCTTACTTACTTACTGCGCTAGGTAATAGTGTAATATAAATTAAAAACGAGTGGTGTCGTGGGACACCTGATAGGAACGAAGCTCCTTATTATAAAAATATTAATTTCAAGTTCTATTCGAGATATAAAGTAAATAATTATTGGGTTATACATTTTTTATTGTAATCTTTTTATCGATAAAAATGAAAATCTACTTTACCGAATTATATTATCACCTTTATTTTGTTTACGATGATTTATAAAAATATATAAAATACAGTCATCACGTAGACTATACATTAGACACTGTATAGCCATCATACATAGACTATACATATTTTACGCTAACGTTACGGACTTTTTTTTTTGCCGGCTACGGGTACCTTTCCGCGACGCCTCATAAAGTACTTCGTTCCAAAAATATTGTATCTGAATCTGAACTACTGATATTATTTTTGTTTAAAAAAAAGATTCCAAATTTTCCTATGGGGCATTATAAAATATGTTTGCACTTACGTGGCGGGGGGTGTCGTGATACAATGGGACATGGAGCACCCGGGGGAGAATGAGGGTTGTAAAGGAACCTGATATTCGCAGCTCATAAAACAATTTTGTAAATACACGATATTACAGATATTTATTAATTTACTAAAGTTTTATTATTGCAAGCAAAAAATATATTAATATTGAAGTTTATGTACCGCTATTAATTGCTATATATCATGTACAGGAATGGGATCCATTGATTGGCACAAATTTTGACATATAAAATTCGACTACTGAAATATAATGTTTTTTTCTAACTGATTCTCAAAAAACAAACGTGAAGTTTAGGATGATTGCTGCTTTAAGTCCATAGGCAAAGATAACGTCAAGAGTTATGTTTTATTTATTTAAATTTCGTGCTATTTTTAACCACTATATTTAATACAGCTATATTCGCGGCTTCGTTCGCGTCTAAAAAGTATTTCATCAGTTTTGATCGTTTTTATAACTTTTATCAATACAGCTTTACTACAATTGGTGTTATTAAATAAAGCCTTCCTCGATCATTGCTTTATCAAATACAAAAATATTTTTCGTTAGCCAACTAGCAATTCCCAAGATTAGCGCGTTCAAACAAACACATAAATTTTTCCACTTTATAATATTAGTTTAGATATAGATTATATAGATAGATTATTAGATATAGATTATAGATATTATTATAATTCATTTTCAATTTCCTCGATCATACTTCGTCTAAATACTACCATTCGTTTTAAATCTTACTTTTATACTGCATTAGCGTCATTCGGATTACTTATCGACCCTTGTTAGATACATTTCAGTGAATACTTTTTAGTTTAAAACATGTATGTGATTTTTCTAACTGTTTACACCATAGTATAACCTTTTTATAAGAAACTCACGCACAGATTAAAAATAACTTTCCGATATAATCAAAAGATTTGTGTAGTGACATTTGTCATTTTATACATATAGGTATATTTTATAATTTTCTATTTAATTTCTTAATAATGTCGAAGATTGATGAGAAGGAAATGATATATGCAAATTGCAAAGATATTCGAAGGACCAAACCCGCTTCAATTGTTAATGAAGGTAAATAGAGTATTTATTGCATTCAGACTTTTCATATTTCCACTGTAATAATTCCTTCAATCAAACATCACAATTATAACAGATTTTTAGCTATGATAGCTCAGTTAGTAGTGTGTACAGACACTGCCTTAATGTACGTATGTTCGCATCCACCTGCAATGAGCTTGAGCTTTCGGTGACGGAAAACGTGATGAAACCATAGCATGGTGGCAGCGTTTTTTATTATGCCCGGCTAGCTACCACCATGAAAATCAGCCGCCAAATAACTATAGGTATGTTCCGGCAATTGCACTTGAGAATCAATCCCTCCGCTAGACTTAGAATGTCCACCATCTTGAGCCACATCGTTACTTCATATGAGATTGTGGCCTTAACGCTAATCCTATATATTTAAAAGAAAAAATAGTGGTACTTACGTGTTAATACCACGGTCGGATGGCGCTTTTCCTCAACACAAACCAAACCTAACTTAAACCAACGAATTTCTACTAGGGCGCCAAATTATAAAATAAAACACTGTACCTAACATCAAAATACTTTAGAAGTCTAGCGAAGTATTTATTACTATTTAGATGGTTAATACGTAAATACCATATCAATAAAACTCTTGACTAATGTAATTTACGCAAGAAGCTAACGACATAGGATAATTGGTGGCACTACGCGAAATTAAACAATTATACTAAAGAGTAAGTGAGATGGGTATACCGCAATGTTCCATACTTGAAGATACAATAAGTATGACGTTGTAAGGAACATAATATTTACAACACAACGTAAATAATTGGGTTTTTGAAAAAAAAAAATGTTTTTTTTTATGTATTTTAAAACTTTATCATTAATAATATAGATATTGAATGCAAAAAACTTCAAAAAATTTTTTTTTCTATTAATTATAAACAATTAAAAATTGATGAAATTTAAATAAAAATCAAAACTATAAACGCGCCATGATTGGTCAACATAGTTGTGACGTCATAATGTTATAGCTATTTAATAACAGTACAGCGTTTACGGCTATTACACGTGACTAGACAATAATATTGAAAATTTATTGCTAAAATACGAGTTGTTAGTTGGTTCCGATTAGCTATGTGTGATAAAGGATTTATTAAGGCAAAGTCTGATAATATTCCTGATGTTGATATATTTATGATCACCGATTTTTTTAAAAATGACGTTCGGTTTAATTCTGCTGAAGTTCGAGGTGCCAAGGTATCAAGGTAAGTATGTTAAAAAATAATATAATAAGTGAAAATTTATTTACTGAACTTTACTTAAATATATAATAATTATTTGATTTCTATACTTAGATAAATAATAATTAATAACAATGGTATTAAGAAATACTTACATCGAAATGATCTTCACAACAAAAAAAAAATCGATTTTGTTTGGGGATTATCACGGTGCAGTGCTTGAAACCATTTATTTCGACGTTTGACATCTTGGGGAACATTTAAAAACATTTTGTGAGGAGTTGCCTTTGTGGTATTCGTACATAATGGTACAAAACAAGAACGATAACTTTTGAGGTTCGACATTTTTAATATAAATTTAAATATTTAATAATAACAACAAAATTAAATAGATCAAAACACTGTATTTATTATTTTTCTATCAACTGCAATGAGTGAAAACTAACATTATGACGTCACACGCGCTCGAGTTTGTTCGGAAGTTGTCGGCGTGTCTTCGGTACTGGATTCAAAAATTATTTTTTATTTTGAAAGAACTTTTGAATTATTGCAAAAAAATAATAAAAACAAAATAGTTTTCTTATAAAACTAATATATAATCTTTTCATTTATCACAAAAAAAAAATATTTTCAAAAACCCCATTGTATATGCAGCAAACAGTCACTACCGATTTTGTTATGAATTCTTTTTTCGCTAGCGTTCGTAATTATTACATCTCAGTGGCCGAAAATCGATATTTGCAAAAACTAGCTTGTACCTGCGACTTTGCTCGCATAAATATAGATTTTGTCAAACAAATCAGATAAGTCAACAAAACTTTCAAACAAAGTTTATCTTTCTCTTTACTCCAATAATTTTTTCGACAGCAAAAGTAGCCTATCGCCGAGTCCAAGGTTTCATCTATACCAAAATTCATCGTAATCGGTTCAGTAGTATAGTCGTGAAAACGTTACAAATAAACTCACTTTCACATATAGTAAGGATAATAAGGGTTAGGAATTTTTTTGGAAAGGTAAGGGAAAACCTGTTAATAATTAATGTTAATGCTTTTTTATTGGTATGGCTTCTACAGAATAACTTGAAGCCATTCAAGCTAACAGCAGTAATCTGATAAAAAAGTTTAATCTCCAAAAGCGCGGTATCTTGTCGGTCTTTTTCTCTCCTTTTTTATTCTTGACAACTCAGTCCTCTTTAGAGATAATTATTACTACCATATTTAAGTGATAAGATTTGGGCTGATGAAACTAGCTTCAACAAGATAGCGTCTCTCTTGTAAGTTTTTATGGCAACTAATATATCATGTTCCGAATGATTATTCATAATTCATTTCACTTATGGTTTTCAATTACACTAAATCACGTTAAATAACGAGGTAAAATAAAAATCACAACGTGACAGATCAAGTTCCCGACGAAAACTCCGACATTGTATATATGTTATTTAATATCAAATTAATGAAGTGAAATCTTTTTTAGCTATGTTGGCCACTTTAATTATGTTACGTTTTACCAGATTTGAAAAAGAATAAAGTTTAATACTTATTTTACACTTACTATATTACACAACTTAGGGCTAAATATTTAAGTGAATAAAAATAAAAATCACAACATGATTGATTGGGATCCTCTCAAAACCTCCCTGTCAGTCTTTAATCGGTAGTACTGATTCGGTAGTCCGATAAGAAAAAAAAACCCTTCATGTTAATTATACTACTAAAGATATAGCGATCACAACATTAAAAAAATATCGTCAGCAGTTCCATCAGATGACCACGGTCGCTATGATTCGATTGCTATCTGGAACGCACCCGAAATATGCCTGCTTATTCTTAATAATTATATATTAATTTTTATTTTATTATCAGAATTATTGAAACGCATAGGCAGCGATTATAGAACATTACCAACGTTTGAAAGAGGCTTATTTGAAGAAGTATACAAAAATCATTATTCATTACAACGTAACGAACTTCTGAAATGCAGATGGGAGGCTTACAAAAAACATCTGGATGAAAGAATCTTCGCTCCTTTTCAATTTCCTGATATTCGGTATCTGTCAATGTATAATCAGTTTATTTTTTCTTCATATTTAATGACAACCTCTTTACACATTTGATTTTGCCAATGTCATTGTCATGTCAATGATATAACGTATAAATTTTTTTAAGCATTAAGTTTCTTTGTTAAAACTGTCTAGAGATTTTTGTGAAATGAATAAGATGTGAAATAACAGACCATGCTCTGATTTATTATTTGTACTTTATTTCACTTATGCATGATAACCATGTAAAATACCACCAATGATAGGCCAAATGAAGTACATTTATTAATTATAATGAAAACCACAGTTTGAAAAACTAAGAAACAGCTAATAGCTTCTCTTGTAAATAAGTAGTGCTTTGAATAAATACACTCAAATAAATGTATTCTATCTCTCAAGTTGAATCAAACTGCACACAGTATGTAAAATTTGATTGAATTTGGTTCAGTAGTTTAGGAGTTTATCGCGAGTAAACAATGTAATACCAAAATGTTTATATATACCTATTAATTCTGTTTTATACATATTCAGAGATCTGCACTTTCATAATGGTACAATACGCTTCGCTCCAAAAGAGGCGATTAACCGTTTCCCTGAATATCGGATGAAAATTAAACCAGGACCTGGAGTTGATAACAAAGGACAGATACCGATCCCTCAAGAATTACTCATGAAACGTGGGAAAGTTGAAAAAACAAGCGGAAAAATTGAAAAGAAGAAGGAGAAGAAAAATAAATAATCATCTAAAATTTGATTTTTTTTATATAACAGTATTGTTATATTCCATATTATATAATGCTATTATCATTTTTAGTTTTTCCGAATGTTTATAGTTCCTTTATTAGACTAAAGATTTATAAAAATCTTTTTGGTGCTCATTTATCACAATGTATATTACTTTCTATATATACTTATACTTTATACATATATGCATAGGTTAATATTTAGGTGTTGTTTATAATGTTGAAATATATATGATAAAACCAATCTTTAAATTATCACAAGCGTATAGGTAATGACATATTCGTGTAATTTTTACAACTTCCATTCAATAATTTTATTTTATACTGATTAAATACGTAGATACAGTAACAACAAAACGAAAAAAGTACTAAGCGCAAATGCCAACTTACAAAGTCTTGCTCTATTGAACATTACCCAAAACGAGACAGCTATATAATTTATTTCATAATGAAAGAGACAAAGTATATTGAAGAAGTATAAATAATAATACATTGGACTTTAGAATCTGGAACGTAATTCAGTGTAAGACAATTTCATACTTCTTTTGATGTCAATATTGTTTGCCAAAGAAATTAGGCATTTCTTGTAATTTGTATATAATGTAACAAGAGGAAAACAGAATAGACATGGATTTTGATATTGTAGTCGAGTCGCTGCCTCTATTGGGTGTCTGTAATTTATGTTTGAACGAAGGCGCCGTCAAGAATATGTTCTTGGGACATAAACACAATGGAATTACAGAAGTTTATTCAGATATGCTATTCAAATGCTTCTCTATAAATGTAAGTGGTTCATTTACATATGTTTTCGTTTTCATTTAAATTACAGGTGCAATAGTTCACACTACTTTGTGATCTATTTACTTTTTATTTTTAATTTGAGCAAAGATATTTTTTGTAATTTTTTATTTTCACTTCAAATACAATGTTAACATTTATCAAACTTTACGAAACCGTTGAAACAAAATTACGTTAGTTAAATTATTAAAATAATTTTTATAAACATTTCCAATGTAGTTGCCATCAATATTCAAATAATTATTTATTGCAATTAACTTTACTGGAAGCAATGATAGCACAGTGGTAGCGTACGGACGCCGCGTCATTGGACATAAGTTTGAACCTCTGTAATGATCTTCAGCTTTTGGTTAAGGAAAATGCTGTAATGAAACCATAGCTGAGCGGTAGGGTTATTTTTCTAATTCCCTCAAGGTCTAAATCTGCCGCCAAATATTTTAAAATGTGGCAGTTGCACTTGAGAGCCAGTCCCTACACTAGGCTTAGTGTATCCAGTGTCTTGGGCCACATCATCACTGAACATCAGATGACATTGTGGTCAAATGTTGAACCTATAAACTATAATAAAAAAAATTGGTCACTTTTTTTATACTTAAAGTTAAGTGTTATGGGCATAATCTCACCTGATCTTAAATGACGATATGGCGCAAGTTGATGGACACGCTAAACCTGTGGAGAAACTGGCTCTCAAGTGCAGCTGCCGGAACACACCTATTGGTATTTGGAGGCAGGTTTACAACTTGAGGGTGGTAGCTAGCCAGGCGGGCATTAAAAAAAGCCTTACCACCATGCTATGGCTTCCTCACAATGTTTTCCTTCACTGAAAGCTCAAGCTCATTGTAGGTGCTTGAATTCAAACTCACATCCCTTGATGCAAAGATATACACACTACCACTGAGCTATCATCTATCATAGCTTCAAGGTTTGTCATTCTTTGAAATGTATTTTTGTCCATGTCTAAAATGATTAAAAACTACATGATACGTGTGGCTTTGCTTGTGTTAATATTGATTTTGACCAACAAATCGGATGATGCAATAAAAGTTTCATGTCAAGTTTTATCCCTTTCTTTACCTGAGTTACCATAAGATTTGCACCAGTAAAAGTAGACCATCTCCGGGTTCGCACCTATCTAATACCAAAATTCATCATAATCTATTTAGTGGCAAGGTGTGAAAATATAACAAACAAGTAATTATAATACTACTAATAACAAACAAGCATTTATAATACTACTAAAGATCTCAAATCTTATATCTCTTGCAATGCTGATGACGACTTATTAATTTTAAATTATTTCTAAAATACTTTCTTTGTTAAGCAACCCTGAAATAACAAATTGCAGTACTGTTGACCTTAAGGTTTGTTGTAAAACAGGTTTTTGTATAAATTTCACAGATATCACAGCTGGATCTTGGGGATACGAAGCGGTTAATCTGCCCCCCGTGTATCATAAAACTGCGAGAATCTGCAATATTTAGAGAACAAGTCGAGACTGCCCTGAGCACATTGGAGGCAACAATACGCTTGCAAAGTGAGTAAATAGTAACTTAAGACCAAATTTACAAGTTATGGGTGACATGTGTTGTGTTCCTTAACATAAAGATGAAAGGCTTTTTTTACTTAATTTAATAAACGCAAGTTATTTTGTTTTAATTTAGACAAATAAAAAAAATTGAAATGCCTGTAATGTCAAAATAACAGCTTTTTACTTAATGTGAATGCCAATATATACAATACTTATATAGTATCTATACATATAAATAAAATTGGAGTGTCTGTTTGTAATATTGAAATAACTGTTATTTACTACATGCATATACACCAAAATAACATTTTTTTACAATTTTTGTTTGTCTGTTTGTTCTGGCTAATCTTTGAAAAGGCTGGACCGATTTTGAAGGGACTTTTATTGGCAGGTAGCTGGTTTAATAAGGAGTAACTTATGCTACGTTTATTTTAGAAAAATTCTTTTATTTTAGAAAAATAAAGTAATGTTGCAATGTCCAAGTACCGCGCGCAGCTCACGTGCATTCCACGGGGCCGTCATGTCGGGCGCCTCCCATCAACGAATTAGTATTACTTAAATATATTCATAGTTAAGACAGGACAAAGTTTGTCGGGTCAGCTAGTAATTATTAAAACACATTTTTTTCATTTTGTCTGGCTGTTTGTTCTGACTAATCGCTAGAACGGCTGAACCGATTTTAACGGGACTCTTGTTGGCAGACAGCTGATGTTATAAGGAATAACGTAGGCTACTTTTAGTTTAGAAAGAAATTAGGGTTTCCTGACAAAATGAAATAAATAATTTTCAGTTTCACGCAAACGAAGTCACGCGCGCAGCTAGTCTATATAATAAAACTGTAATTGAACTAAGTCTATATATTAAATATTTTATGAAAATTATTGGGATATACTTTTTTCTTTAACTCACTTTCTTGTTAATGTGCTTCGGGTGGAATTTTGTAATTGATCTGAAACTAACTTTCTGATCAGTTAGATAATTGAAATTCGCATCAAACCTCAGAAGGAGATGAGATGCATGAAAAATTAAAAAGAAAAATTTGTTTGTTTTTTCGATATATATATTTTTTTAATCAATCTATAACTAATTTCTCGATGAGCGATATATTAAATATAGCTCAGATCTAACTGACAGACGAACAGAATATAACAGATTTTATTGGCCATACACAAAAAAAGCTTAAAATAATAATATCTTAATGTACGATGTGTTATTGCGGACTAAAAATTAAGAAATGAACTATTGGAAATGAAAATCTTGGGATAAATATTTATACTTATGTATTACATACTTAGTATTAGTGTAGTTATGTTAGTGTGTACGAATTTTCGTCAAGGGGCGTGAGTTCGAATCCAAGCACCTACAATGAGCTTGAGCTTTCGGTGAAGGAAAACATCGTGAGGAAACCATAGCATGGTGGTAGGGCTTTTTCTAATGCCCGCCTGGCTAGCTACCATCCTCGAGTTGTAAACCTGCCGCCAAATACCAATAGGTGTGTTCCGGCAGCTGCACTTGTTAGCCAGTTCCTCCACAGGTTTAGCGTGTCTACCAACTTGGGCCGTATCGTCACTTAAGATCAGGTGAGATTATGGCCATAATGCTAAACCTTAAGTATATATATAAAAAAGACTTATGTATAGTAGATTAAATTTTATTTTACATTGGAGCCCTGGTAATCTGACAAACCTTTTGCAGGGCAGTGTTAAACTATCCAGTTTTTCGGATTGCAGAGAACTACCTAAGACCCCCTATAGTCTGGATTATTTTATTACAAAAGAGTATCTTGTAATCCGACAAATTATAGATCACTTGATAAGATTCTATATTAGTGGTAGCGTCTAGGATCGCCGCATCATGGGACGTCAGTTCGAATCGAACAACCTACAATGAGCTTGAGCTTTCGGTGAAGGAAACATCGTGATGAAACCATAGCATGGTGGTAGGGCTTTTTCTAACGCTCGCCTGGCTATCTACCACATTTAAGTTAGGTGTGTTCCGGCAGTGGTATTTGAGAACCAATCCTTCCGATAAAGGCCGATAATCGCAACTGCGAGTTCTCTTGTGTTGTGGGTGTCCACTTGCCATGATCACTTACCATCAGGTGACAGAACTATTCCATAAGAAACCTTAAGGTTGTCCTTATGAAGTAATATAATAATTAAACAATTATAAATGGATAAAAAGTTGAGAGGTGTCAAGGGACACCCGGATGGAATGAAGTTCCTTTCGATTAATTAGTGAAGGAATTGGAATTGTATAGGCTTACTTTCTATAAGAGAGAGAGAGAGAGAGAGACAAACAGAGAAACATGCGACGCCGCACAGCTTACAATAGCTTACTATAGCAAAAAGTGTCGTTACAACTTTTCGTGAGATTTTTTCTTCGCTGCAACTTCAAACTTCGCTCCAATAATAATATAGATAATAGACTATATGGATAAAACGAATCAGAGCCAGTCATTACAACAAGCCGAAAATACATCGACGAAGATCTTTTTAATATGGTTATGTCTATTTCCTTACAGAAATAGAGAAGATATCCGAAGAGAGAGTGAAGAAGGAGTTGATCGGTAAACCAGAGGCAATTGTTGATGAAGATTGTGATGATGATTTGCCCGCTGACGTTGACGACCAGGATGTTGATGATGAAAGTGATAAGACTGGTGAGTTTTGTTTATGTTAGAATACAATTGCCAAACTAATTAGGGCTGGTTTTAAGGTTCACTAGCAAGTGGTAGACAATGTATTAAAAAAAAAAAGGAACTATAAGTGTTATAGCGATGATAGCTCAGTTGGTAGCGGGTACGGACGCTGCGTCAAGGGACGTGGGTTTGAATCGACCTGCAATGCGCTTGAGCTTTCGACGAAGGAAAAAATCGTGATGAAACCATAGCACGGTTAAACCTCAAGTGGCAAATCTATCGTTAAATATTTATAAGTATACAAAAATATTTGTTATAATCCGACGTTCTCAAGAATAGCGCATTCAAACAAACACACAAACTTTTTCACTTTATATTATTGATATACAGATTTTTTATGTCCTTACTAGCTTTTACCCGCGGCTTCGCTCACGCGCGATTTTCTCAAATCGGATGACACAATAAAAGGTTTCATACAAAGGTTATTGCTCTCTTTATCCCACTTCTGATAAGTTTTCCTTGAGAAAAAGTAACCTATCACCGTCTCCAAGGTCCCATCTATCTCTGTATTAAAATGAATTATAACAGATACAGCGATTTAGGCATGAAAGCGTAACAAACAAACTCGCTTTAGCATTTATAATATTAGTAAGAATGGGGTATGTAGGTAGCCTGGAAGATCTTTAACTGTAGTTGAAGCCGATAAAAGGATCTGTTGTCGACATCCAGAGTGTTTTTAATTTTTCTTACTTCTGCTGAATTTTTCGGGCGTTTAAAACTTGTTTATTTATTTTTTTACCAACGACGTCTGTACTAAATCAACTTTTACCTAACGGGTCTGATGGTTGTGAATTAAATTTTGGATAAACACATTTTGATGTGAAAATCTGATATCCTTATCGCATCCCAAGCTAAGTTTGCGGGTCAAAGAATAATAAACAATATAAAATAAATCGAATCTAGTCAGGAATCGTGATACAGATGTCGCAGGTAAAATGCTATAGAGAAATAAAATAATTTAATAATTCTTTCAGCTTTAAAATTATTAATTAAGAAAGAGGAAGCCATGGACGAGTGTCCGAGGAAGGCACGAAGCAAACCATCGAAGAAATATCTACGGCTGACAATGAAAAAGGCTTTAGATCTAACGGAAACCGAAACTATGTTATTGGCCGGCTTGTTCCCTTTCAAAATCAGAAGCAACCGGACGTTCTCGTGCTCGATATGCCCCGAGAAATCGACTAACCTCGAAGACATACGCGTCCACACGTCGGAACACGACAAATCCAATTTACACATCGCTTTCAAGAAAATGGTGTTCTCGAAATCGCAACGTTTCTACAAGACATCGAATCACCTACGCTGCAAAGTGTGCACCGCGGACGTGGCCAATTACGAAGAGCTGAAACACCACGTCGACGCCTGCACGAGGCTGAAGTACGGAGCGAGGAAGTGGAACAAGCTGCCGTTCAAGTTGGAGAAGGACCAGCTGGACTGTCCGGTTTGCGAGAAGACGTTCTTGAATTACGTCAGCCTGAACACGCACATGAACGTTCATTACCCGAACTACATATGCGAGAGCTGCGGCAAAGCGTTCGCTTCGAAAGCGAGGCTGCGCGGCCACATGAGGACCCACGAAGTAGGGACGTTTCCGTGTCGGTACTGCGCTGCGGTCTTCGATAGAGTCACGAAACGGGAGAACCACGTCTCCAAGGAACATAAAGCTGGTGTGAGATACGCCTGCAAACGGTGTAACATCTCGCTGAGCTCGTTCTACGCTAGGCAGAAGCATCTGGCCGAGGTCCACAATGAAGAGCTGAAGCGATATAAGTGCAAAGCGTGCCCGCAAAGTTACATAACCCCCGGGCACCTCTCCAGCCACGTGAGGAGAGATCATCTGAACGAGCGGAATCATAAATGCGAGAAATGCGATTTGGCGTTTTACACGAAGAACGCATTGAAGATGCACATGATAAAGCACGACGGTGAACGGATACACACGTGCCCGGTCTGCCAGAAGTCTTATCAGCGCAAGAAGACGCTGAGGGAGCATCTGAGGATACATAATAATGATAAGAGATTCGTTTGCACGGTCTGCGGGAGGGCTTTCACGCAGAAATGCACGTTGAAAGGGCATTTAAAAGTGCACGAGACTGAAAAGAAGGACGATAGGGTGATGCAACCGCTTCATTCGATATAATGGTAAAAAGGGACTCTTGGTGCGAAAGTGACCAGTGATGATATGTTTGGACAGTGTTTGTTGGTGAGCCAAAGATCTCCGCTGGCTTGGAGTTTTCACAGCGTTCTTTAGTGTTTTCTAGATTATCTCGTTTGCATAATGATTGCTTATGTTTACGCGGATATTACTTATCGAAATGAAACGAATTTGAACGGATTTTATCGCGGTTATTTATTAATTTTCGATTCCTGGGTTAAAATTAATAAATAATCGCGATAAAATGAGTTTAGATTCGTTTTATTAAGATTACCACGTTTGATTTGCACAGACGTTTGAGAGTGAAATGATAGAATTGACGTAAACAGTTCACTGTTAATCTAAGAGTCAGATGACAGGTCGACTAAAGAAATACCAGAGTCAGTGTGTTCTTAAATGATTTAGTACAAACAAATACACGTGTATCACACGTAATAGGAGTGAAATTCAAAAAATATATACATTTCTTCTCTTTCATGTAACGTGACGCGTCTTTGGAATATTTCATTGATATCATCAATTACTGTTGAGCAAATTTTTTGTTTGGTCAAGCCTGAAAAGACACGTATAGTGTCTGGAATAAAAATATATGTAAATGGTATAAGCGATCGTATAAGCGCCATGGTGATAAGAAGAAAAGAAGTAACGGGACATATTAGTCCTTCGAGCCGGGTGAAAATGGTATATCAAGCCTTGGGACGAGGAAGTTATATGGGTTGGGAGAATGAGGGGGGAGGACGTACTTGTGTGATTAGAATTGGATTTCTTATTGAGACAATTGTGTGCAATATCTTTTATGGCGTCCTAATTATGAGAAATTAATGTAAATATTAATATATTATAGTGATATATATATATATATACAGTTATATTTAAGCAATATTAGTAGAAAAAAAGCAATACATTAACACATAATTGATTTTTATTTTATATTAAACCTTTCTATCTCTTTCTATTCGCTCGCAACTTTGCTTGCGAGAGCGAGATGGCGTAAATCAGAACATACCTGTAGGTACTTGACGACAGATTTTCAACTCGAACTGGGATTTTAGACTACGTTTTCCTTCACCGTAATTTCGGGCTCATTGTAGGGATTCGAACTCACGTCCGTTGTCGCGAGGTCCGCTATTATCGGTTTAAATCAAGCCACTTTTATCAGTACCACTTATTTCAGTATACCACAATTCATTCGCTGCTCATGGTTTCGCATATGCCGCCTTAACGTGGTCTTATGCATATAGGCATTTTTACACACACCACATATGAAGTTCCTCTCTCCAGTGTGAGATCGCATATGCAATTTCAATTTTGAGTCCATACCGAAGCATTTATCGCAAATTCTGCATTTATATTTCTCCGTGTGATACCTCGTCGTATGCTCGGTCAATGCTCTGCGAGTGGAGAAAGAGTTCTTGCAAATGTGACACTGAAATGTCTTCGAAATCCCATGGACCCTCTTCAGATGGACCATCTTTGTGTAATGCTCCTTGAACGTCTCCGGACAATGCGGACAGTTCTTCATCTTTATCCGATCTTTGCCTTTATGGATGATGTCAGTGTGGTACTTCAGTTGGCTCTTTTTGAGGAAAACTTTGTCGCACACCTTGCATTCGAAGCTCTTCCTCAGATGCGTCTCCTTGTGCATTATCAGAAGCAGCTGGTTCTGGAAACCGGCGCCGCAGCTCTCGCAGACCACTTTACCGACGTGGAGGTTCATGTGGGAGTTTAAAATGGAGAAACTGTGGAAGGTTTTGTTACATATGTGACAGGAGAACATGCCGTCAATAATTTTCAAGTGGTACTCTGTCATACCGTTGGACGCTTGCGTGAACACCGCATTGTGTTCGCTGATCAGATGACTTCTTACACTGTCCAAATTTGGGTGACACTCATCGCATGCCCTACACCTTAATCCTGATATGTCCACTTGGAGAGTTCTCTTGCCCTTCGGCACGTACTTTGCCAGGATCAGGTCCTTGTCGTCTATCTTGTGGGTGGAAGTGTGTTCTAGAAGCTCCTTGACGTCCGAATAGTATTTCAAGCAGAAGAAGCATTTGAAACTGGACCCCATGAAGATGAAGGGACGGACTGTTGTTCTCTGAATGAACACAGTTGCGTTTTGCCTCTCCGCTACCGTCATCTGCCACAGGCTTGTTCCGATCGTTCTCTTTTTGCCTGGGAATTAAACAATTGTATAAATATTTTTTTAATTCAATATAGATCCATTTATAAATCTAGCGTTATGGTTACAATCTCACCTGTTGTCGAATGAAGATGAGGCCTATTATAGTATTACGTTAAGCATTGTGAAGTACTGATTATTGGTTACTATCGCAAAACAGAAAGCTTGGAGAAAATATTGTTATTAATAAATTAATTGTTAAAATGAAATTGCCTCGTTTTTTTTGTTTTATAAATACGTGCTATAAAAAGTCTATGCGTTTAAAAATGCAATTTATTAGACATTTAAGTAAAATGCACATAATATTAGTAACACTGTTGGGTAACTTCTTAAGCGATTTATTGAAATTACAACGTGAAGATTTACTGTAGCCCCGTTCAATGAATCCGTCACCGGCTTCAGGTGGTATTACGCCACTGGTTGAAAGCATGTTTTATTGTCAAGTGGAATGTAGCCTAGGTAATATTTGGTAACAATTTTTTTCAACACGTTATGGCCACAATCTCGCCTGATATTAACTGACAATGTGGGACACATTAAACACGCTAAACCTAGCCCAGTGGCTGGCTCTCAAGTGCAACTGCTGGAATACACATATAGGTTGGAGCGATGATAGCTCAGTGGTAGTGTGTACGACTTCGCGTCAAGGGACGTGAATTCGAATCCAAGCACCTACAATGAGCTTGAGCTTGCGGTGAAGGAAAAACATCGTGAGGAAATCATAGCATGGTGGTATTCTAATGCCTGCCTGGGTAGCTACCACCCTCAAGTTGTAAACCTGTAGCCAAATACCAATAGGTGTGTTCCAGCAGCTGCACTTGGGAGCCAGTTCCTCCACAGATTTAGCGTGTCTACCAACTTGGGCCGTATCGTTACTTCAGATCAGGTGAGATTATGGCCATAACGCTAAACCTTAAGTATAATAAGAAGTGTTTGGTAACTAAACTTGGCATAAAGAAATCCCTACCACCATGCTTTGGTTTCATCACGATATTTTCCTTCACCGAAAACTCAAGCTCATTGTGACTGGATTCGAACTCACGTCCCTTGACGTGGCGACCGTATACACTACCAACTGAGCTATCAACACTTCACCACTTTGACACATTAACAACTTATTAATCATATGGGATTGCTCCCAACGGGGCTACGGAGATTCCCTAAAATACTTGAGATCATTCTCTGTTCAGTCTTCTGGTACGATTTCTCAAAATCACGGATCACTATTTTTTTTCTACAGCAAGCAAGTTCTTAATTTGACAGATGTTGGGTTCTTCATACAAACTGTCATCCTTTATAGCGCTGTATCATGATTTATTGAGCTACAATCGGTAACCATTGTCCAACCACAACATCTAATATACGTCAAAATTGAAGCAATTATTTAGCCGTGATAACGTATCACGCTTACACAGTTGCTGTCGTATTTACAATATTAGTTTCGTTTAAATAGCCATAAGTAATCAATTTACGGCATAATGGAAACAATTCCTCGGATGCCACTCTTTGACGTGCCGGTTAAACTCGTCTCTGCACGGGAACCCGCTCCCGCAGTCCGGGCATGTGATATCCGCATAATCCTCCGCTAGGACGTGCGTTCGCAGATGCTGAGTCAAACTCTTCTTATGTCTATACGCCTTCTGACATAGCCCGCACACGTGGTTCTTCTCGTCGCTGTGGCAGACCATATGTTTCTTCAATGTCGTCACACAACTGAAACTTTTCTTGCAGATCTGGCACTGTGTCTTCACCGTGTGGTACTTGTTTGTGTGCATCGTCAACGAGCGACGACTCGGAAACACGCTCTTGCAAACCTCACACTCGTAGGAGAAGGTTATCCCATGGGCCTCCTTCAAGTGTTTCAGCTTTCGGAAGTGCTCGGAGAAACGTTCGGCGCAGTGCGGGCAACGGAGCATTCGTGTCTTCGCTATTTTCTCGTGGGCTTTCTCAATGTGGTACTTCAGGTTCGAATTTGTCGTGTAAACTTTGCTGCATCTCGTACACGGGTAGCCGCCCGGTTGGTGGATCTCTTTATGTTGGATCAAACGTTGGTGGGTCATGAACCCAGCGCCACAAGTCTCGCAGACAGCATTGCTGAAGTGCACGTTCATATGCCGATTCAAAAGGATGAACGTTTGGAAGATTTTGTGACAAATGTGGCACGCGAATTGGCCATTCTCTGTTTTGAGATTGTAAGCGACGAGCCCGTTACCGGATTCGGTGAACTCTCGTCCGTGCGATTTGATCAGATGTTGGCGTATTTCGTCCAATCCGTTAAAATTTTGTTCGCACATGCGGCACTTTAACTCCGATATGTCTACTTTGACGGTGCGCTTTCCTTTTGGCAGGAATTCTTTTAGGATTTCGATCTGTTCGGGCACTTTGTGAGTTTTCGTATGAACGAGGAGCACTTTTATATCAGAATATTGTTCACGACAGAAGAAGCATTTGAAATAGTATCTGCAGTAGACGAAAGGTATCGCTGTGGTGTTCTCCAAGAATATGGCTGCGTTATGCCTCTCTGAAAGCGTCATCTCCCATATGCTGGTGAGGGCGCCTTGCCGTCGTTTCATCTCTTTCACTGTTCCTGGGGAGATGAAAGTTCATTTAATTTGCATCCTCACGTACCAACAAAAGTCTTACCAAAAGTCATTTGATGTTTATATACGACAGAACTTTGGCGATCCATAGTTGCCTATTATTAGCAAAAGTCGTCTAATCTACCTGCCTACGTAACAAACGCATACGTTAGAGAATCTCGGATGAAGTCGGCCGAATGCCGGTCGCAAATTTCCGTCCTACGTCCGTTATATATACGTACTATCTGACCCGGTGAACTACGTATCACCTATACTCTGGAATGACCTATAATCTAGATGACGTTAAAGTAGCTAGATTTTTATATTTTGTAACAAATATACTTTTTTTTTCAACAAAAAGTATCCTATGTTACTTCTAATACCTCCAAAAATATGTGTACAAAGTTTCATGATGATCGGTTTAGTAGTTTTCGCCTGAAAGCGTAAGAAACAAACTTACATTCACATTTATAGTATGAGTATGGATTTATTGTTATGTGTATGAGACTAGGTTTTAATTGACAATAAATACAGGATATTATCAGAAATGTTTTGTATTTTTACATAGCCTTAAACTGAAATCAATCGAGATCCTTTGACTTTCAGATACTTTCAGAAGACAATCAGGTAGATTTTTTTCTTCTAAACTTAGAATAACAGTAACCAAGCCAAAGTCATCAAATATTTATTGAAACCTACAATCGCGTTGGACTTTGTTGTCAATGCTAAGGAAAAAAATGGTTTTTTTTTTCTTTTTTTTTTCTGCTTAATTCTTGTAGGGGTTTTATTTTGTCGCATGCATTGTTACTGACCACATGTTCAAACATTATTGATAAATATTAATGAAACAAGTTATAGAGATAAATAATTTTATTGTATTTAAATATATTTTATTATATCTAAAACACTACAGCCATTGTGGCCAAGTTGACTATTTTCCGTACACTTTTATAAAGACAAAACAAAAACTATAACATGGCGTCTTCACTATGAGTTAATGTAATATACATTTTAAAGTTTGCAACATGTTTTGAAGACCGGATTGAATTCTAAGATACGGAGTCAATTAATCTTAAGAATGTCATCCAATGTATTTTTTGTTTTCTCTTTATCAAAGCGAAAGTAGAAAAGGATCCTTTTCACGTCGGCTCAAGTACAAACTTATACAGATAATAATACTGAATATTTAATATAACTATTTTAATCATTATTACAATATATTATTTTTATCGTAACAAGGTTACCTAACAAGATAGATTGATCTTTATGTTAAGTGATGGTATAACTTAAGATGGTAAAAAAAGCCTAGTAAGAAAACTGGTTTCCAATTGCAGAACACACCTGTAACTTAACAACAGATTTTCAACTTAACCACTGTATCTATCAAAGAATAAAAAATGCTTTCCCCCCAATAATATGGCTCCATCGTGCATGTTTCATTCATGCAAAAATCAATTTATTTATTAGTATTTGACGCGTCGACATTACGTTCGGCGATTTCATTTTATTATTTGATAATTACTTATAACAAAATATCTTTCCCGGTAGGTATTACTCCTTCCATTTCAGTAGCCAAAATCTCGACCAAAGTACCCTCTATCACGAGTTTTTTTTTTTTTTTATTATATGGAACAAAACAACGAACATAATATTTTTAACAGCCTTTATAGGTTTAGCGTTATGGCCATAATCTCACCTCAAGTGACGATGTGGCCCAAGATATAGGGCACGTTAAACCTACCATAGCCTACATACCACGTACATATGCAGATATATCCGTTGTTACCAAAAGCAAATATCAGTTTTTCTAGACTTGACCAAAACTCCGGACGACTATTTTCTGTTTTCCTAAAAACCTTATTCAAGCTGTTGTAAGCCTTTAAAAAAGATACAAAACTTTCGCCTTTAAAAAAGCGCCTTTACCAAATATATACAAAGAAACATCATGACATCTTTTTTTCTATAGAATAGGGGGAAAACGAGCAGGCGTGTCACCTGATGGTAAGTGATCACCGCCGCCCATGGACAGACACAACACCAGGGGAATCGCATGTACGTTCCTAGCTTTTATAGGAGAGACTGGCTCTCAAGTGCCACTGCCAGAACACAAAAAAAGCCCTACCACTATGCTATAATTTCCCCACGATGTTTTCCTCCACCGAAAGCTCAAGCTCATCGTGGGTGGTTGGATTCCAACTCGCGTCCCGTGACGCGGTGTTCATAAACGCTGAGCTGTCATCGCTTCTAACAGCCATTTGACAGAATACCTTGTAGACGATTTTTTTTTATTATTTTTTTAGCTTATAATGTCGTTTCCGAAATTCTTAACCATAGCCTTAAACTGCCACTGCGGATGCCACTGCTTCATATGTTTATTGAACTCGTTTCGATTGTGGAACCCGCTGCCGCACTCCGAGCACGAGAACCTCCAGACAGGCCCGTGGACTCTCATATGCTGCCGTAACGTCCGCTCGTGCATATACGCCTTCTGGCATATAGAACAAAAGAAATTCCTCTCTCCCGTGTGACCCCGCATGTGCATCTTCAAGAGCGACTGTGTCCCGAAACACTTCCCGCAGACCCTACACTGTATCCTCTGCGTATGCAGCTTCGTTGTGTGCTCGGTCAGCGCACGTCTTGTTGGAAACACCGCTTTACACGATTGGCAGTCGAATGTGAACGTAATACCGTGTATCTCCCTCAAGTGCGTCATCTTTCTGTAGTGTTCTGCGAACCGTTCCAAACAGTGCGGACACTTCAACGGTTTCACCTTCTTCGCGTTGCTAGCTTCATGCTTCTTGAACAGATGGTAACGGAGCTTGAGTTTCGTTGGGAACACGTCGTGGCAGCTCTCGCATTTGTGGACGCCGTTTTGATGCACAATCCGATGATTGATTAGACGTTGATGCGACATGAACCCTAAGCCGCACGTTTCGCAGACCACGTTGAAGTGCACATTCATATGTCGGTTTAGGAGGAAGAAGGAGTTGAATCTCTTCCCGCATTTGTGGCAGGATAGGAGACCATTGTCCGTGCTTAGATTGTACGCCATCAGCCCGTTGCCGGCTGGGTTGAAATCTTTTTTATGCGATACGATCAGATGTTTCCTTACGTCATCCAAATCGGAGTATTTCTGGTCGCATAATCTACACTTTAACATAGATATGTCGACTTTAATCACTCGCTTCCCTTTCCTCAGGTGTTGCTTGAGTAGGTCCGTCTGGTCTGGAGTAGCGTGGATGGATGTATGATGCAGCACTGAATGTATTTCTGGGAAAACTTCGCTGCAATAGAAGCATTTGAAATTCGCTTGCTGATAAAAGAATGGCTTCGCTGTCGTGTTCTCGAGGAAAGTCGCAGCGTTTTGTCTCTCCGATACGGTCATTTGCCATACACTGGTTCTTGGACCAGGGCGTTGTCTTGATATCCCTGGAAAATAAAAACGTCCACAGTTAAGTCGCCTCCAATGGGTGATCTACGCAGTTGGCAATTAAAATAACACTTTGGATCTTCATTAATCTTTGCTTTCTGATGTATAGTAGCGTATATTATTTTATAATCAACGTAGATTTTTAACTCAACTGTGATTATGTTCAACGTTCAAAAACAGATTCCGTAACGATGTTCTAAGAAAATTACCGAAATACCAAAAAGTGGCTGATATTTTTTTATAGTTAAGGTTTTATCATTATGGTCACTATTTCACCTGATGTTAAGTGACGGTGTGGCTCAATATGGACACGCTAAGCCTAGTGAGAGGACTGTCTCTCAAGTGCTGATGCTAGAAAAATCCCTACAAACATGGAATTTCATTACGATGTTCACCGAAAGCGCAAGCTGATTCTAGATGGATACGAAATCACATCACATAACCAACGAGCTATTATCGCTTTTTGAGGAGTCACGACTCTGAACAAGGAAGAGTATATTGACTCAATTCTGAAATGGTCAGGTCATTCTATTGTTATTATGAAAAAACAGCAGAAACAATAATAATCAAGGTATTTGTCAGCGCGCGCCATCACGCCCATTTTCATCGCGATTCAACAGCACTGTTTTTGCTGTTCCAGTCTCAAGAGATTAACGACTATTTCTGGTGCAATTAGCAAATGATTCCAACCCAAACCAATACAATCAATTACTTGCTATTGATTGACTTGGTATTTTATTTACTTTTATTTATTTAATCTTTTCTGTACACCTTAAAACTTATAATTATATATAACCAATGATTCAGTTAGTACAAAGGGCGGCCTTATTGCTAATAGCAATCTCTTCCAGGCAACCTTTGGATGGATATGTTTCATGGAGTTGAATCAGGGGTATTTTGGGTGTATAACTACAATGAAACTTGTAAACCTACATATTAAAGACACGTGAACTATATAACATAGATATGAAGTATAGTACAATATAAAAATATATATACAATATGGACTTTTCTTTATTCAAGTATTTCGTTGTCATTTAGTACTTCTTTCTAGAAGAACGGAGAAGTCGCAATATAAGATACAAGCACAGTAGAATTGAAAACCAATATCGACTATTGGTTGATTATAAGTCGATCATGGACTGTCGGTGTTATATGGGTTTACACGGCTTTTGGCTAATTAATATTCACTGGCTGACTCCGTAATTACACAAACGAAGAGACTCCCAGTGACGGGGTGAACACATTTTGTATATTGACCGTGACATAGATGGAAACAGATCTCTGTCACCTCATTTGATTTTTTTATAGTTAAAGTTTAGCGTTATTGCCATAATCTCACCTGCGCTTAAGTGGTGACACGACCCAAGTTGGTAGATACGCTAAACCTGTGGACGGATTCGCTCTAAAGTGCAACTGCCGGAACACACCTATTGGTATTTGGCGGCAGATTTTCAACTTGAGGGTGGTAGCTACCTAGAAAAAGCCATATTCACCATGCTATGGTCTCCTCGCAATGTTTTCCTTCACCGAAAGCTCAAGCTCATTAGTAGATTCGAACTCACGTGCCTCGACGTGCGTGTGTCCGTACAAACTACCACTGCTCTCCCTTTTTTGTATAGGTAAAAAAATTACACTCCACATCCTTACTGCACAGGGAAAATGGTTACGTATCCAACTGTCCAGCTTGAAGTATCTACAACGGGCCTCATGTTTCCGTGAAGGGATATATTATGATAAAACTAATAGCGTTGAAACTATATACCGGAACTGAAGCGATGATAGCTCACTGGTAGTGTGTACGACGTTGCGTCAAGGGACGTGAGTTCGAATCCAACCACCTACAATGAGCTATCGGTGAAGCAAAACAATGTGAAGAAACTATAGCATGGTGGTAGGGCTTTTTCTGATGCCCGCCTGGCTAGCTACCACCTTCAAGTTGAAAATCTGCCGCGCAATACCAATAGGTGTGTTCCGGCAATTGCACTTGAGAGCCAGTTCCTCCACAGGTTTAGCGTGCCTACCAACTTGGGCCGTATTGTCATTTAAGATCAGGTGAGATTATGGCCATTATATTAATCCTTAACTATACTAATAAAAAAACTGTATTCAGAACCGGAAGTTGAATATCTGCTTTATCGGAGCCGAAGTCGGAGGCGGATGTGAAATGAAAGTACAGAAGAAGACAGATGCGTTAATAAAATTAATTTTATATTATATAATAACAATACTCGACACTAGGAGTTGTAACAAGCAACGAAATTTGGTATTTTCCATAAAACCCTGTAAAGGCAATCCTAAGAAAATTCAAAGAATTCCCTGAGTTACAAGATAAATTTTATACGTACTTATTTTAGCCGCAGTTACTTGTTGTGTTGCGATCTTCGTTATAACATTTGGATCAAAAGTACCGAAGTCGAAGCTCTGTAGCATCCCTAAACTATACCACACAGCTTCCCTCTTATAAAACCCATTGGCGTGTTGTAACAACAACATTTGATAGTACACCAGTCCCACTTTAGTTGCATCAGAAATACACATGCATCGTTAAAGATTTCGTCACTTAACACTCAAGTTAGTTTTCGGTAACATAAACATATAAAATCAGAACATTTGGTATAATAAAAACAAAATTAAAATTGAAAATATACTAACGTGGGCCATCAAAACCTGGTCCCCATAATCGATTCCAGTTACGCCAATTGTATGAACCGTCTCATGTATCTTGACGTGTTCGCGCAGGTTCCTCCTTCTCACGTACGCTTTCCCACAGACTTCGCATTTGAAGCTCTTCTCACCTGTGTGTATGACCATGTGCCTCGTTAGGCAGTACTTGGAAAAGAACCTCGAGTGGCAGACGGGGCATTCTTGATTCCGCTCGTGTAGATGCACTGACCTTATGTGAATCAGTAGGTGATATTTTAGGTCGTACTCCCGTCCACAAGTCTCGCATCGATACAAGCCAGTCGTCTGGTTGTGGACTATGCGCAAATGCTTTGTTCTTTGATAGTTGGAGTTAAACCTCTCGGGGCAGATGGGACAACGTCGAGGCAGCTGCTTCATATGAACGCCTTTCATGTGCAGAGTCCTTTTCGACGGATTGCTGAAAACTTTGTTACACTTATCGCACGGGTAGCTGCCGGTTTGGTGGGTTTGCAAGTGCCTCTTTAGCAGCGTCAGTGTCATGTACACGGAACCGCAGACCTCACAGCTGTAGTTGTTGAAGTGCTTGCTCATATGGATGATAAGGAGTCGCAGTTTCAGGTAGCTCTCGCCGCAAATCTGGCAATCGAAGCAATCGCCGTCAAGTTTGAACGGTATAAGATTACTTTGAGTGTTCAAGTTGATGTTCTCTCCGTGGTCTTGCAAATGCCTCATTAACGAATGCAAGTTTTGTGGGGTGTCGAGGCATATTTTGCATTGCACGCAAGCGACATCCACTTTTATATTTTTGTCCCTTACTTTGTTATTCAGTTCTTCTTTAATATCGTTCACGGTATGCTGTTTGGTCGTGTGTTCCTTCAGTTCAAACGAATTAATGTAGGGTTTGGAGCACACAAAGCATTTATATTTATTACCGGTGTGTATGAAAGGGTAGACGAAGGAATTTTCAAATATGATTATGGCGCTTTCTTTCCACGCTTCTTCTATCGTCTCCCTTTTTCTCCTGTTCTCGTTATTACACGATTTCTGTACAGTTTTAACGTTCAGTGTGATAGACGTTTGTGTTTGATCATTCCAATTGAATTTCTCAAGCGCTAACGGTTCTTCGAGCCTAGTTAGGTTTGTGGTATCTTTGATTTTGTGTTTTCCCCTTCTCTGTCTCTTATATTTTGGCTTTTCTACCTCATTCTCGTAACGCAGGTTGTCGAGAGGTATAGGATTCTTTAATACTGTTAATGTTAGATCGCTACCATCGTCATCTTTTATAGTTATTGTTGAATTTGTTTTCTGGATGAGTCCTAGAAGAAAAATAACAAGCTATGAAAATTTGATTTACATTAAATCTTGTAAATGTTGTTTCGAGCTTCGTTTTACCTTGTACCACTCGATTTTGTTGTATTTTTTAACCTTTTTGCGGGGTGGCAAAACATGACGATAGCGTTCAACCGGCCGCTGCTATCAGCGTACATTTAACACCTACCCTACTGGTTTGCTACAATATTCCGCTTTTCAATTTTTGAAGATATTTGACCCATGTAACGCGTCACAGCATAATTCTGTACTCCCTTCTCTCTTAAACCGTTACGTAACACTCAAATGGGCATTTTTACCTAAAAGTCAAAATTATGTTTTACGTTTTTTTTACTAATATACTCTTAAAATAAATATATGTGTTTATTTATCTCTAAAGGATAACCCATTTTTATACTTTACATATAACAAAAAAATATGTGTTATTTACCAAGTTATTTTATACAATACAGTATTATTCCTTATCCAAAATAAATACACTACCTAATTTGTACATTTCATGTAGATCAAAACTGCCATTAACAGCATTTCATTAAAATGGATATATTACAGGATATCAGAGATTTTAAACGCTGAGGCACAGTGTCGGAAAGCCGTACGTTACGTACTAGGTGATACGGAGTATACCGGGTCAGCTATTATATATACGCTGAATCACGTAAAACCCTTTGAAGTTATCGAAATGGGAATAGCCCCATATTAACTGGAGAACGTAGATAATTTTAAGCTAATTACTAATAGTACCACAATATATATAATTCAAGCGATGATAGCTCAGTGGTAGCGTGTAGAAACGCCACGACATGGGACGTGAATTCGAATCCAACCACCTACAAAGAGCTTCAGTTTTCGGTGAATGAGAACATAGTGTGTAAACCATAGCTAGCATGGTGGTAGGGCTTTCTCTGATGCCCGCCTCGCTAGCTACCACCATCAAGTTGAAAATTTGCCGCCATATACCATTAGGTGTGCTCCGAGATTGGCACTTGAAAGCCAGTCCCACCTTTAAAGCTCGGCAACGCACCTATGTTTCCTATGGTGTTGTGCGTATCCATCGGCGGTGGTTATCATTTACCATCAGGTGACACGATCGCTCGATTGCCCCAATTCCATAAAAAAATAACTCGTAGTACTAATACTAATTTTTGAATTCACTATCCCTTTGTATTTCTTTTACCCGGCAGTATAAACAGAAGACGCTTCACGTAGCACGCGAGTGACAGTTAATGTTTAATATTAATAACTGGCCTGTCAGACCTTTTTCTGGCTTTTCGAGTAGTCAATCAGATCGATTACAGCTTCATCTATCGCGTCATGATCACTTATCGAGATTATCTCTCAAATTGGATCAAACTGCACACGGTGTGCGAAATTTGATTAAAATCGATACAGTAGTTTTTTTTTTATACTTAAGGTGTAGCGTTGTGGCCATAATCTCACCTGATCTTAAGTGACGATACGGCCCACGATGGCAGACACGCTAAACCTGTGAAAGGGCTGGCTCTCAAGTGCAACTGCCTGAACACACCTATTTGAGGGTGGTAGCTAGCCAGGGGGGCATTTGAAAAAGCCCTACCACCATGCTATGGTTTCCCCACGATGTTTTCCTTCACCTAAAACGCAAAGCTCATTGTAGGTGCTAGGATTCGAACCCACGTCCCTTGACGCGAAGTCGTACACACTACCACTGAGCTATCATCGCTTCGTGACACGAAATTTTTATATACAATATTATAAAGGGGAAAATTAATTTGTTTGATCGCGCTAACCTTAGGAACTGCCAAACAGAGTCCAAATTTTTTTTTTTTATATTTCGTCATTGAGCAATTGTTAAGGCATGCTTTAGGCTATTCAACATCACGCTGCCACCGATAGGTGCAAAGCTGTATTGAAAAACGTTACAAAATTTACAAAACAAAATTTTAGTTTCGCGCTAACCAGCCGCAGACAGAGCTAGGTTGATAATAAATAAAAATAGATGTGGGGTTTAGTCTAGAATTCTACACCACGTCGACGCTTTATCGCTTCTTTCCATGTTAGAAAATAAGATACGCAATTGATAAATTCTGTATATATTTTATTCGACATAGATTATTACTCAATATACATAGTAGAAAATTATTTTAATTATATCTGCTTAAACATATACGATGATCCTTTAATCTGAACCTTGAAAAACTGTGTCTTCGTTAGCTGATAGTTACTAAAAATGAATATATGAAATTCAATAAAAAGAACTCAACCAATCTCGTGCAATCTCAAATGGTCCTTCAAGTTCTTACGACGGAGGAACGCCATGCCGCACGCATCACATTTGTGATTCTTCTCGCCGGTGTGTATCACCATATGCCTCTTTAAGGACTCCTTGTTGCAAAACCTCTGATGGCAGATGTCGCACTGTTGGTTCCTCTCCTGCAGATGAACCGAACGCGTGTGGCATATCAGATGGTACTTCAGGTTAAACCCTCGTCCGCAGGTCTCGCACTTATGCACCCGCGTCGACTGGTTGTGTACGTCTTGCAAATGTATCGTCCTTTTGTAGTTCGAGTTGAACCTCTCAGGGCATATGGGACAACGTCGGGGATATTGCTTGAGATGCACTCCGCGAACATGGAGCGTCCTTTTGTAAGGAGTCGAGAAGACTTTCTCGCAGCGATCGCACGCGTAACTGCCGCTTTCGTGGACCTCCAAATGCTTCTTCAGAAGCCTCAGAGTCATGAAGCCGGATCCGCAAACCTCACAGCTGTAATTGTTAAAGTGCACGCTCATATGAATAACTAGAATCCTCACTTTGATGAAACTCTCGCTGCATATTACACATTTGTATGAACCGTTGACTGCGTCGAGTTTAAACGGTATCAAATTGTCCTGCAGATCGAGGTCTATAGGTTTCCCGTGATCCTCTTTTAAGTGACGCTTCAGTTCGATCAAATCCACCGGTTTTAAAGCACACAATTTACATGACATTCCGTTGACGTCAACCTTCAAAATGTTTTCTCTTCTATTGTTGACTAGCCTCTTTAGCGGGGCGAATGTGTGAGTATCATGCATGTGCTGCTTCAGGAGTTGAAGATCGAGGTACGGTTGGGAGCAAATGAAGCACTTGAATTTGTTATTGCCGTATACAAATGGGTAAGCTGTTGAAAATTCGAATATCAGAAGCGCGTTCTGTCGTACGTCCGCAGTCTTTACCGTGGACTTAGGTCTAAACACTCTGATCGGTGTATTGCCTGTCGGAGGGGAGGGCGATCTACTTAAAGGTAAAGGAGAAGGCGATCGACTCGGAGACGAGATCCTTGAAGTAATGCAAGACTTCGTTCTTAATTTACGAAAGTCCAAAACAGTTCCCAGCGGCCTACAAAGAGACCGATCGTATGCAACTTGGAACAACGGCACGACGGCTTTCTTCGACTTTTCCAGTAAAATAGTTGTGTCGAGTCCTAGAAAAAGAACAAATAAAAACTATACTCTATCACTTTTCAATAAAGTCGAGTTTTGTTTATTAGTATTGTGCGAACACGGTTACCTCTTAACGTGCGCTTTAAGTTAAATGTTATTAAGTGATTGCGGGTAGTTTAATAGTATATTTGTGTAGTACTATTATGAAGAAAGATTGCATGCTACCCCTGATCGTCATTGGTAGCGATGTAGTCTAGTTTGTAACTACTAGAGTGGACAGATATATATTTGCTAGACCAGATAGTTTAAATTGATACTATAAATGCTAAAATAACTGTATCTTCTACTTTTCCACGAGCGATCAATTTCTTCAAAATTTGGGCATAGACATAGATTGAACCTTACAGAAGAAGTTAGGCATGTTGTGATAATAAAATTTGCAAGGCGAAATGCGGGATTAATGATTTCTTAGGTTAGGAAATAGTGTTCCGCGTTTTTGTATGTTGATGATTCAACTGTTCCAGTACATGCGAACATAGTGGTGGTGATAGAATAAGCCACTTTTGCTATTACCTGTTCAAATGCCACCGAACCTAAATACAGTTTGAGACATACAACGTCTATGACACGACAAACAACTTATAACAATCTATGTATATAAAAATGAGTCCTTATTTCTCTTGGTCATCGCATCATACGTGAACGGGTGGAACAATTTTGCTAATTATTTTTTTATTGTGTTAATTATTCTCAGGAAAAGTTTCTTATGAAAGAAAATATTAAGGAAGTTGAGCGGAACATTAGAAAAATTAAGAAAACCTAACGACTATATTATTTTTTCAAACCTGCCACTATAATGCGCCACTAATATTCATAGTTAAGACAGGACAAAGTCTGTTGGGGCAGCTAGTAAATAATAATAATAAACTTATAAATCCCGTACCAGGATGTTTGCCCAAGGTTCAGTTTTTAGCTTCGTCCAACTGAAGAAATAGAATATCATTTACCTCAACAAGTGACTATATTCTTAAACGCGAATCATGACACTGTCGTCAATTTTCTGATTACTAAAGGTATATAGAGTTTAAAATGTACACAAAATAATAATGAAATCAAACCTTAAATATTATATGTATTTTTGTTTTATTAAAACCATAACACAGACCAAAAGCTTTCGACTGACTTGTAGAGAATTAGATATACGTTAAAAATTAACTTGTATTACGTTACTCAACATATTAAAATGAATGATGACGAACAGAGCACAATCCAAAAAATAATGACCGCCTTTCGTACGTAATCTGTCGACGGTCGTGACTGTCATATACCAGCCTGTAAGTTACTCGATAGCTATTTATAAAAAGTCCCAGTCCCAAAAGTAATGACCTTTAAGAGAGCTCATAAGTCCCTAGTCTTTCAGATAATTGCCAACATAGAGCGAAAATAATTGGAATAACACATGCTAAAGTGACTTTGGCAATCTATATCGAATGTCATTCCACACATTTTTCATCATTTTTTAATATTGGCAATTGAGGGGTACAAATGTAAATTCACTTCACTCCAATATTTTTATCCTTCTAAAGTAAGTCCTCCAATTTGTCGCTGTTTTCGACCACTACAGTTTCGTATACTCACCAAAAAAAATGCCAATCTCGGACTTTCGAAGCGACTACCACTGTCAGCCACCGGGCTTTCAAATGTTCACTGAACTTTGTGGATGAGCGCAGAGAAACTCAGCTTGAAAGGGCAATTTTGGATTGAAGCGAATTTGCTTTTATACCCCTAAATTGTTCGAAGACACCTCGGCTATACCCACATGTGTGATTTCTATCGGAGAACATTTATTTACTGTCGGGTAGAGCGTTTACGCATTGCAAAGTTGAAGTCCAAAGAGAGATTTTTTGACCACGTATATAAAAAAGAGAATATATACTACTCCACTTGATTGGGACATACTAAAACATGAAATTATAGTCGGTGTTACATCTTCCTTACGATGGATATCGTCCACTAAATCCTATCATCATTTTTACATCATGGATAAGTCCATTCGCGGACCGCCTTTTAAAAACCCTGAGTAACAGAGAATGGTACTATTAAAAATCTGTCATACTTTACAAAACCCGCACGGTTTCCCTACATACCTCACTTACTACACAGGATATGAATACTGATTGCGTTACCACCCTGTAATAATTAGAAAACAACAATGTATAAACGTTTGTCACTTTACAAAAGAATTCATCTTCACCGGCTGCACATCGGCCGGATGGTGAATCTTCGTATGGTGTTTCAGGCTGCAATTCTGGACAAAGGATCTGCCGCATATGCTACACACGAACCGTCTGTCGTTCTCATGTATTCGCATATGTTCCCTTAAGGTATACTTTCTAGCATACGCTTTCTTACAGACATTACATTGAAATTTCCTCTCGCCGCCGTGTCGGATCATGTGGTCTTTCAACTCCGACTTCGAGTAAAATTTCCACTCGCATACACCGCACGAGTGCCTTTTAACTTTCAAATGTACCGTGCGTACGTGCACTCCCAACTTTCCACTCAGATTGAAGACTTTCGGGCACATCGCGCATTTGAACTCCTTCAGTTTCAAACCGTGTACAGATGCGATGTGCTTGTTCCGTTGGAAGTAGTTCCTGAAGGTTTCCGTGCAGTGCGGGCATCTGTGTCTCTTGACCTTCAAATGTACGGTCGCGTGGTGTTCGTTTTTCGCGTTTGAGGAACGGAATACTTTCTCACAGCTCTCACAAGGATACGAGCCGGTCTCATGGGAGAACGCATGGGTTCTGAGCCGTCCGGGAGTGATGAAGCCAATGCCACACTGGTCGCAGATAAAATTCTGAAAGTGCACGTTCATATGGTGGTTCAGACTTTTGAATTCTTCGTAAGTTTCGTCACAAACGCCGCAGCTGAATTGCGACTGGGTCACTCTGAAAGGAAGCACCCCGTCCGTGATATTCGGGTCTATATTTCTTTTGTGTTCATCAGCGAGATGAGCTTTAAGCTCTCTATAAGTTTTGATACTTTTATTGCAAACCCTACAATCCACATTCGTCACGTCAACTTTCACTAGTTCATACTTCTTCAATTTCGATATAGCAATTTTAATGTCAGTCTGTTTTAACGTATCGTGCTCGGACGCATTATGTTGTCGTAACTCCATTGGATCGCTGAAGTACTTTTCACAGTAGATACAAATGTACATATTCTTCATCCATCTAAACGGGCATATTCTAGAATTTTCGAGAAGGGTCAAAGCACGCTGTCGTTTCGCTTTGAACTCGTCGTTTCTCTTCTTTAGATCCGTCATTCGCGCTGCAGCAGAATACCGTTCTTTATCGGGTAAAACGTATGAACCTAAAAACGAGAGAAGAGTCTGCTTAGAATCATCACTGCCCATAGCTTTTCATAACACCAAATAATAAACAACAATTTACATCAATACGTGGAGAAGATTTGTGGATAAGATGAATTGGTGCTAAGTTTACCCTTATAATTACACAACAAAATGGTACTGGCATTGTCCCTAATTTATTGCAAGCACAGCACCATTAAAATGACCACCGACAGATGTCGTTTTCATTCCGTCTTTAATAAATATCTTCTCACGTCATTTTCGAAGAACCTAATAGCTTCAAAAAAGGGCACATCCTTGTCGAAAGATTATTCCCCAGTTTCATTGAATGACAAAGGCGTTAAGAGTTCCGAAAGCACCACATCCATATCAATTCCAGTTACAAACCAATAGACACTGCATTGCTTTATATTGATTCGTTGATATTTTACACAGAATCCTCTTGGATATATCAATGATTTGAAATGTTCTGCATCGTCTTAAATCAAGGATGCATCTAAACCTTTTATCTCGGAGACTATTCGTCATGTTGGTTGGTTTTGGTTAGATCTCCTTTAGCTAATTTAGTAATAATGTGTATTTTTTTTTAGAGTTAAGGTTTAGCGTTATGGCCATAATCTCACCTGATCTTAAGTTACGATACGGCCCAAGTTGGTAGGCACGCTAAACCTGTTGAGGAATTGGCTCTCAAGTGCATCTGCCGGAACACACCTATTGGTATTTGGCGCCTTTTTTATTTTATCGTGGGGAAATGCAATTACTCATACCCTCCGAGCCCGAGCGACTGGGAAGGTTACGTGGGACTCACCTGGTTCCAGCCTCCGGGAATACCCACTCAACCCCCAGGGCCATCTATCACCTTCCTGAGGTGACTCGGGTCCGAACTAGCAATCACCGCGTTGCATTTGAGAACCAGTCCCTCCACTAAGCTTAGTATGTCCAGCACCTTGGGCCACATCATCACTTACTATCAGGCGAGATTGCGGCCATGACACTAAAACTATAAAAAAATAGTTTTAGAAACGATGGTAAAAAAAACCTTATACCAGTTATACCAGCATATATTATACCAGTCGGTATACGAGAAGGGTGATTTTTAGCACGTTCTGAACACGGGATTTAGTTTTTAGCCTACTTTTAAAGGAATGCAATAAAGACAACTTGGCATAGAGGTTCGTTATAGATTTTCTTGTAATATCCTAAGATGAAAAAGACTACAAATTATTTAAAATTTCTTAGTATATTTATTCCTCGCTGGATTCTGATGAAGAAATATGTTCAGTGCGTTAGAAAGCCAAAGGCTATACCACGTTCAAAACACTCTACATCACTGAAACTACATCATCACAGCGCATACCATCCATGCACACCCACACTATCGATAAGGTCGTGCTAGGATCACTAAATTAGTAAGTTAGGACCTGCTGGTTAGTTAGGATAGCGAATCCTTGTTCACTTTCCGGTAGCTTCCCAAGAGAGAAGAGGTTCGGCCATTCCGGCACCTTGCGCTCGTTGCCTCGGAGCTGAGTGCCCTCAGCACTCGCCCCAAAAATTTCGGTGACGCTGTCAAAGCCCTTAAGGTTAACAGCGTATGTCAAGTCGAAAAAAAGAAAAAAAAATTAAATGTCACAAAATGTTTTGCCGAAGTTAGCATTTTGAAAGATAAACAATTTATTGCCATTTGCTAAAAATTTAGAATTACTTAAAATTAAACATATTCATTCAAGTAACGCAAATGAAGTCGTAGATATGACGAATGGTCAAATAAAACACAAATGTAATGCCTGGTTTTATACACATCATCTATAAAATTACAATGAGATTCAATAATTCTAAAATAATAAATAATAATACACAATAACAATAACACATAACATTTGAGTATTTTACCCGGTAAATAATTTCGCAGGTGATACGAATGTATCGCGGAAGTCACACAAAATAACTTTTAAAATAATCGATTGAAAACACAAAAGGTTTACAAATCGAGAGATCAGAAGACGTCCTTCATGTTCGTCGGGTGATGAACCCGCGTGTGCTGTTTTAGACTACAGTTTTGTATGAACGATTGGCCGCAGTGCGGACAACTGAATCTCCTGTCATTATTATGGATCCTCATATGTTCCCTTAGCGTCTTCAATCTAGCGTATGCCTTCTTGCACACGTCGCATTGGTATATCCTCTCGCCGCCATGCTTGATCGAATGCTCCTGCAATTCATAATTCGTGAAGAACTTCATTCCGCACACTGTGCACACGTGCTTCCTCTCCTGCAAGTGCTGGAACCGGATATGCGCAGTCCTTCGGCTGCACAGGTCGAACACCTTCGGGCAAGACGGGCAAGGGAACACCGCCGTCTTTTCCCCGTGCACCGTATTCAGATGTTTCAATCGGTGTTTATAGGAAGCGAATTTCTCATCGCATATCGGGCACTTATATCTCTTGTTGGATTTATGGATTTTGGCGACGTGTGCGTATCTGGCGGAGTACGACGTGAACGATTCAGGGCACTTCTTGCAAGGAAAGACGCCCTTCTCGTGCGTCCTTGTGTGATTGACCATCCTTTGGGACGTTGCGAAGCGTTTACCGCACGTTTCGCAAATGAAGTATTCGTAATGGTCATTCATGTGCTTGTGTAGGCTGAGGAACATCTCGTATCGCTTCCCACATATTTGGCAACAGTGCTCGTTCTTGCTCAGTTTGTATGGCAAAACACTTTCACCATAGGAGCAGTCTATCACTTTACCGTGCTCGACGGTCAAATGCACTTTCAGCGTCAAGTAATTCGGTATATCCAGCCCGCACAGTCTGCAATGGACCATCGCAAAATCCATCTTCAGCGGTTCGTATTTACGAGGCTTCAATAGCCTGTAATCCGAGTGCTGGTCTCGCGTATGTTCGCGCAATTTCTCTGGTTCCATGAAGTTGCTTTTGCAAAAGAAACATAAGTACGTTCCCTTTCTATATTTGAAGGGGTAAGCAGAGCACGACTGCATAATTATGGCAATGTTATTCCTGAAGACCGTTCTCCTGTCCTCGGCGCCGTTCGTTGCTGCGTCCATTGCTGTCTCACTCACCGTCACACAATCCACTTCATTCTTAGGTTGTATTCCCTCAATTTTCCTTCCTAAAAATAGAAAAAACATCTGATATAGGTCCTTAAAATGATTTCAGCTTTTTCTTTCTCAATACAGAATTATATATTATCACGTAGATGTGTTACCTGGGAATAATATGGCTTCCGTTTTGTATATGACTGTGGCTCCCCACCAGCGACTGCAAGTGCTATGAATTTGTATTCTGGTCTTTAGTAATATGGGGGAAAACAAAGGCGTTGTGGAGTCCTTCTAGTTAGTATTTGTGGTGATACGCACAATGAGAGTCCCACGAGATCTATTCGTAGCCATTGAGACATATTTTGCTAGAGGAGGTACTCTTCTTAAATTATTTTTCCCCGCGTTAAGCGTTAAGTAAAGGAAGGCAAGGGCAAATTCGAACCCGCCGCATCCCAGCAAAGCGATATATGACCGTAGAGTTTTAATGAATATTCCCATCGACCACCTTTTTAGTCCTCCGTGGTGTGAGGGTATGCGTAATACATTTCTCTCTGTTAAAAAAGTGGTAAAAAATGACGTGTAATTTTTACCACTAATTGTAAGTAACACTTTATGATCTATTAAAGTAGAAACTTGTTTAGGCGCAAATAATGATGCGATGATAGCTGAGTTGTAGTGTGTACGGACGCCGCGTCAGGTGAGTTAGTTCGAATTCACCCGCAATGAGCTTGAGCTTTGGGTGAAGGAAAATATTGTGATAGATAGCATAGTGGCAGGGCTTTTTCTAATACCCTACCAAGCTAGCCTACCTAGCTACGATACTCAAGTTGAAAATCAGCCGCCGACTACTATAGGAATGTTCCGGCAGTTGCACTTGCGAGCCAGTCCTTCCACTAGGCTTAGCGTGTCCGCCATCTTGGGCCACATCGTCACTTAACATCAGGTGAGATTATAGCCATAACGCGAAACCTATACAGCATAAAAAAAGTTTAGTATTGGTTGTTTCTACGAGAGGACAAACAGACATACAAGTATTACTTCTATACGATAGTAAAGGCTACGTTTCACTAAAAATCCACAACGCTCACGACCGCGGTTTTTGCCGTTCCACTAGCTTTGAGCGTTGCAATAATGAACTCAATTGGAATGGAGTATAGGTTCACCCATGCATATGAGGCGTTGTGAACTAAAGTGACGTCTTTGGGGTTTCGTCACAACCACAGCAACCGGTGGTAATCCTTACTAATATTATAAATGCGAAAATGAGTTTGTTTGTTGGCTTTCACGCCTAAACCGCTGAATCGATTATGATGAATTTTAGTATAGACATATATGGGAACTTAGAGTCGGTGATAGGCTAATTTTCCTCGCGTAAAACTTATTAGAAGTAAAGAGAGGGATGTATGAAACTTTTTATTACGTCATCCGATTTGTGTGACAAAATTAACGCGAGTGAAGCCGCAGGTAAACTCTAGTATTACCATAAGTTAAAAACGGCGGGAAAGTTTGTTTGTTTGTTTGAACGCTTTCATCTTAAGAATTACAAGTAGGATTTAAGAATTTATTTTGTATTGTATAGATCAATCACTGAAGAAGGCTTTAGGCTTAGGAAGGCTTGATAACATTACGCTGCCACCAACAATAGCAAAGCTACGCTGAAAAAAGTTACAATAACTAATTCGTTTTTGGTTTCACGCGAACAAAGTCGCGGGCACTATCGGTGTTGGAATTTAGATATAGACCAAATAGAACAAAACGAAATTGTCGTAATCTGTGATCATTCTTGTAACTAGCGATCTCTCATCAAAATAAAAAAAAACTTACCTAATACAGATTGTCTATACGAATTAAACTTGTATTATTTTTTAAAAAATCATTTTTATTTACATCACATATAGATAAATTTATACGAACACAATATATTATAATTAAGCATTTTTACGTAATAGTAGAGTGCTTGGGGAGTTTGACCTCGGACTCCAATTACTGTCAATGTATTAATGTGAGACCTTCTGCATTATGTTTTATACATAAATTACTAAAAAGTTTACCAATTTTTTTTCGTTGCTTTTTTGTTTTTCTTAATTTGACACTAATTTCAAGAAATTGTCAATTTTTCCATTTTAAATCAAAATATTTTTATAAAATATTCATAATTTAAGTAAAATACATTTTAGAAAACATCTTTCATAGATACCAGATAGTCAAAAAGGGCCGTAAAAGCAAGGAGCAGGTAGAAAGGGCAGGTGAAGGGGAAGGGCGGTACGGTTAGTCGATTGAAAAACGTGTTTCGGTACTGTTGTGTTCTTTCTGCTGTGCATATTTTTCAATTTAATCATTATTTTTTCAAGACGTTTCGATACATTTTTGTTAAATAAAAACATTGCAATATCAAAAAAATTATTGCTTTGTAAAGTATTTGTTTCAAAACAAAAGATCTCTGCGTTTCAGTAGGTAATTCATCACCATACATTTCTTTGTATAATATTTTTTAATTCTATTAATGATTTAAGAAAGGAAATTACTAATTATGTGAAATTATGTTTTATCTTCCAATTATTAAGAGTATTTTTAGGAACTTTTTGTTGAAACATACATTTTTCTGTATTGCAGAATTTAAATGAACCATGGAAGATTCAACTCACAATGAAAATTTATTTTCAATTTATTTTCAAAAGCCACCTCGAGGAAATGTTGTACAGAAATTTTTTTCATCAAAAAGCTTAGAAAATACATTACCGAAATGTAAAGAGCATATTCTTTTCGTACACGCTTTCACTGGTTGCGATACAACGTCTGCTTTTTGCAATAGAGGCAAAAACAAGTTCGCTAAAAATTTCGAAAAATGCAAGAATTTACATGGCGCTGCTGAAGTATTTAAAAATATTGATGCAGATCCTGACAGAATTTTTGAAGCTGGCGTTGCATGTATTTTGGAATTATACAGTGCTCCCAAAAAAGTTAAAGATTTGAATATATTGAGGTTTAATTCTTTTCTAAAGGGCACAGCCAAAAAAACGGGTGTTCAATTGGCATCTCTACCACCTACGTCTGATGCAGCGTTTGAACATTTGAAAAGAGTATATTTACAAGTGCAGATATGGTTAGGTAATAATATTTCTGTTGAAAATTGGGGTTGGAGGTACGTTTCTGATAAACTTGAACCAATACTGATGAAACAATCGCCAGCTCCAGATAATTTACTTAAAATGCTATTTTGTAATTGTAAAAAAGGATGTGGTAATGCTTGCGGATGTCGAAAAAGTGGCTTATACTGCACTTCAGCGTGTTCACAGTGCAATGGTGATAGTTGTTTTAATGCATCTCCTGTCTTAAAAATAAGTGAAGTAGAAGAAAGTGACGAAAACGGAATAATTGAAGTTTAATCATTTTTAAGCATGTATGAGAGGCGAACTAAATAAATATTTTTTATAAACTTTTTTTTTTTACACTTATTGTTTCATACTATTACTTTTTAATATTATATGATAGAAATGTATTTATAACACGATTTTGACACTACATTACTTAGTTAAGCTCGTAATGTCTTATATTATATGCCTTAATTTATTTATTTTATTATTAAATAAAAAGCAACAATTTTTAATTGGTAAACATTTTAATATACCTTATCAACAATACAATCCAACAGGTCTCATAATAATTCGTTAACGGTAATTGGATTCCGAGCTTTTTCAATTCTAGATGCTTAAGGCACTCTACTATAATACCTATTACGATATAATATTCATTCATATGCTTAGTTATTTGGTCATAGATTATATAATATTAATGACTTGTTATAATAATTATTCTGGACATGCGATATACTAGATGCCACAAAACACCTTGACAGTGTCAACAAAAGTCATCGTAGTATTAAAGTACTAACATCCTAATTACGAAATAACGTCCGACTTGGCTGTATGGTCTCAGTACCTTTGCCATTTTCTTATAATCTACGGATAAAATTCATAACAAAAAAGCATATTGGTTGGGAGAAATTATCATACATCTTTTTATAGATTAGGGTTGTTTGTAGTAGATGAGACGTTGAGAGATTTTGAGTTAGAATAAATAGCTATTGAATGCAGTCATAATAGATATTCTCGACTAGTACTGGAAACAATGTAAAAATGTCGCTCGGCTGCAAGGGAAATGTAGGGTCATAGCGAATTGTTTTTGGAAATATTAGGTACTCGTACTTGTTGGGTTCAGTAAACGCCCTTCGTACAAAGGACCAAAGGGAACAGCTTGACCCACATCGTTCCACATTAATCAACATTCGAAGGCTTTGTCATCTTCGTTTGATCCGAATTCGGATGATGCGTTCGCATATGACTCTGCAGGCTACATTTCTGTACATAAGCGTTATTACAAAGCACACAAACAAATCTCCTATCATCATTATGGATCCTCATGTGTTCCCTCAACGTTTTTGTCCTCGCGTACGCCTTCTTGCAGACCTCGCACTGGTACTTCCTCTCGCCGACATGCTTCACCAAGTGGTTCCTCAGCCTGGCCGCTGTCACGAACTTATCCGCGCAGTACGAACAGGCGAACGTCTTCTGTTTTATATGCACCTCCCTTATGTGTTTCGTTCTTTGGTTGCACATCGCGAAAACCGCCGGGCAAATCGTACACGGGTATTCGACTTTCTTGTCGTGCGATTCCTTCAGATGCTTCCCCCTGCGGTGGTAGCTTTTGAAGGTCTCGCTGCAGAACGGGCATTTATAGCGGGTCAACGGACCGTGCTGTGACGTCACGTGTCTGTTCTTCAGCGCCTGCGATGCGAACACTTCATCGCATTTTGTACATTTATGCTTGCCCTCCTGGCCCTCGTGGATCGAGAGGTGCGCTTTCAATCTGTGATTTGTCGAAAAGGCCTTGCCGCACAAAAAGCATATACTGTTCGGGTTATGAATATTTAGATGCGTGTTGACGCTTGTGAACACGACGAACTGCTCACGGCAATACGCACAAGTGTAGCCATCGTCTGTAATGATGTACGGAGTGACACCTAAACCACGGTGCTTTTTAATGGGTTTCTCGTGGGAGGCGATCAAATGATCAGCTAACGAATCCAGGTCGGCGAAACTTTGCAAACATAGTTCGCATTTGAGGTCGGTCACCTCGACTTTTATATTAGCAAACGTCCTAGCTAAACGGAGAACTCCGAGCCGGTCGGTATGTTGAACAGTGTGGTCCTTAACGCCGGCGAAGTCGCCGAAGGATAGGCGACAGTAAGCGCAGGCGAACGCACCGCGTTTCCACCTAAACGGGCAAACGTTCGAGTTCTTGACTATGATCGCGGCATTGTCCCTGTGATCGTTATACTGACGCTTCGGTTTCCATTTTACTTTCGGATCGACGGAGCCTAAAAACAAAAGAAATCTTTGTAAAGCCGATAATTCTGGACCGTCCTTGTAAATGGACCATATTGCATACGAAATTCAGGTACTTTCTGCTAAGTACTTTGATATCCACTGCGGTTAAAATAATCATCCAAAAGTGCAAAGTGTGGACGTAGCTGCCGGTCCACCGGTTATTCATATCCTGATGTCCACCAGAATAGGTATTTCGGGGATGCTGCCTATTGCATCTTTCGTATATGGGCAAAGGCCAACGACGTTGACATCCATATGAAAATTTACATCTTTGGTACTTAGAGTTTATAATCTATAGTAAATCGGTTTTGTTTCGTTGAAAATTTAGAATCGATAAAACACTTGTAATTTGCCAATAATATTTTATGCAAGATCTTACGTGCGGCTTAGCTTGCGTATAATTATTTTTCTCAAAGTTTTAAAACAATAATATATTAGTATTTATGACTTTAAAAACTATTTTTTACTGCTAGTATATTGTAGATTTTATATGAAAACTATATACAGTTATTCCTATTTTATTGTAGGGGCAGTTTACGATATTTTTCAATTAACAAGGTATAACAATATTTAATAAATTTTTGAATAACTTCTTAAATTATATATTCATTATTAATCAACCAGTTTTTAACAAAGATTTTGGTATGTAATACAGTAGTTTCATTTTTTATTATTATTATTCCTTGCATTTAATTTTTATCAGGTACCTTACTATAGATATTCAATTATTATTTAACTTAATATTTTCATTACTAATAATATAATGATTTCTTATGTTTACGCGAATATTATTCATCGAAATAAAACTCAGTCTGCCCCGAGTCCACCCCGTGATCACGAAGGCTGAAAAGCTTTCGAAACGTCGGGATCTAAGTTAATAAATAACCGCGATAAAATCCGTTTAAATAAGTTTTATTTTGATACTAAAAATATATGTATTCATTTTAAAACTAAATCATTTATTTAACTGTAGTATAACATATATATATATAAAGTAATCCTTGTGTTAGAGAACAAAGAGTATTGAATAAAATAATTGTAAATTTATTAAAGTTGTTATATTTGTCGTGCCAATACAAAAGTACAAGAAAAATATATTGGGCTTAAGCTATCTTACCATGTCTTATTAGTCTTTCCGCTTAGAATATCAATCAATTTTTATTTTTGTTATTAATACTGATTACACCAGCCATCTCAAAGAGCCTATTATTTAGAAGACTATTAAATTATATATAATTACTAAATCATTAAATTTTGTAATATTTCATTCTTAAGATTGGCAAATAAGTTATACGTTATGATTAGCAACATGCTAGGTTCCATGGGCTTGATTATCGTTTAAGTATATATAAGATATTCAAAATTCGGTTGTGAATATCCTCCATTACAATTATATGTGTTCTAATTGAAGTATATGCACTTCAGTTTCATTGTAATTATTTTTATGAGTTTTTTCTAGTTCATAGGTTCTCAAAGTGGGCGGTACTCGGTCAAACTTCAGGTGATATTGGGGAGATCTAAAAAATCGGTGTGCGGTGGATTTCGCTACATACTTCATTAAAGAAATTAGATTATACTTAATCTGAGGGGCGTTGGGCATTCGATTTTCCATAAAGGGGGCGTCGGTACACCAAAATGTTTAAGAAACACTGTTCCAGTCGTGATCACCGTTGCTCGATGGCCACAAACTCACCTGCAGCTGGATCTAAAAGAGCTTGTTGTAACCTTCTTCTATGTAATTGATTTTGAAGTAGTCTACGATACCGTCGCGTTGAAACTGTTCATGATTTTGACCGACGGTTTGATTGCATACAATTACGTGTAATTACTATTCAAACACACTTTAAGTTTTGAATCTATTTTAAATGTCTCTCGCACAAACTACGCGAAGGTTTGTTTACCTCTTTTTCAGTATTCGTGTATTATCTATGGCTGTCTCACTAACGCTTACCGAGTTCCGACGATCAGCATAGATTAAAAATACAATTTCTATCTATCCGCCCTTGTAGAATGAGCGTTCGGAAAAGTATTGTCAACTTAGCCACGAGAAACGTCAACTTGGTTTAGCGCTTAAAATTTACAGCGTAAAAAACCGACGATAGACAGTATAATAAAGCGATGATAGCTCAGTGGTAGTGTGTACAACTTCGCATCAAGAACGTGAGTTCGTATCCACCTATAAAGAATTTGAGCTTTCGGCGAAGGAAAACATCGTAAGGAAACCATAGCAGGCGGTAGGGCTTTTTCTAATACCCGCCTGGTTTGCTACCACCCTCAAGTTGAAAATCTGCCGCCAAATACCAATAGGTGTGTTCCGGCAGCTGCATTTGAGAGCCAGCCCCTCCGCAGGTTTAGCGTGTCTACCAACTTGGGCCGTATCGTCACTGATCAGGTGAGATTATGGCCATAACGCTAAACCTATATAAAAAGAGTAGAAACAAAGTGAGTATGACTTCGTTAAGGTCTATGATACGATAATGTTACATAGAATCGCTTCACGGCGCACTGTAGATCGTCTTTATAGGAGAGGTTAGGGCAATAAAAATATTAAAGTCGTAATTTTATCCTTCGATAAGTCGATTCCTTTAATAAAAAACTATAGAAATTAATCCATCCTCTCTTTGCTTGGACTTTCAGTAAAATGAGTAAATTTAATGAAACTGCTTTGAATGTATGGAAATCGACCTAATACTATGAATACCTCGTAAGCGATAATAGGTCAGTGGTAGTGTGTACGACTTTGCGTCAAGGGACGTGAGTTCGAATCCAACCGCCTACAATGAGCTTGAGCTTTCGGTGAAGGAAAACATCGTGAGGAAACCATAGCATGTTGGTAGGGCTTTCTCTGATGCCCGCCTGGCTAGCTTGGAAGTGGACCCTCAAGTTGAAAATCTGCCGCCAAATACCAATAGGTGTTTTTCGGCAGTTGCACTTGAGAGTCAGTCCCTCCATAGGTTTAGCGTGTCTATCAACTTGGGCCGTATCGTCACTTAAGATCAGATAGATTATGGTCATAACTATAAAAAAAAGGAATTTTCATTCGTATACGTTCTGACGATTTCACAATAGTATCTCGTGATTATATGCCACAAGTTTCACAAAGTAACATGATGCTCACACCTTTTGTGCTTTTTTGTGCTTTTTTGCTCACACCAGCAAAAAAAAAAAGCCTTAAAATCGTTTTCATAAAGGTTTAAGCCCTATCGATTTCTCTACAAAACAACAAATATAAATCGGTCGACTTTTCACATCGGATATACAGTGTAGAATTAATTTGATAAAACAATTTTTCTTCTACGGGAAGTAAACCAAAATATATCTCGTGATTTTCATTGGTTTTCCTTCTTAAAATGTATCATTAGTATTTTATAATGTATGCTATAACTTTCCCGAAGTAACATAGTGCGCATTTTTTGCACTTTCCGAGGTATGGTACATAAAACACGAAAAAAAAAAATTATTTTCTGAGAATTTATAATTTCATAAAAGTATTGTGAACGTTAATTGATTTCTCTATTAAAAAGCAACGAATATGAATCAGTAACCTTTTAGATTGGACTAAAAAAAAACTATAAGGTTTTGGAGTAAATTGGTAAACCCTGTCGTAATCTTTGACTAATCCCGGATAAGAAGTTCATTGGCGTTAAAGGTTTACTTTTATCTCTCATTCTAGAAGATTCATGTTGGTCAATAGGTTCATATATGTCAATAATATAACATCACTGTGTGTGTTTACGCTAAATCATGCACAACGGTCCAATACCTTGTCCATGCACCCTTCACTCACCCCCCCTCCATCTTATCACCCATCTCACCTAATTAAAACAAAGCCAGTTGCGTTTTGAATGTGCATCATATGTGTAGATTAAGTGATTAACCAGAGAACATTATTACGAGTATACACGTGTGTTATACGCGTACAGTGTGTGCTCCAGCCGAAATACACAGAAGGCCTCCTAAGCTATCGAAATCGGCGTTCAGGTGAGTCCTTTCTTTCCACCATCCGGTACTGTTGTGCATAAATCGCCATTTTGTTTCATTAAGTCCCGAAATATTCGCCACTTTTTTATTAGTAAAAAAATTAAATCCCGAACCATTGCGAACAGTGTGTCAAAGTAAAAAATATCTATTCATTAAATTAAGAATGATATGCATACAGGTGGACATGAGATAATGATAAAAATGTATTGTCCGATATATCGATAGCAAAGTTGAACTCGGTTATGAATCTATATATTTTTTGTAGTTCACAGGTTTAGCGTTATGGCTCCAAGCTCACCTGATGTTAAGTGACAATGCAGCCCAAGCCGGTGAACATGCTAAGCCTGTGGAGGGGTTGGTTCTCAAATGCAACTGCCGGAACACACCAGTTTTTCAAGTCCATGGTGGTAGCTAGCCAGGTGGCCTTAAAAATCACTACCACTATGCTATGGTTGTCTCACGATGTTTTCTTTCACCAAAAGCTCAAGGTCATTGTAGGTGGTTGACTTCGAACTCACGTCCCGTGACGCTGCGTTCCTACACACTACCACTGAGCGATCATCGCTTCAACTTAATACCAGTGTTTCCATAACTTTCGTTGCAGGTTTTTTTTTTCGTCTTGACGTACGCTGTTAGCCTTAAGGGCTTTGACAGCTTCACCGAACTTTTTGGGGCGAATACTGAGGGCACTCAGTTCCGAGGCAGCGAGCGCAAGGTTGCCAGGATGGCTGAAGCTCGGCTTGGGATGCTGCCGGAAAGTGGAGAAAGGATTCGCGATCCTAACTAACCAACAGGTCCTAACTTACTAATTTAGTGATCTTAGGACGAGCTTATCGATAGTGTGGGTGCCAGGAGGAGGTGTGGGTGCCAGGAGGTGTGGGTGCCAGGTGGAGGTGTGGCTTCGTTGCAGGAGCATATCCAGCTAAGACCGGGGTCATTATTCTGGACGCGCATGCGATTATAATTACAGTTGAAATGTATTAAAAAACGAGTTGTGCCACCGAATTCATTCGCGTAGAAATAAAAATCAGTTAATATTTTTTCCACCGTTTTTGAAACTTTATTCTTTAAATTATTACATCACGCATGACAGAATGAACCGATTACGATGAAACAAAAACTAAGTAATACCTCACGGTGCGTACAATTTTTACGTATAAAAGTTACCTACGTTGGTTTTGTACATTTTACGTGACGCGTGCAAAAATGCAAACAGAAAAAAAAATCAAAACATGGCGGAAATGGGTTCTGTCGGTTATCCGTTGGCAATTGTTTGTTCTTAAATATTTTTAATGTACAAAAACGATTTTTCTACATATTTATTTTATATATAGATAAACTATATTAATATAATATGTGCTGTGTATGTGGTAGAAATATTTTTTTTTCTTTATGAAATGGTATATTGATATCAATTTGCCAAGATTCATTCTAGATACAGTGTAACTCTATTTGACAACAAACTTCATAAGACGTATTCACATAACTTTGGTTTGTTTACCTTCTCGGCCGTACAATTTTATCTTCAATACATTTGACGACCTCTCACAATAACGCTGTTCTTTAAATAGATTATAAAAGGGAAGATTTGTATTATTGTTTGTAACGAGTAAGCTCAAGAAGCTTCAAATATTCTTTCACCATTATAGGTTATTATTGTATAGTTATTAAGTAGTATTTTAGGTAAGTCAGTTAAATAAGTAAGAGGTAAGTGAGTAAGTTATTATTAAAGGTTTCACTTGGAACCACAAAGTTACAAACGAGAGGATCCTGGACATTACACAGGTGCCAAGTTTCACAGCGGTCTTTGCGCTGGCTTGGACATGTGTATCGAATGGGTAGCGAACGACAAGGCATGGTTTCTCAGCCTGGAGCATTAAAAAAAATCAACACAATCAGGCGGATAGTACTGGACGAGTCTCTGCTTTTTTATGTCCTTTTTTATACTTAAGGGTCAGCGTTATGGCCATAATCTCACCTGATCTTAAGTGACGATATCGCCCAAGTTGGTAGACACGCTAAACCTGTGGAGAAACTGGCTCTCAAGTGCAGCTGCCGGAACACACCTATTGGTATTTGGCGGCAGGTTTACAACTTGAGGGTGGTAGCTACCCAGGCGGACATTAAAAATTGCCCTACCACCATGCTATGGTTTCCTCACGATGTTTTCCTTAACCGAAAGCTCAAGTTCATTGTAGGTGCTTGGATACGAACTCATGTCCCTTGACGCGAAGTCGTACACACTAACACTGAGATATTACAGATTGGCCAGTACAGCCACGGGATAAAGTGCTCTCACAAATACTTCTTTAACCGCCTGTCATATACGTTATAGGCCATTAATAAATTTTATTAATGTTTTGACCCGATGATAGCTCAGTTGGTAGTGTCTCCGGTCGCCGCATCTAGGTATGCGGATTCGAGTCCACCTACAATGATTGAAGATAGATCGAGAAACACTTCTCACTTAAGCTTAGCGTGTCCGCCATCTCGGGGCACGTCGTCATTTAACATCCGGTGAAATTGTGGCAATAACGCTAAACCTTAACTATAAAAAGTGATCCGTAGCGGGACATCTGGCAGATGTGAAACATTGACATTTTTTTGGTACAAATTATGAACTTAAAAGGATATCTCACGAAAATGTCTTATAGATTATTAGTTGTATATTTATATTAGTTTAATAAACAAATTAATTGGACAAGTCAGCAATAGTTACTTTCGATGTTGCTTCTGACCGTACACTGTCACATAACGTGGCGACGCGACACCACGCCAACTGACTGTCTGCCCGCCGCATTAGATGTCCCATATCAAAATTATATAAATGATACAGAATAAGGATGGCGCTAATTTCTGTAAAAGATTAATTCTTGGATCGACTCGAAATGAAATAAAATTAATCGATTCACAAATAAAATCGAATTCCAAAAGATTGTTTTATCAAAAAGGGTTTATTTTTATTCGGTTTTCACGCTTATATATTTAATATAAAACATCATTTTATTAATTATTTAATAATTTAATCATCAAATTATATATATATATATATATATATATATATATATATATATATATATATATATATATATATATATATATATATATATATATATATATATATATATATATATATATATATATATATATATATATATATATATATATATATATATATATATATATATATATATATATATATATATATATATATATAATTACGTTAAAATTAATTACGGTAAAATTACGTTTTACCCAAACACATATTATAGAAATATATATATATATATAATTTCTATAATATGTGTTTGGGTAAAACGTACAAATAATTGAAAATAACGCTGTATCAACATAGATAATAATCCAAACTCGATTTTTAAAGGTGAATTATTTAACTGAACCGATTCAGAGCTGTGAACCGATTAAAAAAAAATTTTTTTGACCAAAAAATCGATTGATCGATTAATCGATACCAGATCGCCATCCCTAATTTACAGAACTGATTAAAACCAAACTAAATTTCAATGATTTAATTATATATAAGATATTAAAGCGAATCAGACAAACTCGTACAACGATCCTTCACGTAATCGTAATTTTAGAATTAATTTCGTTTGTCGAGCTTCTTTTTTTTTAAATGGACGACATTAATATGCGAGTACCTTAAGTTGGCCGTACCGAATATGGCCGGGCACAAGGCACACTTATACTCCGCCTTCTGACCGTGAACTCTGTCCAAATGGCGTAGACGCGAATGATAAGAATCAAAATACTCATCACAGACCGGGCAACGATATTTCTCCTTGCGTGCATGAGCCGCTGCGACGTGTCTATTCTTGGCCGGACGATTCGAGAACACCTGATCACACCTCGAACACGCAAACTCTCCGGTCTCGTGCCTCATTCTATGCGCACGCAGTTTATGCTTCGCCGAGTACCCTTTCCCGCAAGTATGGCAAACGAAGCTCTGATAATGCTTATTCATGTGGACAAACAAACTCATGAAACCTTCGTACACTGCGCCACAGTGAACGCACTTGTAATCTTTCTCCGTTAAAACGAATGGTATCACACCGTCCGTATATTTCGGATTCACTGTTAAAGAGTGCTTGTCTTTCAGGTGCAATTTCAGTATATCAAGACTTTTAACGGGTTCATTGCAGAGGGTACAAGAGAGATCTGTCACGTCAACTCTCAGGGGGAAAGAGTTGCGTACTTCAGGGTTCTCGAAGATATCCAACTTGTTGTGGACAGTGGAATGTGTTCGGACGTCGGCTACGTTTGAGCATATAAGTGGGCAGTAGGCGCACATAAATTTCCCCCTCTGATACCTGAACACAACTGCATTCGAATGTTTTAATATTATAACTGCGTTAGCTTTATCCTCAATGATCATAAGTTTCTTACGTTTCCATATAATTTTAACAGGGGAATTCTCCGTAGGTCCGTCGTCGGTTCCTAAAAATAAACAAAATCATTCTGTAGTCGCTCTTTTGCGTCAATTTTGATGGGCAGTGTAACGTAAGTTGATAGTTTTGCCGTAGCTTTTGAGATCTTAAGTGATTTTAAAAACTTACGATTCTAATAACGAAATATGTTAACATGTAACATGGACAGTTTGAACACAATATAATTGTATGTTTACCAAAAGTGGCACATTTTACGGAGACTGAAAGTTTCTTGGGCAGTTTAGAAACAATAGAACTCATAAAATTTACTTAAACACACTTATCTTTGTTGACATATTCTTCTTTCAATGCACTACTGTGATTGATTAGTTATAGAAATCCAATCGTCCATTATTCAGAGTCATCTGTATAACATTATACTAATTTTAAATTATAAATAACCGGAATACAATGCGCGAAAGTGTTTACTTGTGTGCCCGGAGTCCGTACTTCAAGCTTTAAGTGACTAATTGTCACTAAGCTTTTTAAATCTAACTCCTATGAGATTTCAAGTGACGCGTCAGTTTTGCTTTCGTCGCAAACACGGAGGTGCAATGAGGGCAACCTAAACACTTGTCTGCCTGTGTATGGCTCATCCTGTAATGACCTGCGCGTTTCGAGCTCGTCTCAAAACACTTCCCGCAAATATCGCATCCATATTCCACCTTCCGTTGCCCGTGTACTTCGACCAAATGTTTAACCCTTACATGGTACGAGGTAAAAACTTCAGAGCATCTAGGGCAAGCATACCGCAGCCCTTTTCTATGGACGCGCATTATGTGGAACATCCTTGCCGCTCTCGTTTCCAAGACTTCACCGCAGATGCCGCAGGAAAAATTCCCCCTTTCGTGGCTCTGCACGTGCTTCCTAAACCGGGATTTTGATATGAAAGCTTTGCCGCACGTGTCGCAAACGTAATTCTGGTAATGACTATTCATGTGCTCGTTGATTCTAGCGAAACTGATAAAGTGGATGTAGCATAGTTGACAGGAGAACCCATTGTTCTCAAGTTTGAAGGGGAGGACACCGTCGCTGTAATCGTAATGCAACGTCTTCCCGTGACCAGCCAAATGATCCTTCAGTTGTTCTAAGCTATTTAAATCCGCACCGCAAAGTCTACAACTAAGTTCAGCTATATCCACTTTAACCATATTATTTTCTCGTAATTTTGAAAAGATCTTTTTAGTCGGCGCGCTGTTCAAATGGTTCATTCTGACATGATCTCGAAGGGGACGAACGTCGACATACTTTAATTCGCAGTATGAGCAGTAAAATGCACCATGGAACCATCGGAATGCCCAAGCGGTGGAATATTCTAGAATAGTCATTGCGTTCCGCCTCATCATAGTATTCGCAATGCGTTTCTCCGATTCTTCAGGTAGCTGGTTATTAGCGCGCCTGCGTCTACGCATCTGGCGCGCTGTTACTACCTCCTTTAATTTTCTACCACGCTTAATCGCGCCTACAACAGACTCCGCCTCGTTAGCGGAACCTAAAAACAAAATTGGACTAATTACTGCATCATTTAGATACATCATACTCCTCAACCCAGCATGCAATATTCTATCATGATACAAATAATGACACTTACATAACATTACTTATTCTATATTCCTCAAATATAATCCTACTGTTTCTTTATTTAATGACGATAACTAAATAATTGGGTCTAAATGGTGTTATATTCAGTTAATAACATTTTAACGAAAGTAAATCTAGTTACGGTTATTTCCCAGTCTTAGAACAGCCTAAAATAATCACTAAAATTCGGACGGTGACCTCAGAGTCATCCAAAAAAAACGCTGAGGAGGAAAATGGGTTTGCATTTTGTCAGACCCAGGACGGTTCTAGCCTTTCGAAAGTGTACAAGTATGAAACTCTTCCGCCTAAATTAATCCGCAACCTACCAGCTAATTCTTCCTTGGACGAATTGTTGTACTTATTGTTAATTGCAAGGTCAAGGAAATACCCAAACATTTCACCGCAGGCCCTATCTAAAGGGATCTAAAGTTTACGGTTAATGTCTGATAGAACCTCTGACGTATTTGTAGATCGAATCGGCAAAAAAAGGTACCATATACTATAACATTATGTTTTTGAATATCTGCAGCATTATTTCATTGTTTTCTTTATTGCATTTTTATTCCAAACTAGTAGCCATTACTAGAAAGTAATTATAATTCATCCATAAGTTTGAAATCTAAAACTGGAACGTTACAACATTCTAGAAGAGCGGTGACGACGGTTACGCGCCTTTTTACAACCAAAGTAGAGCTGCGAACAAAACAAATCTGCGTTTATCAGTTTAAAACGTCTAATAATTTCATACTACTTTTAGTTTTATAAAGTTTGTAATTATTAAAAAAACGTGTGTGCAGTTCACACGCTATCGAAATAAAGTCTTCCGAAATTCTCTTCGTATTATACAGACGCACACACACATATTAATAGACGTCAGCGCTCGGACGCTGTAAGAAATACTGTATAATGTCTTCTATCTCATTCTCTCGCACGTTAAATTTTATAGATACCTCCATCTCATAACCTCGCACATTATATCATAAACATGGTTGTTTCTTTTTACTGTCGCTTTTGCGTTTCAAGTTTTAAATCAAAATGATGTTCAAGAAAGTTGAAAATCTGCCGCCAAATACCAATAGGTATGTTCCGTCAGCTGCATTTGAGAGCTAGTTCGAATAGGTGCGTTCCGGCAGCTGTACTTGAGAGCCAGTTCGTCCACAGGTCTAGCTTATCGACCAACTTGGGCCGTATCGTCACTTAAGATCAGGTGAGATTATGGACATAACGCTAAACCTTTAACTATAATAAAAAGTCTTTTAAAGTGAAAGCGTATGTAAAATTAAACTTTCCTATAGTTGAGGTATCTTACATAGTTCTAGCCATTATAGACGAATATGTCGTTCTAAGTTAGTACCGTACACAATTTTCTTCCAAACAAGTTTCAATTAAAACAGTAGTATATTAATAAAACAAGGAGTCGGTTGTAAAAAGTATAATAAAAAATAATACTGAAAAGTAAACCAGAACTTAAAAATTAAGATATTACATTTTAACTTCAATGACTGGCCCAAAATTAAGCAAGACAGGATGAGCGCTACGCAAGTGCGCCAACATGAGAGCTCGCTGTTTAAAGCTCATACCACACCATTTGCAGTTTAACTCGTCGTGCGATTTCAAATGGGTCACCAGAGCCCTGTTCCTGGGGAACGTCTTCTCACATATTGGACAATGGAAATTCCTCTCCCCCGAATGCCTGACCATGTGCCGCTTCAATTCATAATTCGTTTTAAACTGCCACTCGCAATACATACAACTGAATTTGTACTGAGGTGGAAAATGAACGGAGCGGACGTGTGCCGCTCGTTTCCCACTGGTTTTAAAACACATATCACAGTGGGAACATCTGTAGGACACTTCGTTTTGTCTGTGAGCGTTCTTTAAGTGAGCCATCCTATCGTAATATCCATCAAACCGCATCTCGCAACGTGGGCATTCATATCTCGGTCCTTTAGCGTGTGCCGTTGCCTTATGAGAATCTCTAGCCGCCCTCATATTGAACACCTTCCCGCAGTCATTACAGGGAAATGACCCACTTATGTGGACCTCCGAATGCTTCCTCAAGCGAGGTGCCGTCATATAACCTTTCCCGCAACTGGTACATATATAATGCTGGTAATGTTCATTCATATGTTCGTAGAGTTTGAGGAAATTGTTGAAACCTTTGCCGCATATGACGCATTCCCAATCTTTGTTTAAAGCAAAGGGTAGGACACCATCTGGCCGGGTTTGATCGAAGTCAAAGCCGTGTTCTGCCACGTGATCTCGCATCTGCTTTAGGTCTGTTAGAGGGGTCGAGCATAAAACGCAAGCTGATCCCACTATATCCACATTTATCAACGGCATCTCTTTGAATTTACTATAGATATCTTTGATCTCGTGCCGCGTCGAGCACAGTTTCACGTGTTCCCTCAGCGGATCGCATTCGTTGAAGTTTTCCTCGCAGTAAGCGCACTTAAACCTATTCTTTTTCCATCTAAACGGGCACAGAGTCCAACACTCTAGGATGGCGGTCGCGTTTCGCTTCGTCACAATCCTGGCTTCGGCTCGGGCACTTCTTTTATAATATTTACTAGTTTCTTTTATCGGTTCAGTCTTAGGGTTTCCATCGTTTATCTCATTTCCGTTTGCTGTGTGCCCACGTTTTCCTAGAAATAGAAAAGTCTCGTCAATTTTTCTTCAGCAACATTACTTTTCTTTGCTTTACTTGGCTTTCTTCACATTACAAAAACGAGGATTCTGTAAAGTGACGTAAAACACGTTTCTGTTTTAATACTTGTTCCCGCGGCCCCGTTCGCGTTGAACTAAAATTTCATTTAAACATTTGTTCCCTTTTTATAACTTTTTCAATACAGCTTCCCCTATGCTTTCTATTGCTTTATAAAATAAATAAATAATTTTATATATAACAATAATAATTATACTTAAAAAATATTTATAATAATTTATACAAAATATCCATACTTCCATACTAATATTGTAAATGCCAAAGTTTGTTTGTTACGCTTTCACGCCTAAGCCGCTGAACCGATTGTGATGAATTTTGGTATAAAGATAGGTGGGACCCTGGAGACGGTGATAGGCTACTTTTTCTCGCGAAAAACTTAATGTAAGTTGTTAAAAAAGAGGGATAAACTTTGTACGAATCTTTTTACTGCGTCATTAGAATATATATATGGAGCGCCGAAATGTATGTACGCGCATAACTTTCAGTTTTTTTAATCTTTTTTTTGTGGAGCGTTTGTTCAGTTACAACATAACTGCTAAACGACTATACCAAATTGGATAATTCTTTTATTAACATGTTTATTATTATCAGGACAAGGTTTGTATAAAGAAAAAAACAACTAACATAACTGTTTTTTTTTTACATGACATAATATGACAAGTAATGAAGCGATGATGGCTCAGTTGGTAGCGTGTATGGACGCCGCCTCAAGGGACGTGGGTTTGAATAGACTATATTTAAATGTCATATCATTAAAAGACATTGAATTCATTGAAATCATAAACAAGTTTCATTCAGTAACCAAAACAAAAATGGAAACGATATTAGACATAGCCAGTTCTATTAATCTTAACGAATTGAAGTTGGAAGGCTGATAAGGATTGATTACAGCTAATAAAAATATAAAAAAATATAAATCGGTCAAACCGTTTTTGAGTATTAGCGAGAACAATGGACATCGATTTTGGGTTATACGGATATCACCGGGTCAGTTTTAGTTTTATAAATAAATACGCATTGCTCAAGACAGTTGAGTGTTTACCTAATTACATTTCCTAATTATAGGAACCATAGCTGACCCAGCGTCGCGCCCACGCCTCGCTACACCGGGATAAGTTAGTTAAGTTCTCCAGGAAGTCTAGCATCGACTCTCTTTAGAATAACACCTTCAGGTTAACAGTGTGTAGAGTCGGCTGACTATAGTATTAAGTTTAAATTGTATAAGCTCTACGAATAAACAGTCTAAAATCAATTAAACTAGTTTTTTTAATAACTTCATGTTCCCGTGAACTTAACTTCCTTTTTCTCATTTGTTTGTCAACTGTAAATATTCACCTACACAAGACTTTCTTGTTTTCTTTCTTTTTTTTTATCCATCTGGCTATTGACGTAATTTTATCGATGCCAAAAAGAAATGGTCTTATAAACACAACAGACACAAAGCAAACTCGGAACAGTTATTTGAGGATTTTCAATAAGGGGGCATCCGTTAACTACGTGAGGCAATTTTGTCGATTCTTCGGCCCACCCTCACCCCCGGGGTTGTCTTGAGATTTGATTCGACCCTATTCCCCTATCCATAATCTCAAGTGAGGTTTTTTTTTTGTGTAAATAATTTAATCTGTGCTTGATTATAATAGATTTATTAAAATAACAATTTTCTAATTTTTTTTTTAATTACTTACATTTACGGCTAGTATTTAAGAGTTAAGACTAGTATTTAAGTTTTTAGTTAACCTAACATAGTTTCTAAGAACGCAGCATAGAATCTCATTAATAAAATCGAACAATCAAATTCTTAAAATAATTATTCAGACTCGTGTACGGTCTCAGAGGTGACTACTGGAATCAACATGTCCACGTTACAGGTAAAAAATGAAATAGCTACCTTTTTAATTGAATTTAACCTCGTTTTCTCGGACTTCTTTGTCGCATTTTGACAATTTTTCTTACTGAAAAATGACGTGATATTTGCCGAACCACCCTACAGGCAACGTGAAACAACGTAAGGTTTGGCTCGACCCCCTTACCCTCTAAACGTCGCAATGTAATTACTGGATGTCCCCTAACGATTCTGATCTAATTTCAACCACCGTGTGCAAAAGTCAGTAAAATAAAATGCGTCAATGTATTAAACAATATTTATTATTCAAATAAATAAACTTACATCAAGCTAAATAAAATCCATCATATATTATTACTGTTTACATTTAAAACGTGTACCGATTACAGTGTAAACTCCATGTCAAAATACTCGATATGACGTCAAAGTCACTTACGGTATCAAAATTTCTCACGACTGATTGATTCACGTTTTAGTCCATATAATGATATTATCTCTGAACTAGCAGTGTGTGTGATTTCGTAAAATAAAAACTATTTAATATTTCTGGCCCGTTTTTGTAACTTTGCTCAATACAGCTTTCCTCCTATTGGTGGTAGCGTGATGTTAAATAGCCTAAAGCCTTCCTCATTGATTACTCTAGCAAATGCAAAAATAACATTTGGAATCCAAACGGTAGTTCCTAAGGTTAGTGCGTTCAAACAAACCGACAAACTTTCTTGCTTTATAATATTACAATGTATATTTACTGAGAACGAACATTAACACCATAATATACGAAGTCGTCTACGTATCGTTAAAGTCATTATCCACAAAGCTCAAAACATGACTTCAGCCATTCCACAAGACGACTGCGGTCGTTGTGGTCACGGTGAATCACTAATGACATAATTATTTTCACCATACACAATTTCACGACCCACACTCTATAACTCTTCAGTGGAATAATTGTAACGCACGCAAACAAGTGGAACGAGAAAAACGGTCGTGAGCATACATACGAGTTTACACTGTAAATCTAGACACAAACATCGGCAATGTACATGTAGCTTAACATTTCACCTAGCGCTTTTCTTTTGCCTAATTTTTTTTTATACTAGAAAGAAACGTACGCTCTTCATCTCATATTTTAGACTTAGCAAGACTAAAATCATTTTTAAGTACTAGTGTTTAGTTCCATTATAAGACTTCTTCTGGGCACATCACTGATTTACCGGTAAACAGGCTCGATGACCATTTCAACCAAGTTTAACTGCCCAAAGGTTATTTTAAACAGAGTCGTTATATCTTTCTTTCATGATGACCACAGCCTAATGGTAGGGTGATTTCTAATGTCCTCCTGGCTAGCTACAACCCTCAAGTTGAAAATCTGCCGCCAAATATCTACAGATGTGTTACGGCAATTGGACTCGAAAGCCGCCCACTAACTTTAGTGTATCCAGCATCATGAAACACGTATCCCTACATCTATATGCATTTAAAAAAAGATTTATGGACATTACATTTGACTGATTATCTTTCAAGTGAAGATCTTTGAAGAAGTACTACAAAGTAAAAAAGAATCCATCTCATAATATTGTTATTAGCTTGGTTACAGATGCCAGATCAAGTTTATGCCATAAACTCTACACATCATGTTCCAAATCAATCATAGTCTATAAACCTTGAGTATTATTTACAATTATAGAATCAAATTCGTAAGCTTCGTTAAGTATTCGATTACCAATTGACCGACTGCATCAAGGCGAAAACGTAACCGACTATAAGCGAAATCTCTAAAAGAATCTACCTATGAAAAGGCAAAGACATTAGAAAACCTTTATTTCCAGTACAGCTTTAGTGTTAACAATAAAAAAATGAATTTCGACCACTGAGTAAATAATATTTAGATATTAAACAGATACTAATAGAGGCAAGTACTTTTTGTCATAATCATTCTAGATCAAAAAAGGACATTGTTGGACCTAAGTCTCTTTAGAATATCGTCATAACAATCGAGCTGACGCTCTTCGCATTAAATGATGTTTCCATCAACTCGTCGAGTTTGTTATGGCGTATCTACTAACGTTACATCTTTCGCGGCCGCACTTGGTTTCTACGGGCTCAATTATTCGAGTAATCTACCCAGCCCACTGTAACTTAAAAGTCTAGCATTTTTAAAGATATGTTGGTCAATTGTGTTTTTGTCACTTTATTTCTGATTTGCTTATGCAGAGTACTTCCCTAACAAGTGGTGGTATAGTTTTGGAATAGAAGTTTTATTAATAGCAACTTGGAATACTCTGTATTAGGAAACAACTATATTTAAGTTGGCATTTCATGAAGCTTATACCTACTACCTGATTAATAATATTTCAGACATGGAAATGCTTTTTAGCAATATGTTTATCTAAAGAGAGTTTTGACGCGAACGCTCGCGAACAGCTACCACATTGATAACTGTACTCCGTCTCTTTCTTCGTCCGATGGGCCTTTACGTTATGATGGTACTTCTGCGACCTTGTCTTGAACGTCATATGACAAGTCGTACACTCGTACATATCAGCTCCAGGTTTGTAATTATGAAATTCCATTAGGTGTCGCTTCCTCAGTTCCCAAGTCGCGAACCTCGGTTTCTCCTTACAATAAACGCACATATACGGTAGAGTCGTGTGTTGCGTTTTTATATGAAGATTTCTCTCTTCCAGCGTTATGAATGTGGCTACGCACCGACTGCACGTGTATTTGTTATCATGCGGAACTTTCGTGTGAGCTATCAGAGCGGACTCTGTTATAAAACCCTCACCGCACGTGTCGCAGACGTAATTCTGATAGTGTTCAGCCGTGTGTTTCTTTAAAGAGATAAAATCTGTGAACTGGAATTTACATATTGCACATTTCCAACTGCTGCCGTCGTTCAATTTAAAAGGAAGCACTCCCGGCTGAACGTCGACGTTTATCGGCTGTTTATGATCATTCTTCAAATGGACCAAAAGATCGTCGAGTGTATCGATTGGCATGAAACAGAGTTTACACTGAAGATCTGTAATGTCAATCTTTAGGAATTCTTTGCGGAGTTTTCTGCTGAATACGTGCTGGATGTTGAAATTCGCATGTCGTGATGCCATATGCGTCCTAAGGCCGTTAGGGTCGTTAGACTGAACCCTACATAAAACACAATTGAAATTCTGCCCCCAGGTTCTAAATGGACACGCTGTGGAGCACTGTAAAATAATCTCCGTATTACTGCGATGTTTTAAAGCTTTGCCAAATCTCGGTTTGTATGTCAACTTGTAGCATCTGAAATTACGTTCGTGTTGCCTAAGACCATGCTCGGAGAGGAATGTCGCTCCACACTTTTCGCAGGTAAATATTCTAACATGGCTTCTCAGGTGTCCATTTATTTGTGAGAACTCTGGAAATGATTTATCGCACTCCAAGCACATCCACAACCCGGTCGGACCTTGCCTGTAAGGTAAAACTCCGAAAGGTACATCGAAGTTAACCGATACTCCGTGATCGCGAGAAATATGAACCATAAAGCTGTCTATATTGGGTATATCAGTCAAACACATGGTGCATTTAAAATCAGTTATGTCAACTTTAAGTCCGTCCACGACTTTATAGAATGCGCTATTGAAATCAGCGCTTGAGTGTTCCGCTTTCATGTGATCTCTCAAAGCTGACATCGGCTCAAACTCATCGTGGCAATAAGAACAGATAATCCGATTAAAACGTGTTTTAAACGGGAACGCGGTCGAATGTTTTAAAACCAGCACAGCGTTCTGTCTCTGCGGGTTCTGATTTACAGACCTTTCAAATAATCTCTTTTTTGGTCTACTCTCTGTCTCGAGTAATGCGTCACGTTTCTTTCTCGATCCTAAAAAAAAGAGAAAAGAACTATCATTATTATATTCGACAATATTCTCGAAAGTTCACACGTTCGTTCCGGTTATTTAAATATTCCATTCTACTAGTGTCAACAAATCAAATCCTTATAATTATAATCAAACATCAAAATGTTTTTTAGCCATATGTTTGTCCAGGAACAACTTCGTGGTAAATGCTTTGGGACAACTAGGACAAGGGTAATTTAGTTCAGTATCTTTCTTCATCCTATGCGTTCTCGTCATGTGATTGTACTTTCCGGAACGTGTTTTAAATGATTTTTGACAAGTCGTACACTCGTATTTATCCGTTCCAGTCTTGTAGTTATGCATTTCCATGAGATGCTTCTTACGCAGTTCCCAGTTCGCGAAACGTGGTTTCTCTTTACAATACACACACATGTAGGGCATCGAGGTGTGTTGAGTTTTAACGTGTATATTCCGATCGTCTAACGAAGAGAACGTAGCCACACAGCGACTGCAACTGTATTTATTCTCATGCGGTATTTTTGTATGAGCTATCATAGACGATTCAGTTATAAATCCTTCTCCGCATGTGTCGCAGACGTAATTCTGAAAATGTTCCGACGTGTGTTTCTTCAAAGACATGAAATCTTTAAACTCATTCGGACAGATAGTACACTTCCAAACCGAACCATCGTTTAACCTAAAGGGGAGGACGCCTATCTGAGCATCTAAATTGATTGGTTGTTGATGATCATTCTTCAAATGATAAGTCAAGATGTCAAACTGTTCTATGGGCATGAAGCATAATTTGCATTGCAAACCCGTTATGTCTACGTTGAGAAAATCTTTGCCCAGTTTTTTGTAAAAAGCTCCCTGAACATCGTAATTTGCATGACGTGTAGCCATATGAGATCTCAAGGAGACCGGATCGCTGGTCTGAAGGCGGCAAAAGACACAATTAAAATTCGCCTTCCAAGTTCTAAAGGGGCACGCGGTTGAACATTGTAGAATGATTTCAGCATTGGTCCGCGGCTTCATAACTTTTCCGTTACGTGGTTTATACGCGGTTCTAAAGCATTTCACTTGACGGTGGTGATCCCTGAGCGCGTGGTCCGAAACGAACATAGTTCCGCATTTCTCGCAGCTAAAATTCATAAAATGCGTGCCTATATGTCGCTTGAACGGTACGAATTCTGTAAACATTTTAGGGCAATAGACGCAGAGCCATTTACCGTCTGAATTCTGCTTATAAGGCAAAACACCGTATCTCGCATTAAACTTAACTGGCTTGTCGTGTTCTCGAAATAAATGATTCATTAACGAATCTACATCTTGTATATCAGCCGAGCATATCTTACATTTCAAACCGGTTATATCCACTTTTATTAAATTATCCTTTATCCTATAGAAGACATTACCGAAATCTGAATTGAGATGCTCGCCCTTCATATGATACCTCAAATCGGCTAAAGAATTAAATTCCCCATGACAGTACGCACAGAGGATTTGACTAAAACGTGTCTTAAAAGGAAAAGCCGTGGAAAATTTTAATATTAGCTCGGCATTACGCCGCTGAGGCGACTGATAGACAAGAACTATTTTCTTTTTTGTTTCAGTCTCACTGTCACTACGTCCGCGTATTCGCAGTGTAGACCCTAAAAACAAAAAAGAAGATGGTCAATGTCATTGTTCTCATACTACGGTCAAAAGTTTGGAAGCACAAGAAATGGGTCATATAGCTTTTATTATAAGGAAAAATTTTTCGACATGACAAAACTTCTACAAAATCATGATAAGTTTCTATCGAACCTAAGGCGACGAAGCAATTTCAAAAGTTAGTTATAACGCCTCCGGTATTCACACTTCACAGTTTCAATATTAAAGGAAGAAGTCAACAAAAAACTTGTCTAAACAATAATTCCAGCGTCTATATCTCTAAATTGACTTCCGGGTGGTGAGATCTCATATGGGTTTTCAAGCTGACTTTCTGGGCGAACTGCTTTTCGCAAAGCATACACACAAACCGTTTCGAATCACTGTGTATCCACATATGCTGGGTCAAACTCTTGTTCCTCATAAAACTCTTCAAGCATATCGGGCATTTGAACTGCTTTTCACCAGTATGACCCAATCTGTGATCTTCCATGCGTTTTTTAGACTCGAACTTTAGTCCGCAGCAGGTGCATATGAAGTTGTCATCCGTATGTGACAGTTTATAGTGGTTGTAGAACAGCTTCCGCGATTGGAACACTTGAGCACATTCGGGACACGTGTACGTTATCTCCGGACACCCGTGCGTCAACACCAAATGTTTCTGTTTTTGTTCCCACGACAAAAACCGTTCACCACAATAGATACACGCGAACGGCCAACAAGTCTTCGAACCTTTCACGTGTTCCCTCTTGTGAGCTGACGAAGGAAAATCAGTCCAACATTTTCTGCACATATACTGACCGGTGTGCCTGCACCTGATATGGTATTTCAAAGCTTCGATGGTCAAATAACGCCTGCCGCACGTATCACAGGTGTAATCGAGGTAATGACTTGTTGTATGCCGACATAGTTTATTAAGCGATGGTAGTTTGATATCACAAAGGGAACAATACCATTTATCCTTGTCCAACTTATACGGTTGCATGCCAATTTCATAATTGAGGTTCAAAGGTGCCGTTAATTTACTTTTATGCGAATCATGAATATGTCTGGCCATGTCTTCGATGGATTTGGCTGGTTCTGAGCATAACCTGCACTTCAGATTTGTACAATCGACCTTCAAGTATTCCTTGCCTTTACCAACGTGGGCGAAGGCCGTTGATATCGTGCAAGTTTCATGATTCTCATCAACGTGCCGTCTAAAATCTTGAGGGTCTTCGAACTCGTCGCAGCAGTAAACACATATCAACGTCTTCGTCCGCACTCTGAATGGATAAGCGGTCGAGAATTTCAATACAACCTCAGCATTCCTTTTCGCCTTTATATGCGGTTCCGTTTCTAGAAACAGAAAGAAATCCCTTTGTGACAAACTGAAATCCTTCGTATACGAGCTAGAGATGTAATAGCGAAAAAATTTGATTAATTTTGAATCGAATGAACCACAAACAGTGATATGTTCTGACGACACAACAATAAATTTTGATATCTTACGTAATAATTATGACAGGACTATTACAACAGTTAAAAAATCTGAAATACTCCAATTATGTTCCCTATGTTTATGTAGAAGCCATCGTTCTTATACTTGGTTACAAATCGACATAAAACTATAGATTATTAACTAACCAAACCCTAAGCCATAGAGTAGTAGCACTCACCGCCATAATAAAATAATCGAACAATAGATTTATGATACTGATCCCAAGATGTACCACTAATCCGGCAGATAGAACAGCTCTGAGGATTAAGAAAATGCACAACGGTATAAATAGTCAAGACGTCAAATTTTGATTAAATTTGCGAAAGTACGTTATTTTTTCAACTTTCAAGCACTCGAGAATAACATGGTACTGATATAAACTTAAAATATCGCGTTATTTATGAATACGAGTTCTCTCTTGGCACCCAGCCGTATGGAGAGGCTACTGTCACTGTAAAAAAAACACGATACGTTTTTGTTCCAAAGTTTTTTTTCTGAATATTTTACTTACGAAACAAACCTCGTGAACAACTGGAAACCCAAGTTGACAATGAACAATTAAAATGATCATGGAAAAAGATCCATCACCAATATGAATGATATATATCTTCAATTTAGTTGAAACAAATTGGAATCGTGAAAAAAGGTTCAGAAACTGGTATCTCATGAATTGACTGAAGCACACCAACAAACACGCATAGAGTTCTGCGTTACATTACTCTGCCATCACAATAATGAGTGAATTTTGAATAGTAGCGATACCTGTGACGGAAAATGGATCTTTTACAATCGGAAAAATCATCACAATCGTTAAACCCAAGACTCAGAAAAGGTACTAAGTAGTTATTATTGGACATGGTACTATTATTTTACACTACAGCTTCCTAAGATCTAGCCAGACGATTACGGTAGCTATGTATTGTTAACAATTGTATACCATGATGGAAAAGCTAGCAAATAAAAAACCAAACTGGTCAACCTTTCTAGCCAACCGCTCCTTTAGAACAATGCTAGACCCCTATACTTCACGACAGTCGCTAAATTAGAGGAAACGCGGATGGAATGTCTCCCACACCCCACATAATCCCCTGACATTGCTTCAACAGATTCCTATTACCGTTTTTCGGAATCACATTTTATTGATTCTCGCTCCCACAACTCTTTTAGCAATGAAATAAATGAACAACCTTTAAATGGGCGAAAATACATACACTATAACGGTACACACTTCGATTGATTAAATATATAACTTCATAATTAATTTTCCATACAAAACACTAATTTCATACGTAAGGCCCTAATAATAGAGTACAACGATGAGTACCTAATTAACAGCTAATGGTACGAGTTTGAACAACAAAGACATATGATAAATTAGAAGAACGATGAGACAACTTGTATTTATAGTTACATATTTCTTGGTACCTTAGAATAGATTGAATAATGAAAATTAATAGCCGGTTAATAATCTTCGTTGCTTTGAAAGGACGCGAAAAACATCTATGATAATTCTAAGAATTTCTGATAATGTTCATTCGAGACCCGAGACGGAGATCAATAGAAATTAATCATGTTCCTAACACAATCACACTATTTCATCGTGTTTCTTTTCCATATGCAGTCTCCAACTACACTTGCGAATGAATCCCTCGTCGCATTGCTCACATTTATAACGTTTCTCCGTTTCATGTATCTGCTTATGCCAACTCAGCGCTTTACTCCTAGCGAAACTCTTCGAGCACACCTCGCATTTAAACTCCTTCAGTTTCGTATGCTTCACCACGTGACACTTCAAGCTGGTTGTCGAGAAAAACCTCATATCACAATACGTACATTTATGAGGTCTATCCATCAAGTGATCTCTCTTTATATGAACGCTAAGCATTTTCCGGCTACTGAATACTTTATCGCATGACTGACATTTCGGGGTCGACGTCTGAATACCGTGGACTTCAGCGAGATGAATCTCTTTCTTCCTATAATCTTTGAAAGTTTCGATACAATACGCGCATTTGTTAACAGTTTCACGATGTGTATGGCTCATTCTCTCGTGTAGTCTCTTCGTGTTCAACGTTTGGAATACTTTCTTGCAAAAACTGCATGCGAACACGCCCGTTCTATGTTTGTCCGCATGCTGGGTCAGAGAGTTACGATTGACGAAGCCGACATCACACTTGGAACAAACGAAATTTCTATAATGTATGTGCATGTGATTCGCCATTACACGGAACTTTTCAAACGTTGTGCCGCACAGTGGACATCTGAGGACGTCGCTGTCAAACTTGAAGGGGAATATGTGGCATTTTATATCGTTAAAGATTTTCCTCTCGTGTTCGTTAACTAAATGTGCGATAAGTTGCTCGAGGCTCTCTATATCGGTGTTGCAAAGTTTGCAGCTGAGCGAAGTGATATCGAGTTTGACGACATACTCTGCCATATTCATGCACGTCATGAAGTTAGCTTTGGTTACGTCCTTGTGGGTATCTAAGGTGTGGGTTTTGAGCTGTTGCGGCTTCTGGTACTGCTCCTCGCAATAACAGCACGTGTACCCGATACCACCATAGCGCCTGATCGGCGTCGCGTTCGAACATAACAGTATCTCTTTGATATTGTTACGGTGCTTCAGCAGTTCCGTTTTCGGTGCGATTTTATATCGTTTAGAAATATCATCCTCTCCATTAAGGGATGAGTTACTACTTGCGTTTTTGTGGTCTACGCTGTTTTCATTGTCACCTATAAAGAAAAAACAAGTGATTATTCACAGAGGCGCATTGTCAACGTATTCTTTGTAGGTGTCTGTCGAAGAACTCATTTATAGTGTAAATAATAAACATATTTTTTTATAAAAGCACGACAAAGTGTTGCCAGTGTACAATTCGAAACTAATACTGAGCCCCGATACATTAGAAGTTCATTGGAGATCGTCGCTGTGATACTTCTGTAGAAACCAATATATATTTCGGTTGATCCTGAAACGCGATAAATCCAAAAGAATAGTAGAATAGTATGATAGACGCGAGTCAGTCGCGGAACAGATCCCTACCTTCCTGTTTAATTACAGAAAATACACCAGCTGATATCGAAACAGTACTGTTACAGCGATAATGGCCGACACAATCATAACATATTTATTATTTATCAACCTTCGCAGACGTCCAAAACACCTAGAGTTTAGGATACAGATGAACCCAGTTTTAGTGGTCACAACTATTTTATATTTGCGATACTTTCTAATATAACTATGATTTTCTCATTTATGGTGAATTATAATATTTATATATATTAATACGTGAAGCAAAAACTTTGTACTCCTTTTTACCAAATTCGCGCGGACGAAGGAGTATGAAATTTCGCACACTTATAGTTTATATAGAGAAGGAATGCAGAATGCCAATGTTTTAAAAATAGAATTATGCATAAAACATATTAAATCTATTTAAAAAAATCACACACTACCATATATTTGAAACATACACGCATATAAACTCTTTTGTTTATTGTTAAAATCTATGGTCAAATTGAGAATAGATTATAGATTAATATTGTTTGTCTTTACTGAATGTCAAACGTAACCATAATAAATACATTTATTTACATATATTAGTTATATTTTTTTATATTATTTTATTTAATAAATATTAGTTATATTTATTATATTAATTTTCATATAATTTGTTTGAAAAAATAAGCAAATTAACAGTATAGCCTTGGCGAAATCTGTGATTATAGAAGTATAGTCTTTGACAACAGAACCTTAATTATGTTCAAACTTATAAATTAAATCAATTATAGACGAATTTCGACAACTGGGTGACCACCAGTATATAAAAATATGTAGACACAAAATAGTTTATTTTTTCAATGTTTATCAACCAATTCATATTTGGTTACTAAGTTTTGATTAGCTTTTACAACAGTTGTGAGTTGGTAGACACGCTTAACCCGTTGAGAAACTTGCTCTCAAGTGCAACTGCCGGAACACACCTATTGGTATTTGGCAGCAGATTTTCAACTTGAGGGTGGTTGCTAGCCAGGCGGACATTAGAAAAAGACCTACCACCATGCTATGGTTTCCCTACGACGTTTTCCTTCACCGAAAGCTCAAGCTCATTGTAGGTAGACGGATTCGAACTCGCGTCCCTTGACGCAAAGTCGTACACACTACCACTGAGCTGTCATCGCTTCAAACTTTGAAAGACGCTGGCTCAATTATTATGAACCAAATTTTGACAATTGGACGAACCCAATAATTATTATTGACATTTATCGACGCCCGAATGATAATTTTTCATATGCGTAACGTAACTGATCTTCTGATTAAATTTTCTGCTGCACGCAACGCATTCGAATCGTTTTACGTCCGAGTGTATCCACATATGCTGACTCAAGTTCTTTTTTCTGGGAAAGGACTTCGAACAAACGTCACATCTGTACAGTTTTAAACCAGTATGCGCAACGACGTGCTGGTCCAGATGATGTTTCGTACTAAAATTTTTACCACAATACGAACAACTGAAACTCACGACCGAGTGTTTTATCGAGAAATGGTCCCTGTAAGCGCTTCTAGAATGGAATTCCTCCTCGCACTCGTGGCACGAGTATTTCCTTTTCTTCTCCCCGTGCACCTGCACCAAATGATCCTGCTTACATTTCCACGTCATGAACCTCTGCGAGCATAAGTGGCACTGGTACGTCCAGCACTTCGGCGACGAAGTCACGTGCTCCCTTTTTGCCTCCAGCGAACTGAAAGTCTTTCTACATTTCCTGCAAATCTGTTCGTCCTTCGTATGGGAAAATCTCAGATGCTGTTGGAGGGAGTTATTCGTCGTGTAAGACTTGCCGCAACCTTCGCACGTAAAATTCTTGTAATGGGACGCAACGTGCTTACTCAGCTGACGCAGGCAGGGGAAATTTCTATTGCAATCTCCGCATAGAAGTTTTTCGTTATCGAACTTAAACGGATGAATACCCAAGTCAGATTCAAAATTTATTACGACCCCGTGCGTTTCGAATATATGTTTAGCAATGGAGCGTAGTTCTGCGAATTTCTCGTTGCAAAGTTTACAACGCAGGTCAGTGCAGTCCGCTTTAACGTACCCTTCTGGGCAATGGGCAAACGCAATTTCTACTTTAAATGTCTGGTGTTCGTTTTCCATGTGTTGCCTAAACTGAGCTGCCTGTTGGAAGTCATCGCAGCAGAAGACGCACATTATAGTGGCTTCGGGCAGCCTGAACGGATACGCTGTCGTATGTCGCACTAAGACAGACGCATTGCGCCTCGCGACGGATAGCGGCGAGCAGTCTAAAACAGACAGAAATGCTTTGCGTCATTTAAATTTGCCTTTGTTTTAGTTACAACAAACTTTTCACGTGATCCTTGCTTTTTGGCTTATTTTCAATAACATGGATTTAGAGATACTATTAAAATTTCTTACTCACCATGGTCAGTTTTACAAATATGCTTCGATTCAGAACTCACTTCGAAAGGGATTTAGTAGGCTTAGCTAAACTACAATTAGGTCCATAAATAAAAAAATTGGCAGGAAGGTTAAGTTATGCTGCATTCGCTGTTCGTAAGATTCGACAGCTGACAGATATTGCCACTGCTAGGTTAGTCTACTTCGCTTACTTCCATAGCTTAATGTCTTATGGTATTTTACTGTGGGAGACAGCAGCTGAGGTAGACACCGTATTTCTTTTACAAAAACGATCAGTTTGAACCATTTACAATATGAGACGACCTCACGAATCATTAAAGGATAAATATTCGGAATTCGCTATTATAACTTTGCCCTCCCAATATATTCTTGATAATTTAATGAATGTCCGCAAAAACTTACAAAAACTAGAAATCGTTAAATTCCGCCATATTTTGAATACTAGAAATCGCGACAATATGGTCACTCACTATTTTAGACTAAGACAAGTAACAGTTTTTTTAGGTAATAGTGTCAAGTTTTATAATAAAGTCCCAAAGCACATTACTGAATTCCAGACAGTAGGATCAAGAACCACGTCAAACTGGTTTTGTTGTCAAAAGGCAATTATAGGGTGGATCAATATGTGAGCGATTGTGATGTCTGGAGTTGACACCCTTCTCTGTAAATTCGCTAATAAATACTATAACACATTAAACTATTGTATAAAAGGATAAGAACAAGATTTCAAAAAAAAATATGCAGATCGAGTTTCTTGCCGGTTCTTCTCGATGACTGCTTTACTTACAAATAATCAGCGAATATATCAATTTTTAAAGACGTTTTTCTAGCCATGCCATTTTTCCCAATCTCTATCAATATTAATAACTTACACATCAACACTATACCTAGTCGAGTAGTATATTATTAACTTTCATGTCGTTATTACCTCTGTGAGTTAATAGAAACACTTTGTATTTCACTACCATATTTACAGTTTATTTTACTTAACAAGAGTAAATACCCATTTAAAAGTAATTCTCCCGCCTAGATGACTAAGAGGAATTCCGAATAAAACAAAAAACTTATGATGTCACATTCTTTTTAATATAGATAAGAAACAAAAACTGTCTATCCGACACGTAGTCAAATAAGACATTACCATTCCTCGATCATAAATATATATACTCATATCACGGAATCGATAATAACAGTCCATAAACTATTTATAAACAAACTATTTTTTTTAAAACACTATCTATTATATTGTTAACCATAAGATAATAAACACTACTTATATATTACGATAGGTAACAACTCGAACAAAAAAGAGAAAAAAAGAATCTTCTGTAGTAGTATCTTACATTTTTTTTTTAATTCTAGTTCGGTAAAGTGACTGTACTTCCCCTGATGGTAAGTTTCAGTACAGTCCAGCAACAGTAGTGACTGCAGTAGGGGCAAATGTCCTTCGTCAGTCGCAACTGTCTTGTCGGCCCAAGCATGTGATAAAGGAAAACTTAAGCAGCAAAGTTTATGGCTTTGTTCGCTATACACTGCGAAAACTGTAATGTGTGACGTCAATCAGTATACTGAGAAGCCGTTCCTAGATAGTTTTAGCTATACTGATTCATCTTTACATCGGAACGCAGTCCAGTAAACTGTTATCCATGTTTGTTCGTGTCCAAGGGCGAACACGTGCCGCAGCTCTTTTCAATTGTCACGTCATCGTTATAATAAGTAACACTTCAGAAACAAATTTCGATCAACTCATATATAAAGCGGAGAGACGGAACATTTGAGTAATGTTCCAACTTGCTGATGAAATAGAAAACGATATATGAAACAATTCTAGTGTTTGGTCCTTAAACGTCCAATTTTCATACAAGTGGCCTCGCTATGGAGATTTTACGGGAGTGTGATTAACAGAAGTGTATTATACATATACTTTAAAGATTAAAAAAAAACGCATATATAATGCCTAATTTTCAACCTTCAAGGACGTCTAAATCTTTTTAATACATGTATTCATATGTAATAAGACATCGTCTGCCTGCCGAATCCACTAATTTCAGATATAAGATTCTATCGCCATGGCCATGATTGTGTTTACTGTGATCGTGTTTTTTTCTCACTACCCTATTACTAGTCAATCTTTGATCTCAATATTAGCTTAGCTAACGTTGCTCAAACTGATAAAGAGCGACCAATAGAATCTGTGCCAATTAGAAATCACACAACTCTGGATGCCGCGTCTTCATATGCGTCTTCCAGCTGACCCGCTGATTGAACTGTTTATCGCACATTTTACATTCGTGCCGCTTCACCTCGCTGTGGATCCACATATGCTGGGTCAGAGTCGACTTCCTGGAAAACGATTTCGAACAAACCGCACACGTAAACGACTTCTCCCCAGTGTGAACTGTCATGTGGATATTCAAAGCGTTCTCTCTATCAAACTTGCGACCGCAGCAAGCGCATATCCAATGGTCCGTCGTATGCAAGATCTTGAAATGATTCCGCAAGGCGTCCGGTTTGGAGAACACAATCCCACATTCGATGCACGGGTACTTTTTCTTCGGTATTCCGTGAGCACGTTCCATGTGCTCTTGCTTGATCTTCCAATTCTCGAAGCGGTCGCCACACACGTTGCAAATGTAAAGGCAACAGATTTTCGAATTCTCGAAATGGACCCGCATCTCCTCCAGACTGTCGAACGTCTGTTTGCATTTTCTACAACGGCGTTGTTTGCTCGCAAGGCGGCAACCGTATTTAATATGATACGAGAGAGATGTGGCCGTCGCGTAAGACTTGCCGCAGGATTCACAAGTACATTGCAAAAAGTGCTTCTGTATATGCCGACTGAGCGTACATATATTGGGAGCTTTATACTCGCAAACTCCACACAAAAGCGCATCTGTTTTAACCTTGAACGGTTGCAATCCAATGTCATAGTCAGAATCGATCGTTTTATTGTGTGTTGTCTTTAAATGCATCGCGGCCGTTTGTACCGTATCCAGGAGTTCATCGCAAATTCTACATCGCAGATCTGTGCAATCAACTTTAATGTAGCCTTCATGGATGTGTGCAAAAGCTAACGTGACTTTAAAGTGTTTGTGAGCGTCCTCCATGTGTTTTCTGAATTCATTCGGATCCGGGTAATTCTCACAGCAGTAAACGCAAACCATTGTACTCTCTGGAAGCCTAAACGGATACGCCGTTGTATATTGAACTATCGTCTTGGCGTTCAGTTTCGCGATGTACATCGGATTTTGCTCTAGAACAAAAGAAATGTTCTTGGTCATTTATATCTTTACTGATAGTTTTCTTGGTTACTCTTAAGTCGATGTATCTCGTTACCTTTGCGAGCAAAACAAAAATATATAAATGTCCCAAAAATATATTACATACGTTCTCTATATGTAATTAAAATTGCTTAAACTTCAGCAGAATTTCATATTACTACTAGAGTCACCAATCAAGTAAAATACCTCATACGTGACATAATATAAATCCTGAAAAATATATTAAGAACAGTATTTTCGTCCACTATTTTAACTTGTACTGGATGATTAAATACCGAGTAACCAACGTCATCGTTTTCAATCCCAGCCGTTGAGCTACTACAAAGATTCTTACTTTACAGTGGGTCGAAACTTTACCTGGTTTACTTCTATACATTCCAACAGTCAATCGTCATATAAGACCAAAGTTCGACTAAATGATATATAATACATATGTACATATATATATTTAATCGAAATGGTTACGATTAAATTCGCTGAATTACTGAACCGCAATAGCTCAAACAAAGGTATTTTCACTGTTGCACAAGCACACCACAGTTGTTGTTTTGGCTTACTTTCTAAAGTTTTGGCAGTACTTTCCAAAGTTTACAAAAATGTGAAAATTGTTTAGGCTAACATCAATAGTCAGTATGCAAAAAAGGCAAAGACCACACTCGACCCATCCGTCAATCGTAAAACAAACGAGTCGTTTTAACTCTGCACTTGAAACTACAGTAAGCATGTATGGTAAGTACCTTAAACTATTCCGGTTTTAAAAATGGCGCCCAATAGTGTAGAAAGTATTATTTCAGTTAAAACACGACCTAACTCGTCAACTGAACCAACTGGTCAACAGAAGAACCAGTAATTTTGCTCGATTATAAAAGGCACATGTTCGAATACAGGTTCCATCGATCGTTTAAGTAAATATTAAACAGAATACAATCATTTCAAAAATCACATAAATCAGGATGCCGTGATTTCATATGAATCTTCCAACTGATACGCTGGTTGAAGGGTTTATCACAAATCTTGCATACGTGCCTCTTCACTTCGCTATGAATCGCCATATGCTGCGACAAACTTGACTTAGTCGAAAACGATTTCGAACAAACGGTACACGAAAACAATTTCTCCCCCGTGTGAACGCTCATATGTTTATTCAGGGCAGATTCTCTTGCAAACTTCTTCCCACAACTACTGCAGACCCAGTGATCAGTTGTGTGCACGATTGTAAAATGACTACGCAAAGCATCGGGGTTCTTAAAAACCACACCGCACTCGAGACAAGGGTATTTCTTTTTCGGAATACCGTGAGCATCCTCCATATGCTCCTGCTTCAGCCTCCAGTATCCGAAACGCTCACCGCAAGCGCTGCAAATGTATTTACCGCACATTTTCGAATTCACTAAATGCGATTTCATTTTCTGCGGCGTATCGAAAACCTCTTTACATCGTCCACAACGGCGCTGTTTGTTCGCATAACCACAGCCAAATTTGATATGATACGAGAGAGATGTCGCTGTCGCGTAGGACTTTCCGCATGTGGGGCAAGTGCATTGCAGAAAATGCTGTTGTATGTGCCTGTTAAGTGTGCAAAAATTAGAAGCTTTGTAATCGCAGACTCCGCACAAGAGCATATCTGTTTTAACTTTGAAAGGTTGTAAGCCAATGTCACACTTAAAATTTATATTTTTACTGTGAACCGTTTTTATATGTACCGCGGCATCTTTTATCCTCTCAAATCGTTCGTCGCAGATTCTACAACGCAAATCAGTGCAGTCGACTTTAATATAGCCCTCATGGACATGCGCGAAAGCGACATTCAAGTTAACGCCTTTGTGAACGTCTTCCATGTGCTTTCTGAATTCATTCGGATCCGGGTAATTCTCACAGCAGTAAACGCAAACCATTGTGCCCTCTGGGAGCCTAAACGGATACGCCGTTGTATACTGAACTATCTTCTTGGCGTTCAGTTTCGCGACGTACATCGGATTTTGCTCTAGAACAAAAGAAACGCTCTAGGTCATTCATCTGTTTCTTTGATAATTCCGTTGATTTATCATTGAGTGTTTGTTATCAACGTTCTCACCAAACAAGAGTCTGTGCAAACGGAAGAAATGGAATTACTTCGTATAGAGAGATTATACTGATCAATCTAAATTCGATAACACAGTTCATTCAGACCATAGGCAAGACAAAATACACAACTAATTCAGAAGATTCTTTTTTAATAACCCTTATAATAAAATATACAATTTTAAGTTATTATCGTCAAACTACAAGAACCTGGGTACCTATGTAAGCAAAGGATTAATAGATATTCCTTGAAATATAATTATTAGTAGCCATAGAAGCGCACTTTAACATCTTGTCATTAATATCCGTGTTTCTCCTACGAGTTACATTAAACAGACTGAAAAGACTCATTTTAGCCGCGGATCCATCATACGTCGAGTATGAAACTTCATTCATGAGCGGTATTAATATATCTGTCCTTTTTTTTTTTATTCTTAAGGTTTAGCGTTATGGCCATAATCTCACCTGATATTAAGTGACGATACGGCCCAAGTTAGTAGACACGCTAAACCTGTGGAGTAACTGGCTCTCAGTTCTGTAGCACTGTAGATATTCGCTGAAACGGACTCTTAAAACGTATCCTTTTTTTGCCTTGTCGTTCACGAATTCATAATTTAGAGCATCATAAAAATACTGCATTTCATAAAAATATCGATCAGAGTACATAGGACAAAAATATAGACCTTAGTGACCTACTAGATTCGATCGGCGAAAAATTGAATGAAAAAAAGTGCGTATATCAAATGTAGGGTATAACTTATTAAAGCATATCTACCAATTTTTGGTATACACACGCACCGCATATATCAATGTGATACATTCAATCTGTATACGTGATAGGAAAATCAATCATGGACGCGCATATTTTTTAATACAAACTTTTCCTCTCTACGTAAAAGTGCTCTTAAAATAGAACCTTTATAATTTTTCATAGACCCAGAACCTGCAATTTTTTAAGGCGATATCAAATAATAAAATAAACATGTATTTTTTATACAACATTTATTTCAAATAAAAACTCTGAACAATAGGGATATTAGTATTTTATATAATACAAAAAAAATAATATTCACTATATAGATGATTCTTCCCGATAATTTTGCTTGAAATGACGAAAAGAAGTTGGCAAGATATTTGAGCAATGAGCTTTCACTGAGATGTATTATTACTGTCGTTTTATACACAAACTGTGTCCGTCACATCGTTGACGCGGAACTAAAACATATTTAATCATTTCTGACTGTTTTTTGCACGCCTCATAAGCGTAGCGTTGCGGGTGGGTACTACTGTCACTTCACGCAAAACAACAGATTTTTTCAAACTTAAAATGTCTCTATTTATGACATATTTCACTTGTAAATATATAGACATATCAAGAAAAACTCTATACTTAATACTCATGATAATTTTAATGCCATTTTTGTTACTTACACTAATTAAAAAACTGTTTAAAAAGTTCTGTCTTAGACTTCCGTGTGTCGGAATGTGCGGATCCTGAATGAAACTTTACTAATCGAGTCCTTTTCTTTCCTACGCTTCAGTATAATCAGGAATAGAACCCTAATAAATTTCACGGTCTGCTCCGATGTGGTTCAATTGTTACTGAATAAATAAATAAAAAAAAATAGATTATAAGGCGTGCACTTTAAGATTTTCCAAACAAGTATAAATAATTTTGTTACTTTAACCAATACAGCTTTGCTCCTATCGATAATAACGTGATGTTAGATAGCCTAAAGCCATCCTCAATGATTACTCTATCAAATAGAAAAAGAAGTAACGAGCGTACGGAATAAGCGTTGCGCTTTGCGGGTTTGCACTGAATTCACAGAATTGTATTCAGTTATAATTTAAAAATCATTTTTTTTTTAATTTCAAAGTTTGCAACAAATAGTAAAAATTATATTATAGCCTGAAAACAAAATGGATAAGAAGGTTATTAATTTAAATATATATCATCTACATTTAAGAGATAAAGATTTTCGTAATAAAATGGTTCAGATCAGACTAGAATAGTTTTTAAAGCCTTGGACCTGAACATGATTTTGAGAACGAAAGGGCCGGTGCCTACTAAATAACAATTTTGATCAGATGAGACCTGCTCAAGCTATGATAGCTCAGTTCGTAGTGTGTACGGACGCCGCGTCATGGGACGTGAGTTTGAATCCACCCGCAATGAACTTGAGTTTTCAGTGAAGGAAAACATGGTGATGAAAGCATAGCATGATGGTAGGGCTTTTTCTAATGTGCGCCTGGCTAGCTACCACCCTCAAATGGAAATTTGAGTGAGCCACGTGAACGTTATAGCGAACGTCACGTATTCGTTAAGGCACGTCCCTCTACGAGATTGCTGGATTCTGACCCCCATATAAAGATACTAGCTTTCACCCGCGGCATTGCTCGCGTTAATATTGTGTCAAACAATTCTGATGCCGGTACCCGATATTTTACATAGATTATATCAATGTAGTCTGGTGTAAGAACATTATTTGTGCTCGTAGTCTTTATACGCAGATCGTTCACTATTTTGGCGATAGTTACTTACACATAAAAGATAGATATATGCTGTCGCGGACTTTTTGGCAGGACTATTTAAGATTAACATTTCCATTACAAATTATATACGTGTAACTTTAACGGTTATGGCAGCGCACTCCAGAATTGCTCGCATATGGTACAAAATTTTTCCTATTTACTTGACCCTTATCGTTATATTATGGACAATTCACACACTATCTCTATAAATTATAACCTATGTGTTATTCTAATGCACAAGCTATACTTTTGTAAAGTTTCATCAAAATCCATTCAGTAGTTTTTGCGTAAAAGAGTAACAAACATAGCCATACATACAAATTTTCGCGATTAAAATATTAGTAAGGATCATCTAAATGTTTTTTGTTTTTATATGCAAATGTACATGTAAATGTGCAAATGACATAGGTAAAGCTAACAGCTACTAGGTACCAGAAGTTTGGCTGGTAGCAAAAATACCGATGCTTACGTTGTTAGGTGACCTTCAAAAATCAACCAACTCTGGATGGTACGATTTCATATGCGTCTTCCAACTGACTTTCTGATTGAACTGCTTGTTGCACGGTTTGCATTCAAACCTTTTCACATCACTGTGCAGCCACATGTGCTGTTGCAAGCTTGCCTTCCTCGAAAACTGTTTGGAGCATATTGTACAAGAGAACAGCTTCTCCATCGTATGGCCGAGCTTGTGTTCATCGAGACCCCGCTGAGACTGAAATTTGCGGTCACAGCACGGGCATTCGTAGACGTTTGTGTGACAAGTGAAAAAATGCCGCCCCCGTTGCTTATTACTTGTAAAAACCTCAGAACATTCTGGACATGGAAGAGTACTATCCCCACATCCATGAACCTCGACTAAATGAGTCCGCTTCAACGTGTAAGTCATGAAGCGCTCTCCGCAAATGTTACACAAATTTTGCCAGCACCTCTCAGACTGCCGCAAATGTTGGTTCCTCGCTTCCAAAGTATCAAATGCCTTTTTACATTTCCTGCATATACGTTGGTTGCCCACGTGTGCGTACTTGATATGCTTCCTCAGAGGCTCCGAGGACGAAAAAGATTTGCCGCACTTTTCGCAAGTGTATTTGGCGAAATGTGTCTGAGTGTGTCTACTTAGACCGCGTAAATTCGGAAAGCGCAAACTACAAAACACACACGACATCTTATTGTCGATAAGCCTGAAAGGTTGCACGCCTAAATCGTATTGCAAATTAAATCTATGCATCAGAAAGTGATCCTTCTTCAAATGTAACGCAATGTCGTCCAGACACTCGAAAGACTTCGTGCAAAGGCGACAACGGAGGTCTGTGCAGTCAACCTTTATATAGTAACCCGTAGGTATATGCGCGAACGCGGACCGTAACGTGAACTTGGTATGTTTAATCCTCATGTGTTCGCGAAAGATCGAGGGATCACAAAAACTCTCCGAGCAAAACACGCAAACCATAGATTCTTCGGGCAGTCGGAACGGATATGCCGTTGTATATATCACTATGACCTCGGCATTCCTTCTTGCGATGCTCATCGGGTCAATTTCTAGAACAAAGAGATAAGGTCGAGTGTCATTTCTATATATAATTCGATTTCATTTTATAAACATTACCTACACGATTACTGTAAGCCTCAATGGCATAGTTCAGCATTCGGCAAAGTTACTATTTTTTCGACATAGACACCCACTAAAAACGGGTTTGACGCATGTCGAACACGATTGTTATTACATATTAAAAATGGTAAACAAATGTCTGCCGTGAAGACCAGTTGTTAATAAAATCTAAACATTTTATTAAGGACTTAAAGGCTTGATGATTCTTTATGTATCCCCTTCATGTAGACTTCTGTATTATTACTGCGAATTTCAGTCCAAATCGTGTATTTAATTTAAAAGACCTTAATGACCCTCAAAAATATAATCCTTCCGAAATGCAGTGAGTAATTACGAGAAAACGTTGGATCATGTTAAAAATTATACGTAAACTTCTAATCAATTTGCTGTTGATGACGATGACAACTCTTCATATGATTACTCCAACTCGATTTCAACGAGAAAATCTTTTTACACGACCCGCACTCGAAACTCTTACGGTCGTTGTGAATCAACATGTGCTGTTCGAGGTACCACTTTCTCGCGAAGGACTTCGAACACGTACTGCACGTGAACGATTTAGCACCCGTGTGAACAGTCCTGTGCCTCTCCAGGCAACTTCTCGTCGTAAACTTCCGATCACAGTGAGCGCACGACAAATTGTAATCCGTATGCGAAATTATAAAATGGTTTCTGCGTTGTTTTAAATCCGGGAACACTTCAGTGCATTCAGGACATCTATACGTGACAACGTGGCCGTGAATTTTAATTAAATGCGTTTTCCGCAGGTGCGGTGTCATAAATCTCTCCCCGCATACGTTGCAAGAGTGCAGCCAACATTTTGGCGAGTTCGCTAGGTGTTCCTTCTTCGAGTCCAAGTTATCGAAGCTAGCTTTACATTTCCTGCACACCTTTCCGTCAGCAGCATGCACGGTTACGAAATGGCTGTTCAATGAAGCTGACGATGCATACGATTTGCCGCACATCTCGCAAGTAAACTTTACGAAGTGCGTCTGAGTGTGCCTGCTCAACGCCCTTAATGTATAAAACTTCATGCCACATATAACGCAAGAATACTGATTCATATGAACTTTAAACATTTGCAAGCCTAAATCGTGGTCTAAATTTAGAAACCGACCCTCACTATGATTCGTCCTTATATGGACAGCCAAGTCATGCAAAACATCGAAAGAATTCGAACACAATCTACAATGCAGCTCAGTACAGTCCACTTTTAAATAATAAGACACTGGTACATGAGCGAATGCGGAAGACACATTAAATTTCGCATGATCGTTTTTAACGTGACTCCTAAAGTCATTCGGATTCTCGAAACTCGATTCACAGAACACGCAAGTCATGGAATTCTCCGGTAAACGAAATGGGTATACTGTCGCAAACTGCAACAAGACCTTGGCATTTCTCCTCGCGATGGACATCGATTCGTTGACTAAAACAAAAAGAAACAACCATACGTCAGAATCGGTCTGTCAAAGAAAGAGAAAGAGGGAATAATTAAGTACGAACGCTTATGAAAAATGTTACAAGCTGACACAGACAAGTACCCAGCCCTATATGTAGATGTAATAGTATACGCATTGCAACAAAATTCTTAACGTACCAAAGGAGCTAAAAATCCTACATTTATAAATTGAAAATGAAGACTTAATTTGGTATTAGACGACATACTTTAAAAATTATGCGCGTCTCCAATTTAGAGTCGAAAGCAACACATGATACGTTGACTTAAAGACGAAATAATCCAACAAACTCCGTATATGACTTATATTTTACATACTAGCACTCATGATCCTTTATCACATTAAGTTGCGCTGCTGTGAACGTATCATTAAATACTGAAAAGGGCAGTACAATTTCTGCCGAACCCGCTATTCAATTACAAAAGACGATATGAAAATTAAAATAGTTACTAATTTACCATTTCTTTTATTTATAATAAACAATATAAAAATGATTGCACAAACAACATACATTATACTCCATTAATCGTTATAAATTATCTAAAACAACAAAATATAATATATTATTTTAAAAAAAGAAACCTTACATCAAGGTATAATTTTTCTTAGTAAATTAATATGATAATCACTCTCGAGATGTGCGAAAACAGATAACCGGTTTCGGCCAAGCCATAATCTTATTCCTCCATTCCATTTATAACTTTACAATGGCACATAGCAAGAATGATTCAAATCAAATAGCAGTGATTGTTTCTCTTGCTTCAAAATCAGTTATTCCCTAGGTGACCAAGCCGCAACTCACATTCATGATCTTTATAATGCAGGTATCACCTCTTGGTTTCCATAAAAACCATGACGATCAATATATAAAGTTAGTGTCTTGCCATTTTTTTGGGCCCACGCATTTTGACTCGTGACCCACTAATAGCTTAAGATACATACTTTACGAAATGTCGAATTAAAAAAATATTTCATTGTCATAACTAACTTACCACTTACATGGTGGTAGGGCTTTTTCTAATGCCCGCCTGGCTAGCTACCACCCTCAAGTTGTAAACCTGCCGTCAAATACCAACAGGTGTGTTCCGGCAGCTGCACTTGGAAGCCAGTTCCTCCACAGGTTTAGCGTGTCTACCAACTTGGGCCATATCGTCACTTAAGATCAGGTAAGATTATGGCCATAACGCTATACCTTAAGTATAAAAAAAAAACTGTAAACAGGAGAACGATGTTGCAATGTTTTAAATATTTGCTATGGTGCCACCACCCTAAGATTTCAAAATCGAGAGCATAAATTTGACATTATTATTTTTCCCCTCATCGAAATTAACCAAATCCGGGTGATAAGACTTCATGTGAGTCCTCCAGCTAACGCGTTGATTGAACTTCTTATTACACGGCTTACACTCAAATCTTTTAAACTCATTATGTATCCACATGTGCTGGACTAAGTTCTTCTTCCTCGAGAACGATTTCGAGCAGCTGCCACAGTGAAACAGCTTCTCCTTCGTGTGCACAAGCCTGTGTTCCTCAAGATTCCTCTTCGTGTCAAACTTCAGCTCGCAGCAGGCGCATTTGAAATTATCGTCCGTGTGATTAATTTTAAAATGGACGCGGTACTTCTTCCTGCAGTCAAACGTTTGCCCGCACTCGGGGCAACTGTGGTCCTTCTTCTGTGTTCCGTGCACCTCGACCAAATGATTCTGCTTCAAGTTCCAATTCATGAACCTCTCGCCGCACATATTACACACATGGGACCAGCATCTGCGCGATTCGGTTATGTGGGTCCTCTTCGCGTCCAAAGAGCTGAACGTTCTCTTGCATCGTCTGCAAATCCTCTCGTTGTCGATGTGTGAGAATCTAATGTGACCCTTTAGCGCGGTGCTGGTCGAGTAGGATTTGCCGCAGGACTCGCACGTAAACCTCAGAAAGTGCGATTGCGTGTGTCGGCTCAATTGGCGCAGTCCTAACAGTTTCGCTTTGCATATCGCGCACTGTAGCCTATCCTTGATAAGCCTGAACGGCTGGATTCCAATGTCACAGTTGAAGTTCAACGGTTTACCGTGCACAGAGTGCAAATGTCTAGAAATGTCATCTAAATTCTCGAGTTTAATAGCGCATATCCGGCAGTAGATGTTTGTGCAGTCCGCTTTTATATAACCCTCCGTGCAGTGGGCAAAGGCCATACGTAAGTTGACCGTTTGATGGTCATCGTCCATATGTTTCCTGTACAAGGCGGGGTCTTCGAAACTGTCCCCACAGTACACACACGTCATATTCTGATCGGGCAGCCTGAACGGGTACACTGTTGAATATTTGAGGACAATCTCGGCGTTCCGCCTCGCGATGCTATAACTTTCATTACTCTTTTCTAGAACAAAAGAAAATGCCCTTGGTCATTCGTTTGGCCTTTTCGATTCCTTCTAACCCTGATATTATTAATATGTTTTGATGACGTTCAAACTATAATACTCATTTTAAAAGTACGAAACTAACACTTAAGACGTTTTTACGCGTTTCGATTAATTTTCTTACGGAGACAGAATGAACTTTGACGGCATATACAGACCAGCTGTCGTCACGAAAGTAAAAGTTGAAGGGGTTAAATAAATTAATGGAATTTCGTTTCCAAGTATAAAAATTCATATTTATCTTTTGGACCAGGAGGCTCCAAACTGCGGCCCGCGTGCCAAATTCGGCACGTTTTATTGTTTTTACTATTACTATGATAAGTTGAAGAAGAAAACACATAATTATTATTACTCCTTTTTATTTACTCGCAAAGTAACAGTTACCTAGTATCAGTCATTCGACACTCAATACAAAATAGTAATAGAAACGCAAAAATAGCGTATATTTGCTTAGCTCGCGCACTGTGCGACTAGTCTTTAGAAATATAATTTTCAAGGTAGAAAAATTAAAACTCTTTTGGCCCTAGGAACTTACAGAAGCAATCATTATGTCCCTAAAACTATAAGTTTAGAGAACCATGTTTTAGACGATACAGTAGAATTTCTAATATTCAATCCGATTCAGTTATTAATAAAAGTTCTGTTGATACCAATATTACTAAATTTAGTACCTATATTTCACTTAATAAAGATAAGCACAGTCTAACCGCCATTGAGCACACAATGCGAGTATTAGAAATACCTTGAAATTTACATGTTTGGATACCGACATATTTCAATGCACTTTCCTATGAACAAAAAAAACACAATCATCTGTTACTTCTAGAAACCAAGCGTTCATAATCATTTGGATGCCGTTCTCTAATATGAACCTTCAGTTTACTCTTCTCGACAAACAGTTTACTGCATACCGTGCACCCGTGTTTCTTGCTGTCATCGTGCGTAACAAGATGACGCTTTAAATTCTTCTCTTTGGTAAAGGTCTTCGGGCACTCGCTACACTGCAGCGGCCTGAGCCCCGAATGCTCAGCTAAGTGCTCACTGAGGTGGCGTTTCGTCCGAAACTTCTGGTCGCATTCCCCGCACTTATGGTCATCGGTGTGCGTTACTTTAAAATGAAAATACAATAGAGTTCGCTTCCTGAATACCCTATCACAGGCTGTACACGGGTACACCCTCTTCTCTATCCCGTGAAAAGCTTCGAGATGGTCCTGCCTACGTTCCCAAAAGAGGAAGCGTTTTTTGCACAAATTACATCGAAACGGATAACATGTCTCGTTGCTGCGCACATGTTCCGTCCTTTTTTTTCGCAGACATCGCATATAACCCGACAATAATGCGAACCGGTGTGCACGGAGAGAGCTTTGAATCCAGTGTACTTTCTATCGCAAACTATGCACACATAATGATTCCTACGCAGCTTCACCGGTACAAGACCTAAACTCTCCGTAACGTTTACTTCGCGATTATGATCTTCGTTGAGGTGCTGTGCGATTCTCTCCAGTATAGGATAACGCGTGCCACAGAGCCGACAACGCAAGTCGGTTACATCGACGCGGATTTGTTTTCTATAACATTTTAATACAACAACAGCTTTGTCAGTTTCCTCGTGGTCCGAATCAACGTGGAACCTGTAAAGCTGGGGATCTTCAAAACTGCGATTGCAGAAGGGACAACGGTAAATGCCGGTGCTGTAGCTTATAGGGTAAGCGGTTGTCTCTCTCAATATTATAATAGCGTTTTGAAGAACGCGATCACGTTTTGCGACCGCATTCAAACGAGACGATAGACTAGCGGTATTCTCATTTTGCACCTTGTTATCGCTCATCTCCGTGGGTTCATCGTCTAGAAAAAAAAATACTTCAGTTCCCACTTTGTTTATTTCAACATTTCTCACAACAGGTATACTCGATTTATTATTATGAATACTAAAATTGTACAATAATTTAGCATAGCTCAAATACCTCAATACCGTCTTTCCGAAAGTCCTTTGTTTTCGGTTTCGAGAGAGAGAAAGAGCGATATGTATGGCACATACACGCTTCAATGAAAACGTATCAAATTAATAAATCTAAAATATTCAATCCATTTGAATAGTATCAAAGAATCTTATCAAATGAATGAATGCAAGGTACTAGTAGAGATCTTGGAGTTAAAAAAATATTAGTGCAGTCAATTGATTTATGAGAATAACGTTTAATGGTTGGTAAATCTCTTTACTAATCCGCTTTCCACGTTTCTCTTGGCCGGCTACGTGTGGGGAATGTGAAACTCGAGTGGGAACCAGATATACTCAACACTCGTCCCCTTCTTGCTAGAGTCCGAGAACCGATTTCGCATAGCTTCCAATGTGTGAAGACAACGTGATTTATTAATAATAAAAAAAATACAAACTACCTTCCACAGTACATAGAAACGCGTCACTCGGGCTCAGGCCAAGGCAAAAGGGGAATAAGGCGTCCCATTGGGTAACAAGCATCCCACTAACAACCTAGTGATGCCATTCCAACCACAGTATCACCAGAGACTATTAAGTGCTTTCAATGTTTTTCTAGTGGTATGAATACAACTGAACGTCTCAGATATCCTAAACGGTCATTCTTATTGCTAATTAATCGTATAATTTATAATCACGACTGAATATAGACTTTAACATTGTTAACGGAGTTTTTGGCGGGATCCAGATCTGCCATGTTGTGATTTTAATTTTGACTCATATATTTAGTTAATTAATCTTGAATGGTGTAATATGGTGACAAATTACATGTTGTAGTGTAACTGAAAAGTATAAGTGAATTATATTTGTGAATTATGAATAATTCTGAAGTGCCCATATCTTAACACTTGGAAATGGCAGTAATAGTCTCCAAAGAGGACTGAGTTGCCAAGAATAAAAAAGCAGAAGCAACTTAAATTTCCGATAATATAAATGAAATTTACAATTCCAAAAGCATAGACACTGATAAATGCTCTTGCGGTGGCAAAAACAAAAAAAAAAACATTTAACAAAACTGATTATTATTTGCGAACAGATATGACACAATTATTTGACTAGAAGACGTGTGAAAGTTTGAAATTGAAATCGATAAAGTAGTATAGAACGAAATCACCGTAACACAACTTCTCGGTGCTTCTACTGTACGTGTAATGATATACCAACCGTAAACTTTCAGAGTATATACAAATGTGATATATCTACATGTATATGGTGGTATTAGTAATAACTATTTTATATGCATTCAAAGACGTCATACTATTATGCGTATAGTGAAAATAAATATTGTTTAAATATGTATTTTCCGTTTGTAATGTCAAAATGACAGCTTTTAAATTAAATACATATATCCGTCTGTTCTGACAAATCTCTGATCAGGTTGATCCGACTTTGTGAATAATATAAAGACAAACTTAGGTGACTTGTTATTGTAAACCAACGCAAAACCGAATCGCGGGCACTTATTGTCTCACATAACTTTAAATGGAACCTTTATTTTTTTGTTTGAGACAAACGGATCCACGAGTCTCCAAGAAGCGTATTCAGTTTCTCTTCTTTCCGTTTTAAGTCATAAATTAAATTAGGCGAACAAAGTCGCGATTGTCGCTAACCTACAACACATGCTTAGTAATGTGCCGTTTCAAGCGATACCGAGATGTGAACTTCAAACCGCAGTGCTTACACGTGGCGCAGTCCTCAGAATGCTGGAGCCTATAGTGATCGTAGTAACCGTTCTCGCTGCTGTATTCCAGATTGCAATCGGCGCAGCGGTACACCTTCTTCGACTGGCCGTGTGCCGTCTCCATGTGCCGCTTCCTCGACTTCCAATCGAGGAACCTCTCCAAACACTTCGGGCAGCAGTACGGCATGCAAGATTTCTCCGTGCGCCTGTGACGCTCCTTCGCCTCCATGGTCGGGAACACGCGCCTGCATTTCTTACAGGACACCTCGTAATCTTGGTGCTTCGACCTGACATGCCGCAGAAGGCCGGTCGTGGCGACGTAGCTGTTGCCGCAAACGTGGCAGACGTAGCTCAGGAAATGCGTTATCGTGTGCCGGTTCAGGTGGAACAGGGAGGGGAAACTCTTCCCGCATACGGCGCAATTGAAAGCGTCTTTGCGCAGGTAGTAAGGCATCACGCCCAGCTTTGCGCTCAAATCCAACCTCTCCCCGTGAACCGTGTGCAAGTGTTCGGCGACTGAATCGAGACTGTCGAACCGGCTCGAACATAGCCGACAGTGTAGATTCGTGAGATCGGCCTTGATGAATTCCGGCTTGGGTAAGTTGTGGAAGACCACTTTGACGGTGAAATTCTCGTGCTCCTCGTCCACGTGCTTCCTAAACTGGTCCGGGTCTTCGTACAACTCCTGGCAGTAGACGCACAGTATGCACTTATCGTTCACACGGAAGGGATAGGCGGTCGTGCAACGCAATATCGTCTGCGCGTTGCTTCGAGCGGCATCGATTTTTTCCGCTAAAAAAAAGAGAAAAAATCATCTTTCTTTTTTTGCGACGCCAACGGTACAGTTTTCAAAGTACACTCGATTCGACGATTCCCGTCTGGATTCGTATAGTGACACGTTCGTTCACATCTCGGCAACAATTGCAACGTCTTACCACCCAAGTGTTAAAACATAATTTTACCGGTACTCAATTTCACTTGAGTCATAATTATAATAAAATACATACTAAAGTCAAGTGTTATATCTTCAATAGAAGTATACAATGTAATAGAATGAAAAGTCATATTATAAGTGATGCACCAAATCGGACATCGGACATGGGTATAAGCAACGTCAGATTTAAAAAAGAAACGTCTAAAATTAACAGATACAAAAACCAGCTGTCAAATAGCAATACTCGGGTACGCATAGATTATATATAGATCAAACGCTTGTTACATAAAAAAGTCAACTGATTTTTTTTTATACTTGCAACAGACGCAATATCGAAATTCATGAACGAATGATATACTGTGACATAATGTAATTTTTTTAGACTACTATCCTACCATCACTACTATCCTACCATTCCTCATTTACACCGAACAACTGGATTGATATATGAAAAAAACAGTGTTAAACTTCAACGAATTAAAAAAATCATACACTTTGATGTAAGACTAAGACTTTGAGTGTAAATGAGGTTAGTAAACAATAAAATGTAAAAACGTGTACTAATTTACTGAAATTCGTTCATCAAAATCCATAATGCTAAATTCAATTTCCAATTCACGTGGATATGTCTCATAGCGTATAAAGTGCACATTTTAAAAACTATTCTAAACGTTTTAAATCAGATCACTTAAATCTAGAAACTTCTTAATCGGATACGCGGTTAATTAATTTATTTAATTAATCGCGTATAATTAAAAATAATTCATGACCACTTACCTGAGGGATCCCTTGTCTGCTGACGCATGAAATAGATCATTCCACCGAGATTCACTAAAGTGACTGATTTTTAACAAGAATATGAGTATAGTTTGGAAGATCTGAACGTGCACGCCTCACAACGTAATTACAATTGAATGACATAGATTTAAACATTCATCGTTACAATCATTAATATTAATAATTAATAAATAATAATTAATCAATTTAAGCATTCACGTAATCGTTACACATCCGTACAAATGGACATCCGGACGCCTACGAAAGCAAATTTCACTAAGTTTTTTTTTTTTAATTATATAATGAAATTAATCAATTTAAAAATCATCTAGTGAGAGTATTTCTCTGGATAATAAAACGTTTCCGTTGCTGTAAAAACACAAAAGATTTAAAATAATCTTCATTGAAGTCCCTAAAATTGCTTGACTTTGCAATATTTGGAGTAATGCACGCACAAACTCAAACACTTCGCGTTACGAGGCGTGCAGTAACATTCTTTCTCATTCAGAACAGAGGAAACGCATGTGATGAGAGAACGATACGAATTCTGAAGCGTGGAAAGCAAGAGGAAGGGCAAAAGATGAATAGAGCATGTAAAGAGTGAGATAAAAAAACCCTATTCATTTATAAAATCAATCACTTTAATGAGAGTTTATAAAAAGCACACGCCACCAATATTTCAATAATCAATTTAAGTATACACAATCATGGTTTGGCAAAATGTTTACAATCGTTTTCACGATCATATTCCATAATTAAAGCGTTTAAATGAAAACGTATCGCACACAAAGAACACCGAGTTAAATGTTTATTAAATGTAAGGTCCAATAAAATTTACAGTATTTAAATATATTCGTTGAACACTTGTTTGTTCAACTCACCATTATGTAGGTTCTTATTTACTTTACCCTGTTAAAAGGTACGATTCCCACTGGTTAATGAGAACACACTTTAAATGAAATACTACTTTACCCTGTAAAAACGTACGATTTCCACTAGATAATGAGAACACACTTTAAATGAAATACTACTTTACCCTGTTAAAAGGTACGATTTCCACTAGTTAATGAGAACACACTTTAAATGAAATACTACTTTACCCTGTAAAAACGTACGATTTCCACTAGATAATGAGAACACACTTTAAATGAAATACTACTTTACCCTGTTAAAAGGTACGATTTCCACTAGTTAATGAGAACACACTTTAAATGAAATACTACTTTACCCTGTAAAAACGTACGATTTCCACTAGATAATGAGAACACACTTTAAATGAAATACTACTTTACCCTGTTAAAAGGTACGATTTCCACTAGTTAATGAGAACACACTTTAAATGAAATACTACTTTACCCTGTAAAAACGTACGATTTCCACTAGATAATGAGAACACACTTTAAATGAAATACTACTTTACCCTGTTAAAAGGTACGATTTCCACTAGTTAATGAGAACACACTTTAAATGAAATACTACTTTACCCTGTAAAAACGTACGATTTCCACTAGATAATGAGAACACACTTTAAAATACTACTTTACCCTGTTAAAATGTACGATTTCCACTATTTAATGAGAATAAAATACAGTATGTTATAATTTTAAAGAGTTTACACAATTTACTGTCTTACAAAGAATTTATCGTGACTGAACCTGCCGAGGCATGAATTATTGTGGAATAAGTTTGGAATAATTGATAAGATTTGTTATGTTAAGGTTATAAATGTAAAATAAATCGTTAAATAGAGGTCAATGATACTTTCTATATATATTCTGTGTTTTTTTTTATTGTTAATAGTTTTTTTTTATAGTTAATAGCTTTAGCATTGTAGTCACAATTTCTCACTTCATCTCTCTTAGTTATCACCTTATCAATGTTTATGTTTGTGTTATGTGAACCTAATTTCTATAAACATTAAATATTCTACGTAAACTCTATTTATCACCGCCCTATTTAACGATAATCTTCATATAACGTCGAAACCACAAGATTCTGGTTAGTTTCACCTTACTTTCCATGTAAGATATCTTCCCGTTATTAAACTCCAAGTCCAGACCATTTGGACAGTATATAAATAAGTTTGTGTGCGATAACGTTACGTATATTGGTGGCGTGCGCCAACAACGGTTGGAATTCGTTATTGTTACACGGGAATCGAACCCGCGCCATGCACTAGCATGGTTTTCGATGGCCGCCGTCAGTATACTTTCGCCGCTTGGATTCCTCGTTGTTTGTGATGTCGACGAAATGTTATGAATAGTTAAGAAAAAAAAAACAAATTGTACTTTTTTATTTTATAAAAAAAAAAAACATTTATATTTTTGCGCACAAAGGTAGCAAAACAAGCGCCGTAGCGCAGAGTGGGTTCGAATCCCAAGCAGGAGAATTATTTCTCCGATCCACAAATGATTTGTTCAATATCAGGGTATATATTCAGCGTCAAATTTTCAACTTGCGAGTGGTAGCTAGACAAGCTAACATTTACAAAAGCCCTAACAGTATACTAATATTTCCTCACGATGTTTCCCTTCACCGAAAGCTCAAGCTCATTGCAGGGATTCAAACTCACGTCCATCGCCGTTGCGTCCATACACGCCACTACTGAGCTAACATCACTCAATGCATTACTTCGTAGTCCTATAAAACCACATTTACATAGTATACCAAATAATTCTGTACACAGATAAAAGTTTCAAAAAAACATGAAGCCTAGTAACTCATCCTTCTATTGTACCCCCCCCCCCACCCCCCCCCATAGCCAAGTTGTTGTGCAACAATTACCGTCGTAAAGCGGAAATAAAAATTGTATGAAATGACACCTGTCAAAGTCACTTTGACACTTTTGACATTAGTTGTAAAACAAGTGCCATAGACTACAATAAAAAAAAACCTGGCCAAGAGCACTGATCATACAAAGAGAACATGGTGGTGAATAAAAAACAATAATATAATCACTCCAACAACGCAGAACCTAAATGCTGTAAGGGACAGAGTAACACAGAACAGAACAGCGTTTTGCAAGAGTCAATATCATAGACAGCGTAATAAAGGACATTTTTATTAATAATATGTATATTAATTAATAAGCGGAAATGTTTGTTTGAACTGGCTAATGTTAAAAACTATGAGTCGGAATTCAACATGTTTTTGTTGGTTATCGATAGAGAAATAATTGAACAATTTAGATAATTCAATATCACGCTACCACCAACAGGACTACAGTTGTAATATTTATTTATTTTTTAATAAAAACTAATAAACAATATTTAGTTTCACGCGAACAAAGTCGCAGGTACACCTATTTATTACATAGTTTCGATTATTACTTTGTATGATAATATTGACTTTTGCAATATTACAAAATTAATTCAGTGCGTAAAGAACAAAAACACCTATTTACTTTGGTAAACTTATTCCACCATTTCTTATTTTATTTTCTCCATCGAGACATATCCACGTAAATGCCTTAGAATTAACATGCCTTAAATACAGTACAATTTGTATGGGTCTTCCTATAGAACTGTGGTCATTTGTTATTATTGATGACTTTGCCAGATTTAGACGGCAAGAGTACATTATCCGAACGTAACTTTTAAGAAAAATTAATCAATAGTTTTCTACCCATGGTGGATCCTATATAGTTTTTCTCTCCTAACCAAACAACGCGAATATGTGTTTGTTTGTTTGTTACTTATTTACGCCTCATTTACTCGACCGAAAATCATGAAACTCTGCAGACACCAAAAAGGACAAGAGGGCACTTCTTGTCTAGAAAAAAATACTGTTCCCACGGGATAGAGGAATAACTTTCAGCGATCATAGCTCTGTCGTAGTGTGTGCGGACGCCGCGTCAAGGAACGCGATGTGCAATCCACCTATAATGAGCTTGAGCTTTCGGTGAAGGCAAACATCGAGAGAAAACCATAGCATGGTGGTAGGACTTTTTCTAAAGCCCGCCTGGTTAGCTACCAAACTCAAGTTGAAAATCTGCCGCCAACTACCAATAGGTGTAATCCGGCAATTGCAATTTAGAGCCAGTTCCTCCACAGGTTTAGCGTTTTTACCAACTTGCGCCGTATCGTCACTTAAGATCAGGTGAGATTATGGCCATAACGTCAAACCAAATTATAAAAAAAGATTCACGCAGCACAGTCGCGGGCACAGGTAATATATACGCGGAACGTATTTCTTGCTATTGTTTGAAACTTGACATATATATTACTTTCATTCAACACCGACTAGAAACGAATTTTAAACGAAAAAAAAATCCAAAGAAAAAATGCATATTTAAATTCTAGAAAATTCGTTGGTACATAACTGAGTTCGAACCTACGATTACCGAGCAACTCGACCATCATGGCGTATTATTACATCTATCTCTTGAAACTTCCTAGCAGTGATAGCTCAGTTGCAGCACGTGCTGACACGCCACGACGGTGGACATGACTTCGAATCCCGTCAATGAAAATATCGTGATGAAACTAAAGCATGGTGACTAGTGTCTGGATCCCTATAGAACTGCCATATATATATAGGCGTGTTCCGGTAATTACACTTGACGCCCAGTCCTTCCACAGGTTTAGAGTGCCCACCGGCTTGTGCCGTATCGTCACTTAAGATCAGGTGAGATTATAGAGATTCACGCGAAACTATAAATTACGGTAATGGCAGTACTAAAACATCTGTACCCGTATATTTTTTTAATAACGTGTTGTTTAAAATTCCCTTAACGGTGACCCACCTACGAATAGCTATCCACCGAAAGGTCACCGTGATATCAGCCGACAGTCTTACACAACGGTGACCGTCTAAAGACAGCAATTTTTTATAAATGTCACCTTAATATTGTATGTATGTTTGTATATATATATAAACCTCTATATATATATATATATTTGTGTATGTATATGAGTTCAGTGTTTATTTCCTGTGTGTATTTATTCAATACACTATTTATTTATTATAATCAATGTTAAGTACACTTTATTGTTATATTTTCTTAATTATTATTTTTTCTTGTCTCTACCTACATTTTTTAAAATTTTGATAACTATACCCCTGGTTAGCTGGAAGAGAATGCCTTGTGGCATTAAGCTCGCCTGTGTACACATTAAAAGTACAATAAAGTGTTCATTCATTCAATCAATATTGGCTTAAAGCCAAAAAGTTAGACATAATTTCGTTGATCTCAAAATGTGTCTAAGAAAATTAGTTACCACTAGTTATTTATTTATTTATTTATTTATCAGTAGTGTAATTATTATTAAAATCCACAACATATGTCAAAATCGATGAAAATGTATTAACAATTCCATAAGAAAACCCATAGTAAAAAGTCGTGAAGCCAAGCTTCCGTGAACACTACCTTATTATATCAATATCCGAAGGGAAAGTTTCAGATTTCTTTTTAAGAATACCTACAAACAAATCTCCGCTATTTGGCACAGTTAACGTTTTATACGCCCACATACATTTTGTCTGTTTTATCTATTCCATCAGTCCACAATTCATTTAACGCCACTCCGTTTAACGACCAAAATCTACCCTCAAGTCCCTTAACATCGGGTGAAATTGTAGCCATAACGCTCAATCTATGCTTACTAATATTATAAAAGCAAATGTAAGTCTATTTGCTTGTTTGTGAGCCTTTCACGCCTAAACCGCTATAAATATAAAAACCTCCGAAATGTCACACTGGTAAGTTTGTATTATTACTCACTAATGACATCTACCTTCCATTTGAGAACTACCTCCATTACACCTTTAAAAAGTTAACGTTGCATTCATACATGGTATTTCAATAATCATCAGACATAACTCGCATTTGAAGACTACCCTACAAAGTTACGTATATACTATAGAAAAAAAATAGCAATCTACTCGATTCTTCGACAAAACACACACAAACAGCCTTCCAATATCAATACTCTAGCGCGATAAAAGATTGCATTCATAAATTGCATTTTAATAATCATTGAACAAAACCCGCACTAAAAGACTACCCTACACAGCCTTAAAAAACCTTAAAAAAAATTTCAAACTACCCGATTTTTTGTCAAATCTCTCTCAGCATTCTACCCTACACAGATTTAAAAAAAACATTCTACCCTATTCTTCAATAAAATACTCACAAACAATGTTCTACTCTACACAGATATAGAAATACGTTTAAAAAAATTCCAAACTACCCGACTCTTCGACAAAACGCTCTCAAACATTGTTCCATTAAATAATAATCTTAAAGACTCAATAAAAAAGCTGAGTTTGCTTCTATAAATGTCATTTTAATCAACGTGCACTTGAAGACTACCCTACACCGATATAAAAACCCTACAAAAAAAAAACAAACTACCCGATTCTTCGACATAACCCTCTCAGTGTTCTGCCCTAAAGAGACTTAGAATTACCCTCATATTATAATTTTTTTTTTTCAAACTACCCTCTCTCAGTGTTCACGGCAACCGGACCTCGCCGACTCGGTATATTTAATCGCAAAACGGACGCCTACCTTTCTTTTTCTTCTCGACGGGCTGTTGCTGTTCCGCGACCGTTTTACTGACGGTCGCCTTCTTCACCGCCGGATCCTTCTTAGTCACTTTTAGCTTCTTCGAGGCCGGCGCTTTCGCTTTCGACTTCCTCTTCAGCGTTATCTGGGAGTTGTCCAGCAAGTCGAGGAGGTCGACGGACTCCTTTTTGGGCACTTTGCTGGCGAATTTCGTTAGGGGCTGATCGTCGACTGTGAATGATATATAAATATTATGGCTTATTCCGATGCCCGCCTGGCTAGCTACCACCCTCAAGTTGAAAATCTGCCGCCAAATACCAATTGGTGTGTTCCGGCAGTTGCACTTAAGAGCCAGTTCCTCGGCAGCGCGTCTACCGACTTGGGCCGTGTCGTCACTTAAGATCGGCTGAGATTATGGCTATAACGCTAAGCATCGACAGTTATCTAGGATTCCCGCTTCGATACAGCTTTACTCCTATTGGTGGTAGTGTGACTTTAAATAGTTTAAAACGTTCTTCAATGGTTGGTCTATGACAGGGGTTCCCAAAGTGTGCACAGCGGCGCTCAGGTGCGCCGTAGGGAATGAAGAAGGGCGATACGTGAAGCGATCCACTTTACAATTCTCGTACCATTGTACCTAACTATTTCGACCAACTTGATAGATTTAGGACGTGGCAAACAATATAGTAAACTTGTTTGTGCGCACTGCCAAAGATTGAGAACCTCTGCTCTATGATAATAGCTTAGCCAAATACGGCAACATCGGCTGATATTGTGGCCGTAACGCTAATGTTGTGAAGTATAAAAAATATTATGTATTTGACAGTCCATTCATAATAAAGGTTGTACATTTGTTTAACATCAAGCTACGACCTTTACGAGTTTAGCAAAACAAAACAATACAATGCAACAATTTGGAGCAATGATAGCTCAGTGGTATGAACGTCGCGTCATGGGGCGTGAGTTCGAATCCAACCACCTACAATGAGGTTAAGCTTTCGGTAAAGGAAAACATCGCGAGGAAACCATAGCATGGTGGTAGGGTTTTTCTGATGCCCGCCTGGCTAGCTACCACCCTCAAGTTGAAAATCAGCCGCCAAATACTAATAGGTGTGTTCCGTCAGTGGCACTTGAGAGCCAGTTCCTCCAATAAAGGCCAACAACGCACCTGCGATTCCCCTGGTGTTGAGTGTACATGGGCGGTGGTGATCACTTACCATCAGCTACTACATAAAAAAACAACCTAACCTAAGTCAGCAAAGATCTCTACTACAGCTACCTATGACCGGAGACCGGTTAAGTATGGACTAGAAACTAGAAGTCAAACCCTAGAAAACACTAGTAAAGATAAAATAAAAATATATGTACTGACAAGTTTTCACGTGTCACATATAATTAGATATTTCTCGCCTATCGTCCTCACAAAGCGATTTAGAGTGGTGACAGAGAAAATAAAGGGTTCGGGCTAAATAAAGATCACACCACAGAAGTGAAAGCCTTGTAGAGTCGACGTTAAAAACAACTAACTATAACATGTTAATTATATTTAAAAATGAAGCTCTATATTCCTCGGTCATCGCATCACGCGTTAACTGATGGAAAAATTTCGCTAATTCTATTTGTTGTTGTGTCATTCATTGACAGAAGGTTCTTGTGAAAGAAAAAAAATTAGGAAAGTGAACGGAACATTAGAAAATTTAAATAACTTAATGACAATATTAATTTTACATAACTGTCAGTTGTCATAGAGCTTTACAATAATTAATCATGTATTTTTTTAAATTAATTATACCAATTAGAATTCAATATTCATAGTTAAGACAGGCGAATGTCTGTCGTGTCAGCTAGAATTAAATAAAACATATTGACACTGCACATAACGTGTTTATATCGATAATGAATGCGACTGATGCGACATCCTCAATCTTGTAATAGGGATGGCGATTTGAGATCGATTAATCGAAGTTTTTTTAAGTAAGAAAATCGACGTTTTAAATCGATTCACAGCTCTGAATCGGTCCAGTGGAGTGGTATTACACCCTTAAAAATCGTGGTTCGATGCTTATTTATTTTCTTAAAACAATAATTACAATTGTTCGAATGTATTACGTAAACATATATAGAATTGATAATATTTCACAGAAATAGAATGTGAGAATCGATTGGCGAATCGAAAAAGAAAGGAAAAACATTTTTTATTGAAGCGATCTTTTGGAACTCTATTTTCATTTTCGTGAATCGATTGATTTGATTTCCATACAAATCGATACAAGAATCGATGTTTTTGGAAAGAATCGACATCCCTATCGTGTACCGCTCGCCGATCGAGTACAGCAGTAACTAACTATATCTCTCCCGTGTTCTTAGCATACTCGAGCCGACTTCGTCCGAACGAGCGTCACATAGCCGAGCGTGACGAGTCAGTCACATTCATTACTCGAAAAATAAATAAATAAAAACACTCACGATCGTCATCGTCGTCTTCGGGTCCGTCGAAGTCGTGCGCACCGAAATCGTCATCGCTGTACTGTTTCTCCAACTTGACTCTTTCGAGTTTCACTGATTTCTCCGTCTGTTCCGGTATAGCTGTTCGATAAAAACACACATCTCTCATTCAAATGTCCCATGAGTTTTCTTTTAATACACTGCTATTTCAATCCCATAGAAATGCCCGTAAGAGCTAATACAAAACCTGCGATTTCGAAGCGATGATATCTCAGTGGGTAGTGTGTGCGACTTCGCGTCAAGGGACGTGAGTTCGAATCCAAGCACCTAGAATATGCTTGAGCTTTCGGTGAAGGAAAACATCGTAAGGAAACCTTAGCATGGTGGTAGGGTTTTTTTTAATGCCCGCCTGGCTATAGCAACCACTCTCAAGTTGTAAGCCTGCCGCCAAATACCAATAGGTGTGTTCCGGCAGCTGTACTTGAGAGCCAGTTCCTCCACAGGTTTAGTGTGTCTACAAACTTGGGCCGTATCGTCGCTTAAGATCAGGTGAGATTACGGCTATAACGCTAAAACCTTAAGTATAAAAAAACAATAGCATGGCGGTGGAGCTTTTCTCTAAAACCCGCCTGGCTAGCTACCACCCTCAAGTTGAAAATCTGCCGCCCAAAAATCTATGTGTTTTCCGACAATTGTACTTGAGAGCCAGTCCCTCCACAGGTTAAACGTATTCAACAGCTTGGAGCACATCATCACTTAACATCAGGTGAGATTGTAGCCATAACGCTAAACCTGTTAACTATAAAATAAAAACGTTATTTTAATAATTACAGAGTATACATAGAAAATATCATTTACCTCTGTTTAAAGATTTTTTTTCATTTATAACCTTAATATAACGAATCCTATCAATTATTCCACAATAATTCATGCCTCGACAGGTTCAAACACGTTAAATTCTTTGTAAGACAGTAAATTGTGTAAACTTTTTACAAATACATCATACTGTATTTAATTTAAAGTGCGTTCCCGTTAACTAGTGCAAATCGTTCGTATTAACCAGGTAAGTAGATAGGAACCTACATAATGTTGACGTGAATAAACAAGTTTCATTACCTTGTTAAAACGAATCTTAGTCTAACCTAACCTCTATATAACAAACCTCGTTGTAACGAATCACTTATAATCATGATAACGTCTCAGTTGGTCGCGTGTACGGATACCTCATCAATTGACCTCAGTTCGCGTCCCTGCAATTGTGCTAATTAGCCTGTTTATTCGGTGACGGAAAACATCGTCATAAAACGTCCTGGTCCGTCATAGTGATAGGTCGTTGTCTAACACCCAATTGTAAATCTACCGTCAGATACCTGTAGGTGCATTCTGGCAGCTAGCCTTGAGAACAAATCCCTATACAAGACTTTCATGTAAAATTGTGACCTTAGCCGTAAGCATGTGTAATATAAAAAAATAGAGATACCGTGGGAGTATGTTCTTGGGTATTTCTTGCAAACACGAAAGGTAATATATTGACAGGAGCCTCTCTCTTATATAAAGAGCCTATGATCATTGTTTATCTACTCACTCATACGTATTATTACACACAACATATTCCATAAAGACCAAAACAATAAGTTTTTTTTTTAATAATTTATTTATTTATCACCTACATCCAAATGTATATACTTTGTGTGATCTGTAATGACTTTTCATACTCCGTGGCATTATTTATAAGGCCCGACTGAAAACCAGTGCTTCCGCAATTTTCGTCGCGAGACCATTTAGCAGAGTCTGGGGTCTTTTTTCTAGCGTACCACAGCGCATGCAGTTAAAAAAATTATGATTCCAATGTATATATAAACTAATATTACTACTAATATACAAATTGTGTGCGCTGTGGTAGTGTGTACGGACTCCGCGTCAACGGACGTGAGTTCGAATCCAACCACCTACAATGAGCTTGAGCTTTCGGTGAAGGTAAACATCGTAAGGAAACCATAGCATGGCGGTAGGGCTTTCTCTAATGCCCGCCTGGCTAGCTACCACCCACCCTCAAGTTGTAAACCTTCCGCCAAATACCAATAGGTGTGTTCCGACAGCAGCACTTGAGAGCCAGTTCCTCCACAGGTTTAGCGTGTCTACCAACTTGGGCCGTATCGTCACTTAAGATCAGGTGAGATTATGGCCATAACGCTAACCTTAAATATAAAAAAAAAGTTCCCCCGCAGTTTTAGCGCGTCTACCAACTTGGGCCGTATTGTCACTTAAGATCAGGTGAGATTATTGCCATACCGCCTAAACCTTAACTATAAATATAATATATATACTGTGTATATGGTGGAAATACACAATGCAGTTCATTCCTTCTTAATAAATTTGGACATAACTGAATTCAGCGCTGGGTCTACCTATTATAGTGACCAGCTTATGCTGGGTCTACCTATTATGGTGACTCAGCTTACGTTCGGTCAACCTATTATGGTGACTCAGCTTATGCTGGGTCTACCTATTATGGTGACTCAGCTTATGCTGGGTCTACCTATTATGGTGACTCAGCTTACGCTCGGTCAACCTATTATGGTGACTCAGCTTATGCTGGGTCTACCTATTATGGTGACTCAGCTTATGCTGGGTGTACTTATTATGGTGACTCAACTTATTCTGGTTCTACCTATTATGGTGACTCAGCTTACGCTCGGTCAACCTATTATGGTGACTCAACTTATTCTGGGTCTACCTATTATGGTGACTCAGCTTACGCTGGGTCTACCTATTATGGTGACTCAGCTTATGCTGGGTGTACTTATTATGGTGACTCAACTTATTCTGGTTCTACCTATTATGGTGACTCAGCTTACGCTCGGTCAACCTATTATGGTGACTCAACTTATTCTGGGTCTACCTATTATGGTGACTCAGCTTACGCTCGGTCAACCTATTATGGTGACTCAACTTATTCTGGGTCTACCTATTATGGTGACTCAGCTTATGCTGGGTTGTGCGCCTTTTACAATGGCACTGCGCCGCACAGTGGACGATATTATTTTTAAATTATGTTTATCTTATAACAAGACGGCGCTGCCAGTACAACTGTGATATTTATTTTACTTTTCGGTTAATTTACGTGTTTTTGTTCCGATAATGAAGAGAATAATTATTTTATTAATAATAAATATAATTCATTTTTGATTCATATGTATCAATTGCATTTAGTATATGACGTAGAAAGTATTGACGTAATGATTTCTTATGTTTACGCGAATATTATTCATCGAAATAAAACTAATTTGAAAGGATTTTATCGCACTTATTTATTAATTAAAATTAATTTAATTATTACTTAAATAAATTATTATAATTATATAAATAATATATAAATTTTAATTAAAATGAATAAATAACCGCGATAAAATCCGTTTATATTAGTTTTATTTCGATGTATTGACGTAATAACCTGCATCGCGGTATATACATTTTAACAGTTTTTAAGCATATAAACTGATTTTAAGGCTAGGTGGTTGTACTTTCTTCGGCAGTACATATATTTAAATCACAGTTTTATTATATATATATATATAGATAACTGCTGCGTGGTAATGTATTGATATTAATGTAATTTTTTCATTTGACTTGTGTATTGTAATAAATTTATTGTCTTTATTCAATGGATTTCATTAGCACCGAGTTGTGGTTGACGACTTAGCAAAGAATATAAAAAAAAACTCACGCTCTATTTCCAAGGATATCGAGGTCCCAGGGTCGAGATGCTGCATGAAGGTCTTCTCGCACTCCTGCACCTGCCGTTTGAACTCCGACGCGTCCCTCAGCCTCGATATACAAGGTTCGCAGATCAGCCTACTGTTGCTGTTCGGCCCGCCGGACTGCGAGTACGCGATCTGCGGACAACGGGCCCGGGTTTCCTTACAGTCCGCATTCCAAGAGAGAACTTTCTAGAATCTCAGTCGTGTTCGTTCTATACATCGACGCTTTAGGAGACCGACGCATTTTACGCAGTCATCAAGAGTTGCTGTTTCCGCATGGCGTCCTTATTTTATTATCATTAACGTGGTGTTTAAAATCATATATTTTAAGGACTTCCTCATCAGATCGCGCAAGCCCATTACCCTGGCTAAAGACAAAAGTGAGAGGAGAATATGGAGACTACTCATCGTGTGCTAACCACCCAAAACTACCCACTAACACGCACCACGGCACACTTCAAACTCCCATGTCAGCAACAATAAGACAGCCTTCGTACTTCTAGTCTCTGAGGAGGGCTAGCTACCACACTCAAGTCGAAATTTGTCGCCAAACACCTATATATAATTAGATATGCTCCCTCCACTAGGCTTGGCGTGTAACCATCTTGGGCCGGGTGAGTGCGTTTGTGGCCATAAGGTTAAACATATAAACCAACAAGCTAAACTAAACGGTTGGTATGGCGGTCTCGCCTCGCTGCTTACGCGTGCCGTAGCTCCGAATTCCACATAGGGAAATAACTCTTTTGATCTACAAACAACTGTTCAAGTATGAGTGTTATTTTGAGTTCGCAGCTGATACAGTGGCAAAATTGTCTCCATAAGTAGGTGCCACAATAAAAAAGAGGTAAACGATTGCAGCGATGATAGCTCAGTGGTAGCGTGTACGACTTTGCGTCAAGGGACGGAGGTCGAATCCAACCACCGACAATGAGCTTGAGCTTTCGGTGAAGGAATACATCGTGAGGAAACCATAGCACGGTGGTAGGGCTTTCTCGGATGTCCGCCTGGCTAGCTACCATCCTCAAATTGAAAATCTGCCCCAAATACCAATAGGTGTGTTCCGGCAGTTGCACTTGAGAGCCAGTCTCTCCACAGGTTTAGCGTGCCTACCAACTTGGGCCGTATCGTCGCTTAAGATCAAGTGAGATTATGGCCATAACGCTAAACCTTGACTATAAAAAAAAACCTATATTAATATTATAAAGAGCGAAATTTTGTGAGTTTGTTTGAACGCGCTAATATTAGAAAGAACTAACGATCGGATTTTAAAAATTATTTTTATATTTGATAGATCGATTACTGGGGAAAGCTAAAGCTGAAGGCTATATCACATCACGCATCAGACAAAAGGAGCAAAAAAAGTTTGGAAAATCCAAAAGTGCACGCCTCATAATCTCATTTTTTTTAATAACAATTTAACCGCATCGAATCAGACCGTGAAAAGTAATAGGGTTCTATTCCTAATTATACTAAAGCGTGGGGAAAAAAAATATAGATTAGTAACTTATTTCGGTCGTTATCGTGATAACATACAGGATCCGCACATACAGACACACGGACGTCCGAGACAGAACTTTTTAAACAGTTTTGTAAACTAGTTTTAATACCAAAAACGGCATCAAAATTATCATGAGTGTTAAAATTAGAGTTTTTTCTTAATATGTGTGTATATATTATTTTACAAGTGCATTATATGATAAATAGAGACATTTTTAAGTTCGAAAAATCAGTTGTTTTGTGTGAAGTGACAGTAGTAACCACCTTAACGCTTCGTTGACTAATCAATCAACGCTCTATGGACAAATATTAAAAAAAAAATTATTTCCACGCAAACGCAAAGTCGCGGGCACAGCTTGTATTATTATAAATGCATAGATACGTTATATATTACGTTACAATTCGGTTACAATATTTGGGGAAAAAAATTGTCAAGCTGATGCGCGCGCATGCGTAATATTGCAATGAACTGGGAAGCAGGACGATATATTCTTTTAACACAAGGAGAGAAAATGAGATAGGTGTAGATTGCTATGCATCGTCTTCAGCAGGGGTCGGCAACCCGCGGCCCGCATGCGACCGGTGGCTAGGGATGGCGTTTCTTTCTAAAAACGTTGAATTCTTGGATCGATTCGAATCGAAATCAAATGAATCGAGTCATATTTTGTTTCGATTCATTTGTCGTGTTTATATTTTCAATATAATACCAACCATAGGAAACAAGAAACCGACAATAATTAATCTTATAATTCTATGTATACGTCAAAGATTATCATTTTTATATATTTTTGGGTAAAATATCCAAATAATTGTAAATAATGTTTTATTAAAATAGTTAAGAATCGAACCTCAATGTTTAAAGGTGAAATATTGATGTACTGAATCGATTCAGAACTGTGAGTCGTTTTAAAAAATCGATCCATCGATTATACTATCTCAGATCGCCATCCCTAAGCGTGGCTCTCTTCTTTGCGACCCTTGCGTGACTGTTTTGTAAATAAAAGTGTACTATGTAAGTATTGTCTTTCCCCGAAACCCATAATACCGAAGACAGACACTATGACAGCTTCTTTTACCATATGCATGACTAGATTTTACCCACGGCTCCGCTCGAGTTAATATTAATTTTGTAGAAAAACTGGATACGGCAATAAAAGGTTTCATACAAATTTTATCTCTCTCTTTACCTCTTTTCAATAAGTTTTTGCTGAGAAATAGTATCCTATCGCCGTCTCTAAGGTACCATCTATCTCTATACCAAAATTCATGACAATCGAAACAGCGGTTTAGGCGTCAAAGCGTAACAAACAAACTCACTTTTACATTTATAATAGTACTAGTTGACCCGGTGTTCGTCGTATCACCTATATACTCTGGAAATGCTAGATGGCGTTAAAGTAGCTAGATTTTAAGATTTTTTTTTCGTAATACTTACCTATGTTATTTCTAATATCTCCAAGAATATGTGTACAAAGTTTCATGATGATCGGTTAAGTAGTTTTCGCGTGAAAGCGTAACAAACAAACTTACATTCACATTTATAATATTAATCGGGATAGTATAATAGTATATATATATATAGTATAGTAAGAACGGTCGTGAGTCGTGACCCAGTTGGAAATACCCAACTAACTTACTACCCCATTACATTCATTAACATTAAGGACAAGTGGGGCCTGCATTTGTATAATTTTGCCATTATGTAGCCCTTGTGTGCTAAAAGGTTGCCGACCACTGTTCTAAAATGTACACGTTTCTTTTTGTAACCGAAAATGTTACGGTTCGATAAAATTTACTTTATAAAATACCAATTTATCAATGAAAATAGTAATAAATGCGTATTATCGAACTAATTACTTGATGTATCGATCGGTACACAACACGTTGCCTTGAACGCCGATCCGACATTGAGTTTCGAGTGTGCCAATTGGTACAAAATCAATGTACCACTTTCGGAACAAATATGCCGTATCATATTATTATTCCTTATCATATTATCATATAAACAAACAAAATCGATTGATAGAGGAGAGGTACCAAGATGTTATTTGTTTATTTATGAATCGATACACCGAATCGACCAGGCCGAAAGTATTAAAAAAAAAATTTTTACTAACGTTCGTATAGGACACAAGACAAATTCTTTAAGCTAAATATATAAGTCAAACTTCTATAGGCTCATACTGATTTTCGAAAATATAAGAATAAAATTGTAACATTTGGATACTAAAAATCTTTGTATTGGTTTAGCGCGACTTTATTGATTATCATACCCGACCAAATTGAAGATACTCTAGACATGTAAATGTGAAAGAAAAAAAACAACTTTTACAATCGGTCGGATTACTATACAGCAATCAATATGGACGCCATAGCGTCGAAACAAAAGACGATATACAAGTAAATAACTTACAGACACATTGAAGGTTTCGGACAGCATTTCAGCGTAAACTTCTCTCTTGCCCATCCAAAAATATTCAGTAGATATATCTTTGTAACAGCCCTCTGTGAGACAACATCGGCACACAGTCGGGCCGGGTCTCCATTCCGATGTTTTGCCATTCATTATCACAAAATTAATACTATTTTTAAGTAATATGCTAATAACATAGTGTAATTCTAATATTTAATTATAATATCACGCGATCTTGTATTAAACTAACTGTAACTTTTCTTTTAAAAGGAGTCAATAGCAACGCCATCGGCGAAACTTGAACAGTAACAACTAATGTTGCCAACAATGTTACAAAGTACGAAAATTCTATTAAATTATAAGGTGAAAACTCAGTGAAGCTTACTGAATCTAATTAAATAAACGACGGTAACTAAAAAGTTTTTCCAGATTATTACCATACAGAATATTGATAGCTTTCTTATAATCCTTGTTATAGAGAACCATACTTTCCTTTTTTATGTTTTCTTGTTTTGTTTTATGGGTACAGAAAATATGTCTAACCCAAAATCAAAATCATAAAAACTTTATTCAACTTAGAGACTTCAACTTCAACCCAGACTTCACCCAGGAAAGTGGTTATGAACGTCAGCTATCACCGATTTGGAAAATAAACCTGCTTATATATTAGGAAGGTAGATCACATACTTAAAAAATATAAAAAAAAATACTTTTTCAATAGGTTTTAGCGAATACATAGCGATTCTTGACAATTCCAGTCATCACCATCGCTCTCATATTTGAGAAAAGAGTTTGATATAGTGGTCATAAAGATATATGCACATACACAAATCTATTAATAATTTCAACCAGAGTTATGTTAATCAATTTTTGCCTTCTTTCTTATACAGATAATGTTCATTTTCAGAGCAAAATATTTGTATTGCAATAAATTTAACATTATTATCAAAACTTCTATGCAGTAAATTTGAATAATACATTTGTTATACATAAATCGTCACTGTAAATAAAAATACAGATATTGAAATGTGTTCTTGGTTTTTTTGGTTGTTCCGGAATATTAGACGACGCAATACTGGCATCACTAGTTGTCAATTCAAATCGAATTGTTTATTGAATATTTATTTTTTGTAGATATACGATTTATTGAATATTTTTTTTAATAAAAATAATTATACAGACCGTGATACTACTTATTGTAATAAACACCGAAATGAGTGCAACCAAGGGCCAAAAGCCAATTTTCGACCCGGGCCTCTGTCGATGTTGTGGATCTATGAAGAAATGCCGTATGCTGAATGTAGAATACGAAAGTTCAGGCCAAAAAGAAATTTATTCGGACATGCTAGTGGATTGCTTTGGACTTCTGGTAAGATATTATCACAGAATAACTAAGATTATTAATATTAAAATTTAAGTTCCTATAATAAAATAATAACATATATATTCTCAATCAGCTACCTCAGAAGATGTTGTTTTGCCCTATCAGTAGCAATTGATAACTACCTCAGAAACATACTGTCCCTAAATAGGATAAAACCTATATTGTGTTTACTTCTATTGAATACAAAAAATTACTTAAAATTCTGTGGCATAGTAAGTATGTTACAAAATTATCATCTTTATCTTCAATCCAGGATCCATAACTCGTGGATTGAGAAGTGTTATACTCTGGTTGTATTATAATAATTAATATAATAGTAGTAAATTTCTTGTACAATATAGTTTACCTTCGAAACCTTAAAATGTACTAAACAAGAAGTAACATGTCAATCAAACTATAAATCAATAACACATCTTCTCTAGACTGACACACTATATTACCATTTACATAAATATATGTCAGAGTAGGCAATACTCTCAGGAAGTCAGCCATCTTGGTGGCTCATGTGTTGGTGGTCATTCATAAAATGATAACTACTTGCGAATGGTCAGACTCGCTCGGGAGTATCTCACCATATATCGTAGTTAGCATTATGTAGCACCTTTTATTTTATTTTATTTTATTATGTAGCTATATCACATAATGCACAAACATTTGATTAGGACTTAATTATAATATGTTGTGCTGCCGTTATTGTATTTCCTGCCTATATAATATTTCCACCAATATTTCCTCTCACCTATTTCAATTATAAGAAAACAAAACAACCAAGACATTGTAATATTAACAATGAAGGGACTGATATCATAATATATAAATCTTATCTTAAACATCCACTACATTCAAGTAGTTGCTTTGCATGTCATTTCCATGAATATCATCCACTTCTACCATGTAGGAAACACTTGATACTAAAATCTCACATTAAAAGGACATATACCACTGGTGTGTTCTAGCAGTTGCATTTTAGAGCCAGTTTCTCCATAGGTATACTTTGCCTACCAACTTGGACTGTATTTTCACTTAAGATCAGGTGAGATTATGGCTATAATGCAAACCTATGAACTATAAAAAAGAATGTACAAATACTTACAAAAATGTACATTTCTCATTACAACCTTTTTGATATAGTATTGCTACCTTTATTGTATTTCTATTATGGCATCTGGCTCTGTAGGCAATTTTACCAATGTCAAATGTGAGAGCATACAATTAATGGTAACAAAGTAACACCCAGACTTGAAACAATCATTTGTGGATTAATATTAATGTTCCACTAACCTCCAAACGTACCCATCATTAACTCATCTGAAACGGAATACGGGTCCACCCGCCCAAATAGGTTGTTGTGAGCTCGGCCTGTGTGATAATAATGACTTCATTACTGACATTGATGTCGCGACCGCAACGACCGTGATCTTCATGTGGAATGGCCGAGAAGCCACTTGGACTAACAATGTACTGAATTTGAAAAAAAAAAGAGATATTCTTTCGCTTGTCATCATGGAAAAATTCAGAGGCGTAATTTATCCACGCTTACCAAATTGCTTTTTTGTTGTGAGGTGACAAAAATCCGTGTGTATCTTAGCCCGTTCCGTAATCGCGTTTCTAGGGCATGTTACGAGGAGGGGCGTGTGGAAAGATTCAAGGAGTGACAAGAACTGTCAGATATCTAGTAAAACAGAAGGTGAGAACTAAGGCATTCAGCCCAAGCTAATGAGCATAAGGAAGCCAAGAAGGTTAAACGAAACTTTTAAAATTCTTACTGATTATTACAATGTGCCCAGCCTTAAAAATATGTTTATACCAAAATAAAAATAAACACTTACGAGGTCATCCCTTGAAACTTTGTGAAACCTCAGCAAATAGAAACCCAAGAAAGCATTTTTTGCCTAACAGAGTGGTCGTAGCATGGAACAAACTCCCACAAAAAGTTGTTATGGCAACTGCTTTAAGAAGAGATTGGACAAGCAAGATTTCCTTGTCTCCAAGCTATTTGATGCACACGCATCAGCCAATTAGCTGCTAGTGTGTTTTGCTAAATAATATAATAATAATAATAAATGTATATTAGCTGAGCTATAGTTTAAACCTCAAGTATCTTGCTCATCGGGAGGTTTGTTTAAAATCAATTACAAAATTCTACCGAACATACATTAAAAAAAGCGCTTAGTAAAAAGATGGTACAAGAGGGATATAGGGGTCGATTGTGTCCTACGTGTATACATGTCCTTGTAGAAAGCGATGATAGCTCAGTGGTAGCGTGTAGGAACGCCGCGTCATGAGACCTGAGTTCGAATCTATCACCTACAATTAGCTTGAGCTTTCGGTGACGGCGAACATCGTGAGGAAACCATAGCATGGTGGTAAGGCTTTTTCTAATACCCGCCCGGATACTTACCAGCCTCAAGTTAAAAATCTGCCGTAAAATACACGTAGGTGTATTCCAACGTGTTCATCATCTCACTCAACATCAGGTGAGATTGTGTTCATAACGTCGAAAGATACGCATATAAAGAGTTAATAAAAAGTGTTTCGCTTAGTGTATTGGGGTTGATTATGTCATAACATTCCACAATAAATATATTTGGTTAATTGCAGATGTCTCACCTAGACGGTAAACCGACAGAGAGGCTCGTGTGCGCGACGTGTGTTGCCAGATTAAGAGACGCATATGCCTTCAGGCAGCAAGTATTGCGTTGCGAGGACGCGTTCCTACAAATGAAAATGTACGACGAAGATCACAAAGGTTAATTTTGTATTGTTAGCAATTGTCCTCCACGACGACACAACTACCCCCATCACTGCTTATAGCCACTGCCTATAAAAGGGCAGCTAGACCGCCGATGCACTCACTTAGTTCCGAGCGTTCATCGCGTTCACATCAGTTGTGTTGTGTTGTGTTGCGTTAGCGTTAGGCCGTAGCAAAGTGGTTTCTTTTTATTAGGAATTTCTGCTTCTGATTGATAAAAGTATAATAATTTTCATAATTATTCTTATATAGTGGACCCCACTGGTATACCAGCACCTGCCTAATCCCGCAGCCCCCCCCTAATCCGACATGTGTATTATTATTGAATGTTTTTTCGACAATCTACTACTTAATCATGTACTTTTTATAACTGTGGAAGTTGTATTTTTGAGCTAGATTACAAATTCCTCGTGGACATATACATTGAGACAAATACATACATTAAATGTGCCTGCAAATTTGTTCGAGTGACACGATATATTTTTTTTTAAATGTTATAACGGGCAAACGAGCGATCGTGTCACCCGATGGTAAGCGATCACCGCCGCCCATGGACACCCACAACTCCGGGGGAAAAGCGGGTGCGTTGCGCCCCTTATTGGAGGTTGAAAATGTAATTAATCACTTTTGCCCGTTTTGATGACTTATTTCGATACTGTTGCGCTCCTAATGGTGGTAGCGTGATGTTAAATAGCCTGAAGCCTTCCTCAAGGATCGCTCTGTTATATACAAAAGGTATTTTCGAAATCCGTCTGGTAGTTCCTAAGAATAGCGCGTTCTCTTTTTTTATAGATAAGGTTTAGCGTTATAGCTATAATCTCACCTGATCTTAAGTGACGATACGACCCATGTTGATAGACACGCTAAACCTGTGGAGGTACTGGCTCTCAAATGTAACTGCCGGAACACACCTATTGGTATTTGTCGGCAGATTTTCAACTTGAGGGTGGTAGCTAGCTAGGTGGGCATTTGAAAAAGCCCTACCACCATGCTATGGTTTCCTCACGATGTTTTCCTTCATCGAAAGCTCAAGCTCATGTAGGTGAATTCGATCTCACGTCCCTTGACGCGAAGTCGTAAACCCTACCACTGAGCTATCATCGCTTCACATTTTGTGCGAAACTTCAATAATTGTTTATAATTTCGAATTATGGGTAAGTTCATGTCTACCTGTGTATTAACGATAACTGATTTAAAAAAATAAATAAAATTTATTTGATAATAAAATTATTATAGTATCAGAATTGGCTGACAAGATCAATATTAACGCGAACGGATACGCAGGTAAAAGTTAGTAAGGGCATAAAAATTCTGTATATTAATAATATAAAGTGAAAAAGTTTGTGTGTTTGTTTGTATGCGCTATTCTTGGGAACACGTCGGATTACAACAAATATTTTTGTATACTTATAGATATTTAACGGTAGATTTTCAACTTGAGCTCGAACCGTGCTATGGTCGATTCAAACCCACGTCCCTTGACGCAGCGCCCATACCCGCTACCAACTGAGCTATCATCGCTATGACACTTATAGTGTTAATTTTTTTTTTTTTTATTTAAGCGATGATAGCTCAGTGGTAGTGTGCACGACTTCGCGTCAAGGGACGTGGGTTCGAACCCAAGCACCTACAATGAGCTTGAGCTTTCGGTGAAGGAAAACATCGTGAGGAAACCATAGCGGCGGTAGGGCATTTTCTAATGCCCGCCTGGGTAGCTACCACCCTCGAGTTGTAAACCTGCCGCCAAATACCAATAGGTGTGTTCCGGCAGCAGCACTTGAGAGCCAGTTCAACCACAGGTTTAGAGTGTGTACCGACTTGGGCCGTATCGTCACTTAAGATCAGGTGAGATTATGGCCATAACGCCTATAAACCTTAAGTATAAAAAAATATATATATATTATTCTCTAGAGAACAGCGCACCGATGGAAACAGCCCTCGTGGAAGGCGCCCCGAAGGTGGAAGTTGAGGTCGTGAAGATGGAACCGGAGGAAGACCATCATCTAAGTGACGAAGGTGACATTTACCAAGATGCCTTAGCTGATGTTCCAGGTATTCTTTCCTACCTAGTGATATCTGTTTACGCTAAATCATGCACAACGGTACAGTACCTTGGCTATGCACCCTTCACCCCCCCCCCTCTCCGCTTTCTTTCCTACCCCTCTCACCTTGACATAAGGTCAGTTGCGTTTTGAATACGAGATATATATATATTTTTATACTTTTAGCGTTATGGCCATAATCTCACCTGATCTTAAGTGACGATACGGCCCAAGTCGGTAGACACGCTAAACCTGTGGAGGGACTGGCTCTCAAGTGCTGCTACCGGAACACACCTATCGGTGTTTGGCGGCAGGTTTACAACTTGAGGGTGGTAGCTACCCAGGCGGGCATTTGAAAAAGCCTCACCATGTTTTCCTTCACCGGAAGCTCAAGCTCGTTGTAGGTGCTTGGATTCGAACTCACGTCCCTTGACGCGAAGTCGTACACGCTACCGCTGAGCTATCATCACTTCAACAGTACATTATTGCAAGTATACACGCGCTAGAAGTGTAATGTGTGTGCTCCAACCGAAATACCAAGAAGATGAACCCTCATAATCTATCGAAATCGGCATTCAGATGAGTCCTTTCTTTCCATCATCCCATCCGGTACTGTTGTGCATAAATCGCCGTTAGGTTTCCTTAAGTCCTACTATATTCGCGGCTATTTTATCATTGAGAAAGCAAGCAAGCAATATCAGCTCTCAAATCTGTGATCTTAAACAGATTGGTATCTACCTGCGATTTACAGCGAAGCGTTTGAGGTAGTGCATTACTCTCAACATTTCAAAGTCGAGCTTTGATGATCATTATTTTATTGCGATTTCATCATCTTTGAAGCGATGATAGCCCAGGGACGTGCGTTCGAATCCAAGCACCTACAATGAGCTTGAGCTTCCGGTGAAGGAAAACATCGTGAGGAAACCATAGCATGGTGGTAGGGCTTTTTCAAATGCCCGCCTGGGTAGCAACTACACTCAAGTTGTAAATCTGCCGTCAAATACCAATAGGTGTGTTCCGGCAGCTGCACTTGAGAGCCAGTCCCTCCACAGGTTTAGCGTGTCTACCAAATTGGGCCGTATCGTCACTTAAGATCAGGTGAGATTATGACCGTAACGCTAAACCTTAAGTGTGAAAAAAATGTGTTTTCACCGCAACGGAAACGTTTTATTGCCCAGATTTTATTATCAACCAAGTGGACGTCCGAATGTCTGTGTGTGTGTATGGATGTCTAAAGATTACGCCCAAAAACTTAATGTATTCAGACCATTTCCTTTTAATAGCTCTAGAATGACATCGGATTACTTTCTATTTAATCCATTCCTCCCCACTGTCATATTTTTAGGACACTATTTTCAAAATTTCTTTTTGCGTATTCGGACTTGTATTTTTACTATATAAACATTTTTTACAACACAAGAAATATTATTTAATTAGAAAAATATTGTAAAAATATGAATTTCATCAGAAATGATAAAAATAAAAGTCCTAATACGTGATTAGGAATTTTGAAAATAGTGTCCTAAAAATATGACAGTGGGGAGGAATGGGTTAATACGAATTCACTCCAGTAAAGGCCGGCAACGCGCATGCGATTCCTCTGCTATTGTAGGTACCCACGGACGGAGCTGATCACTTACCATCAGGTGACAGGCTTGCACGATTAGTCCCTATTCCATAAAAAAATCTCAATTATATGTATCCATTTATTGTCTGCTAACGAGTCCTAATTTACAACGTCTAAGTATGACGGTTTGTCTACAATCTCACCTGATGATAAGTGACGCTGTAGCCCAACGTGGTGTACACGCTAAGCCCAGTGGAAGAGCTGACTCTCCTATATATGGACCGTTTATTTGGAAAGTGGTGTAAGTCCATTTTTGAGAAAAATGAGCTATCACGTAATTCATGCTTAATATAATGTATTTTTTTTTTATATATAACTAGTCCGTGTTTAATTTCTCAAAAAAAAATATCATGTCTTGTACAACTTAAAATCGGTCGGTAAATGAAATTACATTATCAAAATATATAGTAAACTTTAATTCTCTCGAAACAAAAGAAAATGGACTTCACCACTTTCAAAATAAACGGTCCATATATATATATATATATTCGGTGGCAGATTTTCAAGTTACGTGCGACATGTTACGGCTTCAGCACGACTTTGTCCTACACCGAAAGCTCAAGCTGATTTCAGGGATTCAAAATGACGGTGCTATCATTAAATTTAATTTAATTGTATTTATTAACATTGTGATATTATAGATGAAGATTCTAAACCGACTGTACCCAATGAAGATTCGACATCTACCGATGATGTGCCGCTAATAAATCGTGTGAAACGTCGTAGGCGAATCTCCTCGAAGGCCACCCTTCAAGGGCTCCGGGAGACGAGAACGGAACGGAATCTCAGGAGATCTCAAGTCAGGCTTATAAACTCTAAGAAGCAGAGTAAGTTGCTTTTTACTAAATTTTTGAAGCGGTGATAGCTCAGTGGTAGCCCGTACGGACTCCGTGTCAAGGGACGTGAGTTCGAATCCACCTACAATTGGGCTGAAGGAAAACATCGTGAGGAAACTATAGAATGGTGGTAGGGCTTTTTCTGATGCCCGCCTGGTTTGCTACCACCCTCAAGTTGAAAATCTGCCGCCAAATATCAATAGATATGTTCTGGTGGTTGCTCTTGAGAGCCAGTTCCTCCACAGGTTTAGCGTGTCTACCAACTTGGGCCGTATGGTCACTTAAGATCAGGTGAGATTATAGCCATAACGCTAAACCTTAGGGGCCATTCATTAATTACGTAAGAGTATTGAAAGAAGAGGATTGAAAATCTCTACATATCCTTATATTGGGGGGGAGGGGGAGTGAAATTCATTCTTACGTAATATTTCGTGAATCAAAATTCAATATTAAAAATCTAATCCTATTTTTGATCCCAAATAGTTTTTATAATTTTAAAGTGTACTGTCGAACTTTTTTATACATATTTTTTATTGCTGTATGAAAAAAAATCATATTTATGTTTGGTTCTATAGAAAAAAATATAGTACATTTTTCCGTTTTACTTATTTACGTTTTAGTTTTACTTTTATTATAAAAAAATAAAAAAAAAAGACCATTTCCTTTCCTAGCATAACAGTTTATCATTTAGAAAATCAAAACAGAACCTTACGTGAGTAAGGGGAGGGGGGACTTCGAGAAATCTCACGTATATATTTACACGAGGGGGGAGGGGGAGGGTCAAAACTGACCAAATTTATCCTTACGTAATCAACGAGTGGCTCTGTTAACTGTCACGACCTTGCCCTAAAAGCCTGCACCCCCCCCCTCCCCCCCCCCCCCCCCCATAACGACACCGTTTCAGGCGTGCAAATGGTGGAAGCTCAAAGGCTGTACCGCGAACGGGACCCGACCTACATGACGGAAACGAACATACTGACCATAGTGGAGTTCTCGCACGTCTGCCCGTTCAAGTGCCGGCACAACCACCTGCTCTGCTACTACTGCGGCGCGAACTACTCCGACCCTGACCAGCTGAGGGAGCACACGGAGACCCTGCACCATCCGAAGAAGTTCAAGGTGACCGAGCACAAGAACATGATCAAGATCGATCTCACCCGTATCGATTGCCGCCTCTGCGCGACGAAGATCGAAGACCTGGACGAGTTCAAGAGGCACGTGGTGACGGTGCACGGGAAGAAGTACTATTTCGACTACAAGGATTCGGTGTTGCCGTTCAGGCTGATGAGGGGCGAGGTCAAGTGCGCGATATGTGACACGGTGTTCCCGTATTTCCACGCGCTGAACAAGCACATGAACGTGCACTTCAGCAATTACGTGTGCGAGACGTGCGGTTTGGGTGAGTTCGTTTTGTGTAATGATTTGAAGGGATGATGGCTCGGTGGTGCCTACCTACAATGAGCTTGAGGAAACCATAGCATGGTGGTAGGGCTTTTTCTAATGCCCGCTTGAATAGCTACCACCCTCAAGTTGTATACCTGCCGCCAAATACCAAATAGGTGTGTTCCGGCAGCTGCACTTGAAGGCCAGTCCCTCCACAGGTTTAGCGTGTCTACCGACTTGGGCTGTATCGTTACTTAAGATCAGGTGAGATTATGGCCATAACGCTAAAACTTTAAGTGTAAAAAAAAGATTTTTTATGTTTACGCGAATGTCGTCGGACTGAAGTTAATTTGAAGGGGTTTTATCGCGGTTATTTGTTAATTTCGATCCCGGCGTTTCGAAAGCCCTTCAGCCTTCGCGGTCACGGGGCGGACTGGGATGTGGGTTGTCCAGAAATGTTTAAAAAACTGTGTTAATTTATCTTCTATTTAATTTTCAATATTGACAGTTTTCTGATCTACGCAGAAAGAGCTCATAGTGTCTTGAGGTCGGGTAATTGGTCTTTTGGGTTCCGATTTAATTAAATGTGTGTATATATATATATATATTTTGTCAAACACCATTCCATCCCCCCTCTATCTATAACAGCAAAATAACTATGAAAATAACCATGGGTTCGTATCCAACCGCCTACAATGAGCTTGAGCTTCCTGTGAAGGAAAACATCGTGAGGAAACCGTAGCATGGTGGTAGGGCTTTTTCTAATGCCCGCCTGGGTAGCTACCACCCTCAAGTTGTAAGCCTTCCGCCAAATACCAATAGGTGTGTTCCGACAGCTGCACTTGAGAGCCAGTTCCTCCACAGGTTTACCAGGTTTGCCATAACGCTAAGCCTTAACTATAAAACAATCGTAACATAGGCTATGTCACTCAGAGCCAATGTAGCATTGTAATGGTGAAAAAATTTTTGAAATCAAATTAGTAGTTTTTGAATTTATTCGTTACAAACAAAAATACAAATCTTTTCTCTTTATAATATTAGTATAAAATAACGGCTAACCCGATTTTAGTGATCTCAGAAACGTAGAATATTTTTTCAGTATCCATTTTATGACATAAATAGAATCCCAAATTGAGTTTAGTTAAAAGTTAACACGATACTCATTAACTGTTAGACGGTGCAAAGTTTGTCGGGTCAGTTAATTCAAAATTTAAAACAAAAAAAAAATATATATATATTTTCGCTGACGCTATGATTGAGCTATCGACTACGCCAAATAGCAGGATAACGTCTTCCGAGGGTTTTGGGCGGACGGCCCATCATCAGGCATGGTGGTAGGGCTTTTTCTAATGCCCGCTTGGCTAGTAGCCACCAGACCCTCAAGTTGAAAATCTGCTCTTCCTCCCATACAGGCTGGCAATGCACCTGCGATTCCTCTGATGCTGTGGATGTCCATTCGCGGCGATGGTCACTTACTACGTTACAGGCTAACTCGTTTGCGACCTATTCCATACAAAAAAATGCGTATATCCATTCATTGATCCTAGAAATCCATAGAAAAGGAAGCGATGATAGCTCAGTGGTAGTGTGCACGACTTCGCGTCAAGGGGCGTGGGTTCGAACCTAAGCACCTACAATGAGCTTGAGCTTTCGGTGAAGGAAAACATCGTGAGGAAACCATAGCATGGTGGTAGGGCTTTTTCTGATGCCCGCCTGGCTAGCTACCACCCTCTAGTTGTGAAACTGCCGCCAAATACCAATAGGTGTGTTCCGGCAGCAGCACTTGAGAGCCAGTTCCGAAGAGAGCGTATTCCTTCCTTAAAAAGGCCGGCAACGCACTTGCGAGCCCTCCGGTGTTGCAGGTGTTTATGGGCGGCGGTGATCACTTTCCATCAGGTGAGCCTCCTGCTCGTTTGCCACCTATTCCATAAAAAAAAAAAGTAACCGTATCCAGGTTTCGTGGATAAAGGCCGCTTCGTGATGCATCAGCAGCGCCACGATCAAGGGGACTACCCTTGCGACACGTGCGGGAAGGTCTTCAAGGCCGAGTACAACAGGGACCTGCATATCGACAGGGTCCACAAGAAACGGGGCAGGGTCTACTGCCCCAAGTGCGACATCAAGCTGATGTCGTACCCGCAGAAGCTGAAGCACCTGGTGGAAGCTCACGGTGAACAGCCGATGAGCTTCCCCTGCACCATGTGCGAGAAGGTCTTCGAGACTCGACGGACCCTCACCATACATTGGAGGAAGGACCATCTGAAAGACTATAGGTATGTATATTCTTTCATAGTTTTTTTTTTTTTTTTTTTGTACTTAAGGTTTAGCGTTATGGCCATAATCTCACCTGATCTTAAGTGACGATACGGCCCAAGTTAGTAGACACGTTAAACCTGTGGAGGAACTGGCTCTCAAGTGCAGCTGCCGGAACACGCCTATTGGTATTTGGCGGCAGGTTTACAACTTGAGGGTGGTAGCTACCCAGGCGGGCATTAGAAAAAGCCCTACCACCATGCTACGGTTTCCTCACGATGTTTTCCTTCACCGAAAGCTCAAGCTCATTGTAGGTGCTTGGGTTCGAACCCACGTCCCTTGACGCGAAGTCGTGCACACTACCACTGAGCTATCATCGCTTCAAATATACTGCTTACGCATAAAAGGTAGATATATGCTGTCGCTGACTTTTATGTAGGACTATTTAAGATACACATTTCCAGTATACATTTTATACGTGTAACTTTAACGGTTTTTGCAGCGAACGCCCGAAAAGCTCGCAGTTGGTAGATTTTTTCCTACTTACGTGACGCGTATCGTTATATTTTGAACAATTCGCACGATATCTCTATAAATTATATATATAGCCTATGTATTATTATCTCTGGCTGACTCTCCGGTGCAACTCACTTATATGTGTTCTGGCGGCAGATTTTTATCGTAAGAGTGGGAGTTAGTCAGATGGACATTATAAAATACTCTACCACCATGCTGTGGTTTTCTCATGACAACTTTCTTCACCGAAAGGTTAAGCTCATTGTTGGTGGCACGTTCCATTACGCGGATTTTTTTATTTTTTTATAAACGCGTTTGATGTTAATTCGTAAATGTCCCCTACAAAATTATTAACCTAAAATATCTAAACAGATCGGTTTGATGTTAATTCCTGTATGTCCCCTATAAATAGATTTAGCTAAAATATCTACTCAGAGTAATGTTGTTGTATGATTAAGTTTGATTTTAATTCTTCATGTTCCTCTACAAATTAATTAACTTAAAACATTTACGCAGATTCGTTTGATGTTAATTCGTAAATGTCCCCTAAAAATTAATTAACTTAAATATCTATACAGATTGGTTTGATGTCAATTCCTACATGCCCCCTATAAATGAATTTATCTAAAATATCTACTCAGAGTAATGTTGTTGTATGATTAAGTTTGATTTTAATTCTTCATGTTCCCCTACAAATTAATTAACTTAAAACATCTACGCAGATTCGTTTGATGTTAATTCGTAAATGTCCCCTACAAATTAATTAACTTAAATATCTATACAGATTGGTTTGATGTCAATTCCTACATACCCCCTATAAATGAATTTATCTAAAATATCTACTCAGAGTAATGTTGTTGTATGATTAAGTTTGATTTTAATTCTTCATGTTCCCCTACAAATTAATTAACTTAAAACATCTACGCAGATTCGTTTGATGTTAATTCGTAAATGTCCCCTACAAATTAATTAACTTAAATATCTATACAGATTGGTTTGATGTCAATTCCTACATGCCCCCTATAAATGAATTTATCTAAAATATCTACTCAGAGTAATGTTGTTGTATGATTAAGTTTGATTTTAATTCTTCATGTTCCCCTACAAATTAATTAACTTAAAACATCTACGCAGATTCGTTTGATGTTAATTCGTAAATGTCCCCTACAAATTAATTAACTTAAATATCTATACAGATTGGTTTGATGTCAATTCCTACATACCCCCTATAAATGAATTTATCTAAAATATCTACTCAGAGTAATGTTGTTGTATGATTAAGTTTGATTTTAATTCTTCATGTTCCCCTACAAATTAATTAACTTAAAACATCTACGCAGATTCGTTTGATGTTAATTCGTAAATGTCCCCTACAAATTATTTAACTTAAATATCTATACAGATTGGTTTGATGTCAATTCCTAAATGCCCCCTATAAATGAATTTACCTATTCAGATCAATGTTGTTGTATGTTAAGTTTGATATTAATTCTTAAATGTTCCCCATAAATGAATTTATAGAAAACAATTAGTCAGAGTAGTGTTTGATGATGTTAATTCTCTTAAATGTCCTCTACAAATTAATTAACTGAAATATCTATACAGATTAGTTTAATGTCAATTCCTAAATACCCCCTATAAATGAATTTATCTACCCAGAGTAATGTTGTCGTATGATTAAGTTTGATATTAATTCTTAAATGTTCCCCATAAATGAATTTATAGTAAACAATTAGTCAGAGTACATTTTGATGATGTTAATTCTCTTAAATGTCCCCTACAAATTAATTAACTTCATACATACACACAAATTGGTTTGATGTTAATTCGTAAATATCCCCTACGAATAACGTTACAGATACGAATGTCAGTGCTGCGGGCAAAAGTTTTTCACCCGTTTCGCACTGAACAACCACATGCCGACGCACACCGGCGAGAGGAACTTCAAGTGCAAGGTCTGCGAGAAGAGTTACCCTCGGCTGAAGACCCTCAAGGACCACATGCGGATCCACACTAACGATAGGCGGTACCGCTGCCACATATGCGGGCAGGCTTTCATACAAAACTGCAGCCTCAAGGGTCACATGAAGAGCCAGCACGCGGAGTACGGATAAGTTTGGGAATAAATTATTTTAATCTATCGTTTTTCTTTAATGACCCGGTCGTAAACTTAGCAATTCCGTTATTAGTATTCCTTGGTCCTTAAAAGTGATTCTTACTAATATTATATAGGCGAAAGTGTTTTTTTTTTGTGAGTTACGCTCGCACACCTAATCCGCTGAATCGATTGTGATGAATTTTAGAATAGAGATAGATGGAAACCTGCAGATGATGATAGGTTACTTTTTCTCGCGAGAAACTTATTGGAAAAGAGATGGAAAAAATTGGTTGTATGACACTTTTTAATGCCTTATCCGATTTGTTTGCAAGTGTGTATATTAACGCGAGTGACGCCGCAGGTAAAAGTTAGTTAGTTTAAAGAAGCATTGGTCGAAGAGAAAAAAGGTAGAAACCGCTTTTCTTAGTGAGACTACTACGTTACAAAGGGAATGTCAATACTAATTTCATATTTCTAACTACATTAGTTTTGGATCTGTAATGATGTGTCGGTCACCCAACATCCTTTATATATAACAAATCGGATTACGCAATAAAATGCTTCATACAACGTTCATTCACATTTTAACCCACTTCCAATAAGTTTTCCCATCACCATATCCAGGTTCCCATCTCTATACCAAAATTCATCATAATCGATTCAGCGGTTTAGATGTGAAAGCGTAACAAACAAGCAAACTCTCTTTCGTATTTATAATATTAGTAAGGGTAGCATATCAACATGAAATGAAATGATCACATATTAATTATTCATCAATTTTTATTTTTAACCTAAAACCACATACATAATTATTTACACAGAATTATAAGTTAATCGATTACCTATTTTGTTTTGACTCGTACAACACACAAACAGTAATTTTTTTTTTTTTTTGCACACTGTACACTATACAAATACCGTTCACAAAAAAAGTTTTTCACAAATTTTTATTCACACTACCGTAATCACTTGTGAAGGGTTGGTTACTCATGAAACTCCTCCATATCCAAACTCTCATGATGCTTCTTGATATGGTTCTTCAAGTTGCAGTTCTGCGTGAAGGAAGCGTTGCACATCTGACATGCGAACTTCTTCTCGCTGTTGTGCGACAACATGTGGACCTTCAAACCCCTCAACCTCGGGTAACTCTTCCCGCAGTATTCACATCGATAGTTCCTCTCGCCGGTATGACTGGCCATATGCTCCCTCAGCCTCGACGGTAGATAGAACCTTTTGTCACACAAATCGCACTGGTGCTTCAAGATCTTCAAATGGAACCGCCTGTTATGTTCCCTGAGGGACTTTCTGCTGATATATGCTCGGTCACAATGCTCACAGGGGAACACTCTATGTTCGCCGTGTACTTCTATCATATGCCTGTACCGCAGAGAGTGTGAGAACAGAACTTCATCGCATTTAATGATTAATATGTGATTTAATGATCACATATTAATTATTCTTCCATTTTTATTTTTAACCTAAAACCACATACATAATTATTTACACAGAATTATAAGTTAATCGATTGCCTATTTATGTTTTGACTCGTACAACACACATACAGTATTTTTTTTTTTTTTTTGCACACTGTACACTATACAAATACCGTTCACAAAAAAAGTTAGTTCAAATTTTTATTCACACTACCGTAATCACTTGTGAAGAGAGTTACTCATGAAACTCCTCCATATCCAAACTCTCATGATGCTTCTTGACATGGTTCTTCAAGTTGCAGTTCTGCGTGAAGGAAGCGTTGCACATCTGACACGCGAACTTCTTCTCGCTGTTGTGCGACAGCATATGGACCTTCAAACCCCTCAACCTCGGGTAACTCTTCCCGCAGTATTCACATCGATAGTTCCTCTCGCCGGTATGACTGGCCATATGCTCCCTCAGCCTCGACGGTAGATAGAACCTTTTGTCGCACAAATCGCACTGGTGCTTCAAGATCTTCAAATGGAACCGCCTGTTATGTTCCCTGAGGGACTTTCTGCTGATATAGGCTCGGTCACAATGCTCACAGGGGAACACTCTATGTTCGCCGTGTACTTCTATCATATGCCTGTACCGCAGAGAGTGTGAGAACAGAACCTCGTCGCATTTAATGATTAATATGTGATTTAATGATCACATATTAATTATTCTTCCATTTTTATTTTTAACCTAAAACCACATACATAATTATTTACACAGAATTATAAGTTAATCGATTACCTATTTATGTTTTGACTCGTACAACACACAAACAGTAATTTTTTTTTTTTTTTGCACACTGTACACTACAAATACCGTTCACAAAAAAAGTTAGTTCAAATTTTTATTCACACTACCGTAATCACCTGTGAAGAGTTACTCATGAAACTCCTCCATATCCAAACTCTCATGATGCTTCTTGACATGGTTCTTCAAGTTGCAGTTCTGCGTGAAGGAAGCGTTGCACATCTGACACGCGAACTTCTTCTCGCTGTTGTGCGACAACATGTGGACCTTCAAACCCCTCAACCTCGGGTAACTCTTCCCGCAGTATTCACATCGATAGTTCCTCTCGCCGGTGTGACTGGCCATATGCTCCCTCAGCCTCGACGGTAGATAGAACCTTTTGTCACACAAATCGCACTGGTGCTTCAAGATCTTCAAATGGAACCGCCTGTTATGTTCCCTGAGGGACTTTCTGCTGATATACGCTCGGTCACAATGCTCACAGGGGAACACTCTATGTTCTCCGTGTACTTCTATCATATGCCTGTACCGGAGAGAGTGTGAGAACAGAACTTCATCGCATTTCGTGCATTGGTACGCTGCCTCCTTCTTGTGGATCCTCGCTTCGTGGAGGTATCTGGCGTGTTTCGACTTGAACACCTTCCCGCAATGGCAGGCGAACGTTTCCGCTGACTTCTGATGGGTTTTCTGATGCAGGAGTAGCATTCTCTCGTCGAAGTAATGCGCTCCGCAGACGTCACAGATGCAAGTGCCGAAATGCTCGGCCATGTGTTTCTTCAACGCGTGGAAGAAGCTAAAAGATGCCCCGCACTCGGTGCAAGTTGGGTTTCTTGCTGTCAGGTGGAACTTCAGGCAATCGAACGGCGTCTCGTAGAAGCTCTTGCCGTGATCGACTTCTAGATGCTTCTTTAGCGAGTCCAAGTCGATGATATTCATGGGGCACAGCCTGCAGTCCACTCTTTGTGTGTCGATCTGCAAGAGCCTTTTGCTGGCAACGGCTTCCTTGTACGTGCCAGGGTCATGAGTGAGGGTGTGCTCTCGCAGTTTATCCGGCTCTGTGAAGACGTTCCTGCAGTAGATGCAGAAGTAATCGCTGAAGGATGTGTCAAACGGGCAGACGTACGAGTTCTCGACAATGGTCACCGTGTTCCTTACAGCCTTAACTTCATTGTCCAGTTTTGGTTTCTGCATAGCCTTCAGCACTTCTGCAATGGAATTTATTATCTACATGCCTTTTCCAACGTTTGGTCTGATGTTAAGATATTGGATATGCTAAGCCTATAGGGGGGAGTGGTTCTCAAGTGCAACTGCTTAAGAACAGGCTTTCAACTTTAGGACATTGGACAGCCTTGGCGGCTTTAAATAATAACCTACCATAATCCGATAGCTTTCTTGATGTTTTTCCTCACCAGACCCTCAGGGTAACGTTTTTCTCTTTACCGGTTTAGCGTTACGGCCACTATCTGATCTGATTTAAAGTGACGATGCGACCTAACATGGTGGACATGCTAAACCTAACCTAACCTAACCTAACCTAACCTAACCTAACCTCAAGGATAACTGCTGGAATATACCTATAGGTAGGCTTACCATAATTACGGAGAGCCAAACCGGGACGCAGAAGAGAACCAAACCGGGACGCAGAAGAGAAAGAGTCTCATTTTCATTTTGCCTTTCGCTTAATTTGTGTTTTTCATATTTGAAATGCAATCAAAATTTTGACCGGTACGCCGGGACAGGGAACTCAAACCGGGACTATCCCGGTCAAACCGGGACGTATGGTAAGCCTACCTATAGGTGTTTGGCGACAGATTTTCAATTTGAGATTGGCTGCTAGCCAGGCGGGCATTTGAAAAGGCCCTGCCATCATGCGAAATGCAGGCATTAGAACCCATATATATCTGTTGACGCGATGACATTACACTACTTTGAAACCTTATATATATTTAATTTCCGTCTGTCAATATCATGAAAACTTTCGACTTAATTTTCAATAATTCGGAGGTGGTCTGATTGATTTCATTATCAAGTTTCATTTACAGTAATTATACAATTATGACATAATAAGATCTCGCTAAGGCAATTAAATTTAAATGCGACTCGTAAATTTTAGAGCAAAAAAAAATAGATTCTTTTATATAATATTTTATCTTTTTATATTATTTTAATATATACTCTAGCATTTTATGAGAAACCGCAGATTTTTTACTATCTTGATATACAAAAAAAATGTATACGTCAATTAGTGATCGTGTAGCTTGTAAAGGAGTTGAATGATGGAAGTAAAATTCTTGTATTATAATTATTTTATCTAAAAAATTGGTGCATAGTAGCGATGATAGCTCAATGGTGGCGTGTTGGAACGCCGCGTCATGGGACGTGAGTTCGAATCCAACCGCCTACAATGAGCTTGAGCTGACGGTGAAGGAAAACATCGTGAGGAAACCATAGCATGGCGATAGGGCTTTTGTAACACCAGCCTCACTAGCAACCACCCTCATGTTGAAAATCTGCCGCCAAATACCAATAGGTGTGTTCCGGCAGCTGCACTTGAGAGCCAGTTCCTCCAATAAAGGCCGGGAACGCACCTGCGATTCCTCTGGTGTTGTGGGTGTCCATGAGCGGCGGTGATCACTTACCATCAGGAGACACGCTAGCTTGTTTGCCTCCCCCCCCTTTCCATACAAAAAAGCTAACAATGAGCATAAATGCAAAAATTTGGGCCATAATGTTAGAGTCATTCGAAGTTCCTCTGGTGTTCTGGGTGTCCATGAGCGGCGGTGATCACTTACCATCAGGAGACACGCTAGCTCGTTTGGCCCCCCACCCCTTTCCATATAAAAATACATACATTTCCATACATAAATGCAAAAATTTGGACCATAATGTTAGAGTCATTCGAAGTTTCTCTGGTGTTCTGGGTGTCCATGAGCGGCGGTGATCACTTACCATCAGGAGACACGCTAGCTCGTTTGGCCCCCCCCCCTTTCCATACAAAAATACATACATTTCCATACATAAATGCAAAAATTTGGACCATAATGTTAGAGTCATTCGAAGTTTCTCTGGTGTTGTGGGTGTCCATGAGCGGCGGTGATCACTTACCATCAGGAGACACGCTAGCTCGTTTGCCCCCCCCACCCCTTTCCATACAAAAATACATACATTTCCATACATAAATGCAAAAATTTGGACCATAATGTTAGAGTCATTCGAAGTTCCTCTGGTGTTCTGGGTGTCCATGAGCGACGGTGATCACTTACCATCAGGAGACACGCTAGCTCGTTTGCCCCCCCACCCCTTTCCATACAAAAATACATACATTTCCATACATAAATGCAAAAATTTGGACCATAATATAAAGTCATTCCAAGTTACTTGCCCTTAGGTAATTTCTTGTACCCAACTATACTGTTCCTCTTCGACGGTAGACGGTCACCGTTAACAGATAATTTGTCTTTCACTTGACTCTTTGTTGAGGCTTTTAACTTCTTTTTCTTTCTACTTCTGGCGACACCTTTTCGCTTTTTCGTTTTCGCGTCACTTTTAACGCTGCTTGAGTCTAAAATTATTATACTTTTAAAAGGATTTGCCGGTAAATGCTAAAAATATCATAAGGCTAATGCAAAGTTGATAGATACTACCCTCAAATTAAAAATCAGACAGAAGACGGTGAAAATACCTATAGGTGAGTTCCGGCAGTTGCACTTGAGAGCCAGTTCCTCCAATAAAGGCGGGCAACGCACCTACGATTCTTCTGGTGTTGTGAGTGTCCATCGGCGGCGATGGTCGCTTACCATCAGGTGAAACGCTTGCTCGTTTGCCCGATATTACAATAAAAAAGTGCAACTGCCGGAAGATACCTATAGGTATTTGGCTGCAGATTATCAACTTCAGGGTGGTAGCTGGCGAAGCGGGCATTAAAAAAACCCTATCACATTTTTTTTTATATACTTAAGGTTTAGCGTTACGGCCTTAATCTCACCTGATCTTAAGTGACGATACGGCCCAAGTTGGTAGACACACTAAACCTGTGGAGGAACTGGTTCTCAAGTGCAGCTGCCGGAACACACCTATTGGTATTTGGCGGCAGGTTTACAACTTGAGGGTGGTAGCTAGCCAGGCGGGCATTAGAGAAAGCCCTACCACCATGCTCTAGTTTCCTCAAGATGTTTTCCTTCATCGAAAGCTCAAGCTCACTGCAGATGGATTCGAACTCAAGTCCCTTGATACGAAGTCCGTACACACTACCACTGAGCTATCATCGCTTCAATGCACCGTGCATCTAACTCTATTAGTGCTGTTTGATCCACTCACCATTCCCCACAAATCCGGCATCAATATAACATGACTCCATATTATTTTCACCAGGCACGATGCAGTTTTCCGGATAATTTTTCAAGGCCACGTTCTGACCGCTGTCTTTATCACCATCTGACACACGAACGGCTGGAAAAAGTTATCTATATTAATATTATAAAACGGAAAAACTTGAATATTTGAACACGCTAATATTAGGAAATACTAGAATCAAAAAATCCCCACCACCACGCTATGGTTTCCTCACGACGTTTTCCTTCACCGGAAGCTCGAGCTTATTGTGGGTGGTTGGATTCCTTTTTACAGATGGCCGTGGGGTTTTCGTAGGTATTCCCGGCGGCTAGCGCCGGGCGAGTCCCACATACCCCTCGTAGTCCCCACGGGCTGGGATGGGATGCATAAAAAAAAAGAAAAAAAAAAAGTCGTTGGATTCGAACTCACGTCCCTTGACGCAAACTCGTACACGCTACCACTGAGCTATCATCGCTTGATAAATAAATATAATATTTTATGATAAATCTGTAGAAAAGTCGTTTTTTTACATCCAATATATTCCCAAAAAGAATAGCCAGGGTGTTAAAGGATAAACAAAAGCACCCATTTCCAACATTTTTGGAATTTTTGTCTGTTTGTCTGTACACGCATCACGTAAAATGCACAAAATCAATGTAGACAACTTTTGGACGTGAGTTCGAATCAAAGCACCTACATTGAGCTTGAGCTTTCGGTGAAGGTAAACATCGTGAGGAAACCATAGCATGGCGGTAGGGCTTTTCTAATGCCCGCCTGGGTAGCTACCACCCCCAAGTTGTGAACCTGCCGCCAAATACCAATAGGTGTGTTCCGGCAGCTGCACTTGAGAGCCAGTTCCTCCTCGGGTTTAGCGTGTCTACCAACTTGGGTCGTATGACTTAAAATCAGGTGAGATTATGGCCATAACTCTAAACATTAAGTATAAAAAAAAATATTACCTAAGTTTTTGTTTCATCGCAATCGGTTCACTCTACTAAGAGATATTAGGTTATATGAATTGAAAGTGTTCTCACGCTAGCAATTCAGTCACAAGCAACGCCCAACTAGAACTAATGTTGACAGTTGAACTCCGTATTCGATAGATGGCGTTGTGCATATGACGTCATCATGTAACTCGGATATTGTCTGTACTCTTAACTAAGGGACGCGTTTTATTTTTCGAGAAACACGCGAACCAAATCGCGGGCACACCTATATACAATAATACTTAAGATTCAATAAGTAATATATACCTTCGTCATTCTCCAAAGGTCCGTCATCGGCATAATCATTCCCGATATCGTATTCCTGTGAGGGTAGACAATTCTCTTCCAATTCCTCCTTCATTTCGTTTTTTAGATGGCTCCCATCAGAATCTAACGCATTGCGAATCACAAATACCCACAGAAAAACTTCAAAATATCAAAAGCTCAATAAGCTGCGTCTATTAATTACGTCAACACAATACGGTGCCAATGAGGTCTCTCCAAATCTCATACCACCCTCAGGTGGAAAATGTACCACCAAATACCTATAGGTATGTTCCGGCAGTTGCACTCGGGAACCAGTCCTTCCACTAGGCTTAGCATATCTACCATCTTAAGACACATCGTCAATTAACATCAGGTGAGACTGCGGCCTTAACGCTAAAGCTATAAACCAAAGGTTCCCAAAGTGTGCGCCGTAGAGAGTGAAGAAGGGCGCCGTGAGGTGATTCTCTTTACAATTGTATAGCTTATCTAAACTAAAATCACGCATCCCGCTACTGTATTAGCAGTCGTTGGTGTGTGAAAGTACGTTGTAATAGTGTATCTTTACTTGTGTGCGAGCGTAGACAGTTTTACGAATCTGTGATAGATCGATGGACACATCGGCCGATTAGTCTCATAAGCAATCGGGTTATCTGCTTAGTTAACAAAACGGTCACCTCGATTATGATTAGTTGCCCTACAGATCCGGAAATAGCTGTAACTTAGTACGTAACGGTCTACGCAAAAATTACATTTCGCTAATATATATGGAATAAAATATGTAACATTCGTAGTATATATATATCTGTAATATATGCCGAGTAATTGAAACTGTTAATCGGATAAATCTACAGCCAGAATGATACACGAACTTCTTAGCAAACCACGGGATCGGAGTGCGGGTACATCGTGAAACCTAATCGTTGTGCCTAGAAGAGGGTAACACGAGACAGTGTCCGAGACTTGCGACACGGATGCAGGTTTAAGGAGGCCTCATTTCGACGTACGTCAACACTCACCTTCACCGCTCGTGTCTCTCTCTACCCAGTATAAATCAATGGCGGTGATAATTTACAGCATAAACATCAAAACAGTGTCAATAATAGAGAAAAATAAATCTTACGTCCCTTCGGTAACGTTCCAGCTACGTACGATGAATACGCGTCAAGCTTAGACTGAGTCCAAAGCAGGGCTCACATCGCACTTTATACTAATCATTATTATAAACTACCCTCTTATAATTATATTTAGATATAAGTACATTCCTATACATAGTATAACGAATGATAAAATTTCATGAAATCCCGGCTACGACACTTGTAGGTGCAGCCATGATTTTAATGAACACGCCCTGGTCCATTTAATGAAGTCTCAGATAAAAATAACCCCCCCTATTTAGTAGTGTCAGTATTATTTAGTTATACCTGTGTTATGTACATATATTGTCTTTTGTAGGAGCTTCTGTTCACACGTGAGCACCTGCTTCCGGAAGGCTACCGCTTCCCGTAACCGTGCTACACACATTGCGCAGATGAGACGGTCTTCTGCTTCACCGTCCAACTGTGAAAGCTAGATAAAGATTTTGTTTTTTAATTGAAGCAATGACAGCACAGTGTTAGCGTGTAAGAGCCTGAGAAAATCTGCCACCAAATACCAATAAATATGCTTGAGCAGTTTCACTTGAGAGCCAGTCCCTTCTATAACCGATCTCCGCGGAAAAGAAGTTAGCAAAAGGAGTATCCTAAAAATTTAAAATACTGCCCAAAGTAACTATTCCATGCAGACAAAGTCACGTGCAAAAGCTAGTCTTAATTTACACACAAGGGAGATATTGCTCTGGTGACAACAAAATATTAAATTATACTTTATAAACAGTTATTATCTACAAACTCGGTTTTAATATGTGCTTAGCCTCAATTTGATATTAAATTAATAAGTTATATATTATTATGATATAATCTAAACCTTATATAATACTGGCTTGTATGATGTAGCTTGATTTGGACAAACAAATTGGATGATGTGATAAAAAGATTCATTAAAAGTTTATCCCTCTCCTTACTCCACTTCCAATAAGGTTACAGCAAGTAAAAGTAGCCTACCTCTGTCTCCAAGGTACCAACTATTTTTATGCCAAAATTCATCACAATCGATTCAGCGGTTTAGGCATGAAAGCATAACAAACAAACCAACTCACTTTCGCATTTATAATATTAGAAAGAACTGTACTTTGTTATAAACATAATGGGTAAAAAATGTATTTTGTTCTGACTCTTTCTCCCATTATTTTGACACATAACTCTGAAGCTACACCAAACTAATTTAAATGGTAGTTGGCACTGTAATAAATAATAAAGTATAACATAGAATAAGTTTTGACCCCAAAATGGAATTTTTTCTTCTGGATAGAGAAAAATGATAATTTTGTATGAAGTAACCTTAACATAGCTCGATACAATGTTTTGTGTTCTGCAATGAATTAAAAATTGAAACTACATTTTATCCCTCTAAAAAAAACTATTATTTAAAAAACAAATGTGTTCTCTCACTTCTTTCCTTACAGTTAAGGTTTCCTACCTGATGTTAAGTGACAATGTTGCTCAAGATGGTGAACATGCTAAGCCTGGTGGAGGGATTGACATACAAATGAAATAACCAGAACATGTATAGGTATTTAACGACAGATTTACAATTAGAGGGTGGTAGCTAGGCAGGCGGGCGTTAGAAAAAACCCTACTACCATACTTTGGTTTCATCAGAATGTTTTGCATCACCTAAAGCTCAAGCTCATTGTAGGTGGATGCATTTGAACTCACATCCCTTGATGTGGTAGCCGTGCACACTACCAACTGATCTATCATCACTTCTAATGTGATAAAACAGATTTCAAGTGTAGTAGTCTGTAATGGCACATACAAACAATTCAAATCCATTCCCAGTGGTTATCCCATTCCTTTTAAATATTATTGGGTTTTACTTTGGCTTATTTTGATTTTTTAATTATTATTATGTATCTATACCACGCGAAAGAAGTCGCAAGCAATGGTAGTTATTAAATAAATTAATAGGACATACTTTTGGGAATAATTAAAATAGCGTCAGGATTAATAGGTTTTGGTGTTAGTCATTCAGTATTATATTAAAAAAAATACAAATATACTTACCAATAGTCCGAAGCAGTCGAAAAACATATCGGAATAAACCTCTTTTTGGCCGCACCATTGATATTCTACATTGATAATCCGACATGTTTTGGACTCCCCGCAGCATCGGCATAATCCTAAATCTATTAAGGGTCCTTTACGGCTAACTGTTGTTGTCATAATTCACAATATTATTATATTTACTTTGTACAACCGATCAATAAACAAATACACTGGCATAGGTAACAAATTATCAGCTGGTGTTTATTTTTCTATAGACGCCACTCAATAAGCATATTTGCCAGCGTCGATATTTAATTTTCATATTAGAATTACATATTAAGAGTTTGTTTAAATTACGTACACAAACACGGTAACAATCAAAAATGTCGTGATTAATATATGGAAAACACATTAATCATTCTGGAATTACGTAAAGTTTAGCGTAATCAGTAGCAGTAAAGCAAGGGATATCTGTCAAGTGTTCAATAAATACAGTTACGTAACTTTTAATATAGAGCGTTTTTTGTGTGCTGGTATATATACTTCCCAGTGATATTAGATGCATGAACATAATTGATACAGTAATTTATAATATATGAATATATGGATTTGAGAAAGTCTACAGATTCAAAGTATATCATCATATATATCATTGTTAACTTCGCTTAAAGTCTGTTTCTTTGTTTGTTCTACAAAACGCAAAAATAAATATTGTATTATTTCTGGTAGTTGCTAAGATAAACGCGTCCAAATAAACAAACTTTTTCACTTTATAGTATTAATTAACTGTGCCTGCGACTTCATTCGCGTAGAACTAAAAAGGATTTAATATCTGTCCGTTTTTGTAACTTTTTTGAATACAGCTTTGATCCTATTGTTATTAGCGTAATATTAAATAGCCTAAATGTCTCCTTATTCATCGTTCTATCAAATACAAACATATGTTTTGAAATCCAACAAGTATTTCCTAAGGTTAGACCATTGAAACAATCTTTTTCGCTTTATAATATTATTGTAGATGTGTGGCGAGAGATATATTAAGGGATTGATAAACTCTAAAACTATTAAACTCATTATTATTTAAATAAAACTGTTTTTCTACTGAACGTAATAGGTGGAACTAGTGGCGGAGCCTCAGTAAAAATTGTCGTGGGAATTCAATTTTAATAAATCGTTGAAGTAGTTTCCCAACACTATTACTAATATTGTGTGCACTTTATTTAAATATCTAATAAATATAATTTTCAAATATATAGGTAATACATATTTATAATAAAATAACAATTTAATCCTAACAAGATATTTATTAATAAAAATCTTTTCACACAGCTTTCTGTTCTGGATAAGTATCAATAATATAAACCAAATTTAAAGACCGCGCCATAGAATTTTGAATGAACAGAATAACCAAATGGATGCGTTCTAAAATTCATGTTTTGTATAAATTGTGGTCTTTAGGTATGTCTAACTTAAATTGATTTTAAATACGTACATACATATATAAAATGTATATTTTTTCCAAATTTAGTCGAAATTGTTAGGTTACTTCTGAGTTGACCTGAGCATTTTGCCAGCTATGCCATATTCGCCATTGGGTGGAACAATATTAGTCTACTAGGAAGAGTTGAATAATGTCTTCTGGATCAGCCAGCATCTATGAATGGACGTTAGTTCTAATTCCTACAATGAGCTCAATGAGCTGCGGATATGATAAACCATAGTATGGTGGTAGGACTTTTTCTAATCCTCTTTTGGCTAGCTACCACCCTCAAGTTAATTTTTTTTTATATAAGTTGTAGCGTTGTGGCCATAATCTCAACTAATCTTAAGTGACGATACAGCCCAAGTTGGTAGACACGCTAATCCTGTGGAGGAACTGGCTCTCAAGTGTAGCTGCTGGAACACACCTATTGGTATTTGGCGGCAGGTTTACAACTTGAGGGTAGTAGCTAACCAGGCGGGCATTAGAAAAAGCCCTACCACCATGCAGTCAAATACCTATAGATGGGCTCCACCAACTTGGCGCACACCCTCACTTAACATCTAGTGAGATTATGGCTTTATAGCCATAACGCTGAACATATAAAGTATCAAGAAAATTAAATAAAAAATACTCTTTTTATTTTTTAAGTGTTTATATATCAAAAATACTGCTCTCCAACGTCCTGATGTTTACTCCTCATATGGTTTTTATAATTATTAAGTTGTGTATAGGAGGCAGAACAGAGAGAACACTTGTACTTCTTATCCGTGCTATGTGACTCCATATGCACCTTCAAAGCTTTCAATCTTGGATAGCATTTGCCGCAGAACTCACACCTGAAATTCCTCTCTCCAGTGTGCGAGGTCATATGGTCTTTCAACTGGGACGGAAGGTAGAACTTCCTATCACAGTGCCCGCACTCATGCTTGAGGAGTAGAAGGTGGTTCTTTCTCGTGTGCTCTCTGAGGGACTTCCTACTATTGTAGACCTTATCACAGCTCTCACAGGGGAAGGTCCGTAGTTCACCATGCTCCTCCATTTTATGTTTATATCGCAGATGGTACGAGAGGAAGATCTGGTCGCATTTATTGCAAGGGTAAGCCGGTTCGTTCTTATGTATCTTCGCGATGTGGAAGTACCGGCTCTTTTTCGATTTGAAACTCTTGCCGCAGTCGACGCAAGTATACATTTTGACTTCCTCATCGTCGGATTTATGGGACTGTCTCTTGTGGAACACCAGGAGACGTTCTTCGAAGTAATGGGCGCCACAAACGTCGCAGACCCAACTGCCGAAGTGCTCAGCCATATGTTTCCTCAGCGCTTGGAAGAAGCTGAAGGACTTATCGCATTGCGTGCAAGACATTTTCCCACTTTTTAGGACGAATCTCAAGAATTCGTTCCCGGCTTCCGTGTGTATAGGTTTCTGGTGTGCATTGGTCAGGTGGAATTTTAGATCTTCGATAGTGTCTAGCTTAGTGGGGCACAGTCGACACTCGATACGAGTGATATCGACAAGCAGCACCTTTTTGCTATCGATAACGTCTTTGTAAGTTGTCGGATCATGTGTAAAAGTATGGTCCCTTAACACGTTAGGTTCTATGAACATTTCTTTGCAGTAGACACAGTGGTAGTCACTATATATCGTCAGGAAGGGGCATATGTATGAGTTTTCGACTATCGTGATTGCATTTTGCAAAGCATTATATTCTGTATCAACGTATTTCTTTTTTTTCACGAGCTTCACTAGGGGTTTATCTATATCTTTGTCTGCAAAATTGTTGATTGATAAAAAATTAATGTTTCAAGATTGATTATACGCTATGGCGTTCTTATTCGGAGATCAGTGAGCTGAAGGGATGATGGGTCAGTTGGAAGGGTCTACGCAAGACACATTTTGCATGGTGGTAGGGCTTTTTCCGATACCCAACTGGCTGGCTAGCACCCTTAAGTTGAAAATCTGTCACCAAATACCAATAGGTGTGTTCCAGCAGTTGCACTTAAGAGCCAATCCTTCCACAGGTTTAGCGTGTCTACCGACTTGGGCCGTACCGTCACTTAAAATCAGGTGACATTATGGCCATAACTCCATAATGCCTTAACTATATAAAAAACAAATACTTTGAATTTGAATCCTTGCAAGGAGCATGGGCTTTTGGTAAAGGAAAACTATGATGAAACCATATCTTCATGGTAGTGCTTTTTCTACTACCAATAGATATTCCACCAGATAGCTATAGGTGTGTCCCGGCAGTTGCATTTGAAAGCCGGTCTGTCCACTAGGTTTAACATATCCATCATTTTGGGCCACATCATCACTTAACATCAGGTTAATAATTATAAAAACACGGAGACAGGTTGAAGTATTCAAGATGCCATACAGTCACATATGCTTACCGGATTTCTTCAACTTGATTACCCGATCCCTTAGAATTTTAATTTTACCCAACAACTCCGCTTTGCCCTTAACATCCTTCATGTCCCTTGACTTCAAATGATCCCTAGACGTTTCGATTCTCTGGGTTTTTTCCTTTAGCACGTTCAGTGGTCCATTTTTAATATCTCCAGAAACTAAAACAGTAAAAAATATATATTTTGGTATGTAACCAAAATTTTCAGTGACATTAAGTGACAGTTTGTTACCGAAACTAATGATACAGTAATGATCTGGAATTGAATCAGTGGCGGATTTATATAAATACCGCCTGAAGGCTGTTCAGATACGACCCTACGTACCCTAGCAGTTATAATTGGTATAAAACTTAGAGTCTGAGTGATTAAAGATATCATGTTGAATAGTTATTGTAGACCTAATAGCATTTGCAGCGATGATAGCTCAGTGGTAGCGTGGAAGGAAGCCACGTCAAAGGATGTAAGTTACAATCCCTGCAACGAGCTTGAGCTTTCAAGAAAACATTGTGATGAAACCGTAGCATGGTGATAGGGCTTTTTCTAATAGCCTAGCTACCAACCTCAAGTTGAAAATGTACCACCAAATACATATAAGTGTGTTCGGGCAGTTGTAGTTGAGAACCAGTCCAATAATCTTAGCGTGTCCACTATCTTGGGTTACATCATCACTTAACATTAGGTGAGATTGTAGCCACAATGATAAACTTGTAAATTATAAAAAAAATCTTTTATCAACCTCATACCGCTGTCTAGGGAAGTAGGGACATCATGGAAGTGTACTTTCATGGATGTCCATGGAAGCCATGGATGTGTGATTTCCATACCAGATACCTTATTAGCGATCTTTCCCTTGAAAATTCATCAGTTCTACTTGAAACTTACTTAATCTTGCTGGTCTACTATTTACTTTCAGTTAAACTAACAAGGTTACCTTCATCACAGCAGTTAGTGCCATCATCGAGACAGTCTTCATGGCATGAATCAGTCTGGTTCTCTTCGGCCGCTTCCTCTTTTATATATACCTCTTGCTTTGGTTTCAAATCATTGGTATCTAAAATATCATATTTTATTGTTACATGACTTATTTTATAGCATGACTATTTTTGATTTAATTTTATTTACAAAAAGTTTTTTTTATATTTAAGGCTTAGTGTTATGGCCATAATCTCACCTGATCTTAAATGACGATACGGCCCATGTAGGTAAACATGCTAAACCTGTGGAGGAACTGGCTCTCAAGTGCAATTGCCGGAACACACCTATTGGTATTTGACGGCAGATTTTCAACATGAGGGTGGTAGCTAGCCAGACGGGCATCAGAAAAAGCCCTACCACCTTGCCATGTTTTTTAAGTATTTTGGTTCATCAGCCCTAAAGTATCTGCTGGAACAGTAACAGCAGGATATTGGTAGACTGGTAGCCATTTAAAAAGGCCCTACCACACTTTCATCACAATGTTTTCCTTCATAGAAAGCTCAAGCTCATTAAGTTAGAATCAAAATCATATCCATTCACACTACCACAGAATACAAATAATAAAAACAGGATAAGCAGGTTTCTTTATAAATTTTATTGTAGACTAGATTTTACATGTGGCTTTGCTCATATTAATTAAGGTAACGAAAGAAACAAAAAATCGGATATCACAATAAAAAGTTTACCCTTCACTTTACCCTTTACACTTTTATTTACTTCCAATAAGGTTTTTGCAAGAAAAAATGTCTATCACCGTCTCCACAATCCCATCTATTTTTATATCAATATTCATCATAATAGATTCAGTGTTTTAGGCTTGAAAGTGTAACAAACAAACTCACTTTTGCATTAATAATATTAGTAAGTATATTAATATTGTTCATTACAAACCGCATCACCTGGATTTATTTTGCTCTTAAGAAGCATCTCCTCACATTTCAGGACCTGACAACGGAACTGAATTGCATCTCGCAACCGTACTACACATGTTGCGCAAATCAACCGATCCTCAACGTCTCCGTCTAAGTACGATAACTGTAATTAATTAACATTTACGTATTGTAACAAATTAATATATATAAGACAAACTCCTTAGCTATCAATGGGTTCACCGTGCGGGACCATGGTACGGCAGAGATGGAAACTCTGAGCCGTTTCCCCATGTTTTACTCCCTGCCCAGACAAATTTGATAGTAGTCTGCTAGTACAACTTTAGAGACTTGTTCCAATATAGAACTTAATGCAGTCCTATCCAGGCCACGGTCTTTTAAAATGAATAGTATAACTCTAAATGAGTTTGTTATTTGAAGGCTCTTAGAAACTAGTGGTTGAAAAATATTTTTATATTTGATAGATCCATCATTGAGTGATCTTAAGCTGGGAAGACTGCATAAACATTTAGGTTATTTAACATCACACTACTAAAAAGTTACAAATATAGGCAATAATTATTAAATAAAATTTTATGTAAAATTTTTGTCTGTCTTCTTAAATAAATTACTCTGGCACTAGTAAAGAGATTATAATAACAGATTTTATGGACTAACATATAGCATACTATTTATTCAATAAAATAGACAGGTTTCTCTTAAATACGGGACACTAGTAAAAATTTTGATAATAACTATACGACTTCGAATTTTGTGATGTGATGTTTTACATATTACATCCTTGTGACAATGGGTTCTCGAATGGCTACCACAGACTGGAAGACATAGCGTGGGTAGGGCCCCCACAAGGTGGACCGACGGCCTGGTGAAGGTCGCGGAAATCTGTCGGATGCGGGTGGCGTAAGGCCGGTCGTCGTGGAGATCTTTGGGGGAGTTCTATGTCCAGCAGTGGACGGACGTCTTTCGGTTGAATGGATGGATGTTTTAAATTTATTTAAAAAAAATACGATAATAACAGTGGAAATAGATATAACAAAGATGAAAAATGAGTCCTGACATTGTCCTGATTGAGGCGTGCGTGAATCAGGAGAATAGAGTTTAAAAATCTAAAGTATATTAAAACAACCATTTTTTTAAAGAATAAGCTACAGCTGACATAGATATAGTTTTATATTTCATTACAATAAATAAGCTATCAATTAAAAAATATTACTTACTAAAAGACCGAAACAATCTAAGAACATATCGGAATAAATTTCTTTTTGTCCGCACCATTCGTATTCCACATTCAATAATCGACACTTTTTCACTGTTCCACAACATCGGCACATACCGGGGTCTATAATAGGTCCTTTGTTTGTGATAACACTCATCTTTAATAAATTATTCTGTTATATTATTGAACTATTTCGATATCTATAATGTATTTATTTCTGTATTTTTATTCCTAAAACATACGTCAAAACAATTTTTAACATATATTTTTTTTCAATTGAGAAGGATAAAGGCAGAGGTATCTAGACCATGCAGTCAATGTCAGATGTTGTTTTAAATGCAGAAAATACTATCTTCAAGATGATGAGTCTCTTGGAAGTTTTTGTGGCAACTAATATATCATGTTCCGAATGATTATTCACAATTCATTTCACTTATGCGCATCAGATATGCAGATGCAAACGTCACCGTAATTTTTATTTTTATTCATATATATACTTATTTGGCACTATGTTGTGCAATATTTCACAATACTACACCTGCTGTGCCATAACACTTTGGTGTTGTGAATTGTTATTATTAATTCGGGACCAGATATAATGTCATAAATAATCTCTCGACGTCCCAGCAGTTTTAACAAGAGTCTGTATGATATTGACGCGTAAAGTTTTTAGTAAAATAATGAAATAACTTCCTACTTGGATTTATAGCCTTCGTACTTTTGCCGTTTCCTTAATAAAATGGCTGCAATGTCACCTGATGTTAAGTGACGATTTCGTCACTTCGCTTTCAATTCTAACTGCCAAAACACATCTATAGGTATTTGGCGGCAGGTTTTTAACTTGAGGGTAGCAGCTGGTCAGTTAGCTTAAAAGCTCTAATGTTTTTTTTTTCGACCTGACGTACGCTGTAACCCTTAAGTGCTTTGACAGCTTCACCGACCTTTTTGGGGCGAGTGCTGAGGGCACTCAGCTCCGAGGCAGCCAGCGCAAGGGTGCCAAAATAGCCAAACCTCGGCTTGGGCTGCTGCCGATAAGTGAACAAGCATTCGCGAGCCTAACTAACCAACAGGTCCAAACTTATTAATTTAGTGATCCTGGCACGGACTTATCGGGCAAGACGCGTAAGGACCGCGGGGGTAGTCCCTTACAGAACCGTGTACTTAAAGTGTGGGTGTGCATATATGGTATGCGGTGTGATGATGCACTCACTCACACAGCAGTCACTCGAGGGCTCCTAATCGGAGGATCGATTCTAGGCTCAAGCGTCTGCGGAGGGAGCCGCGGCGGGTAAGCTCCACCGTCATGCTATGGTTTCCTCACGATGTTTTCCTTCACCAAAAGCTCAGGCTTATTATAGGTGGATTGGAACTCATGTGTTCAACAGCGTCCGTATATGCCACCAACTAAGCCATAGTCGGTTCGAATGTACGGCGAACGCACGATGTTTTTTTTTTTTTTTTTTTTTTTTTTTTTTATACTTAAGGTTTAGCGTTATGGCCATAATCTCACCTGATCTTAAGTGACGATACGGCCCAAGTTGGTAGACACGCTAAACCTAAAATGTATCTACTATAGAATATAAGTGTGCTTAGTTTAGAATTCAATGATCCCGTATGTACTTGTGGAGCCATTTTATATTATCAGAGATATTTTAAAGTATATGCAGTAAAGTTACTGCACTGTATCTGATGTTAAGTACAGTACAGTCCAAATCAGCGGCAACTGACAACGAACAGAATTCACTGTCAGTCACCTTTCTCATGGTGGCCTGCTTAGGTACCTGTTCTCGCTTCTTTTGAAGGACCCAATGTGATAGGAAGGAGGGAACACGCTCACAGGTCGAAGGTTACACAATTTTACAGTATGTTAAAAAAAGCCTCGATTTTCCTGTGAAATGGAGGGTTTACCTCAAAGAGTTCTTCAGAACCCTCGCCATGATACAGACGGTAGAACACGCTTAGACAGGCAATATCCCTGAGCAATTGCTGCGGTGCTATATTGTTGGTGATAGCTGAATCATTTACAACACGGACGGACGACACTCGGTCAATTGATCACGCCAGAATGTCACGACGTGAATGTGTCCGCGCAGTTGATATATAATCTGTGTGGTTTTGAAACATAATCTATGACAGAGTGAGTGCGTAAGTTCGACGCTAAAATGGGCGTTGTGTATATATAAATATATGTTTTATAATAGTGTAATAGTGTAATTGTGTAATAGTGTATATGAAATAATTCAGCTCGAAGACTAGTCACCAGCGCTCGGCAACGGCAGCAAGACAGTTGTCCTCTTTTTCATTTATAAAACTTTATACAAATTCTTGGTGTGTTACGAACCGTTTCTGGTCCTTCGAGCCGGATTATTTATTGTCCTTGTAAAATTTAGGTTTCAGTATTAAAGATAAATACACAACACAACTATTTTATTAATGTTATTAACGCATACAGTTAAATATTTAATAAATAAAATTTACAATTATTTTAATTCTTGAAAGTGATAGACCCTTATACCGGCAGTTTATTATCTTTCGCTGTAGTCAAGTCCAAACAGTGTGGTTTAAAACAGTAACAAATGCGTATCTTAAATTGATCTTTACACACAACTGTAACTGCCTTCGACATTTTAACCCTGAAGGTGACTCCTCATACATTTCTTTAACCCGCCGTTCTGTATGTAAATTGAACTGTAAATGTCACACTTTTACCTTAATCTCGAACTTGGCCGTACTAGTATCATAAAACGAATCATACACGATTCTCTTAGGCTTTCCTACTAACTCCACTCCAAAGTCCCTCTACTCAATTTTAGCTGCCTTCGATATCGTAACCCTGAAGGTGACTCTTCAAGCTGCCTTTGTACCGCACATATTTCACTTGCACCTTAATCTCGAATTTGCCCGCGCTAGTGTCTAGAAACGAAAATTACACAATCCTCTTGGTATCTCCTCTCAACTCCACTCCAAAGTCCTTCCGCTCAACTATAACTGCCTTCGACATCGTAACCCTGGTGGTGGCTCTTCATATGACTCTTCAAGCTGCCATTCTGCGTGAACGTGGAACCGCACATGTCGCATTTGTACCTCCTCTCGGAGCTGTGCGACCTGATATGCTCCTGCAAAGACTGCATCCGGGGGTAGCTCTTCTCGCAGAACTCGCACCGGAAACTCCTCTCGCCGGTATGAGTCGCCATATGCTCCTTCAGCCTGGACGGTAGGTAGAACCTCTGGTCGCACAAATCGCACTGGTGCCGGTACACTTTCAAATGGTTCCGCCTGTTGTGCTCCATCAAGGTCTTCCGCCGATTGTAGACCTTGTCACAGAGCTTGCAGGGGAACGTCCTCTTGTCTCCGTGGACCTCTATCAGATGCCGATTCCTTAGGGCGTATGACAGGAAACTGGCTTCACATTTATAGCAGTTCACTGTCGCTTTCTTCTCATGGACCGTCGCTATGTGCAAGTAGCGGCTATACTTCGACTTGAGATTCTTCCCGCAAACCTCACAGGGGAAGTTCCTCTCCACTTTGCTGTGCGTCTTTATGTGAGTCCTGAGGGAGTTCGGTTCTAAAAAGCAGGCGCCGCAGACGTCGCATATAAAAGTGCCGAAATGCTCTATCATATGCTTCTTCAGGAGGTCGAAGTACGGGAAGCAGTTCCCGCATTCGGTGCAGACCAGATTCTCCAAGCTGAGCCTGAATTTGAGGAACTCGTTCGAGACCGGATGGAGGGCCTTGCCGTGGACGTTAACGATGTGCGCTTTAAACGTATCGATAGTATCGATTTTCTCATCGCACAGCCGGCAATCGATTCTTGTTATATCGATTTTCGGTATTTTCCTGTTCTCCATCATGCTCTCGAACATTTCATTCGGGTCGTGGGTTAGCGTGTGCTCCCTGAGCTCGTTCGGGTTCGTGAACTGATCTTTGCAGTAGTAGCAATAATAAATGCTGATCCGGTTATGGAATGGGCAGACATACGAGTTCTGAACTATCGTGACTGCGTTCGTGTAAGCCATATGGTCATGGTCGAGGGGCAGCGACTTCCTCGCTTTACTGTTCTGGTATTTTTGCTTCTTCTCTATCGGTTTCACTGAAAATGAAGAAATAAATAGACAGAATTATCTTTTTTTTTTACTATAACAGTGAAGAAAATGCTGTCATGCATGAAAGCGATGATAGCTCATTGGTAGTGTGCACGACTTCGCGTCAAGGACGTGGGTTCGAACCCAAGCACCTACAATGAGCTTGAGCTTTCGGTGAAGGAAAACATCGTGAGGAAACCATAGCATGGTGGTAGGGCTTTTTCTAATGCCCGCCTGGCTAGCTACCACCCTCTAGTTGTGAACCTGCCGCCAAATACCAATAGGTGTGTTCCGGCAGCAGCACTTGAGAGCCAGTTCCTCCACAGGTTTAGCGTGTCTACCAACTTGGGCCGTATCGTCACTTAAGATCAGGTGAGATTATGGCCATAACGCTAAACCTTAAGTATAAAAAAAAAAAAAAATGCAAGAAGGCTTTAAGCTATTTAGCATCATGCAATCACCTATAGGAACAAAAATTGAAAACATTAAATCATTTTTAGTCCAGCTTTTTTATAGTTAATAGGTTTAGCATTATGGCCAAAATCTCACCTAAGGTTAAATGCTTTAATGGGGCTTAAGATGGTGAATACGCTAAGCACAGGCCTGGCTCTGAAGTACAACTACCGGAACACACTTATAAATATTTGTTGGCAGATTTACAATTTAAAGACAGCAGCTAGCAGGGTGGCTATTGAAAAATCCCTAGCACCATGCTACGGTTACATCAGTCAAAAACCAATGTATTATAATGCTATTATTTTAAAGTCAGACAAAAATCTACAAATCAATTTCAATCACCTGGTTTTTCAATCACACGGTCCAATTTCGTTCGCAGCTTCTTCATTTTTGTCATCAGATCTCTTCTCACCGTCAACTTTGTTTTCTCCTTCGATCTGCCTCTCTTCTCCCGCTTGCACTCTTTGTTGGGGATGCAGTCGTTTAGTGCTTTTATTTCTGACAACTTTGTATCTTCTGGAAAAATGCATATAACTTTGGATCTAACCTTCGAATCTCATATTGAAAAATAGGAATCTTTATCACTATGCATTCCCAAGATTTTCACTTCACTTTTAAAATCATAGTAAAGAATTAACCTGTTGGCTTTATATTAAAACACAGTAGTCTATCCAAATTAGAATTTAAAATAAAGTTACATACAGATTTATTTTTAATTCTACCATCACCCTTATCCCACCTAGGTAGGGTCGGCACAACATATTATCTTCTTTCACTCTATCAGCTGTCATCTCAGTACTTACTCTTTTTATACACATATCTCACACAGTCCATCCATATCTTCTTAGGGCTTCCTCTTCTCTTACATCTATTCACCTTCATACTTAACATTCTCCTAGTTATATGGCTTTCATCTCTTTTCATGACATGTTCATACCACGCTAACCTATCACTCCTCTATTTCTCTCTCACTGTTGCTATTTTTATGTTTCCTCGAATATATTCATTACTGATCTAATCCATTCTAGTCACTCCACACATCCATTGTAGCATTCGCATGTCTGTTACGTGTAATTTTCTTACATCCATCTCTTTCGTTGCCTAACATTCAGATCCATACAATTCCACAACAGATTCTACCTTAGCCTATATAAAACAATATTTTTTGAGTCAGTATTAAAATTAATTAAATTAGTATTTGAAGCGATGATAGCTCAGTGGTAGTGTGTACGACTTCGCGTCAAGGACGTGGTTCGAATCCAAGCACCTACAATGAGCTTGAGCTTTCGGTGAAGGAAAACATCGTGAGGAAACCATAGCATGGTGGTAGGGCTTTTTCAAATGCCTGACTGGCTAGTTACCACCCTCAAGTTGTAAAACCTGCCGCCGAATACCAATAGGTGTGTTCCGTCAGCTGCACTTGAGAGCCAGTTCCTACACAGGTTTAGTGTGTCTACCAACTTGGGCCGTATCGTCACTTAGGATCAGGTGAGATCATAGCCATAACGCTAAACCTTAAGTATGAAATAAATAAATAACAATAATAAATCTTGTTGCTAAGGTTCTTAAGGGTTGCTTATGGTCGTTATTTAGGTGTTAATAGGATGTATATTTTATACTATACATACATCGGCATGCGAATTACACAGCGCTAATTGGTCCAATTTCCTTTCCCATGTGTTCCCGCTGCGCAGGAACTCTTGGAATCGGGTGGTGGATATGTGTTTGGTGTGTTTAGTGGTGTAAGTAAAAGTGTAAATTGTGATACCACCTGGCTACCCAGAGCTGCATAAATCTCCTCCAGCACACAGATACCACAAACACCCACTCACACACAACGAGATATACAAACTAAACATAAGTCATTGTGAGCTAAGTGTTAGAGACAATAAAAATGTCTTTATAACGACCCTGGTCATGTGAAACATCTGTAGGTATATTTTGAGTGTCAGGATCATCAAATGGAAAAAAAGCCAATAGATTACTAGTTCAAATCCACCCAGACCTCTGGACTTCAACTTTTGGTAAAGGAAAATATAGTGAAAAAACCATAGCATAGTGATAGGGTCTGGCTACCTACCACCCTCAAGTTTTCAAGTCCAGCAGTTGCATTTGAGAGCCAGTCCCTCTTGTGCGCTTATCATGGCCACAATCTCAGACGTCACTGAACATCACATTATATTATGACCATAGCGCATTAACCTATAAACTATTAAAAAACCATTTTATCCCGTTTTTGTAACTTTTTTCTATACAGCTTTAGTCCTATTGGTGAAAGTAGGATATTAAATAGCCTAAATCCTTCTCCTGTTGAATACAGTTTTTTTTTTGTATTCTGACTGGTGTCTCCTAATATTATAGGTATAGTTATATTAATATAGATGTATTTTTGATAATATTCACCGTTTTCCAAGTCATCAGCAGGCGGTTCATCTCTATCGTCCATCACAGAATCATAGTCGTTGGCAACGTCTGGTTCAGTCTTCACTGTAACTTCAACTTTACCCAAAGCATCTGTAAATTTATTTATTCTTGATACACAAAACATTATTTATAATATAATAGTTTAGGCTGCCGTAACTGAAATAAGTGTTTTTTCTAAGTAACAAATTTTGGAAGTGATGATAGCTCAGGTACGGATGCCGCGTCAATGGAAGTGAATTCGAATCCATCTTGAGCTTGAGCTTTCGGTGAAGGAAAACATCGTGATGAAACCATAGCTGCGTAAGGTTTTTCTCATGTCCGCCTGGCTAGCTATCACGTTCAAAATTCACCACCAAATACTTATAGGTGTACCTGCAGATGCACTTCAGAACCAGTTCAGGGCTTAGAATATTCACTATCTAGGGCCACTTAATATAAGGGGATATTGAGGCCCTAATGCTAAGTTTAAGTTTACAAAATACATAAAGAGTATGTTAGGTAACCGCTCCCGAAAACGAAGACAGGTGATAATACTAATGATACTTTTGATTATGGGATAGAAAAAAAACTATCCAGATGAAAAAAAAAATTTTTTGGAAACGATTTATTAGCGTTATTCATGCTACACCATGTTAGGTTAGTACAGCTAAATAAAATTTCGATAAAATACTATTTACAAAAATAAATAATAGTTTAAAAAACTAGAACACACGCTTTATATAGAAAACTAAACTAAAAAACAAAAAATAAATTTTAATAAATATTAATAAAGAATAATGTAAAAAATAATAATAAATATAACTTATTAATAGTTTGAATAAGAAAAAAAATGTTTTATTGTAAAAAAAGTGGGGGTGCTTTTCAAGATATTATCGAAATGATAATCCTTCTCATATCTGTCAATTAAATATTCATAACTATTGACACCATGCACCCCACGCTTTTTTTACAATAAAACATTTTTTTTCTTATTCAAACAATTAATAACTTATATTTATTAAAAAAAATTACATTATTCTTTATTAATATTTATTAAAATTTATTTTCTGTTTTTTAGTTTAGTTTTCTATATAAAGCGTGTGTTCTAGTTTTTTAAACTATTATTTATTTTTTATTTTTTAGTTACTGGAACTGAAGCTAATATAAAGCGTGTAAAAACCTCATTAGATCTCGTTGATGTCTTTTACTTGGAAAAAGGGGTCGGATACATACATACATACATACATACAGGTGAAGCTAATATAAAGCGTGTAAAACAGCATTATAATATAAAATGTAAAACAGCTGATTTTCAGGTCAATGCACGCGCGGAATGTGCGGCTCGCGCCTGCCCGTTCCCACGCGTTTCAAAGACAGTGATCGCATCAATACCTATTCAAATATTTGTGCAATCATCAAAGGTATCATATTTCCTATAATGAATGAATGAATGAACACTTTATTGCTCTTTTAATATGTACTTTGGCAAACTTAATAGCACAAAGCATTTTCTTTCGGCTAACCAGCGGTATCGTTATCAAAATATAAAAGAAACTGTAGCTATACAAAAGAAAAATGAATAAATTATAACAATAAAGTGAACTTAACATTGAATATAACCAAAACACATAAATAGTGCATTCAATAAATACATACAGAATATAAACACTCAACTCATATACATACACAAATAAATATATATACAAACAAACATATATATACATAAATAGATACATACAAACGTACTTGCATACAGATATATAAAAATGATAGAGATAATTATAATAAGGCATAGTACACACTAGAGTTGTCTAATATTCTACATATTATTTGATGCATTTACATCAGATTGTACTGCACTTATTATTAGGCACAGAATAGGCAATAAACGAATAACACATAATAGTCTACATACTTTCGTCTTTATTTTCCAGCCTAGCGTTAAGAAACACCTCCTCGCTTTGCAGGACTTGTTGACGAAAGGAGCAAGCGTCACGGAGCCGCACAACACACGTCGCACACACGCAGCAATCTTTACTATCACCGTCCAAATGTGATAGCTGTAAGCAGCAAATATTTTTTTTTATACTAAAGGTTTAGCTTTATGGTCATAATCTCACCTGATCTTAAGTGACGATACGGCCCAAGTTGGTAAACATGCTAAACCTGTGGAGGAACTGGCTCTCAAGTGCAGCTGCCGGAACACACCTATTGGTATATGGCAGCAGGTTTTACAACATGAGGGTGGTAGCTAGCCAGGTGGGCATTAGAAAAAGCCCTACCACCATGATATGGTTTCCTCACGATGTTTTCCTTCACCGAAAGCTCATGGTCATTGTAGGTGCTTGGATTCGAACTCACGTCCCTTGATGCGAAATCGTACACACTACCACTGAACTATTATCACTTCAAAATGCTGTGTAACGTATGTCAGCAAAAATGTTGATATGTTGGATTGTGTAAATATCCAAATTATTACCCATGGGTAGCCAAACCCATATTTTTTATACTTTATAGGTTTAGTATTATGGCCACTATCTCCATATATAGGTAAGTGTTGATATGGCCAAAGATGATGGGTGTCCACTGCATGTGGATGCAGCCTAACAGAGGGACAAGCTCTCAATTAAATAGAAAGGTAAAGTAATTAAATAAAAATAAATAGATGATTGTGAAAAAATATAACAACTTTATAGAAATATTTTTTGTATTATATTTTTTTTTAAATACATTTGTCAAAACACTGTAGCCTAATGTTCCTTTTTTAAATAAATACTAATATAAATAACAGACCAAAAAACAATGAAAGATATAGTCAGCAACTTGATTTTATTTATGCATTTTATTTTAACTCTGGATTTGTTTTGTTTTAATCAGACGACGATGGCGCTACCGTAAAATAGTTTGTATAAATCGTGTAATTTTGGGCTTGAATAGTAAATTCTTAATTTATGTTATAAATATGTTTAATAATAATAAGCATAATTAATTAATGTCTTTGGCAGTTGTACCAGAAGAGTAAAAAAATAGTACAATATTTACTTACAAGTAAACCAAAACAATCCATAAACATATCGGAATATATTTCTTTATTGCCCATCCAATCGTACTCAGCTGTTAAAAGTCGACATTTCTTTATGGATCTGCAGCAACGGCACAGCGCCGGATCCACTATTGGACCTTTATTTTTTCCCGCAACTGTTGGGGCAGCCATTTCACTTATTTGATATTGATTTCATATATAAAAAACATATAAACTAAAAACATTTCGGTAGTAAATTTTTTGACAGTACACATTTTTTCTTCTTATTGTTATTAAAGGGCTACATGTGGGCGCACGTAATTTTGCCAATGTCACGAAGGTAGAGCAATAAATAATCAATATTGTATCAAACAATTTTATTCCCCTATAAACTGTATCCACATACAATTCATGCACGCTACATTTTTTGTTTTACTTCTTTAGATTAAAAATGTTATTAAATAATAGGGATGAGTAAGTTTCGAATTACAATTATTCGTAGACTCCATATTGAAACTAATGTGTCACTAATCACGGAATAAAATTAACTAAATTGACGTGTTAGGACCTTTACATAGGTGTTACATACCATATCGTGTAATACTGTTATTCTTACTAATAATATAAACGCGAAACGGAGTTTATTTCTTTGTTACGCTTTCACGCCTAAGCTGCAGAATCGATTTTTGGTATAGAGATAGACGGAAGCATGGAGACGGTTATAGGCAACTTTATCTCACGAAAATCTTATAGGAACTGGTGTGTGAGGAGGCATACCATGTATAAAGTTTTCATTGTGTCATCAGATTTGCTTCAAACTGCAGAGAATACAGTGTTGCTTATAATTTAATCAATATTATCACGAGCGGAGCCGCGGGTTAAAGCCAGTAGTGTGTGATTAGAAAAAAGTAGTAAATACCTTCTACAAAGTGCACATATTTTTATAGAATGTTTTATAACGCAACAAAAAGTAGTTAAGATTCAATGTGTATTAGATAATTAAACAATACATCAAATTTTAATTTTTGATGGACAGTCGTAATCGTAATAATGCAGGGCCAAAAATGGATGAATCGTAAGACTTGTGAAGCAAAGTGTTAAATGAAAATTACCTCTCTGCTGTGCTATATAAGAATCGTGCTAACTTTATATAGGTATTAATTTTTTAACTCGTACAAATTTGAAGTGAAAAACTAATACGGCTGCGAAAATAACTCAAGTTTCTTTTACTTTGGAAAGTAGCACAAATTCGTTGTTTTTTTTGTGTAAGGGTACGAAATTAAAATTGTATACAAGCTTTGTCCACACTGAACATCATTGGAGTCCGGTCATACTTACAATTAAATTTTGCTTATTGCTTTACTTATATGGATTGGGAAAACTGTTTTCTTCGTTCTTGGTTGGTATCATAGAGCTGGGTGTTTTAGCGACCCGCCGGTTAAATAATCAGTGTCATCACCTTCAAAGTCATTTATTACGGGCTTACAAGTTTAGCAACATATACTATAAATTGTATTGAGATTACTTTAAAATTTGGTAACCTAATTTTTAAAGATATGTCTAATATAACTTTTTATGTGATTAGGACACTAATCTATTCTTAATTATTAATCTATATAACAAGGTATACCTCGAGCTTATAATTAAAGTGAGTTAAATAAATATGCTGCTCATAACCATAGAACTGTTTGATTTCGATTAAAAATTCACAAAACACTACCTCTTGACATGAATTAGAAGTTTTGACTTCATCTAAAGGAACAAGTCTGGTTTAGAAATCGTTGGAATTACTGCTGCAAAAAGTTTGAGAAGTAATGATTTACGAGGCCTCTTAACTTATACAAATATATTGGCGGGGATGCTATTAGACAAACAAAATATACTTTCTTCATACAATTTATTTATAAAACTTAATAAATAATTTATCTTACTTAGTATAATTATTATAATTTATTTGTATAATATGTGTGATCTCTTAAGTGATTATAATATTCTTTATAAATTAAAGTGATTCGTTTATTATTATTCAATACCTAATTCTGCCACGGACTGCTTGCGTTTGTGCCTATCTATGTTATATCCAAGCTTTTATTTTTTGTCCATTTCAGTACACACAACCTAGTTTTCCATAGAATAGCACGACCTGAATACGATATAAGTAAAGAATACTCTAAAAAAGCTGGCAATCCATCGCCGGTCGTAGCTTAAAACTTGACTAATTTAAAAAATTAGAGTTACTAGGACCAATTTCTCACTATTTGGTATGTGTATGCACGGTGGTGCATCTCTATCTTCATCGTCATAGACAGTAATCGGAAACGTTCACTATTTTTAAGTACTTTATCAATAATTACTAAAGGAAGTTAGATAACCGCATATAACTTAAATATATCTCGAACGTTCCGTGACAGACGAAGACTATATAAAAAATTAACCTAAAAACTCACTATTCATTACAAAATTCCACAGTTTTGGAATATATCTCATGAATTTTCACTTCGGCGGTACTAAAATACTATTAATTTAAAGGCAGCGATGTGACTTTGTAGGACTTTTCTTGAAATAAATAATCGCTTTCATACGAGAATCGTACATGAAACAAACAATTTAATGACAAACAATAAAACACGATCGCAGCGGAGTGATCACGGGACAACTCTACCATATTGTTAATGGAATGGATACACTACTCTAAATGGTGTGTTCCGGTATACACTGCGAGCACTATTCAGTGCTCTTACTAAGAAATTAGTTCGATAATATAAAAAAATATATGACGTCATAAATCGTCGTTATTTTGTACTGTGAACACTAACGCTTTCGATTTACGGTGCTCTCAGTGCTTAAATAACTTGATCAACAGCGTCCCAGAAGTTTAAACAGCTTGCAGTATTAATTATTTGAATATGTGTTACCCAAAGCTACCTGCCGTTAAAAACTAACATAGAAAATTTATAAATACTATGTGTATTGCAGTATGAAACCAATATTTTTGTATCAAATGAAGGTAATTGAAGAATTGAGATTACTCCAGAAGATATAAAAAAATCAGTTGAACTATAAAGAAAGATGGATGACAGTATACTGGACTAGGAACGGCTTCGGTTCAAACGAACTAATTGACGTCACAATTTATAGTGCTCGGAGTGTATATCGGAACATAGGTTAATCAATGGGATGGTTTGACAATCATGTTGAACGAATATCACAAATACATTTATCTCGTTAATATATATTCATTAAGTAATATGAAAGCGATTTGTTTTTCTTTACACCAACTGAGCATAGATAAACCCTCGTAAAAAAAGGATATAAAGATTTTGTTATCTGCTTGTGATGTTTAGTTCTCCATATTTGTAAAATATTTAGTTTACATAAAGTAATAAGTTTTATTATATTATATGTTATTGAAAATAATTAGAAATTCGATTCATGTCAAATAAGACATCTCTAGCTGAGTCCTTCTGAGTGTATCGTCTATTTTTTAATAAATTAAAATATAATTAAATAAGTTCAAATAGAAGCAAACGATTTTGTCGTAACAATATGTTCGTTGACAGTAATACTGATTTATCTTAAAAAATAAACTTGTTTGGATTTATTTTTTCCTCCAATTTACATTATAAAATAAATGACAAATTCTACTTTTTAATCTTAATTAAATAGTTATGTGAAAAACGAAAGTTATTCATACTTTTCATTCATAGTATTTCATTTCTTCGTTTGGCAATTTTTACTCGACAAAAATGGATGAAATGTATAACGAGATTCCTATTTACTTTCACATACTTACGTATATATATTTTACATACATATACCATTATATTCTTTTTCACTGAAAAAACATTTGGAACCCATTTTTTTAACAATAATATTCACAATAAATAAAGCGTGACACGAGATTCATAATGACTCCCTTGAATTAAATCATTTGTTTCTAATATACCTCGTTACAAATCATTCTGAATTTCACTCAAACGTTGTATTTAACAATTTTTGTATAACCAGAGCTTTTCAACTTTTTTTGACTTAGAAAGTTTTTGTTTGTCATCATTATTACACCTAACCATTAGCCTCTCGATAGTTGCATGTGATACATTAAAAAAAAATAGAATCATGGTGATGAGTTTCTGACCATGGGTACGGTGGTCGATAACAGATTTTTAGCTTATTGTAATGGTTTTTTTTAAGCTTATCCTTGGCAGCAGCCTTTCAGAGCCAATTACACCAATTACTTTGCGACAAGGGATGTGAGTTCGAATCCAACCACCTACAATGAGCTCGAGCTTTCAGTGAAGGAACACAATGTGAGGAAACCATAGCATGGTGGTAGGGCTGTTTCTGATGCCCGCCTGGCTAGCTACCACCCTCAAGTTGAAAATCTACCGCAAAATACCAATAGGTGTGTTCCGGCAGTTGCACTTGAGAGCCAGTTCCTCCACAGGTTTAGTGTGTCTACTAACTTGGGCCGTATTGTCACTTAAGATCAGGTGAGATTATGGCCATTACACTAAATCTTAACTATATATATAAAAAAAACATTTCAATACTTATTACTTTTAACATTATATAATACATGCATTAATAACTCAGTGGCAGCATGTGTAGATATAGCATATATCTACATATATTTAATTCTTAAATGAAGGAAAATATCATGATGAAGCAATAACAAGGTGGTAGGAAATATTCTAATCTAAACCACCTTCAAGTTGAAAATCTAACACCAAGAACTTATAAGTTTTTTCCGGACAACCGCACTTAAAAGCCAATTCCGCTGTTACACGCATATCATGACTTAACATCAGGTGCTTTCCAACAATTCTGAAGTCATGATAGCTCAGTTGGTAGTGACTGCGAAGGCTGCGTTAGTGGATGTGGTTTCGAATCCACCTGCAACGAGATTCAGCTGGTAGGATTCTTTCTAATGCCCACCTGACTACCTACTACCATCAAGTTGTAAATCTGCTGTAAAACTTGTAGGGATCTGATTGGTATACTTGAGAGCCAGTCCATCCACTAGGTTTAGCATGTCCACTGTTGTTGAGTTACATCGTCACCTAATATCAGGTAACTGTATGGATAGCCTAACCAACAAAACTGTATGGAAAGCCTAACCAACAACACTGTATGGAAAGCCTAACCAACAAAACTGTATGGAAAGCCTAACCAACAAATCTGTATGGAAAGCCTAACCAACAAAACTGTATGGAAAGCCTAACCAACAAAACTGTATGGAAAGCCTAACCAACAAAACTGTATGGAAAGCCTAACCAACAAAACAGTATGGAAAGCCTAACCAATAAAACTGTATGGAAAGCCTAACCAACAAATCTGTATGGAAAGCCTAACCAACAAAACTGTATGGAAAGCCTAACCAACAAAACTGTATGGAAAGCCTAACCAACAAAACTGTATGGAAAGCTTAACCAACAAAAATGTATGGAAAGCCTAACCAACAAAACTGTATGGAAAGCCTAACCAACAAAACTGTATGGAAAGCCTAACCAACAAAACTGTATGGATAGCCTAACCAACAAAAATGTATGTAAAACCGAGTACATATTTAGAAATAACATCCCTCTATATCGCATTCAGGATGATGGCTCTTTATGTGTGACTTGAGGCTTGCATTCTGTATAAAAGCTTGACCACATATATGACAACGGTACCTCCTATCATTAGTATGGGTCCGTATATGGTACTGGAGCGATTTCAACCGCGGATAACTCTTCTCACAGTACTCACAACGGAAGTTCCTCTCACCGGTGTGCATAGCCATATGTTCCTTCAACCTTGAAGGTAGATAGAACCTCTGTTCACAGTATTCGCACTGGTGTTTCAACACTTTCTGATGGTTTCTACGTTGGTGCTCGGTTAATGTCTTCTGCCTGTTGTACACTTTATCGCACAAGTTACACGGATACGTTCTCTTCTGCCCGTGGGCTTCGGTCAGATGCTTGTTCTTCAGAGCGTACGACATAAAACACTCATCACACTTCGGGCAACGGATGATAGCTTTTTTCTTATGAACTATGTCAACGTGCATGTCCTTATAGTGGTTCGATCTGAACACCTTGCCGCAGACCTCACACGTATGCCGTTCCTCGTCCTTGTGCCGTTTGAGGTGAGCGTCCAGCCGGGGCTTCTCAAGGAAACACACACCGCACACATCACAAGTGAAGTTACTAAAATGTTCCACCATATGAGTGTTCAACGTGTTAAAGTCCTCGAACACATCACTGCACATAACACACACTAGATCGTTCCACGTTAGCCGGTAAAGTAACATCTTGTCCGGCGCTTCGAAGTATATCTTTTTACCGTGAACTTCGTCCACGTGCTTCTTGAACACGTTCAGGTCGTTGATTTTCACTGAACACAATTTACAGTCTATACGGGTTATGTCCAATTTCGGCATCTTCTTGTAACCCATGAGGAGCTGGAACGGCTTCGTGTCGTGGGTAGTGGTGTGCTCCCGCAGGTCCTCCGGCTTCGGGTAGTAGTCCTTGCAGTAGAAGCAGTAGTAGTTGTTCCTTCGGTTCTTGAACGGGCACACGTAGGAGTATTGGATGATGGTGATGAGATTCTCCTCTGACATGCAGTCCAGGTCTCTGTCGTACGTGTTCTTCTTCTCTGTTTCCGGTTTCGGGACTCTTTTCTTTTTTGTAACACCTGCAATGATGCAAATGCGATGATAGCTCAGTGGTAGTGTGCACGACTTCGCGTCAAGGGACGTGGGTTCGAACCCAAGCACCTACAATGAGCTTGAGCTTTCGGTGAAGGAAAACATCGTGAGGAAACCATGGCATGGTGGTAGGGTTTTTTCTAATGCCCGCCTGGGTAGCTACCACCCTCAAGTTATAAACCTGCCGCCAAATACCAATAGGTGTGTTCCGGCAGCAGCACTTGAGAGCCAGTTTCTTCACAGGTTTAGCGTGTCTACCAACTTGGGCCGTATCGACACTTAAGATCAGGTGAGATTATGGCCATAACGCTAAACCTTAAGTATAAAAACAAAAATGATTTTATTACTTCTATTTTGTACTTGCTGACCCGACAGACGTTGTCACGTCTTAAAACTGTGAATACTGAATTCGAATTGGTGTAATTAAAAAAGAAAACATAGCATAATTACTATTGTAATGCTCTATGACAACTGACAGCTAATTATGTAAAATTGATACTGTCGTTAGGTTTTTAAATTTTCTTAAATTTTGCTGGTTTTCTGGACAACCTCATTGATTTTTTCTTTTATAAGAACCTTCTCCTGACGATAAATAATACAACAAAAAAAGGAAGTAGCGAAATTGTTCCATCCGTTCTCGCGTGATGCGATGACCAAGGGAAATAGGGATTCATTTATGTATATATATAGATTAGATATCACACTATTATAACATAACATTAACGGCTTTAGCGAAAATGTAACAAAATATAACAATATTTATCAGGAAAAACATCGTAAGTTTGCCAAAAAAGAACAAAACTTTTTTTTATTATAACCTAAAATTTATTTTTGCTAATTACAAACAGTATGCTAATACTTAAAATCCACTATTTTAATAAATTAGCGGTTAACTATGAGCAACAGGTCATATATTTTTTATAAAGATATCATAAATAATTTTTAATTACGAATTAATTATAAAATAACTCTCCTGTAAAAAGTGTAAATTGTCCCTGAATATGTTTTTCATAAAAATGCTCGATATTTTGGACAACGTTGATATCAGAACTTTTATGGAGTCGTAAGTAAAGTTACCGGGAAAAAAATATAAAAATCTTGATAATATCCGATATGAATCGACACCGATTAATACGAAAAATCGCCTAAAACTGAAGTTTTAATCATACTAATATTATAAATGCGTAAGGGTGTTTGTTACGCTGTCACACCTAAACCGCTGTATCGATTGTGATAAAGCTTGTTAGAAAGATATATGGGATCCAGGACACGGAGATAGGCTACCTTTTGTCGTGAAATCATTATCAGAAGTGGGATATATAGAGGAAAAAACCTTTGTATGAATCGGATTCAGGAGACGGAGATAAGCTACTTTTTGTCCCGAAATCAATATCGGAATTGGGGTAAATCGAGGGAAAAAAACTTTGTATGTAACTTTTTATTGGGTCATACGATTTCATTGACAAAATCGATATTATCGCGATATAATAGAATTGTTCACATAAAAATATTAAACAAACACCATAACTTTTACCAACTGAATACACACGAGACATCTAAATATCTCAAGCCCATAACATCTCTATGTCATAGTCAAAAACATCTAAAAAAACTCATCAAGAACTATAAACTATTCACATCTACACCTACCAGACTTTTTACCCTTGGGCGACTTGATCTTCTCCTTCTTCTGCGCTCCGTTTGCGGTTTTCTTCTTCTTTTTCCCTTTCGACTTCCTCAATATCGGCTTATCGGAATTGGACGAGGAGTCCGTCCAATCGCTGGCGCCGCCACCGTCGTCGTCCTTCAATACCTTCGGAAGGACCTCTTTAACATCCACATCCGGTTTAGTTTCCTCTTTCAAAGATGGCTTCGCATCTGGAAGCACGGCGAAGTTACAGCACTGTACATAACAGTGATCACGGTCTAGTCCACAAAGCAACAGCGATTTTGGAAAAGCTAGATTTCGTGAAAGACCAGCAAGTTTCAACACTGGTAATCGTGACAAACTGGTCAGCCCTATTTTTAGACACAGTAAGCCCAGTAATAATTTTTTTAGGCAACATTGTTGGGTTTTATAAGAAAGTCCCAAAGCAGTTGACCGATTTATCGGATGGTGAGTTCAAGAACCATGTCACACGAGTTTTGATGTCAAAAGGCATCAAATTATTAATATTATATATTAATAGGATCGATCAAAATTGAAGTGATTGTTGGTATTAACATGATTCTATGTGCATCAGCGCGAAAAAGGATTATAAACATTGTTTTAAAAAATGTACGTAATTTTTTTTAAACAGATCTAGTTTATTGCTGGTTCCTGTCGATGACCGGGTTATTCTCTGCATCGGTGGTAGTTTTGAGGGTTATGAGCACCTTCTCAGACGCCTCCGGCTTATGATGAAAGAAACGTCGTGATGAAACCACAGCACGGTGGTAGAGCTTTCTCTAAAACCCGCCTGGCTAGCTATCACCCTCAGGGCTCATGATCATTGATCGTTATAGTTCGTATTTCGAGTGCGGGAGATTTCTGTCACGCATGCCTTAGGGACCGCATGCGGTAACCGGGTTCATTAGTCGATAGGTCCCGCTTGCAGTATGATAGATATTCTTCAGCGTGCATTTCTTTTGAAAGGGTGGGACTGAGTAGACGTTAAACACGTGTAATAGAGTAAACGGAGTGCCCGCTCTACGCTTGCTTTAGTCCAACCGATGAATTTCATTGGATGTTCGGCCGTGTCCGGGGAACGCCCGCATGTCATATAGAGTAACATTACTTTCATTAGTCGATACTCCGTATTCGGGGATTCACCGCAAACAGTATAACAACTGTGTTAACGACCAGTGAAAATGAGCCGTCAAGTAGATAATTTGCTGCGAAATACGTATAGGAGTGTTCCGGCAGTTGCAGTTGAGAGCCGGTCTCTCCATGAGAGTTAGCGTGTTCGCCAGATTGGGTAAAATCGTCACTTAACATCAGGTGAGATTGTGACTACAATACTAAATATGTAAACCATAAACAAACCACGTCACTGAAAATAAAATTGATGTCTAAAATGGAAAAAAGTGTATCAGGCGTATAGTTTTGTAAATGTGTGAACTAACTGATTTACTCTATTGACATGCAAAATGAGAAGTTTCTGGCAATTTACTTATGAAATGTGCATTTTAATAGCATCTTTAAAGGTTAAGTTCAAGAGTTTGCTAATCTCGTTTCATTTCCCCACGAGCATGATGACATTATATATAGTCTAAATAGTATACTACGTTGTTTGACTCTCGGTGTTAACTAATTTATATCAAACGTTCAACTAATGGAAAAAACTCGATCATGAATCGAGTCGGATATTAGATTCTAATCAAAAGTTATAAAGCTATGAATATACATAAAGAAAATTTATTTGTTTAATTTATATTAGGTCACATTGCGCGTCTTAACTGGCCATAGTAAAAGAAATATATAATGACAATAAAAGAGAATGTCAGAACGATAAAAATAAAGAATAGAAAATTATTTTATAAACTAATTTCTACTAAATTAGAAAATAAAGATCAATTATTTTCGTTTCTTGTATTCACAGAGCAACGCATGAAAGTTTATATTCACGAAAATGTATATATATCTTATAAGGTAGATCATAGAGAGTTATATATAATATAGAATATATCTTAGGTAGTTTACAAAATTATTGAGGTAATTTGCAAAATCTACGATGTAATTAGCAAAATCATCGATGTAATATGCAAAATCATCGAGGTAATTTGCAAAATTATCGAGTGCATTTGCAAAATTATTTAGGCAATTTATAATTATCAAAGTAATTTAATAACATCATGAATCATTCGTTTGAAGTGTTTGTAAAAAGCTTCCCGGTAATCATTTCGTACAGGTTACAGGCCTCGTGTTAAATCCCCTTTGAACGTTATACAAAACTTTATACATAGAAGTTTTTTTTTTTATACTTAAGGTTTAGCGTTATGGCCATAATCTCACCTGATCTTAAGTGACGATACGGCCCAAGTTGGTAGACACGCTAAACCTATGGAGGAGCTGGCTCTCAAGTGCAGCTGCCGGAACACACCTATTGGTATTTGGCGGCAGCTTTACAACTTGAGGGTGGTAGCTAGCCAGGCGGGCATTAGAAAAGCCCTACCACCATGCTATGGTTTCCTCACGATGTTTTCCTTCACCGAAAGTTCAAGCTCATTGTAGGTGCTTGGATTCGAACTCACGTCCCTTGACGTGAAATCGTACACACTACCGCTGAGCTATCATTGCTTCAAAAGTTCAAGTTCAAACAGTTTATAACACAGTTAACCTTAAGGGCTTTGACAGCTTCACCGAACTGTTTGAGGCGAGTGCTGAGGGCCTTTAGCTTCGAGGCAGCGGGCGCAAGGATATGCCAGAATGGCCGAACCTCGGCTTGGGCTGCTGCCGAAAAAACAAACATTCGAGAGTCCAACTAACAGGTCCTAACTTGCTAAATTTTGTGGTCCTAACAACGACTTTATAGGGCGAGCCGGGCAATGGCAGCGGGGGTAGTCCCTTACAGAACCGTGTACTTAACGTGTTGGTGTGAACAAATGATATGCGGTGTGATGATGTAATATCAGTGATGTAAAGTGTCACTGTATCCCGTGAGCAGATTCGCTCGAGGGCAACACAGTAATACAATTTACCCTAAATATCGAAGAGTGGTAGAAAAAACACTTACCGTTGGGCAAATCGTCAGCCGAATAATCGACGGACATACCATCGTCGTGATCCAGGCCACCGATTGAATGATGGTCATCGTCATCTTTGGGTTCCACCTTCAGCTCTATATCCACGTTCGGTTTGTCGCTCTTCTGTTCTGTGATATTGATAGTGAAGTACACGATTTGTGTATATAAACGATGACAATATAGGAGTCGAGAAGTAACCAAACAGATACAATTATTTCACCTGTTTCCAGGTTAGCGGCTGTTTAGATATTACGTAAAGCAATTTAGGGGGAGGGGGGTTTCATAAAACGTTACGATGCGTTACGAGGGAGGGACGGGGATTCGACAAACACGTTACGTAACATTGTTTTCTTTTTTTTAACAAAATATAGCCAATGAAAATTTTTCAAGGTTCGCATGATTAACATGCAAAGTTTTACGAAGAATCCTTCGACTGTTTCTAGTCACATTTCCAGAGGTTAAGATAAATAATCGCACCGTAACATGTTTCCGGAGACGCCTCCCCCTACATAAACGTTACGTAACACCCCAGTGAACATTTTTACCTAAAACTCATAATCATGTCTTACCTTTTTTCTACTAATAAACTCTTAAAATAAAACAATTCATTTATCTTAACATTTGGCAATGTGATTAGAAATAGTCGACGGATTCTTTATAAAACATAAACGAAAAAGTTGCGAATTTGAGAAATTCTAATTAGCCAGTTTTTTATTTAAATAAAAAAAAACACAATGTTACGTAACGCGTCGTTCGAACCCATCTCCCTCCCTTGTAACGCATCGTAACGTTTTACAAAATCCCCCTCCCCCTAAATTGCGTTATACTTAAATGGCCTCTTACATGGAGGGAAGGAGTATCAAATCTCTTTAAAAATAGCGTAACGTTATAATGGAACAGCTCCTTATGGTCAGTTTCAGTTGGAATAACCCATTTCCACTTGTTTTTATAATAACAGATCAAATTCCCAGCGATATATCTGCGCCGAGCCTGTTCTTACTAAACAGTACAATCCAAAAAATGATAACCACCGAGATGAAATCATGCAAATTTTTCAGCAGCTGAATATACAGTGGCTTTTGGCGATAAGTGACAGACTATAAGACTCATTGGGACGGGTTTATCGCCAATTATAGAGAAAAACTTCTTAGCAAACCACGGATTCACCGTAAGCGTGGCGGGTCCAACGTGTGACAGAAAGAGAATCTCCGAACAGTTCCCGAAACCTGTGACACGGATGTAGGTTTAAGGGGCCACGTTTGGACGTGAGATAACACTCATCTTCTCTACTTGTGTTTCTCTCTCTCTACCCAGACAAATTTGGTAGTAGTCTGCCAGCTCAGCATTAGAGGCATGTACTAGTGTAGAACTTACTGCAGTCCTAATTAGGTGAAGATATTTTAGAAGACCATAGAAAGATTTCACTGTTATATTCTGTAGCAATTCTTGTTCATGTCATTTAGTATTTGTTCGGTAGTAATAACTTTATTGCATATAGATCTTTTATCTAGTTTGCTGGATATAAAGTAAATAATTTTGAAATTGATATATCGAAGCATGTCGCTACAGTGGATGGTACTCTACGGATGTGGTAGTATTTACTGGAAGAAATTCAAATTCATTGCCTGTAGCACATAAAGTGGATGTGGGAGTGCTGAGGGCTTCATAGTGAACATTCTTGTTTTTTTCAAGTCACCATTTAAATGTTACTTATTTTTTTTAGCTCCGGCATTACTCCTAACTTGATCAGGGATTTTGATAATTCAACAATATTTTTTCCGATTTTCTTCACGTCTTGTGTATAATTTTTATAAATAGTGCTCTTTTGCTTTTTGAATGACTTAAATTTAACTTAATTTAGTACAAAATTTAAACTAGTTCTAACATTTATGACAATAATATCACATTTTGTCAGTCATAATTAGACCCATATTTTCTAAATTAAGACTTTGTTAATATAATATTAAATTCCTAATTCTAGTTAATACTATAAAATAAAATTATTATTATTATTTTATTAATTATTTCTGTGTAATAAATTATAATAAATATTAATATCTATTTCCAGTTGATTGTGTATTATGAAATGGGAATTTGTCAAGGTGGTAAAAATATTTTTTTAAATAAATATTAATTCTACCTAATGTAATTTGTTACTTATTGGAACTTAGTTGAACACTGTCCCTACTCACTAGCAAAATGGGAGATTGGAGTGTTACCATGGTGCTTTTTAGTTCATAGTTTGGTGGTGCTTAGCACCAGTTGAGTCACTACGCACCCTTTTTGCCTTGCTCTGAGGCCCTGCTTTAAGTACTGCAGTGAGAATTACCTTAATTTTACACTATATTAATAAAAAATCACATGCCTCTATAAACACCTTTATTGGTGGAAGTCCATATTTTGTTTTTCTTAACACTAATGGATTATGAAAATTAGAAAAAACTAAATTTAGTTCACAACATCTGTAGCAAAACCAAGGAACAATAAATATATAGTTATAATTTGTGTGAGTCCGAAAACAGTCTGATGACCTGAATTACTAACCTCCAGATCCTCATTCTGTAAAATTTACCAACTTCACCTCATTTTATGTTAACAACTAATTAATCAAGGCTTGTGTTATGGTCATAATCACACCTGATCTTATATGATACAGCCCAAGTTGGTAGACACGCTAAACCTTTGAAGGAACTGGCTCTCAAGTGTAACTGTCGGAACACACCTATTGGCATTTGGTGGCGTTGTCTTGAGGGTAGTAGCTACCCAGACGGGCATCAGAAAAGGCCTTACCACCGTGCTATGGTTTCCTCACGATGTTTACCTTCACTGCAATCATGAGCTTTGTTTATTGTAGGTGCTTGGATTCGGACTCATATCCCTAAACGCAAAGTCATACTCACTGCCACTGAGATATGTTAGGAATCATATGATCTCCCTTTTAATATGGGTATTAAGTATCAATATAATTTTGACACTAACAGGTTTGCCGCCAAGTAGAAGGGCCTTAGAAGATATGTATTTACCTGCAACATCCTTATCCTGCAATTTAGAACTTAGGAACAACTCCTCACACTGCAACACTTGCTGACGGAAAGCGCAAGCATCTCTCAACCTGACCACACAGGTAGCACACACTCCAGAATCCTTCTCATTGTCATCCACATGGGACAACTGAAACAGACATAAATTTAATACAGAAAAGGCCATCAAGTATTTACCTGATAATTGGCAGAATTATAACAAAATACACTACAATAACCAGGAGGAAAGTAAATATATATATATATATATATATATATATATATATTAGGAGTGTAACTAGTCACACTGCATGGTATAATACAATGCGAACATGACTATGATATTTAGTTAAAGAGAAGCATTTGAGACACAATCATCAGATGTAGTTAAATCATCAACACAGGATCATTACATTTTTATTTTTCTATTAATGACATTATTTTCTATATTTTGGAGTTTATACTGTAAATCATTATTGGGAATGGTTTATAGTTAGTTTGGTGCCTGTATATCTAACCACAACTTCATTTGAAACATACGTAATTAAAACACACATAATTAATGCATTATTGCATAATTAGATGTGTTTATTATTATTGAGTTTATAATTTTTTAAGACATTGCTTCTGATTGCTAAAAATATTAACATTTTGATTTTTACTCCCTAAACTTTGTTTATATATTTTTTGTATAGTTTACAGTGTATGTTATGTCTCTACTTGCTGTCAAGTGGCAAGTTTGTGAACATACTGAATCTGTGCAGAGACTGGCCCTCAAGTGCAACTGCCGGAACACACCTATAACAATGTATTATAACAATGTTTTCCTTCACCAAAAGCTCAAACTTATTACAGGGATTAGAACTCACGTCCTTCAACGCGTCACACTATACAGTACTACTGAGCTATCATCCCTTTATAATATTTACTCACTTATAAAGTATCGAAATTGACAGAACATACGAATTGGGACGACTGTGATAATTAGTTTACGTCCAATGTACCTGAGGTTGACAAAACAAACCAGTGGACGTGTTATCGAAGTGTTTTATCGCAGAAAAATATCACCTCAAACATAAACAACATGAATATCAAATAAAATGTTGAACCATACCAAAATCCCGAAGCAATCCATGACCATGTCAGCGTAAACTTCCTTATTCTCCATCCAGGTGTATTCAGCTGTAAGAATCCTACATTTCTTTATAGTTCTACACAATCGACAAAGGCCTGGGTCCAATAGAGGTCCATTATTTTTCGTAGTACCCATTTTGTAAGGCTCATACGCATTTAACAACCGAAGGTATGTTGTTTAAGTAATATTTACAGTCATAATTTTTTCAAATTGTATCTCATTTCTACGAATTGTTATTATTTTATGTTCGTTCTACAATATAAACACCGCCATTGTAGAGTCTGAAACGTCAATGTACTTTGTAATAGGGGTGTTGATTAAATATCGATATTATCATTATGTAACATCGATATTTATTAATAATATTTTTATAGACAATATATCGATTGTTCAATCTTGATATGCAGATGTCGCTAGTCGATATATTTTCAAATATTTTTTTATTATTACTTTTTCCTAAACTTTATCTGTGTTACTTTATTTACACTTTATTATATTTACTAGTTTTTTACTTATTATCTTTAAAGATATGTATTTTTTTATAGATATCCAATCTTTTGGAACACCTAAATGTCTCGGAACAGTAAAGCGGCTCAGCAAAGATTTTCAGACCCTTATTCTTTAGGCTCTGCATCTATTTAGCCTGAGTTTAAAAGTGATGTAATAAAAAAATACTGTTTTATTGTAATATAGCCGAAAATCCGTGTTTGTCCATTGTGGAAGAATCATTCATTAATTATGGCATAAACATGATGATATGTATTTGAAAAATACCTCGAATGCTAATGAACTCTCTAGTAGAAGTTTTGATACAATACCTGCTGAATTAAAGCAGTATTTAGATCAGCCAAGTATTTCAAGGTCATCAAATACGCTAAAATTTTAGATCAATAGTAGATATTTAATCACGCGTTATCAGAAAAAGCTGTCAAATATTTAATTTCTTTTGCTACATCTATGGCATCTGAATGAGTTGCTTCTACAATCAATCTTTTGGTTGCTTATATTCATAGTAATCAAACAGCTGAACATATAAAACAACGAGTATTTTTAAAAACTCATACTAAATAATATTGGTACATATAATTATTTTATCTAAAATAAACAACAATTACCAAGAACTAACCTAACGTTTAAGTGTTATTTCTTTAATCTATATCCTAGATTATAAAATGAATATATCGTATCTAATTCATTTTGAAAGCGATGATAGCTCAGTGGCAGTTTGTAGGCACTCCACGTCAAGGGACGCCATTTTGAATCCACCTACAATTAGCATGAGTTCTCGGATGAAAGAAAACATCGTGAGATAACTATAGCACGGTGGTAGGGCTTTTCCTTATGTCCGCCTGGCTAGCTGCCATCCTCAAGTTGAAAATCTTCGGCCAAATACTAATATGTGCATTCCGGCAGTTGGACTTCATAGTCGTCCCCTTGACGGGATTAGCGTCTCTTCCAACGTATCGTCACTAAAGATCAGATAAGATTATGACCATAATACTAAACCTTAACAATAAAAAATAATTAATACTATCTTTAGTCATATGATTTTTTTTATAAAGCTGATATATGGATATTTTTTTCTTATATCGATATCGATATTGATAAATTTATATATAGATCTAACAAAGTGCGATATTTCTTAAAATATCAACACCTCTACTTTGTAAACATTGGAATGGGGATGTCAATTACAAGGTAAAAAAACTTATTTATCAACGGTGTCAACACTTAGTTTTGTTTTAGTACTTTAATAATTTAATAATAAGTAGGAAATCCAAAAGTGCACGCCTCATAACTTTATTATAATGAAATGACATGGATTTTAGCATTTATATTAAATAGGAAGTAATCCAAAGTCATTCTAGAGATATTAAAAAATAAATCGTCCTAATACATTAATTTTGTTGGGCATAATCGTTACACATACATACAAACAGACATCCGGACTTCAATAAAAAATTATTTCAATAACTTTTTGTAGTATAAAATGCAATAAATGAATTTAAAAATCATCAAGCGTGATAGTGAGAGTATTTCTCTGGATAATAAAATGTTTGTATTGCCGTAAAAACAAAAGATTTTCAAATATTTATCATTGAAGTCTCGGAAATTGCTCGACCGTAGAATGTTGCGAGTAAAGCACAAGCTCAAATGCTTTGCGTTATGAGGCGTGCGAAAAATGGAGACGGATCATATTATATTTATCAAAACATTGTTATAGAGATGGTCACATTTATTTAGAATATCGAAAACCTAAAAAGTAAATTAAGTACTCAGTAAAGGATATATTTGTTAAACAAAATAAAAACAGAACATTCATAACATTAAATAAATCCCCTCATTTTATAAGTTTTTTCTTAATTTGCATAAATATACATTGATATTTCTTTATTAATCACTATTTTTCTGCAGCAACAGGATAGACATATAAAATTTTAGACAAATATAGCTTCCATTGATAACAAATATCTTCGAATATGGAATATGTTAATCTAGATAATAATACTAGTAATGTTTAGTTTGTTTTGTTAAATCCGATTTAAAATCCAACTGGGAATAGTATGCTGACTTAAATTATTACTAGTCTTTGCTGACTACTATAGGTACGTACCAAATAACAATTACAACGTCCAAAATATACCTTCATTAAATAAAGTAGAATAGGAAAACCGCGGCCGTGAGTGTCAGCGTCGTGATCCCTATCTAGAACGCACTCTATATATCTTACCTTTTCATTTTCCATTGCATTTTGCCTAATCTGAATTGGCTGCGTGGTTTTAGAATATTTTGTCATTTCTTGCCAAAGGAAATAATTGAACAAAAAAAATAAAGTTTGACATTTATACATTTTCGGCGGGAACTCATAAGTCGATACCTTGATTTTCTAAAATTTATTTATTTAAAATTTAAAAAACATGCGTAACGTTGAAATAAAAGCAAAAATAAACGACTATGATAATATCTCGAAAATCGCTGAAATACTTAGCAACGGCCCTCCGACGTTGATAAAACAAAGCGATACATTCTATAAAGTGAATACAGGTAGATTGAAGATGAGGTTTTACGAGGACTCGTCTGCGACGTTGGTGCGTTATGATAGAAGCGATGATGTCGGGCCGAAATGCAGTAACTACGAGCTATTACAATTCACCGCTAACGAGAGCCATAAGGCGAAGTTACTTGATGACATGCTACAAAATTGTTTAGGGGCTCGAGGCAAAGTTGTCAAGGAACGGTGAGTTAGCATTACTTGGTGTAACTACATGTCCGAAGATCAACTTTTACAGTGGCAAATAGTGGTTATATAAAAACCCGTACACAATTATTTTTCCCGTATAAAAATAGTAGGCTTTAGTATGTTTGAATGTGAAATATATCAGTGGATCATCTATTCCTCGTCCTAGTATCTTCGATTAGGCTTTGCTTTAGTACCCGGCCTCACGATATTCATTATACTTCTAATTGGTATAGGTAGATAATAGGCAACTGAAGTAAATACTTGTAGGTTTTTCTGTGGAAACTTATATTTATAGTTTTCATATTACCTTGTAATTTTCAATGAATTATTATTTGTTTTTAATAAGTTAACTACTAGGAATTCTATAGAACACTATCATTTATGGGCCAATAGATTTATGTATTTACATTTTAAAACATTACAAAGAGATAACTCAATATTGATTGCTTAATAGGTTCAAAGCCAATCATTACACACTTCTAAGACTATACTAGCAAACAAAACACTAATTTGAAACTTGAAAAGGTATTTCATGTGTCCACAAATCCTTGAGCCAATTTGCATATTTACTTTTCTATATTACCTTTATTTGAACTGATTTTATCATAAAAAAAATTAGGAATCAATTGAGCCCTTCACAATTGATGCTCTGTTTTTTAATTTTCAGTAAACTCTATATGGTAGACCAGACTCGTATACATATAGACACAGTGGAAAACCTTGGAAACTTCATGGAACTGGAGGTGGTTCTCCGCCCGGAACAGACTGTGGAGGAAGGGCAAGAGATTGCCAATAAACTACAAGCCCAACTCGGAGTAAAGAATGAGGATCTGATTGAATGTGCTTACATTGATATGTTAGATAGGAAGGTATAGAGATAGATATATATCTAGATTTCACTGTATTAATTCATGATTATTCACATCGGTATCTGTGAGCATACAAACTTATACATGTGGAATCCATGAATGCATTAGAGACAGGATTCCTTTTGAAAAATATAAATTCCTGAATCAATCTGAAACATAATTAAATGAATTGATTCACAAGAAAATTGAATTTCAAAATACTGAATCATCTGAAATAGTTTTTTTATTTTGATTCACTTTTCGTGCTTATAGAACCAATCATCAAAAAGAACACAACATTGATAATTAATTTTATCGTTTTGTACAAGTGAAAAATTATCATTTCTATATATGCTTAGGTGAAAGATTCAAATAATTGTAAATTGTATTTAGTGAAAATAGATAAGAATTGAACATTGATCTTTAAGGGTGATATATCGATTCACTGGATTAACTCAGTGCTGTGAATAGATTTAGATTATTAATTTTTCTAATCTAGATTCTTTAATTAATTTAATTTAAATCAAAGGGAAAAATACATGCCATAATTTTAATATTATAGTATTAAAGATTTCACATTTTATTTAGAGACTGACGTAACTCTCTATATTATGTATAATACTACATCTGACTGAATATTTTTTGAGAGCCAGTCCCTCCCACAGAGGCCGGCAATGCATCTGTGGTTCTCCTGGTGTTGTGGGTGTCCATGGGCGGTGGTGAACCCTTACTATCAAGTGATACTCTTGCTCGTTTGGATATATGGATATATTGGATAATATGGATAATATACCAGCCAAAAACCAAAGGACTTCTTGTAATTTTAGATTCTGTAATATGTTACCTGTTATGCTAGTTGCAATTAATAAATAATAGTGTAAATCAAATAAAAAACACGCTTTTTATAGAGAACTGAACTAAAACAATAGAAAATAAGTTTTAATAAATTTAAATCAAGAATAGTGTTAAAAATTTCAATAAAAATAAATTAATAATAGTGGAAATAAAAAAAAAAATGTATTTTATTAAAAAAAAAAGCGTGGGGTGCCTTTAAGATTATCAAATGGTAATCACTCTACTCATATCTGTCGATAAAACATTTATAACTAACAAATAATACAAACAAACATACAGGTGAAGTTAATAAAAAGCTTTTAATAAAATGAATCTATCTCTGATCACTATCTCTAGGATGTATGGATATGTCAGCTGTACGGTCTAACTGCCATACTTTGCTACTTTTTTGTATGGAATAGGTGGCAAACGAGCAAGCGTGTCACCTGATGTTAAGTGATCACCGCCGTCCATGGACACCCAGAACATCAGACGAAAAGTAGGTGCGGTGTCAGCCTTTACAGGAGGGACTGACTCTCAAGTGCCACTGCCAGAACACATCTAGTGGTATTTGGCGACACATTTTATCTTGAGGGCGGTAGCTATCCAAGCGGTCATTAGAAAACGCCCTACCACCATTCTATGGTTTCTTCACAATGTTTTCCTTTACCGAAAGCTCAATGGTTGATTGGTGTAGAAATCAATCAAATGGTTGATTTCTACACGCTACCACTGAGCTATCATTGCTTCAATAAACATAAATATGAGTTTCTCAGCAGCTAAGTGTAAGTATATAAATTAAATTATTACAAAAACCGCGAACTATATTTCCCAAATTCGGGTTGTTTTTCGTTTATGTTTTACGGGGAATCCCTCGATTATTTCTAATCGCATTGCCAAAGGTTAAGATAAATAAGTTATTTTATTTTAACAGTTTATTAGTACAGTCTTACAGCGCGTTACATTAGGGTGATGGAGGGTCAAACATCCTTAAAAAATTCGTTACGTAACAAAATTAAAAAAAAGCAATTTGAAAATGTGTCCCAAAATTGGGACATTGACGGGTTTAATACTTAATGACAAAATCGGTCGCGATGTTTAAGTTTTATCAAAGTATGGTTTCATTAGGGTCCCCCTGTTATCTTGTAACAAAGAAACCACTAATCTGTAAGTTTATTGAAAACTTGATATGCCGTCTGAGATCGATTAATCGAAGAATCAATCTTTAGGATAAAATAAAAGGTTTTTTTTTTATCGATTCACTGTCCTGAATCGATATTCGAACCTCGAAAAGATCGAGGTGCGTTTTTTATCTATTTTCATACAACACCATTTCCAATTATTTGAACGTTTCACTATAACATATATAGGAATGATAATTTTGTACTAATATAGAATCGATTATATAATTGGATTATGTTGAAAACATAAGCCCGTGTAGTGAATTGATTTAAAATCGATATCTGATTAATAAATTTTAAGACCTCGATATTTTTGTCAATCGTCACATTTGATTTCTATTTGAATCGATACAAGAATCGATCTTTTTAAGAAAGAATCGCCATACCTATTGAAAACAAGAATCACTATACTCACCTGTAAATAGCAGTAATTTTATATTTACTACCATCTGTTACTATGTTAGAAAATAAAAGAAGAATTTGATATAAGAAAAACCAATGTAAAAGGCATTAATGGTATTTAATTTCAATGTAAAAAGCTTTTCTATATCGCATAAGACAATCCGTACAAAGAAATTAATATTTGTTTGTTATGTCACAATCACAGCTTTGTACTAAATGTATATGAGAGTATATACGGTACTTATATAAAAAAAAAATCTATTAAAAACATTGTCTGTCTGTCTGCTTGTGCCGGGTAATCTCTGGAACGGCTAGACCGATTTTGACGAAACTTTCACTGAAAGATAGCTGAAGTTATATGGAGTAGTATACTATTATTGTAGAAACAAATTAGTGTTCTGCGATTTTTTTTTAAATTATCATTTTAGCTGTAGTCGATGGTAGCTCTGTGGAAGTGTGTACGAAGGCAGCGTCAAAGGACGTGAGTTCGAATCCCCGCAATGAGTTTGAGCGCCCGTTGAAGGAAAACGTTATGAAACCATAGCTTCACTGTAAGATGAAAATATGCAGTGAAATAAACGTACCTGTTGCGGAAGTTGCACTTGAGAGCCAGTCCCTCCACAGCTTTAGTGTGTTCATCATCTTGGTTTTTTTTATAGTTAAGGTCTAGCGTTATGGCCATAATCTCACCTGATCTTGAGTGACGATACGGCCCAAGTTAGTAGACACGCTAAACCTCAGTCACTTAGCATCAGGTGAGATTGTAGGTTTAAGGCTAAAATCTATAAACGGACCTGGAAGACCTTGTTTTGCCTTTTCGAGTAGTCAATCACATCGACTACAGCGACATCTATCGCGTTACGATCACTTATCGATATTAAAGCATCCCATCTCTCAAGTTGGATCAGACTGCACAATATGTGCGAAATGTAATGAAAATCAGTTTTTTTATTTATTATTTATTTATAGTCAATGCTTAGCGTTATGACCATAATCTCACCTGATCTTAAGTGACGATACGGCCCAAGTTGGAAGACACGCTAAACTTTTGGAGGAACTGGCTCTCAAGTGCAACAGCCGGAAAACACCTATAGGTCAACTTGAGGGTGGTAGCTACCCAGGCGGGCATCACAAAAAGCCCTACCACCATGCTACGGTTTCCTCACGATGTTTTCCTTCACCGAAAGTTCAAGCTCATTGTAGGTGCTTGGATTCGAACTCACGTCCCTTGACGCGAAGTCGTACACACAACCACTGAGCTATCATCGCTTCAATGATGAAGGCTTGCAAATTGTATCTTTCTCACTTGCCAGTTTTTTTTTTTTCAGTACTAATGTTACGGCTACAATCTCACCAGAGGTTACGTGTCCGATGTGGCTCAAGATGGCAGAAACGCTAGTATACAACTGCCGGAACACACCTATAGGTATTTTGTGGCATATTTTCAACTTCAATGTGGTAGCTAGCCAGGTGGGCATTGAAAAAGCCCTACCACCAAACTGTTTTTACTATATATTTATTAAGCTTTTATTTCCACGACAATAGAAATATATATATATATAAAAGTTATGAGGTGCTTATGAAAGTAGAAGAAGCGAAAAATGTATGACAGGATCGTAGCAAATGGAAGGATGTGGTCTCTGCCTACCCTTATGCGAGAGAGGCGTGATAGTATGTATGTATGTAAAAGTTATGTTTATCGAGTGTGTATTTCGGAACGATATATATATCATGGCCCCTTTTGGGTATAGGTAGGCTTACCATAATTACGAAGAGCCAAACCGGGACGCAGAAGAGAAAGAGGCTCATTTTCATTTTGCTTTTCGCTTAATTTGTGTTTTTCATATTTGAAATCCAAAAACCGGAACGCAGAAGAGAAAGAGGCTCATTTTCATTTTGCTTTTCGCTTAATTTGTGTTTATCATACTTGAAATGCAAAAACCGGGACGCAGAAGAGAAAGAGGCTCATTTTCATTTTGCTTTTCGCTTAATTTGTGTTTTTCATATTTGAAATGCAAAAACCGGGACGCAGAAGAGAAAGAGGCTCATTTTCATTTTGCTTTTTGCTTAATTTGTGTTTATCATATTTGAAATGCAAAAACCGGGACGCAGAAGAGAAAGAGGCTCATTTTCATTTTGCTTTTTGCTTAATTTGTGTTTATCATATTTGAAATGCAAAAACCGGGACGCAGAAGAAAAAGAGGCTCATTTTCATTTTGCTTTTCGCTTAATTTGTGTTTATCATATTTGAAATCCAAAAACCGGGACGCAGAAGAGAAAGAGGCTCATTTTCATTTTGCTTTTCGCTTAATTTGTGTTTTTCATATTTGAAATGCAAAAACCGGGACGCAGAAGAGAAAGAGGCTCATTTTCATTTTGCTTTTCGCTTAATTTGTGTTTTTCATATTTGAAATGCAAAAACCGGGACGCAGAAGAAAAAGAGGCTCATTTTCATTTTGCTTTTCGCTTAATTTGTGTTTATCATATTTGAAATGCAAAAACCGGGACGCAGAAGAGAAAGAGGCTCATTTTCATTTTGCTTTTCGCTTAATTTGTGTTTTTCATATTTGAAATGCAAAAACCGGGACGCAGAAGAAAAAGAGGCTCATTTTCATTTTGCTTTTCGCTTAATTTGTGTTTATCATATTTGAAATGCAAAAACCGGGACGCAGAAGAGAAAGAGGCTCATTTTCATTTTGCTTTTCGCTTAATTTGTGTTTTTCACATTCGAAATGCAATCAAAATTTTGACCGGGACGCCGGGACAGGGATCTCAAACCGGGACTATCCCGGTCAAACCGGGACGTATGGTAACCCTCGGTATAGGCCTCCTCCAATTGCCCGCATTTTTTCCTGCACATTGAAGTATGTCGTCTATCCAGCGAGCTTTTAATCTGACCCTTTGTCTTTTGCAGACCTATATATTATTATCACTATATTATACCATGCGATAAAAGTCAATCAGAAAGTTAATTGCAAATGATGCGTTTTAAAATGCCCTTTCAGACTGCACTTCTGAACGAACGCCTGCCCGCAGACCGCACAAGTGAATCTCTTATCGTTATTATGGATCCGCATGTGTTCCTTCAAGGTCTTCTTCCTCGCGTACGACTTCTTACAGACCGAGCACTCGAATATCCTGGGCCCGTTGTGTTTCACCATGTGCACCCTCAGCTCGTTCCTCGTGAAGCACTTGTACGAGCACGACTCGCACTGATAGTCCCTCTCCTCCAAGTGGTCCCTCTTCATGTGCCTCGACAGAGTGTACCGCCTCTCGAACGTTCTATCGCATACGTTGCACCGGTACTGCAGCGGCGCCACGCCGTGACTCTCCACCATGTGCTTCTGCCGTCTGAAGTACTCGTTGAACCTCTCGGGGCATTTCGTGCACTTGAACCGTTTTATCGACCTGTGTACGGTGTCCACGTGGTTCTTGTGCTTCTGGTGGGACGAGAACACCTTCCCGCAGACCTCGCAGGGATGAGTCCCCTCGGAGTGGCTTTTCGCGTGGACCTTCAACCGGTACTTGGTGACGTATCCGGTGCCGCAGATCCTGCAGACGTAGTTCCTGAAGTGGACGTTCATGTGCCGCTCGATCGCGCCAAATGTCTCATAATTACATCCGCATATTTGGCATTCGAAGACATTGTTCTCGGACAATTTGAACGGTATCACTCTGTCGGTGAACTCCAGATACATTCTCTTCTTATGTGCGTTGGTTAAATGGGATTTCAGCTCGGCCATGTTACTCAGACTTCGACCGCATATCGTGCAGGTTAAATTGGTTATATCTGCGTTGATAACGAAGCTCTCGGCTCCGTACGTCTTGAGTACGCGGTTTATTTCCGTTTTCTTGTGGCAGCCGGTGTGTTCTCGAAGCTTCTCGAGGTTCTCGAATATGTTCCTGCAGTAGAAGCAGGGGAACCCGTTCCGAGCTCGACTCCTGAACGGAGTTATGTTGGAGTACTCCAACAGTGTGGTCGCGTTTACGATCTGGGCGAATTTCTCCGTCACGTACACGCGCTCAGATATCTTCGTGTAGTTCTCTTGTAGGAGTTTCTTTAACATCTTCGGCACTATTTCTATGTCTGAAATGGGGAAGGACACTTAAAAAATCGACTCTTAAGGGTCCGTTCATGTATTACGTGACGCGCTTTGAGGGGGGATGGAGGGGCTCTTGTGAAACGTTACGATGCGTTACAAAGGCGGGAGGGGGGTTGACTTCGAACAACGCGTCACGTAACAATGTATTTTTTTTTTATATTTAAATAAAAAACTGGGTGATTAATATTTCCCAGGTTCGCAACTTTTATCGTACATGCTTTACGGGGAATCCCAATTTGTAATCGCATTGCGAAGAGTTAAGAATATAAGTTATTTAATGTTAACAGATTATTAGAAGAAAAATATTTTTTAACAAAAACAACCGACTACACGCAGGAAACAAAAAAAATAATTTACTTACTGCAAAGCAATAGATATTTCATTTAGTTAATCAGAAATCATTAAATAGTTATTTTATAATTATGAAGTTGGCGGTGAAAAATGCTCACTTGGGGAAGGAAGGGGGGGGGTGTACAAAAAATGTGTTACGTCGTGGTTACATGGGAGGAGGGAGGGCCAAAGATCTTCAAATATTGCCTTACGTAATACATGAAAGGTCCCACAAAGTTTGTAGCATGATTTTAAATATAGCCTACCACCTTCCTTAATAAGTGGGCCGACAAATGCGAAAAACTTAAGACCTTTTTATGTATTTATTTAATCTATTTAACCATTACACTATTTACATGCGTGTATTTTACTAATAGGTCAATGTTTAGTTTTTTTTAATGTAACAGCGGCAATCGAGCAAGCGTGTCAATTGATGGTAAGTGATCACCGCCGCCCATAGACATCCACAACATCAAGGAAATCGCAGGTGTGTTGCCGGCCTTCATGGGAGTGACTGGCTCTCAAGTGGAGCTGCCGGAACACACCTATTGGTATTTGGCGGCAGATTTTACAAGTTGAGGGTGGTAGCTAGCCTATGTTTTCCTTCAACGAAAGCTCAAGGTCATTGTAGGAGGTTGGATTCGAACTCACGTCCCATGACCACTGAGCTATAATCGCATCACCTTGAGATTAGTTAGTTAATTTTATTATTACATATGTTCTTAATAAATTTAAATTTCCATTTGCTTCGTTACGTTTGCACTGTCTATAATTATTATTATTTTCGATAACAATACAGCTGGTTAGCTGGTAATTACGTAGTTGACAGTCAGTAGGAGGTTTTCAAAAGGAAATTTATATTTATATTTTTTGTCCTTTATATATTTATTACAAAACTAATTACCAATATATTACTTAAACCTAAGAATTCAACCCACTAGCTCAGACGATCGAGCGAGATTGTTCACTTCTCATCGCTTGTTCGTCCCACGACATGTTATTTCCCTTGGTCAGCGTTTTGCAATGATTCACCTCTACTGAACCTATACTATGAAATATGAGTGTCTTATGTATTAGGTATTAGGTACACTAGGTATTAGGTACACTAGGTATTAATTACACTAGGTATTAGTTATACTAGGTATTAGGTACACTAGGTATTAGTTACACTAGGTATTAGGTACACTAGGTATTAGTTACACTAGGTATTAGGTACACTAGGTATTAGGTACACTAGGTATTAGGTACACTAGGTATTAGGTACACTAGGTATTAGGCACACTAGGTATTACGCACACTAGGTATTAGGCACACTAGGTATTAGGTGTATTAGGTACTAGGTACAGTGGGTAACATGGTAGAAAATCCCTTGAAGCATTTAGCTCGCCAATGTACAAACTATAAAGTGCAATAAAGTGTTTATTCTTTATTCATTTAAGATCACCCGACAGAGGTGAACTGACTTTACCCTAACAAGCGTCACACAAAAGGTTGCGTATCAGAATTTCAATGCCCGCCTAACAGAAGTTTTAGTTTATGAAGCGATGATAGCTCAGTGGTAGTGTGTAGGAACATCGCATGATGGGACGTGTGTTCGAATTCAACAATCTACAATGCGATGGAGCTTTCGGTGATGAAATTATAGCATGATTGTAGCAGGGCTTTATCTAATGCCCGCCTGGCTTGCTACTACCCTCAAGCACAAAACCTGCTGCCAAATACCAATAGGTGTGTTCCGGCAGTTGCATTTGAGACTCAGTCAATTAACATTAGGTGAGATTGTGGACATAACGCTAAATGTTAATAATAAAACAGAATACCTTTAAGTAAATCCAAGTGTTTCACATAGTTCGGGCATGTGTTCCTTAACGTGCGCCGTGTCGGCAAGGGTTTCAAGGCTGTGCCTACAAATCGGGATAGCAAAGCTGCCTCACCTTCCACCAACGTGCAGTAGTCCTGAACCATAAGTTCTTTTGCCTGTATATCTGAAACACAACAGAACAAAATATAAAAAAAAAAAAAAAAAAAAAAAACAAAAGCAGCACTACCGACAGAAGTGAACAAAACAATGTAAAAGAAGTCAACTCATATCCATATGTTGATGTTTAGAACCTAAGACCTTGCTTACGCGTGATTATTAAGTCGCACATCAAACCGATCGACTAAGCGTTCATACATAACAAACGCCTAATTTTCTATATTTACGCGAATATTAATCGTCGAAATAAAACTAATTTAAACGGATTTTACCGCGGTTATTTATTAATTTTGATCCCGACGTTTCGAAAGCCAACATTGACTTTTCTGGGCAACCTACACCTCAGGCAACCCCGTGACCACGTAAGCTGAAAAGCTCTTGAAACGTCGGGATTAAAATTAAGAAATAACTACGATAAAATCCGTTTAAATTAGTTTTATTTCGATAAGCTCCTATTTAACTTCTTTCTACAAAAATGGAAAGCGTTCGGTGACAATGACGTGAGTTCCATGATTTTTGTTCGCCCTCAAAGTGCTCAACTCGCCTAAAGAAGTTTTAACTTCAAAAATGTGTGTGCAGTTCACACGCGATCGAAGTGAAACCTTCAAAAATTTACTCCGTAGTACACGAGCACACGCACACACGCACACACACACCCACACACACACCCACACACCTACAACACTCGGTCCCTGTAAGAAACACTGTATAAAGTCTTCCATATCATTCTCTCACCTTATATCCTATAGTTGTATGTAAGTGTTTCTTTTTACTGTCGCTTTTTCGTTTCATCGCGATTCTAATGATAACAATTCAAGAGTCGATCTTTTTAAGAATGAATCGCCTTCCCTAATATTAAGATAACCCATTTATTATCGGACACTCTGTATATATAGATACTAGTTATACCTGCGACTTTGTTCGCATGGAACTGAGAATTATTTAACTTTTTAATTTTTGAAATCGGTCCAGTAGTTCTTGAGTTGATTCGATACAAACAAAAATATGACGAAGCGATGATAGCTCAGTGGAAGTATATACGACTTTGCGTCAAAGGATGTGAGTACGAATCCAACCATTTACAATGAAGTTAAGCTTTCAATGAAGGAAACGTCGTGAGAAACCACAGCATGGTGGTAGGGCTTTTTTTGATGCCTGCCTGGGTACCTACCAGCCTCAAGTTAAAAATCTGCCGCCAAATACCAATAGGTGTATTTCGGCAGTTGCACTTGAGAGCCAATTCCTCCAGACGTTAAGCGTGTCTACCAACATGGGCCGTATCGTCACTTAACATCAGGTGAGATTATGGCCATAACCCTAAGCCTTAACTTAAAAAAAATACAAATATTTTCCTCTTTATAATATTATTATAGAAGTATAGATAAAACAGAAAAGTTTCATTGTTTAAATGCGCTAATCTACCCAACTACCAGTCACATTTCAAACCATTTATTTTTACATAGCTGTGTCCGCGACTCCGTTCGCGTGAACGAAAAATTCATTGAATCATATTCATTTAAAAAAAAAATAGCCTATGTTACTCAGAACTAATATAGCATTATAAAGGTGAAAGAATTTTTGAAATCGGTCCACTGGTTTTCGAGTTTATTCGTCACAAACGAAAATACAAATCTTTCCCCTTTATAATATATATTTTTATTTTTTTTATTTCCGGCATTTCCCCTAACATAATCAGGGACTTTTTTATAATAATTTTTTCATTGTGTGCCTTATTTTCTTTATAACTTTAATTTAAGCACATTCTTTTACTCTTATTTCAATTCTTATATTAATACAATTTCTTATACTGATAATACATTATTTTTTATTTTTTTTATCAGTGTTTGCCATAATCCGTACTGTATACCTAGTCATTGTTATATAAACTTTATCCCTAAGCGTAAATAATATTTGGTTAAAACTTATGTATAAATGTTAATGTAATAATTGATTTAATTGATTTGATTTATAATATTATTTATAATATTAGTATAGATAAAACGTACCACAATCATCAGCGTCCATAAAATCGGAATCATAGTTGATATCGTATGTGGTTACTTCGGTGGGTTCAAGTTTCATTTCATCTTCAGTCTTAATATTAGTTTCATCAGCGCCGTGAGCTTCCACTGGAACTAAACCGGGTCCTTTTAACTTTACTAAGTTAACCGACAACCGAAGCGATGATTGAAGCGATCTTGGCTCAGTGGTAGTGCGTACGGACTCCGCGTCAAATGACTTGAGTTCGAATCCATCTGCCCTGCAGATTCGTCGGTGAACGAAAACATCGTGAGGAAACCATAGCATGGTGGTAAAGCTGTTTTAACGCCTGTCTGGTCAGCTACCACACTCAGGTTGAAAATTTGCCGCCAAACACCAATGGGTGTGTTCTGGCAGTTGCACTTAAGAGCTAGTACCTCCACCTGTTTAGCGTGTCCTCCAACTCTGGCCGTATCGTCACTTAACATCAGGTAAGATTATGGCTATAACGCTAAACGTTAACTATAAAAAAATGTCTTTTAATTACCTGAAATGTAAATATCGATGGACGCGAACCCACACCCCTTGACGCGGCTTCCGCACACACTACCAACTGAGCTATCATCGCTTCAATACTTTTCATATTATGAGATTAATAATATGAAATAATAAATTAGCTGTTGGTTTTTTTTATACAAACCTTGTAATGACAATAACGAACGCAATAAAAAAAGAAATATTCAATTCAGTACAGTCGTTCGGAAGTTATGCACGTACATACATTTCAGCAATTCATTTATATATATATATAAGATATAAGATTTAGGACCGCCAGTGATCAGTGCATTACAACAGTCACAAATTATAATTGAGATAATTCTATGAAATAAAACTAATTTAAACGGATCTTATCGCGGTTATTTATGATAGACACGTTGAAGGTAGACACGGTGACATGAACTTTTCTGGACAACCTACACCTCAGTCCGCCCCGCGACCGCGAAGGCTGAAAAGCTTTCGAAACGTCGGGATCAAAATCAATAAATAACCGCGATAAAATCCGTTTAAATTAGTTTCATTTCAATGAATAATATTCGCGTAAACATAAGAAATCATTACGAGATAATTCTACATAAAATACACTGGCAATCTTAAGGCAACCACGACGACGGTAAACAAAAAAAATATCAAACAAAGCCATAAATAATACCGATGTTTACAAAAGTTAGTAAAAAAAAAAAAACGACAATTCGTCAAAGACAATTTGTAAGCGAAAAATTTGCACTATTTATAGGAAAGAGTTTTTCATTCCCAGTTTAAAAGTATTTATTACTATATGACCCGAAAGACGTACCGTCTTAACTATGAATATTGAATTCGAATTGGTAGAGTAATTACATAAAATAATATTATTCAAAAACATAGTGTTCATTATTGTAATACTCTATGACAACTGACAGTTATGTAAAATGAATATTGACGTTAGGTTTTTTTTTAATTTTCTTATATTCCTGTAAATTTTCTAACGTTCCGCCCAAATTCCTTAATTTTTTTTGACATAAGAACCTTCTCCTGACAATAATTAACACAACAAAAAATAAATAAGCGAAATTGTTCCACCCGTTCACGCGTGATGCGATGACCAAAGTAAATTCATTTATACATATATAAATATCTATATAAAAAGTTATAACTTGTTTTTCATAATTCATAGCTGATCTGTTAAAATAATGGGTACATTGTAATACATACTGCTTCTAATTTACAAAGATAATTTTAAGCAAGTTGAAATAAAAAAAAGGGGAGGGGTGGGACACCAGACAGGAACGAAGTCCCTTATTATAAAAATACTAATTTCAAGTACTATTCGAGGTATAAAGAAAAAAATTATTCGGGTATACCTTTTTATCACGATTTTTTTATCGATAAAAAAAACTACTTTACAGAATTATCTTAACACCTTTATTATGTTTACGATGATTTATAACAATATATAATAATGACAGTCATCACGTAGACTATACATTAGACACTGTATAGCCATCACACATAGACTATACATAAACGTCTTACGTTAACGTTACAGACGTTTTTTGACGGCTACGGTACCCCTCCGCGACAATCCATAAAGAACGTAGATCAAAAAACGAAAAAAAAAAAATTGTCAATGGGTGAAAAATTATAGGCGAAATAGAAAACCGGAAACAATATGAGATATATACAGTTATATCGATTTAAACGAATTGTAGTAGAACCATCGATTACGCTTGATTATAGCTAATTAATCGCATGGTGGTAGAGCTTATTCTAATGCCCGCCTGGCTAGCTACCACCCTCAAGTTGAAGATCTGCCGCCAAATACCAATAGGTGTGTTCTGCAGTTGCACTTGAGAACCAGTTCCTCCACAGGTTAGGCGTGTCTACCAACTTGTAACTCGTCACTTAAGATCAGGTGAGATTATGGCCACAACGCTAAACATTAAATAAATAAAAAATATATACATGTCGATCAATTAGTATTAGCGAGAACAAAGAACATCGATTTTAAGTGATACAAAGTTCACCGGGTCAGCTTATAGATAAATAAATATAAATTACCATTAACGAACTGAACTGTATGCTTGTCTTCAACCTGGGTCAGAACTGTGAGGAGTTGACGCTCCGTGCTTGCCGTCAGCATCTTGAAGGTGCTCGCATCCCGGAGACGAGACACGCAGGAAGAACATATTAGTGTCGTAAGTTGCTCGTTGGTCGATAACTGAAATAGATTAATATTTTTTTTATTATAATCTAACCCTTAATTAAGCTTTCGGTGAAGGAAAACGTCGTGAGGAAGCTATAGCATTGTGGTAGGGCTTTTACTGATGCCTGTCTGGCTAGCTACCACCCTCAAGTTGAAAATCTGCCACCAATTACCGATAGGTGTGTTCCGGCAGTTGCACTTGTGAGCCAGTCCCTCCACAAGTTTAGCGTGTCTACCAACTTGGGTCGTATCGTCACTTAAGATCAGGTGAGATTAGGGCTATAATGCTAAAAAAATTATATACATATTGTTTTACGTGCCTCATCAGGCTTCTAAGGGTTCATACTAGCTTTTACCCCCGGCTTAACACGCGTTAATATCGATTTTGTCAAACGAAACGGATGACGCAGTAAAAAGTTTCATACGAATTTTACCCCCTCTCTTTACCCCACTTCCAATAAGTTTTTCGCGAGAAAAAGTAGCATACCAGGGTCTCCATGGTCTCATTTATCTCTATACAAGAATTTACCATAACGCATTCAGCGGTTTAGGCGTGAAAGTGTAACAAACAACCTAACTCATTATAATTTTATTATTATTTAGCATGGTGGTAGGGCTCTTTCTCATGCCTGTCTGGCTAGCTACCACCTACAAGTTAAAAATCTGCTGCCTATAGGACTGTTCCGGCAGTATCCCTTGAGAGCCAGTCCCTTAGGCTTAGCGTGTCCACCATTGTCGACCACGTCGTCACTTAAACTCGGGTTTGATTGTGGCCGTAACGATAAAACCTTAACTATATAAAAAAATATGTATAAAACATTTAGTGTTTTTATTAAAAAAAAAATTATAAAATAGTGCATGTTTTAACATTGAATAATCTATCTTAACAAATTTTATAAAGATAAATGATTTATAGTTTCGTTTGTAACGTATAAACTCTAAAACAACTGGACCGATTTGAAAAATTCCTTCACCATTACAATGCTATATCATTCCTGACTAACGTAGGCTATAAATTAGTTAAATAAATTTCAGCTCCATGCGAACAAAGTCACAAGCGTAGCTAATACTCAATGTTTTCAAAATTACACTCCTTAGAAATCTGAAAGGCGTTGTTGCTATTTATAAATGGCTAGATGGCGCTGGCTCGTAATCAAACTGGGTATTGTTATGTCGACTCGCCGGTGTTTGGGTTTCGACCGCAGAATATCTAGTTATGGTGAAGATAAAAAACATCGTGATAAACCTAGCTATTTTTGCAATCGCTTTTGTACATTCTATGTACAATAGGCGATTATAAAAACTATTAAATTACATAAGTTAAGTAGTCGTCTATGCGACTACGTTCTCTTAGAGCTGTACTTCTATTAGTGGTAATTGTGATATTTAACCAGGCAGAAGCTTTTCTCAAGGCGAGCTATATGAAATATAGAAAAAAAAAAACTAATCTATACTAATGTTATAAAGAGGAAATATTTGTATTTTTGTTTGTAACGAATAAACTCAGGAACTACTTTCAAAAATTCATTCACCGTTTGAATGCTACATTAGCCCTGAGTAACATGGTTTATATATTCTTTTTAATGAACCTGATTAAATAAAATTTTAGTAACACGCAAAAGTTCTAAATATATAGAAAAATACACGTACGCTTTTTTTTTTTTTTGAACTGACGTACGCACATAGCTCTAAGTGCCTTTGACAGCTTCACTGAACTTTTACACGTTTACGTGTCCGTAGTATTACTAGAACAAATGCAACTCTCTTCATATTAAAATTCATTTGAACCAACCGCGATCCTATCAAGACTTAGTGATCTACGCCTTACGTTATTGTTACAATATGTCGTATAACTGAAATTTATATGTAATGTTTACTTTTGGTTCTCTATGGCTTTTTATGACGCTTGTAAGCTCTGAATTAAATACAGCCAGTGTGATGGCATAAATGTGGTAAACCCAGTGAGAAAATTAATAATAAATATCAAATATATGATAACTGTTGCAACTTAAAACAGCTTTATTTATTTTACGAATAAACAGAGTGATTTATAAACAAGACTTAGTTGTATAACTCAGTAGAAAAGATATATATGCTATTGCAGACATATTTTTGAGTTTTAAGGCAAACCTTTCTCTCATCCATTTTTGTGATGTGAATTTAAACATTGAGGCCGCCTCTCTAATGGAAGGTTTCTGAGTTTTTTTTTTTTGTAATTATTGATAGTGTGATATAAAATAGCTTAAATGCTTCTCCAGTGATTGCTCTTTCAAATACAAATAGAATTTTACAAATAAACAAAAAATCTTAATATAGATTAAGGATTTTTTTAAGTTAGCTGAAGTATGACAATGTGATGATAGCTCAGTGGTAGTGTGCACGGTTGTCCATCAAGGTATGTGAGTTCAAATCCACCTACAATGAGCTTGAGCTTTCAGTGAAGGAAAACATTGTGAGGATACCACAGCATGGTGGTAGGGCTTTTTCTAATGCCTGTCTGGCTAGCTACCACCCTCAAGTTGAAGATCTGCCACCAAATACCAATAGGAGTGTCTTGGTAGGTGCACTTGAGTCAGTCCCTCCACTAAACTCTTATACATGTGTTGAGGATTGGAACCTACTACCTTGCTTATACATGATTATCTAGTGGCTCGTCAAACCAATCAACCATAAACACTTGGTAGCACTTGGTAGATATGACAAGCTCGTAATTAAGAATCTGGATACACTCTCTACATAAATGGAAAGCGTTTAGTGATCATGACATGAGTTCCATAATTTTTATTCACCCAAAAAGTGCTCAATGCACCTAAAAATATTCTTTAAAAAATAAGCCACAAAAAGGTCTATTATTATATATCTGTAACAATTCATCTTCTATGATAAAAACAATTACACAGTAATTGTTAATAAATAATTAGTAATTTATTAAGAAAATAAATATAAAAAAAGCTTTCAAGAGCAACTGCTGGAACAGACATATTGGTATTTGGTGGCAGATTTTCAACTTCAGGGTGGTAGCTAGCCAGGCAGGTATTAGAAAAAGCCCTACCTACATGCATAATGTATTAATTACGTTACTCAGGCTTATAACAATTGAGTTAAGACACAGCAAGCTTTCTAATTGGAAAATTATGTTCATACTGTTAATGTTTACAGTGCATAGTCTTCATTAGAACATCAAAATTACTACAGCAGCAGATACAGCTTAAGTTTCAATGATGTCTCTAAATACTGTATAGATTTAGTGTTATAGCCACAATCTCACCTGATGTTAAGTGATGATGTGGCTCAAGATAGTATACACACTCTCCTAGTGAACCGACTGTCTCTAAGTGCAACTACCAGATCACATCTAGAAGAATTTGAGTGGTACATTTTCAACTTGAGGTTGGTAGCTAGCCAGGCATTAGAAAAAGCCGATCACCATGATATGGTTTCTTCTAGATATATTCCTTCAGCGAAAGCTCAAGCCCACTGCAGAGTTCGAGCTCAAATCTATTAAAGCGGAGTCCGTACACCAACTAGTACCAATTGCGTTATAATCGCTTGAAAATATTTGATTTGTATCCTTTGTGATTAGGATCATTTGTTGACAAACAAATGAAACCGAAAATGAAACAATTCAACCTAACCGGTGTGAAAGAAAATTAGAATTATAATAATGATTTTTTGATAATATACTCGTATATAATAATACAAACTTACAAATAAATTGAAACATTCCATGAAAGTATCAAAATACACTTCTCGGACGCCGTCGTAATAATACTCTTTCATAATATCTCTGTGGTGACCGGTGGCTAAACAGCAACGACATTTCCCGTAATTCATTTTCATCTTCTTATTGTCCATTATTTTGTTATCGTAAATAAATTTCGAAATTTTAGTCATACAATTTACATCAGAGTGAAGCTTGCAAGTTATCAGAGTACGAGTTCTATAAATAATGTGTATAAAAGTAGAGTACTTACAATATCGATTAAATGTTGTCGATATGCGAATACTGAGGTGATCGATAAACTCAAATTGTGTCTTTGAATAATATTTATAGGTGCGTTACAGATAGCGATCACAACCAGATGCAGTTTCTTGTCGATTCTTCTCGATGACTGAGTTATTTCCTGAACTGATGGCAGTGTTAACATTCGTAGACGCCTTTTCAGGGTCTAAATTGAGTAAAGTAATTTGACTTGATTTCATAGCAGCCGTTTTTGCTTTCACTTAAATTAAGCACTCGAAGTTGAGATCAGACTTAACTTGGATGCCATCAATCTTGAGGTTCTTAGATACATACCTAAATGGAAATACTCCAAAGTGTTAGGTAAGGGTATAGCTGAAAGGTAATAGGGATAAATAAATAAAAAGACAAGATGAAATTTAGATAAATCCTGCCTGTTCGAACCTGAAGTTTATATCTTATTTATATATTATTTATATATACATGCCTATCCTTAGTTTCTCGATTATTATAGGCAACTTGTAACTTATTGTTTTAAGAATTACCAATGTATTACTGAATTGTCATGTAACTACATATTCTGTTTTTACTTTCCTGCAATATACCCAGCATTAGCAATGAAACCCTGTGTTTATCTCATTTAATATTGTCAAAATTATCAAAATAGGTATAATTGCTAGATAACATATATGGTTTCCTGCTTTTTCAGCTAGTGATACTTGTATGGCCTATTTTGTCTTTAGTAGGTACATTATTTTTCTATTCATGCATACGACTGCATATAGGGTTTCACTTTACTTCATATCAATATCGTAACCTACAATAAAATTGTCAAACCTTTATAGTAGTTTATCAACAGTTTGACATACTGGTCATCCCTATTATGCATTTAATTTGTCAATAATGTCAATATAAACAAAACCAGCAGATATTTCGAAATAAATATGAGATATTAGATAAAAAATTAACTAAACATGGTGTCAAAAGCGTACGGAAAGTGTAGATGTTGTTTAGCTACGGGCAGACACCGCGATATAAATAAAGAATACTATAATAATGGCATTAGAGAGGTTTTCATTGATGATTTTATGGAATGCTTCAATTTGTTCGTAAGTCATTTATTAATTTCGTACGATTCCTTTAACGTAAAGTTTATATAGCAGCTTCTAATAAACCCTTGTTATATATTTAAAGATTTTAAGTTCAATATGTGATTAAACTTTTTAAATAAATATTGTCGTGTAGTAAAAAAGTCTCGCACTCAGTTTCGATCAAATACTATCGATTTATGTAAAGAATCCGAGCTTACGTTGAGAGTAACATGTTGATGTAATTATAATATGTTAAAATGTTCACTAAAATCGTACTAGTGTGTCAATAAAGTACAATGAAAGATCAATAATACATAAAATGTTAGTTATTCATCCAAATGATTCCAAAGGACTTTTAAAAATGTTTTTTTGCATAGACTTGTTTTTTTTTTGACTTGATGAAATTAAAAAATATACAACCTCTCACAAGAGGCGCGCAGTCCACAGAGGAGGTTTGTCAGGGTCATTGGGTGTCAAATATACATAAAAAACTACCAAGAGCCCCCATAATTCTTCCTATTACTGAAGAATACAATTTGTCCTTAATATCCTACAATCTCACCTGATGTGAGTGACAATATGACCTAAGTTTTTTTTATATTTAATGTTAGCGTTATGACCAAAATCCCAACTGATCTTGTTTCGATACAGTCCATGTCGGTCGATACGGTAAACTTGTGAGGGTTGAACATGTAAAGCCTAGTGGAGGGGCTGACCCTCAAGTGCAAGTGCCGGAACACCTGTACAGGTATTTGGTGGCAGATTTTGACCTTGAGGGTGGTTTGGAGGATTGTATGGTTTAACTACTATGTTTTCCTTCACTGAAAGCTCAAGCTCATTACACGTGGAATCAAATTTACATCCATATACATTACCAACTGAGCCATCATTGCATTGGTGGTGGAATAGAATTATGAGAGAATGGAATGATAGATAATTAATTGTTTTATTCCAGCTATCTACTAATAAACATTTGACAACCTTAATATGCTCTTCCTGCGTATCCAGGCTACGAGAAGCATGTCAATTTAGAAGACTAGTGGTAAACACTGAAATGAAGCTACTAGATTCTATTACGGAGAATGATGAAAAGCATACAGTTTTTGTGAATGGTAAATAGTTACTTTTTATTATATACCACCTCTGAATAGGTTAAGTTGGGTTTATCCCTTGGGAATCTTACTCTGTTTCTGAAAAAACTCTATGTACTTATCTCTACAGAATGCAAAATTACATGGTTATTGGTTGAGCAGTTAAACATTTATTCTTGCTTAAAAGTGCTTTTACATATATTTTTGTATATTTGAATGGTGGTTGGGCTTGTTCTAATGCCATCCTGGCTAGCTACCAGTCTCAAGTTGAACATCTACAGTGAAATATCTATAGGTGTGCTCCAACAGTTGCACTTGAGAGCCAGCGGCTTAGCGTGTCTAGTATAAATCATAAAAAATCATATATTGTGCAGGATATTTGACAGCTTATCATTGAGAGTAACAACTATAAGGTCAATTTTTACTATTTGAATGTACAATAAGCACAGTTTAATGTGTATATATCTATCTATGTTCTCAACTTCATTTACATCATACTAAAAATTGTTTAATTTCTTATGCCTATTTTTGTAACTTTTTTCAATACAGCTTTGCGCCTATTGGTGGTAGCGTGATGTTAAATAGCCTAAAGACTTCCTTAATGATTGTGCTATCAAATGCAAAAATATTTTTTTTAATTCTGACCAATTTTTCTTAACATTAGCATGTATAGACAAGCATAAAAACTTTTCCTCTTTATAATATTGAATTTTTGAATTGTAGCTAAAAACAAATAAATACTACGAGCTACTAAATGACCTGAATAGGAATGTATTCGTAAATCTCTCTATAACCTTCCAAAAGATCTAGCCTGTCTAGGACTGCAGTAAGCTCTATACTAGAATGTGCGTCTAAGGCTGTGCTAGCCGACTCTTTCCAAATTTGGCTGGGTAGGGAATGAAACCCTATTGGTGAAGGTGAGTGTTGACGCGCGTCGACAAGGAGCCCCTTAAACCTACATACCAGTCATAAGTCTTAGATATTACTCTGAGTTTCCCTCCCTACCACAGTACTGACCCAGCAACTGCACTGTGAATCCATGGTTGCTAAGTAGTTCGTCTCGCTCTCTGAGTTTTTTTAATGCTTATTAAGTAAACCGAAGCGATGACAGCTCAGTGGTAGTGTGTACGACTCTGCGTCAAGGGACGTGAGTTCAAATCCAACCACCTACAATGAGCTTGAGCTTTCGGTGAAGGAAATCATCGTGAGGAAACCATAGCGTGGTGGTAGGTTTTTTTCTGATGCCCGGCTGGCTAGCTACCACCCTCTAGTTGAGAATCTGTCGCCAAATACCAATAGGTGTGTTCTTGCAGTTGCACTTGAGAGCCAGTTCCTTCACAGGTTTAGCGTGTCTACCATCTTGAGCCGTGTCGTCACTTAAGATCAGGTGAGATTATTAAATCTGAGGTAGAAGACAGGAAAGGAATTCAGGAAAAGTGCTCTTATACAAGGTCTAGGGCGTTAAGGGCTAGTTCAAAAGTGGTCAAAGTAATTAATGAATGTATTTATTACTATTAATTAGCATTACATGATATTACAGTACCAGCGGAGGACTGTATATTGGATACAGACTGTGACATTAAACCTGAGGATATTGAGATAAAACTAGAGGAGTCCGATAAGGAAGAATTTGACAGTGATTTTGAACCAGATCTCGATGAGCCTGATGACATCGGTAAGAATGTGTTTGATGTATCTTTGGTTTCCTTGAATTGTATATACAGACTACCTTTGCCCGGGAATTCGTTCGCGTCGATTTTTTTTTTCGCGGAACCTAGTTTTTTTTTTCTATAACATCAGCTGTCTGCCAGCGAAAGTTCCGTGAAAATAGGTCCAGGCGTTTCAGAGATTAGCCGGAATAAACTGACAGACAATCTTTTTATAAATATATATTTTTTAATTAAGTGCGGTATATACAATCATATGTATTTAGTAAAAAATTCTTATTTTGACATTACAAACTTACACTTAAATTTTATTTATTTGTATAGATAGCTAATCTGGTAGACTTTCTTCTGGTCTTCGTGGTAGTTATTAACTTGATCGTAGCTTCACCTATCACTTTCAGAGTTAAGTGCACATAGTCAAGTTGCCTTTTTGCATTATTTTTTGAAGTGGAAACTTCTTTTGGCGTGTCAAGCACTTTTTGGGTGAACAAAACCATGAAACTCGTGCCATCGGCACCAAACGCTTTCCATTTATATAGAGAGTGTATATAGATTGTTAATTACGGTTTATCAAAAATAGCCGCTTGATCGACCGGTTTGACATTGCGACTAGATAATCACGCGTAAGCAAGGTCGTAGGTCCCTAACCACGACATACAGATGACAAGTATTACTTGTTTTTTTTTTACATTATTTTATGAAATATACTGTTTACTTCTGTCAGCAGTTCTCATGACTGCTTTAATAATTTTTTAATGGCTCTTCCACGTGTTTTAGCGTATCCACCTTCTTGGGACACATAGTCACTTAACATCAGATACGACAGTGGGTATAACACTGAAAACTATAAACATAATAAAAGATGTTAAGAAATTCTCTATATGCCCTTATGTTGTGTGAGAGGGGGGTGAAATTCAGTGTTACGTAATATTTCACGAATCAAAATTCAATATTAACAATCTAATTCCATTTTGTATTCCAAATAGTTTCCTTAATTTTAAAGTGTACAGTCGAATTTTAATTTACATTAAATAATTTTTAATGGTTATTGAAAAAAAAATACTTACTAACATTTCGTATGTTTTTATTGTAATCGATGTTTGGTTCTATAGAAAAAAAATTAGTATATTTTTCCGTGTATTATCGTATTTTTATTATGTAATAAATAAAAAGAATGTCCTTTCCTAACAGTTTATTATTTAGAAGATCAAGATAGAATGTTACGTAAGAGGGGGGGGGGGCTTTCGAGAAATCTTACGTATACTTACATGGGGGTTAGGGGTGTCAAAAGTGACCAAAATTATCTATACGTATTTTTTTTTTTTACAGTTAATGTTTATTTTTATGGCCGTAATCTCACCTGATCTTAAGTGATGATACTGCCCAAGTTGGTAAACACGCTAAACCAGTGAAGTGACGGAACACACTTGTTGGTATTTGACGGTAGTTTTTCAACTTGCGGGTGGTAGCTAGCCAGGCGGGCATCAGAAAAAGCCCTACCACCACGATGTTTTCCTTCACCGAAAGCTCAAGCTGATTGTAGGTGCTTGGATACGAACTCACGTCCCTTGACGCGAAGTCGTACACACTACCGCTGAGCTATCATCGCGTCATGTTGTTTACAGATTTTGTTTTAACATCTTCGCATAACAGTGGCGAGTTTCTCGTCGATGGCGAGAAGAGATTCCTGTCTCGTTTTGCGAATGAACCTCCAAAACCTTTACCAACTAGACAGACCTTGAGCGAGACCTGCCCTAGCTATGTCAAACACCTGGATCTGCTTAAAGGTAAGTCCATATCCCCTGTACTGGAAACGGAGTCACTTCATTTCTACTCTCAAGTGATCACAGCTCAGTGGTAGTGTATACCAGCGCTGTGTCAAGGGACGCGAGTTCGAATCCACCTACAATGAGCTTGGCCTTTCGGTGACGGAAAAACATCGTGATGAAACCATAGCATGGTGGTAGGACTTTTTTTAATGCCCGCCTTTGTTAGCTACTGCCCTCAAGTTGAAAATTTGCCACCAAATACCTATAGGTGTGTTCCGGTAGTTGCATTTGAGAGCCAGTGCCTCCACCGGCTTAGCGTGTCCACCAACTTGGGCTTTATCGTCACTTAAGATCAGGTGAGTTATTAGTCACAACAGAGAAACAAAAAAAAATATATTTAATATTAGGAACATGTCAGAACTCAATACATTTAAAAGTGTTTAAATAGAACACAATAGTATATTTGTAACGTTGTAATTAGTCAATATGGAAGCAATCATTCTTTATCGATTGTGGTGGTTTTAAATCTTCCATAGATCGTTTTGTAATTTCCGACGTCCTTCGTTGGTATTTTCAAGTTTAAAAAAAACAATGTTGCTTGATTATCCGTTAATGGTGTTTTTTTATTAATACTTTATAGGCCAGTTTTACGGTCAAAATCTCACCAGATGTAAAGTTTCGATGTGGCCCAAAATGGTCCTCACGCTAAGTTTAGGGGAAGGACTGGCTCTTAAGTGTAACTGCTGTAACGCACCTATAGGTATTTGATTTGGTGTTCAAGTCAGAATGAGGGAAAACTGGCTTTTTTTTTTTTTTTTTTATACTTAAGGTTTTAGCGTTATGGCCATAATCTCACCTGATCTTAAGTGACGATACGGCCCAAGTTGGTAGACACGCTAAACCTGTGGAGGAACTGGCTCTCAAGTGCTGCTGCCGGAACACACCTATTGGTATTTGGCGGCAGGTTCACAACTAGAGGATGGTAGCTAGCCAGGCGGGTATTAGAAAAAGCCCTACCACCATGCTATGGTTTCCTCACGATGTTTTCCTTCACCGAAAGCTGAAGCTCATTGTAGGTGCTTGGGTTCGAACCCACGTCCCTTGACGCGAAGTCGTGCACGCTACCACTGAGCTATCATCGCTTCAAAGTGACCTAATAGCAGTAATTACCAGGAATCGTTATCTTGCCAGGTCTTCTGTCTGGTGGTCTTCGGACATTATTCTAAATTTGGCATCATCTTGTGGTTATAATACAAAAGAAATGTGTTCTGGATTACGCTGGGAATGTTGTAAGTAATTGTGATAAGCCACCATGCTACACTTTTCCATGGAGGTATTTGGCGGCATGTTTTCAACACGAGGGTAGTAGCTAGCGAGGAAGGTAAACCCCACGATCATGGTATAGTTTCATCACGATGTATTCGAACTCACGTCCATGGACTTCGCGTCCTTATATTACCAACTTTGCTATCATCGCTTCAAATCGGGCGCTGGAAAGTGTCGGTATTTGTCGTATGTCGGGAAAATGAAAACTTTCAAGAGAACCGGAAAACTTTTTTATGTGTCATCAAACTCGTTATTATTTCGTCGCGGAATGACGAGACCAAATTCATTCGATGCATTTTTATTCTGCTTCAAATGATATGTCTTGCATGGTGGTAGGTATTTTTTTAACGCCCGCCTGCCTAGCTACCACCCTCAAGTTGAATCTGCGGCCAAATACCAATAGGTGTGTTCCGGCAGTCGCACTTGAGAGCCAGTCCCTCCACAGGTTAATCGTGTACCCACCAACTCGGGCCGTATCGTCACTTAAGATCATGTGAGATTATGGCCATAGCGCTAAGCTTACAACTCGTATTTGCACTTTTGCAAGATACGTCATTTATGCCTTCCAACGTCGGAATGTTAATGGTAACACTGAATAGAATGTCAGATCGACTATTCACTATGGTTTCTGGAACAAAACCCATAGATTCGTTATGGATTCTCTTACAGATATAATGGTGGTACCGAGTATGATAAAGAAATTGTTGAGAGAGAACGGTCAAAGGAAGACAAGGGTATCGGGTAACGTGTATATCACGGAGAAAGTCGGGCAGGTATGTTATAGTTTTTAGACTAGACCAGGATCATGATCCATTAGATGTATCAGCCGCCGTAGTGTCACACTTGGATATGTAGCATGGAATCAGCTGGATTATTAAGGATGGCGATTTTTTCTAAAAAAGATCGATTCGAATCGAATTTAAATGAATCGATTCACAAAAAAGTCGTTACATCAAAAATCGATTATCTTTTTTCAGTTTACTTTCCGTGCTTATATTTTCAATAAAAAATCAATCGTAGAAAATACTATTCGATTTATCATTGTATATATGTAATAATTATCATTTCTATATATGTTTGGGTAAAACGTTTATATAATTAGAAATAATGTTTTATGGAAAAAAGATAAAAATCGATTATCGTTTATTTTAAAAGTGATATATTGATTCACAGCTCTGAATCGATTCTTCGGTTAATCCATCTCAGATCGCCCTCCTTAGTTTCATCAAGGGAGATTGTTTTCATCAAACTAAATATAAATAAAAAAAAATCTATGCAATTTAGACCCTGGGAAAGCGCTTACGAACGTATAATAAATAATCTATAAATATATAAAAAAAGTATATAAATAAAATATATAAAAAATAATATATAAAAAATAAAAAATAAATTATCTAGTCATCGACTAGAACCGGCAAGGAATTTGATCTGTTTTTTTTTTAGGTATGTACATACTTTAATGTGTCAATTCCAGACATCATCAACATCCTTCATATATTGATCCACTTTGCAATGGCCATTTGACATAAAGATTAGCTCGATATGGTTCTTGAACTTACCACCCGGCATATCGGTTTGATGCTTTGGGACTCTGTTATATACCGCTATTACCTATAAAGCTTTCCTGGTCTTACTGAGTCTAAAAATGTGGTGACCAGTTTGTCACGATTTCTAGTATTTAAATCGTGCCGGTGTGTGAATACTGACTTTGGTCGCTGGCAACACGGGGGGATTGAAGTAACACGATAGTGTTTTTTTAGTGGGTAGTTGGATGTTGTCGGTCATCCAATGCGTCTTGCCACACGTTCCTATGGCCGTGGGATGAGCCCGGGTAATGCACGTTGCGAAAAGAAACCTCGTAAATTACAGCACATTATCTAAAAATAAAGACCAAGTTCGTCTTATAATCATTTTTATTACTTTATTCTTGTCAGTTGCTATAAAATTATTAATTAAGTAAATTTCTTATGGGAGGGTTTTGAAATTGGGATCGGCAAGCTTTTGTGTGACGTTAGTTCGGACGAAGTCGGCTCGAGGCGGCTAAAAGTCAAGAGCGTTGTTACACTTCTGGCGTGTGGTCCAAAGCACACACCATTTTTATAGTCTGACTAGCTGACCCGACAGACGTCCTATCTTAACTACGAATATTGAATTCGAATTGGTATAATGAATAATGAAAATAAATAAAAAAACATAGCGTTTATTATTGTAATGTTCTATGACAACTGACAGTTACGTAAAATTATTGTTGTCGTGAGGGTTTATTAAATTTGCTTTCATATTTTCTTTGACAAAAAAAAAATACTTTCTCCTGCCAATAATTAATACGACAAAAAAAGAATTAGCGAAATTGTTCCATTCGTTCACGAGCGATGACCAAGGGAAATAGAGATTGATTTTTACATAAAGTAGAACCTCGTTAAGTCGAACCTCGATAAATTGAAAACCTTTAAATCTCGGAAAAATGTTTTGTTCCCTTCGCTTCGAACATCGAAACCTCCATTCTCTATAAGTCAAAAACTCTATAACTGAATTTTTTTGGCATCTCCCTTGATGTTCGACTAATTGATGTTCTATTGTATATAAATGAATACAGATAATAAATTTAGTGTATTATAGTCTATTACTTTATAGGTGGTGAATATATCGACACTTCTAGAATGTTCCAACATGACCCCGTTCAAAAGCCGAGGCAGGAACGGATTCCTCTGTTTCTACTGCCCGAACGTGTTCGACGACTCGACGAAACTTCGATACCACACTCTCGAACACGACAAGGAGGAGATACACAAGATCCTGAAGACCTATGTCACTGAGAGCCTTATCGTGAACGTGGAAGTCAGCGATTTGACCTGCACCATATGCCGCCAGGAGATGCCCAATGTGGCGGAATTGAAGACGCACCTGACCAGAGTGCATAAGAAGAGACTATACCCCGAATTTACGGATAGAGTCATCCCTTTCAAGTTGTCCACGGCCAGTGCCTACATTTGCCAAGTATGCGGCTGCAGTTTTGAAACATTCGGCGCAATAGAACGGCATATGAACGTCCATTTCAGGAATTACATCTGCAAGGAGTGCGGCACCGGTTTCGTGACCAAAGCGAGGCTGAAGGTCCACTACACCAACACCCATATCGGGGGGAGTTTTCCATGTGAGGTCTGCGGGAAGACCTTCGCTACCCAGCTGAAGCATAAGAACCATGTCGGATCAGTGCATAGGATGTTGAAGAGGTTTAAGTGTAACAAGTGCCCGGAACGGTTCACGGAGTATGTCTATAGACAACGTCATTTAGTGGAAGTGCATGGTGTGCCGCGGATCGATTATAAGTGTAATGTGTGTGATAAGTCGTTCAGTAGACGGTACAACCTCTCGACTCATATGAAACGGGATCATATGGAGGAGAGGGACTATCAGTGTGATATGTGTTCGTATAAGTGTTTCTCGGGGAAGCAGCTGAGCATGCACATGGTGAAGCATAATGGGGAGAGGATATTCGAGTGCGGCGTGTGTAAGAAGTCGTATGCGAGGAAAAAGACGTTAAGCGAGCATATGAAAATACATAATAACGATAGGCGGTTCTCCTGTGATGTGTGCGGGCAGGCGTTCGTGCAGAAATGTAGCCTGAAAGGTCATATGAAGGCGCACCATCCAGAGTACGGCGTGTCGTAAGTCGAGAAATATATTATAAATCATTGATACGTTGTGTTCCTTTTTATTTATACTCCTCACTAGGGATGGCGATTCTTTCTGAAAAAGATCGATTCTTGGATCGATACGAATCGAAATCAATCGAATCGATTAAAACAAAGCTAGATCTCTTGATGATCGATATTTAAAAAAAAAACAAATTTCTATTCACCATTCGTGCTAATATTTTTAATATTAAACCAACCATAGAAAACAAAAAAAAAAACAAGAAATAGTTTATCATTCTATATACATGGACGTATTCCCGCTAAGACCCACTATCGGTTATGCAAAAGAGACCCATTTTTTAGGTATAATAATTTTTAGCTTTTTTGTCAAAAATTCATCATCAATATTCTATAAAAATAAAAAAAGTCTAAAATTCGAATCTCATTTTTTCTTCTGATATATAACAACGATTAAACACTTGGTACGTTTCAATATTAAAACGACAATAATCTGTCCAGATTAAATACGCGAGACGAAAATCTAAATTATATCAATTTTTTTTTCGAGGTCTTTTTCCACCAAATGTTCCACGAGACGTTTTTAGAGATAAAGATGATTATTTATATAATTACTTTTATATTAATTTAATACATAAATTAAATAGAGACAACTTGATGCTTTACATTGGTCACTTGTTCATATTTAGTATGACATAGCGTGGCGACGCGTCGCCACACCAACAGAAGGTCTGACCTGCCGCATTAGAAGTTTCGTACCAAAAATGCTAAAATTAAACACATACTTCTGTTTTCTATTTTTATTTTTATAGCTAATTCGCAATAACATTGTATTATTTCATATTATTACTTTAACAATAGTCAAATTTATCCACTATAATAACAATTAATACGATTACCAATGTTGCCCGAAATCATAATCTGATATATAAAAATATATATATATATATATATATTTCTCTCAGCAGGACCACATAATAAAGAAACATGGCAACCTAAATTGTGTATTAGATATACAATAAACAGCTGTCTTTCTCCTTCTCTCTACGATACGTCTTTCTTCTCATTTATGTAACGAAATGTTCTTAAACGTGACGCGTCCTAAAAATTGCACTTGTCATTTCTCGTCCCATTAACCAAACAAATTCTTGCACGACTTACAGGACAAGGTTTATCATTCCTAATTAAAAAGTATGATTTATGATTTCTTTATTAAACAAAATAGCTTGTTGTCCATAATTAACCACTGGTCTATTAAACTAGTGGTTAGTTACCATACTGTTTCTAATCAACAAAGATATTTTTAGCACTACACAATAAAAAACATTTACAAAATATTTGGCGCGTACGATGTTTTTCCTGGAAAGGCTCGATATATAAACAATAAAAATAATGTTTTTTGCTTTTGATGCGATGAACAACAAGTTGATAGTGGAAAGAGCATATTTACAACGTTTTTTTATTTATTTAAATAGAGAGTTAAGTATGACTTGCGACTAACTTCATGGTGTGTTACGTCGACAGAGCGCACTTCACGTTTAATCAAAGAAACCTATTAGATTTCTAATAACCCGCCAAGAGAAGTATCAAACACAGAGTATATCAATGACGGCAGTGAAACAATAGTAGTGATAGCACAGTTGGTAGTGTTTAGGGACGCTGCGTCAATGGAAGTCAGTTTGAATCCACCTGCAACGAACTTGAGCTATCGGTGAAAGAAAACGTCATGATGAAACCATAGCACGGTGACAGGGATTTCTTTGATGCCCGCCTGGCTAGCTACCACCCTCAAGTTGAAAATCTGCCACCAAATACCAATAGGTGTGTTCCGGCAGTGGCACTTGAAAGCCAGTCCTTCCACTAGGTTTAGCGTGTCCACCATGTTGGTCCACATCGTATATAACATCAGGTGAGATTGTATGCATAATGCTAAGCTTATAAACAATAAAAGTCAAATAAAGTAAAACTCGCAACCACATGGAGTATCACACTGTATTTAGCAGAACATTCACTCGCAACGATTTCACATAACGCGCCAAAAGTAATACCAAAGACTACAGATTATACAACCAACTAGGGATAGCGATGTGACATCGATTAATTTTTAATTATTTTTTAGGATAAAAAATTCGATTGGTTAATCGATTCACAGCTGCGAATCGATATCTAACCATTGAAAACGGAAGTTTAATTCTTATATATTTTTATAAAATATTATTTACAATGATTTTAATGTTTTACCCAAACATATATAGAAATTATAAATTTTCACATAGACAGAATGATAAAATCGATGACTGTTATGTTCCTTTTATTTTCTATGATTGGTTTTATTCTGACAATATAAGTACGAAAAGCAAATCGATTAAATAACAATTTTTGATATCGATTTTCTTGTGAATCGATGTTTTGCAGAGAGAATCGCCATCCCTAGAACAGACCGACCGATAATGAAGGGTTATGAATAATATAATTTAGAACCATACATTTGTATACACAAGCTGCGGAAGTGATTTTTGCATTTATAACTTATAACAGCACAGATATCACTAGCGAATTTGAACCCCACTGCCCCCGAGAACTTTAGGATTCCAACTGATCGTAGGAACTCGGTACATGGTTATTTTGATGTGATCTTCACAAGTTGCAGATATTCCACCAGCCCCGATGTAGGTTTCATTTTTTCTCCAACAATTACGCTGTACTGAACCCAAAGAGCAGAGCTATTCAAGAAATGTAATAAACACTAAGAGATCTCCAAATAATCACTAGCTTCTTCATACGGCCCAATATCATTAACACATTCACCACAGCATAATAGTATAGCAAAAATAAATTATCGATTAAAAATACAAGTTCTATGAAAACTTAGCAAGGTCGAGGAACGTTTCCTATTATTCGTCTGTTTATCAACTACCCTCAAATCCATCTATAGCTGTGTTCCAGCCATTTCACTTGAGAAAATCTCGTTCTATTCTCTCTATTCACATCAGATAAGGTTTCGGTCACATGTCAGACCAATATCAAGGTAAAGAATCGGTTACGATTGATTATTAATATGGTGTTGCTTCATGTGCAGATACACGCCGCTCTTACTCGTATACAATTTATGGCAGTGATCACATGAGAATCTCTTCCCGTCCCCGTGGCTCGCAACTAAATGGTGTTCCAGTTTATCCTTCCGATAGTACCTCTTCCCGCACTCTGAACACTCGAATTTCCTATCACCATGCACTTTCTTCACATGACTGGTGAAGTCGTGCTTCCATTTGAACGTCTTCCCGCACAGTTCACACGTCATAATACTTATCTTATCCTCGTGCAGTTCCAAAACATGATATTTCCTATCCTTCTCCGAGCTAAACCTGACGTCACAGTACTGGCAACGGTAGAAGAGGGAACGTTTGTGGACGATCTCCTCGTGCTTTCTCCGGTTGTAGTCCGTGTTGAAGACCTTGGTGCAATGCTTGCAGGGCCACGAGCCGTCCTCGTGGGTCTTCATGTGGCTCTTCAGCCTGGTCAGGGTCAGGAAGGTGTCCCCGCAGCTGCCGCAGACGTTGTTGTCATAGTGCGAGTTCATATGGCCATCGAGCTGGTGGTAGCTGAGGAACTTCTGCTTGCACAGAGCGCATTCCATGTCAGGTCCGAGGACGTAGGGTATCACACGCCTGTAGGCATGGTCTAGGACGACCTGATGACTGTCTCTGAGGTGCTGGAACATTCCATTCCAGTCGTATATCGGTATGCAGCAAACCACACACAGTAAATTGTCTATATCCAGCTTCAGAATCTCGTTCTGCCAGTGGGGACGCATTATCAAATCGACTTTCTTGGTTCTTTCGTCCATATGGACTGTTCTGGTGTGGTTCCTGAGGGGTGCGGGTTCGTCGAATGTGGTATCAACGCAGTACATACAACTGTACTGCGATATTTTACTCCTGTATGGGGTCCCGTTTGTGTAAGTCAGTATTGTTTTGATTTCCTTTATGAAATTGTAAGTTATGTCCGAATTTGTATTGTTAGTTCCACCTGGAAAGAATGGAGTATGACCGGACTCAAATAACTACTGCGCTGTGTATAAGATTCACTATACAAGTTCTACAGATAATGGCTCAGTTAGTAGCGTGTTCAAATCAATACAATGAGATTGAGCTTTCGGTGAAGGAAGACATCATGATGTAACCATACCATACTAATGCCCGTTTGCCGCCAAATACCTATAGGTGTGTACCGGCAGTTGCTCTCGAGAGCCTGTCTTTCGACTAGGCTTAGCGTGTCCATATATGACCATCTCGGGTTATATCGTCTCTTAACATCAGGTGAGATTGCGGCAATTTGCCAAAGAAAATGACAATGGAATTTAAAAGCTAAGTGCCCTAGAAGTTTTGTCGCAATCGAGCAGAAAAATACTTATATTTACCTTATATATATTGTATTCTATATAGAATTTGACGGGTATAAAATGTGACAGATTAAAAAATGTTAATACAAGCCGTTCATAAAATACGCCACACACAATTTAATTTTTCAGACACCCTCCCCTCCTTCTTCGTCACGCTATGTCACATTGTCTACGATCCCCCTATCAATATTACGGTCACCAATAATAGACCCCCCCGAGGACATATATTATTACGATTTGAACTATATAGCATCGCAGATTGTGTGAAACTGGCAGATAAATAATTAACTTTCTTAAAATCAATCTCTACGTAAAAATAATAATGTCACAAAGATGTCAGAAGGACGTGATTTCGAATCCAGCTACAATGAGCTTGAGCTTTCGGTGAAGGAAAAAATCTTGAGGAAACCATAGCATAGTAGTGGGATTTTCTCTAATCCTCCAGTTGAAAATCTGCCGTTAAATATCTATAATCACTCACACTTAGGCGAAATCGTCACTTAGCGTCAGGTAAAATTTAGGCCGTAACGCTAAACCTATAAAATATAATAAAAAAGAAATAGTTGCTGACAGTCCAAATTTTGCCGCCCACGAAAATTTCCCCACCGTATGTGCTGTTAGCCGAAACGGCTTTAACAGCTTCACTGAACTTTGATGACGATACTCAGCTCGATCAATGTGTTTTGCTGCAATCAAGGATTAAATTCAATGATAGTCCACTCACCCTTCTTCTCGTTCCTGAGTTTCCCGGCTAAAGTTTTCCTCGGCACTTTGTAAAACTGTGACGCCTCGAGCGTCGTCATTCGGTTAGTTCTTACCGCGTCCAACGCGTCACGGATATCGTCCGCTGTGTATTGCAAATAACGCTTGTTCCGCTCGTTTGGCGGTAATTTTTTGGGCCATTTCCCCTTCCTTTGGTCCTTTTCCTCTACGTCGTCAGACGGTAGCGGTTCTATCAAGATATATTTAATGATTTCTTAGGTTTACGCGAATATTATTCATTGAAATGAAACTAATTTAAACGGATTTTATCGCGGTTATTTATTAAATTTTGATCCCGACGTTTCGAAAGCTTTCGTTTCACGAAGGCTGAAAAGCTTTCGAAACGTCGGGATCAAAATTTAATAAATAACCGCGATAAAATTCGTTTAAATTAGTTTTATTTCAATAAGATATATTTAAATTAAAAAAAATAGTCAAAGCAGTCACAAGGACTGCCGACAGAAGTAAGACTTAAAACGATAAACGGACATTTGGTATTATTGTATATCTAAATTAATTGTTGTATCTTAAATTCAAACTTATAAAACAAAATAGTTAAAATAGTAAATAAGCGTACACTAATAGGAACATATGTACCGTGTACGTTAACACGTCACGTGATCATGTCGATGACGACTCACATGACATTACTCCCTATACAAATTTTCAATTCAAGAAAAATTGAGTGCGGAATTGATCTAACACCGAAATTATTTGCAAGTCCTCACAAATGTTATAAATGCGAAAGTCTGTAAGTATGGATGTTTGTTACTCTTTCACGCAAAAACTACCGGCTGCATATTTAATGAAACTTTACAATAACATAGCGTTTATGCCTCAGAATAACACATAGGCTATAATTTATAAAGATGACAAAAATTCTCTGCGAGCTAATCTGGAGTGCGGTGCAAAAACCATTAGAGTTAGACGTATATAATATATAATGGATTTTTTTTTCTTATATAGCCATACAAAAGAGCTCGCGACAGCACATATCTATCTTTTATGTGTAAGCCATTCTCGCCAAAATAGTGAGCGGCCCGCCTACAATCACAAATGTTCTTATAGCAGTCTCTTTTAACCCAGTGGGAAGGCCACTGTCATACTTTTAGGACACTATTTTCAAAACTTTCTTTTTACGTATTAGGACTTTTGTTTTTAATATTTCAACATTTTTTACAGCGAAAAAAAATTTTTTTTTTTTTTAAAATTGTGCAAAAATATGAATTTCATCAGAAATAATAAAAATAAAAGTCCTAATACGTGAAAAGAAAGTTTTGAAAATAGTGTCCTAAAAATATGACAGTGGGGAGGAATCGGTTAAAATAATTTATTGAAAATAGCTGGTACCGGAATGAGAATCGTTTGACAAAATCAATATTAACGTAAGCAAAGTCGCGGTTAAAAGCTGGTTATACAAATTTTGATGAGTTATTCGATATGAAATTTCCTAACAAAAAAATGATGTGTTTTGGATTACATGACAGAAATGAAAACATCATCAAGGTAAGGTTAATAATACGAAATGCAACTCAAATCAAATCAAATATCTGATTCAATTTAGGCCATGAGAAGGCGCTTATTAACGTCAAAACTACCACCGGTTCGGAAAGTAACGCAACCATCCAGAAAAACCAGCAAGACACTCGATCTGCATGTTTATATCTTTTTTTAGATACATTTTTTACGTAACGCTTTAATATTTGCATTTACAATGGTTATTAGCGGATGTACAGAGAGGGGTGTCAATTCCAGACATCAACATCACTCACATTTTAATCTACCCTATAAAAATATTTTGACATCAAAACCCTTTTAACATGGTTTTGAAACTTACAGTCTCCGGTAATTCATTGTAAAGCCTAAAACTGTTACTGGTCTCACTGAGTCTAAAATAAAGGTTGACCAGTTTGTCGCGATTTCTAGTTTTTAATCATGCCCGTCTTTCATGAATTCTAGCTTTTCCAATACATTATATTATCAAGAACGTATTGGGAGGGCAGAGTTAGGATACCGAATTCAGAAATCTTAGCCTTTAATGATTCGCGAGGTCCCAAATTATAAATGGCTCGATGTACTCGTTTTTCGTAAAAGACTTGGAAGTTTCCCGAGCTCCCTTAGTCGGTTTTACCCGAATGAGCGTTACAGAGCCGAGCATGCCGACTCAGTCACATTCAATACCCACAAAATTACATGCACAACGCTTATAAAAATGTCTCCACTCAAGATAAATGCTATACAAATCACGCACCCGTATATCCGATATTAAACCAGTCGAATTACCTTGGCTGACATCTTTATTATCCAGTGCTTCCTCCTCCTCCAGATATTCAACGTCTGGATAGAAATAAACTTCATCGGCCGCATCGTTAGCGCTGACATTGGATTCATCCATTTCGTGAAATACAGCGTTTTCTTCGTACACCACAGACGTCTCCATTTGCGTGTCATCCGCCGCTTCTACTTTAAAAACTTGCACGTGTGATTTCGTTTCCGCAAATTTATCTGCATTAAATAATCTACACATAAAATAGAATTGAAACGGACCGACAACTGTACAGTAGAGATTATTTGCCAAATTACTATCATCGAGACATACTTTGATATTACAGACACACATATATATATATATTTGAAGCGATGATAGCTCAGCGGTAGTGTGCACGACTTCGCGTCAAGGGACGTGGGTTCGAATCCAAGCACCTACAATGAGCTTGGGCTTTCGGTGAAGGAAAACATCGTGAGGAAACCATAGCATGGTGGTAGGGCTTTTTCTAATGCCCGCCTGGGTAGCTACCACCCTTGAGTTGTAAACCTGCCGCCAAATACGAATAGGTGTGTTCCGGCAGCAGCACTTGAGAGCCAGTTCCTCCACAGGTTTAGCGTGTCTACCAACTTGGGCCGTATCGTCACTTTAAGATCAGTAGATTATGGCCATAACGCTAAACGTTAAGTATATAAAATATATGTATATATATATATATATATATAGACTGTATTAGCTTTTAACTGCTGTTTCTATAGATTTTGTCAACGAAATCGGATAATGCAGTGAAACGCGTCATACAAAGTTTATCCCTCGCATTACCCCACTTCCAATACGTTTTCCATCCAAGGTCCCATCTGTATCTAAACCAAAATTCATTAAAATCGATTCAGAGATTTAGTCGTCAAAGTGTAACAAACAAACAAACTCCCTTTCGCGTTTATAATATCAGTAAGGGAAGGAGGGAGGAAGTAGTGCCTAAGTTATGTAACCAATTACCATTTACCTTGAATGGTAATATTCACACGAAACGTATATTTAAAAATATAACTATACATTTCCTGCTATATAGTATAATTATTTAGTGTATTTATTATAATTATATTTAATGTTATCTTTATATATAAATATTGCGTGTCACGTTGTTTGTCCGCGATGAACTCCTAAACCACTCAACTGATTTTAATCATTATATCGGCTGTAACATGGCGTGTGCTCCGAGGAATTATTTGACTTCTCTTCCTTACTCGATTTCGATTGACTTTTTGTCCTTACATGTTCAATATAAAACCCATCATTGTAAAGAAAGAGAACACCATAATAATCGATTTTAATGTTTGCATAAACATTCAAATAATAGTAAATAATATTTTATGAAAATAGCTAAGTATCAAACGTTGACTTTTAACGGTGAAACATCGATAATCTGGGTAGATTCAGATTAGTGATCCGATTTAAAAATCAATTATCGATATCAGATCGCTGTCACTAGGGCAAAGTCAATCGCCCACACACCGTCTTAGTGTGGTTACGTTTGGGCTAAATATATTAGGTATTATTTAGGACATTCGGACCTATTAAGAAACGTTATAAATCCTACATTAGGTAGTAGGACTCTATAATATCCTCATAGAAGATACTAAAAATATATTGCCTTAAGAGTTTTTCTGGGTTGTTACATAAAAGCTATCTAATAAGAAACCTTTATTTGTTTACAAGTTTACTCTCATCTGGTACATTTATTTAATCTTATGATACTCGTTGGGAGCAGTTTATATAATACGCCACACAAAATTTTGCCTTTTCCGACTACCTCCTTCGTCCCGCTATGTCACATTTTCTGTCACCCCCCTCAATATGACGTCGCAAATGATACGTGATATATTTCAACTAATAGAAGTACACGAATTTCAATATTTTTACATATTTATCGCTTGCTTTAATATATTAATAATTATAACATGTAAAATGTACATATTTTTTTAATGAACTGCAAACGACACGTTTTCTTAGACCCATCATTCTCACATTGACCAATTTACAATTTCGTTGACCGTAGGCTATTCCAAATAGGACTACGTAAATTATAGAAAAAATGTTATATAAGACTTAGATTCCAAGTATTGAAACATATTATTTAGGAACATTTAGCTATATTATACATGAAACACTGACTCAAATAAATAATAGTTTAAAAAACTAGAACACACGTTTTATATAGAAAACTAAACTAAAAAACAGAAAATAAATTTTAATAACTATTAATTAAGAATAATGTAATTTTTTTTTAATAAATGTAAGTTATTAATAGTTTGAATAAGAAAAAAAATGTTTTATTGTAAAAAAAGCGGGGGTGCTTTTCAAGATATTATCGAAATGATAATCCTTCTCATATCTGTCAATTAAATATTCATAACTATTGACACAATGCACCCCACGCTTTTTTTACAATAAAATATTTTTTAAGTTTAGTTTTCTATATAAAGCGTGTGTTCTAGTTTTTTAAACTATTATTTATTTTTTAGTTACTGGAACTGAAGCTAATATAAAGCGTGTAAAAACCTCATTAGATCTCGTTGATGTCTTTTATTTGGAAAAAGGGGTCGGTTACATACATACATACAGGTGAAGCTAATATAAAGCGTGTAAAAACCTCATTAGATCTCGTTGATGTCTTTTATTTGGAAAAAGGGGTCGGTTACATACATACATACATACATACAGGTGAAGCTAATATAAAGCGTGTAAAAACCTCATTAGATCTCGTTGATGTCTTTTACTTGGAAAAAGGGGTCGGTTACATACATACATACATACATACAGGTGAAGCTAATATAAAGCTTGTAAAAACCTCATTAGATCTCGTTGAAGTCTTTTACTTGGAAAAAGGGGTCGGTTACATACATACATACATACAGGTGAAGCTAATATAAAGCGTGTAAAAACTTCATTAGATCTCGTTGATGTCTTTTACTTGGAAAAAGGGGTCGGTTACATACATACATACATACATACATACAGGTGAAGCTAATATAAAGCGTGTAAAACCTGCTGCCCTAGGCTCCAGGCTACTCAGCCCACTAGTAAATCCACCAGTGCTCCTTCACACCACATTCTGTCACAGCAAGCGACACCCCCACATAAGTGCGAACGTATTTCACAAACGGCCCCTTGCAAACCAACATTTTTTGTAACTCCCATTCTTCAATTAAACCACTTCCCTGTGCTTTTTCCACATGTGTAACTTCCATTTACTCTTGGCCGCGTATTTCACGTCGCACCGATCGCATTTATGCCGTTTGATTCCGTAGTGCGACCGCATGTGCTGGCTCAAGCAGCACTTTGTCCCGAATCGTTTATCGCATATGTCGCACTGGAAGTCCTTCGTTTTCGTGTGCGTCACCATATGAGTGTTCAATTCCATACGGGAATAGAAACCCATCTCGCATAACGTGCACTTGTGCGGCCGCAGCATTAGATGGAACCGCTTCTTGTGGTCGTTCAGAGATCTCGCATTATTGTAGGTCTTATCACAGGCGCCGCATTTGAATACCAACGGCTCGGCGCCGTGTACCTTCACCATGTGGTTCTGAACTTGCGGGCTGGATGTGAACTTTTCATTGCACATATGGCATTTCCTCGTCTTGCCTCTATATAGATGGATCCGTCTGACGTGGGCCGATCGCTTGTGCCGCGTGTCGAATATCTTCGAGCAATGAGAACATTTGAATTCTCCTACGTTCTTCTGATGGCGGTAACTGTGAGTGCTGAGCGATTGCTTGTTGATGAATCCGCGACCGCAGACTGGACACTCGAAATTCATATAATGCTCATTCATGTGCTCCGAGAGGACTTTGAAGTATCGAAATTGTTTAGCGCACGTTACGCACTCCAACTTTTCTGTATCGAACCTAAAAGGAATTATGTAATTCTTGACGTCGCTGTGAATAGGTTTTTTATGGTCCCTCTTGACATGGTCCATGAATGTTTCTAACGTAGTGCCTTTCGTCCCGCAAATTATGCACCGTAATCCGGTGATATCCAATTTGATTATGAGATCCGAGACATATCTCACGCGTATAGCTTTGTTGCTAGCATCCTCGTGCGTCTCTAGGTTGTGACGTTTCAAATCGGCAGGAAGTGGAAACATTTCGGGACAGAAGCAACAACTGTAGCCTTTGGAACCGTGGGCTTTGACCATTGTCGCGTTGGAACATTGTAGGACCGATCTGATATTGTCTCTATGTTTGTTCATTTCTTCCAACAATGCGTTTATTCCTTTGCGATACTTAGACCTCACGAGTTCCGCGTCTACAGTTTTACTATCACTCAATGTTTCATCACATTTGCTATCTCCTTTATCTATTAACTTTGTCCTTTTCTCTTCCGCGTCATCTACAAAGAAGGTAATTCATTCATTTTCAATATTTCACAATCTACGATTCTATTTTGTTCTTTTTGTTTCGATCGCACATATGCTGTTAGGCTTAAGGGCTTTCACAGCTTCACCGAGCTTTGGGGGTGAGTAATAAGGAACTCAGCCCGCGGCAACGAGCACAAAGAAGCCATGAAGTGGCTGATCCTCGGTTCGGACTGTTGCCGGGTCTACGACTCTATTATTTCAAAGGGAATCTTGTAACCGAATATTGTTACTGATGTCAAGTTTAAAATCTTCACAGCTGTTTGAGATAAAATGCTTTTTGCGAAACCGTTGAAAATAAACGAAATATCTTCTACTGAACATAATAAACAAGATGGTAGACATACGCTTGTGCCTGTAAGTGACTAACGTAAAATATTAAGGAGGCAAATCTTGTACACTGCAAACGTTATACATGAAAATTGACAGGTCTAAGAGCTTCATCTTACTAATATTATAAATGCGAAAGTGTGTTTGTTTGTTACGTTTTCACGCCGAAAGCGCTGAATAGATTCTGATAAATTTTAGTATAGAAATAGATGGTTACCTAGAAATCGTGATAGGCTACTTTTCTTGCAGATATCTTATTGGAGGTGGAGCAAAGAGAGAGATAAACTTTGTATGAAACTGTGAAAGTAAAATCTAGTTGAGTTATAAAGGATTTTCATCGAACGACAAGCAAAACAAAATCGAATATTTATTTACTTAATATTTCATAAATATGTAAGCGACGACATATCATACGAATGTAATATTTATGAATAGATATTTACATTTCCGTAAAATCAATGTTCGTTGGAAGCTTTTTTTTTTACCCGACTACGGCAAAGCCAAAAGGAAAGATTACGATATTAGCAGTCTATGTATGTTTGTTTGTTTGTTTTTACGTACGTTCCCCCGTAGCGCCTAAACTATTCATCCGATTTTGATGAATAAAGTATCTATCGATTCGTTATTAAGGCCCATCGGAAATATTAAACAGTCGCGAGAGCTGCTAAATATTGTAAAACAAAGTACCCCGCCGCGTCTGTCTTTCTGCTCGTGATAAACTCAAAAACTACTGAACGGGTTTTCATGCGGTTTTCAACAACCGACAGATTGATTCATGACGAACGTTTAGGTGTATCGTTTGTTAAGGTTTTGTTTAAATTGGTTGAAATGAGACGATGATTATTAAACATTTCGGAAAAGTCAAGCCGCCTCGGAACTTTAATCGAAAATGCTGCAAAAACTCTGTCAATGTATTGTGGGATAGGTTTATATAGATAAATGTGCGATGCTAACTCAGTGGTAGTGTGTACGACTTCGCGTCAAGGGCCTACAATGAGCTTGAGCTTTCGGTGAAGGAAAACATTGTGAGGAATTCATAGCAGTACGACTCTTTCTAATGCCCGCCCGGCTAGCTACCACCCTCAAGTTGAAAACCTGCCGACAAATACCAACAGGTGTGTTCCGGCAGCTGCACTTGAGAGCCAGTTCCTCCACAGGTTTAGCGTATCTACCAACTTGGGCCGTATGATCATTTAAGATCAGGTGATATTACGACCATAACCTTAAGTATAAGAAAAAAAAACTATCTTTTACGGATCCACGCGAACAAAGTTGTGAGGACTACTGGGTTTTTATATATAAAACCTTTGTCAATATGTTTATCCATGCTAATCTGAGAAATCGCACATTAGATTTCAAAGCAACTTTGTAGATGTATGATTTTTTTTCCTCCAATTATTGTTGAGCATAATGGCCACAATCTTACCTTATGTTAAGTGACGATGTCGCTCAAGATGGTGGTCATGCTAAACCTAAGGGACTGACTCTCAAGTGCAACTATCGGAACACACCTATAGGTATTTGGCGGCAGATTTTCAACTTCAGATAGCTAGACTGGCGGGCATTAGAAACAGCCTTTTTTCATACTTAAGGTTTTAGCGTTATGGCCATAATCTCACCTGATCTTAAGTGACGATACGGCCCAAGTTGGTAGACACGCTAAACTTGTGGAGGAACTGGCTCTCAAGTGCAGCTGCCGGAACACACCTATTGGCATTTGGCGGCAGGTTCACAACTTGAGGGTGGTAGCTAGCCAGGGGGGCATTAGAAAAAGCCCTACCTCTATGCTATGGTTTCCTCCCGATGTTTTCCTCCACCGAAAAATTAAGTTTATTGTATGTGGATTAGAATCTATGTTTTTTGATGCGGCGTCCGTAAACAGAACCGACTGAGCTATCATCGCTTAAAAAACGTATCTTGATCTGAATCTTGAAAAAAAAAAAAGTTTTTGTATTTTTGCATTGCACAATTATTGCATCGTTCCCATGCATCACAAATACTGGTATCTACTATATGCTGTGCCTATCATACATATTTTTAAGAATATGTACTGTTGTCCGTGACGTCACATTCAGAGGGTCCAGTCAGAGTATCAGCGCTGCACTATATCAGTGTAGCTGTTATGCTGAGACTGGTACCAATTTATCCACACGTTAGCTTCTTTGTTGTTTATTTTTTTGTGATCTTGCTATTATTTTTTATTTTTAGTTTATTTTTTTATTTATTTTAATTGATGTGTGTTGGATAATTAAAACTTTCTTTCTTTCTTTCAAATGTAAAAGATCTCAGCCTGTCTAGGGCTGCAGTAAGTTCTATACTAGAACGTGTCTCTAAAACTGCGTTAGCAGGCTCCTACCAAATTTGTCTTGGCAGGGAAACAAACACGAGTAGTGAAGGTGAATGTTGACGCCCGTCGGAAAAGGGCCCCTTAGACCAACATCCGTGTCACAAGTCTCGGGAACTGCTCGGAGTTTCCCTCTCTGTCACGTGGTGGATCTCCAATCCACGTAGAGAATCCATGGATAGCTAAAAAGTTCGTCTCTCTGATCTTGATATGTAAAAGATCTTGGCCAGTCCAGGATTGCAGTAATTTGTATATAAGAACGTATCTCTAAGGATCCGCTAGCAGGCTCCTACCAAATTCGTCTTGGCAGGGAGAGAAACATAATGAAGGTGAGTGTTGACGGGCGTCGAAAAAGGGTCCGGTAGACCAAAATTTTTGGCACAAGTATCGGGAACTGCTTTGGAGTTTCTGTCACACGATGGACCACCCACATGCACGGTGAATCTATGGTTAGCTAACAAATTCGTCTCTAACGCTTGGTCCAACATGGGCAGTGTTCGATTTACCATGAGGCAGAGTCAGCTGGAGCCTAGGGCGGCAGATATTAGAGACGGCAAATTTGGGGTATTTTTGTCTTGTTTTTTTACAAACTGAAATGATTTATACGTACACATATGCCTAAATGTTGCCAGACAATATGTTTCTCTGCTTAGAATCTAAGTCATGTATCAATTTTACTTTACAATTTACGTAGTCCTATGTGGAATCTAATTGTAGGGGTAGGTAGGAATGGTAAAATTTGAATAGCCTACGGGCGGCAAAAGTGTAAATCCGCCACTAAACATGAGATATAGGACATGTTTTCTTCCCGAAGCGATGATAGCGCAGTGGTAGTGTGTACGACTTCGCGTCAAGGGACGTGAGTTCGAATCCAACCACCTACAACGAGCTTGAGCTTTCGGTGAAAGAAAATATCGTGAGGAAACCATAGCATGGTGATAGGGCTTTTTCTGATGCCCGCCTGGCTAGCTACCACCCGCAAGTTGAAAATCTGTCGCCAAATATCAATAGGTGTGTTCCGGCAGTTACACTTGAGAGCCAGTTCTTCCACAGGTTTAGCGTGTCTACCAACTTGGGCCGTATCGTCACTTAAGATCAGGTGAGATTATGGCCATTACGCTAAGCCTTAACCATAAAAAAAACCTCGATAGCTTGATCTGACAACAGCTAGCTACCACCCTCAAGTTGAAAATCTGCCGCTAAATATCAATAGGTGTGTTCCGGCAGTTACACTCGAGAGCCAGTTCCTCCACAGGTTTAGCGTGTCTATAACCATCGTCACTTAAGATCAGGTGAGATTATGGCCATTACGCTAAGCCTTAACTATAAAAAAAAACGCGATAGCTTGATCTGACAACAGGAAAAGAAGAGCAAGGTCTCACTATGAATATTACAAAGCGTAACGTTTGTTTGTTTGAGTGCGCTGATTATTACGTGGCGCATTTCAAAAAATCTTTTCATATTTGACAGACCTATCATTGAGGAAGGCATTAGGGTATTTAACATCATGAAATGAGCAAAGTTGTATTGGAAAAAGTAAGAAAACGGGCAAAAATTATTATGTACTTTGCACGTCTCATTACTCGAAGCGTTTGAGTAGTGCTTTACTCTCACTCTCTCAAGGTCAAGCAATTATCTGTCGGCTTGAATTGCTTTTATCCGACCTTTCTTCCATTTTGAGTATTAAATGAGTTGACAAATATCAACAAGAAAACTTTTTTATAACAGTAGATACTTTAAAAAACACTATTTTATTCTAGATAGTAAAAAAAACCCGTTTGGAAAATGAGTTTGGTGGACGTCGGGTTGTCTGTATGTGTGGATGATGTTTGGACACGATAACGACCAAAACACTTCACTATTTCAAAATATGTTTTTATTCGCTTCAGTATCACTCTGAGTAATAGCCTATTGAAAATTACCATCTAATTTAATGTAATTTCATTGATTAATTAACAGTGAATAGTATTTTTTCACATAAAAATAAATAGTTAAATCTTTTTTCATATTTAATTTGAATGCCTAAATCCATATCATTCAATTATAATCACGTTATGAGGCGTGCACTTTTGGATATGAAAACTATTCAGTACTACGCGAAGGAAGTCGCAGGCATAACTAGTATTATACAAGTAAGCTATCACAAAACAGTTCAGAACAAGCTCGATGAAGCTGTGAAAGCCTCACAAGCTGTCGGCAATTGTCAGTTCGAAAAAAAGTATATTTTTCCCGTTTTACCTTCTTTTTGTTTGTGTTATCCATACTATAACATTATAAATGCGATAGTGAGTTTGCTTGCTTGTTTGTTCCGCTTTCACGCCTAAACCGCTGAATCGATTATGATGAATTTTGGTATAGAGATAGATGAGAACCTGGAGACGGTGATGGGGTACTTTTTCTCGCGAAAAACTTATTGGAAGTGGGTTAAATAGAAGGATAAATTTTGTATGAAACGTTAATCGTGCCTTCCGATTTGTTTGACGAAATCAATATAAACGCGAGAGAAGCCGCACGTTAAATCTAGTGCACAATATATAGGAAAATTAGTGTTTAAAGAAATGGCAACAGTTTTTTCCTACTTAACAAAAAATCTAGAGCAAAGAGGCAAAGATTAAATATTTGTCATAATTAATCTTATTTTAAATATGATACCAAATAGAATAATAATGTGTGGTTAATTTTTAATAAAAACTTTTGAAAAATAACGTAACTTGTAGTTCGTTAAAAATAAAAATCGTTTTTTTTTACTCCACCTTTAAAGTACTTTTGCTCAAATTCAGAAAAAGGTCGGATTTCAATCAATACGTGAACACAAGTACATGTAGATATTGAAGCGATGATAGCTCAGTGGTAGTGTAGAGGAACGCCGCGTTATGGGACGTGAGTTCGAATCCAACCAGCTACAATGAGCTTGAGCTTCCGGTGACGGAAAGCATCGTGGGGAAACAATAGCATGGTGGTAGGGCTTTTTCTAGCTACCACTCTCAAGTTGTTCCGGCAGTTGCACTTGAGAGCCAGTCCCTCCCGTAAAGGCCGGCAACGGAACTAAGATTCCTCTAGTGTTGTGGGTGTCCATGGGCAGCGATGATCAATTACCATCAGGTGACACGCTTGCTCGTTTGTCCGTTATTATATTTAAAGGGGGAACAAACGTGGTCTATCTCGCGATGAAAAGCTACGGTAACCTATAGATGATAGTAATAGAGGATTTATCGTGTCGCCGATTTTAACCCCCATGACCTTCTTACTAGCGCGTTACTGACTTTCAACCCCTCTGACCAAGGGGATTTCAAGATACCTCATTGACAGCAGAAACACAACTCAAGGTTCACGAAACGAGGTATTTCCGACTTTAACCACCTTGACTTTATCAGAAGCGCCTTACAGACTTTCATCCCCAATGACCGAGAAACTCTGAAATACCCTACTCACAATGGGATCACAACACAAGGTTAAAAACAAAATATTTAACTGCCAAGCTCTGTATAACGGAGGTATGAAATCAACCCCGCTGACCCGAGTAGAGAGAAATACTCGAAAATGGCCCAAAAAGTTACTCACCCTTCTTTCCGTTCTTCATTTTTGTTTTCAGAGTTTTCCTCGGTTTTTTGTTTCGACCATTTAGCGGCAATTTCTTGGGCCATTTCAACATTTTCCGTCTGTCTTTCTCCTCGACGTCAGATGGTAACAATTCTGCCGAAATTATCACAATTAATACATATACAAATAGTTAAATAAAGTATTAGATTTTTTTTAATATAGATTTCTTATAGTTACGCATTCAATATTACTCATCGAAATAAAACTAATTAAAACGGATTTTATCGCGGTTACTTATTAATTTCGATCCCGACGTTTCGAGAGCTTCGGGGCCTTCTTTTTTTTATAGTTAAGGCGTAGCGTAATGGCCATAATCTCACCTGATCTTAAGTGACGATACGACCCAAGTTGATAGACACGCTAAACCTGTGGAGGAACTGGCTCTCAAGTGCAGCTGCCGGAACACACCTATTGGTATTTGGCGGCAGGTTTTCAACTTGAGGGTGGTAGCTACCCAGGCGGGCATCAGAAAAAGCCCTACCACCATGCTATGGTTGGATTCGACTCACGTCCCTTGACGCGAAGTCGTACACACTACCACTGCGCTATCATTACTTCAAGATACTGTGAGCTCTTTCTGCGTAGATCGGAACACAAACAAAATTAAAAATTAAACTGAAGGTAGACACTGTTACAGTAACTTTTCTGGACAACCTACACCTCCGTCCGGCCCGTGACCACGTAAGTTGAAAAGCTTTCGACACATCGGGATCAAAATTAATAATTAACCCCCATAAAATCCGTAATTCGAAAAGAAATTGATTGTAATATTTAACTATATAAAGGGCAAAATAATATATTCTTAATTTTTCTATGTCTGTTTCCCCCTGTTATTATTCTGTCAAAGTACGAGATCAATTTTGATAAAATTTAAAACATCATCATGGAAATTAATATAAATAGATATATTTTCATACACAAGGTTTTTATATTATTCCTGAATGTAACAGGAGGTGCTGTAGTCGAATTAATTTTACTGCAAAAGACAGGATAAAATCTGCCACGGCAGATTATTCCCTGGTGTGATATAAACATTTTGAAGCGATGATAGCTCAGTGGTAGTGGGTTCGAATCCACCAACAATGAGCTTGAGCTTTCGGTATAGGAAACTATAGCATGGTGGTAGGGCTTTTTCTAATGCCCGCTGGCTAGCTACCACCCTCAAATTGAAAATCTGCCGCCAAATACGAATAGGTGTGTTCCGGCAGCAGCACTCCGGAGCCAGTTCTTGCACGGGTATAGCGTGTCTACCAGCTTGGGCTGTATTATGACATAACATCAGCTAAAATTATGGCCATAACGCTTAAAAGAAAAAATATAATGCAATACATTTCTTGGTAAAGACTCTGTAAAATGACAATAGGTTTTTCCAGTCAATTTAGGAGAGTCCTTTTAATTCTTTTTAGTTTTAGCATTATGACCATAATCTTACCTGATATAAACCCATTCCTCCCCGCTGTCATATTTTTAGGACACTATTTTCAAAATTTCTTTTTACGTATTAGGACTTTTATTTTTATTATTTATACATTTTTTACAGCGAAAAAATAATAATAATTTTATTAGCAAAATAATGTAAAAATATGAATTTCATCAGAAACAATAAAAATAAAAGTCCTAATAGGTAAAAAGAAATTTTGAAAATAGTGTCCTAAAAATATGACAGTGGGGAGGAATGGGTTAAGTGTCGATGTGGCCCGAGGCACTGGACACACTAAGCCTAATAGAGTGACTAGCTATCAAGTGCAACTGCTGGCACACAGCTATAGGTATTTGGTTTTCAACTCAATGGTGGAAGCTAGCAAGGCGGGCATTAGAAAAAGTCCCACCACCAAGCAATAATGTGCCAGCTGTATAATAATAGAAGAATTACCTTTGACGGGGGACTCTTTAGCGTCTAATGCCACATCTTCCTCCAAATACTCTATATCCTCATACAAAACGGTTTCCTTTTCGACATCTTCCATTTTCACATTCGTTCGATCCTCTTCGCTGAACGCTGCATCCTCATTGTATGTCAGAGTCGTTGATTCCAATTGTGTATCATCCATCTCTTCGATTTTCACAACAGCTGACTCTATATCTGGCTGAGACAGTTTATCTGTATACAATAAAGATATGATGGTACAAAATAAGTGAAAAAAAAAAACAAGTATCCAACGCGGAATGTCTAGCAAATGTCATAATCTTCATCTTCTTGTCCTGTTCCTAAGTCATTAGGGCTTGGTGCAGTGCATTTTTTTCTACCATAAATGTCTATCTGCCGACATCTCTTTTCATTCACTCCATTTTCTTTTATCTCATTCTTCACACACTCTATCCACCCTTTTCTTAGGCCTTCCTATTCTATTCTATCTTTTAACATTCCTATCTATTACTATTCTCAAAACATGGGTTTCCTCTCTTCTTATAACATGTTCGAACCAAGACAATTTTATATAATTGACTACAGAACTTTTAGTATAAGGCTTTATTATAGAATTAATATTTATCAACAAATTTTAACACTTTACAATTTTTTTTATTATATAAATATAAGTTTAACAGACTAAATAAAACAAATAATGTATAAATTATGGCTCAAGTTACGAAATGCGAGATAAATGTAAAATAAAGTTAGATGTAAAAGTTGTATTAGACTAAGATAACTTAAGATGCTCAAAGCAAAAGAATACGCTTATGATATAAAGGTAAACTGAAAAAATTATCATTACCAAAGTCCCTGATAATGTTCGGGGCGTAGAAGGAACTTTAAAAAAAAAAACCAAGGCAAACGAATCCCTTTCAACTTCTCTACCACTGGTGCCACTTTCAAACATCCTCTAATAAACGTATTCCTGACTTTGTCCATTCTTGTGACAGCATTTTTAACAAGTTAAAATAAATGAATATTTATCATGTAGAAATCAGTGGGAACTTGTTTATTTCTATATCTTATTGTAATTAATTACTGTTAACACTTCCTTTTAATTGTATCCTAGGCTACCGGAGCGCCACCCATACTGTATGTGTTTTTACAGACACTTTTTCATACACAGATATACAGTGCTTCTATTTTCTACACTCCAGTTTTTTTTTTGTTAATAGGGGCTAAACGAGTTAGTGTGTCACCTGACAGTAAGTGATTCCCGCCGCCCATGGACACCCACAACACAATTAGCATTGCAGGTGCATCGCCAGCCTTTATTGGAGGGGCTGGCTCTCTAGTGCAACTGCCTGAACACACCTAATGGTATTTAGCGACAGGTTTTCAACTTGAGGGTGATAGTAAGCCCGGCGGGCATTAAAGAAACCCTATCACTATACTATGATTTCCTTCACCGAAAGCTCAACCTCATTGTCAGGGTTTGGATTCGAACTCACTTCTCATAGAGTGGCATTGCTACAAATTACCACTGCACAATCATAGCTTAAGACTTACGACCATGGCTTTTCCCCTCCTACTTGCTCCAATATCATACAATCATACAAATAGCTTACAATCATTAACCAGAGTGGAACAGAGTATGGGTCCACCCGCCCAGATGGGTTGGCATGAGCTTGGCATAAGTAAGAAGATGCAATCAGTGACGTTTCCACTGAGACTTCCAGGACCCTGGTCATCATGTCTATCCCTTTTTAATAAAATCATAGGTTTAGTGTCCTGACCATGATCTTATCTTATCTGATATGGTGATATCGCCCAAGATGGTAGACATACAAAGTCTAGTGAAAAGCCTGGGTTTCAAGTGCAATTGCCAGGACATACCTATATAGTTAATTGGCACCAGACATTCAACTTGAAAGTGTTATTTAGCCAGATGAGTGTTAGAAAAATGGCCTACCACCAGGTAAAAGCAATATTTTGAGAATTTTTAATAATAAGATTAATGCAGTCTATGAATCTTAGGATTAATTTACACCCAGTGTATGGTGATCGACATTCAGCAAGACGCAATTGTCAGCTCCTACCATCACAACTTGATATAAAAATGATTAACATCTCTTACCATTCTCAATCTCTTGCATTAACTCCCTCTGTGACTTGATCACTAATTTTTTAAAGTCACAGGCACTCTTTAGCCTTTGGACACATTTGTCACAAATTTGATCCTGATCCACAGATACATGCTCCCACTGGAATTGAAATGTTTTTTTTATAGTTAAGGGTCAGCATTATGGCCATAATCTCACCTAATATTAAGAGATGATACAGCCCATGTTGGTGGACACGCTAAATCTCTGGAGGTACTGGCTCTCAAGTGCAACTACCGGAACACACATATAGGTATTTAGTGGCAGATTTTCAACTTGAGGGTGGTAGCCAGCCAGGCAGGCATTATATAAAACCCTACCACTATGCTATGGTTTCCGCAAAATGTTTTCCTTCGCCGAAAGCTCAAGCTAATTGTAGGTAGATTCAAACTCTCACCCTTTGACAAGGAATCTGTACACACTACCACTGAGCTAACATTGCTTAACACCTGGTAGCTAGCCATACTAACTAACTACCATACTCAAGTTGAAAATATACTGACCAAATACCTGTACATGTATTCCGAGAGTTACATTTGAGAGGAAGTTCATCCACTGGGCTTAGAGTGGGCACTGTATTGAGCCACATTGTCACTTAACATCAGCTGACATTGTAACCACAATACTAAACCTTAACTACAAAAAAAGTGTTACAATACTTTTTTTATTCTATATGTTTAGCATTCAGTCATAATCCCATCTGATGTCAAGTGACAATGTGGTCCAAGACAGTGGACACGCTAAGCACAGTGATACAGGTTTTCGAATGCAACCACCAGAACACATCTATAGGTATTTGGCTATATATTTTCAACTTAACAGTGGTAGCTAGCCAGGCGGGAATTAGAATAAGCCCTACACAACCATGCTATAATTTCATCACAGTGTTCCCTTAACCGAAAGCTCAAACTCATTGCTGTTTTCGAATTCACGTCTATTTAACATCTCATTACCACTAATAACAGCAAAGCACAGTGGAGGAACTGTATTTCGTGTGCAACCGCCATAACACACCTATAGAGGCATTTGGCGACACCGTATACCATACAAATATTGTATATTTCTACATATCACCAACTATAAAGATATACAAACAAGATTTTTACCGATAACGCATAACATTGAACGAGCATCTCTCCATAAATCTCGACTTCATCTCCGTTACTGTATTCCTCCCACATATTATTTAAGTATCCATAACCGAGACAACATCTACACCTACCGAAGTAAGTTTTAACTTCCCTCTTTTCTCTAGACATAATAAATCGTTTTTGAAACTCGCAACCAAAAGTTGTCTGGGTGCTATAACGTTGAGAACCATGAAAACATTAACAATGTTAATTGAACACAGAATAAATATATATACTACAGCAAAGTATGACAATTACGAATAAAATAAGACATGTGAGACGGAATTATTCCTAAATTTCTTATAAACTTTGATGAAAAATAACGATGTGCACAAACAGCTATAGACAGGTACCATAGAATATAATTAGTGGTGTAGAGAATCAATTAATCGATTAATACAATTTCTCGATTTAATAAATATTAAACATACTTGTAATTTCGAACTTAGTTAATATAATAAATAATTATAATAAAAGAGATGCATCGTGTAGGTAAATTAATATAAATGTATCGATAAATAATGGCTATCATGTTTGCAATTGTATGTCTGTAATGCGATGTGGAGGCTAAAACATAATTAGTTTTTTTCACAAAAGGCAGAAATCGACTTTGTATTTGTTTTTAAATAAGAATAATATTTTATAATTTACATAATATTTTAAAGATCCTAATAAACGCATTTAGAAAGCACCTTCATAGACGAACCGCTACAAATGCACACCTAATTGTGCTGTGTATATTGCTATAGAAGAGTGGACCGAGTAATTAGTGAAATTAACAAACCGATAGGCCGCGTACACTATTATTTATTACTAGCTGACCGGCAGACGTCCTGCCCTATCTGTGAATATTTAATTCGAAATGGTATAATTAATTTATTTAAATTTAAAAAAAATATTATCCAAAAACATAGTATTTATTATAGTAATGTTCTATGACATCTAACAGTTATGTAAAATTAATAATTTCTTTAAACTTTTTTAATGTTCCGCGCATCTTTCTTAATTTTTTCTTTTATAAGCACCTTCTCCTGATAATAATTAACACAACAAAAAAAAATTGTGAAACTGTTCCAGCTGTTCACGCATGATGCGATGACCAAGGAAAATAGAGGTTCATTTATATATATGAAGATAAAACACATATTATTATTTTCAGTTTTTATCGTTATATTTAGTTATCATTCAATATTAACCGTACCTATATATTAATTAAGAGTAAATTTGAAATTAATTTATCGTAATTCTTTATGTTTCATGAGTTATTAACTCACCGTACGTAACAGTTATTCACTGTTATGTAAAGGTTGTAACTTTTTGGTAAATGTAACAAATAAATGTATATTCTTTCTTTGTAATGGTTATTTATTTTTCTCATACTCGATCTGACTTAAATAGCAAACAGTTCAGTCTATAGCCCCATACAACAGAAAAACTTTCATAGATTTGAGTTGATATAGCCCTTTATACTTTAAAATCTAGCTTAATAGAACTTTTGTAGAAGTCTACTACCAAAGCATAGTGGTGGGGCATTTTTCTAATGCCAGCCTGGCTAGCTACCACCCTCAAGTTGAAAATCTACCGTGAAATATCAATAGTTTTGTTACGGGAGCTGTACTTGGGAGCCACTTCCTTCACTGTTTTAGCGTGTCTACCAACTTGGGCCCTATTGTCACCTAAGATCAGATGATATTATGGTCATAACGCTAAAACTTTAATTATATAAAAAAACATTGAATTTACCTATTTTAAGACTAATTTAAAACACTTTGTGTCTCACTTTACTATTATTTTTGATCAGGATTTCTGAGAAAGACAACCTTACTTAAGTATTAAATATAATCTATGAGAAGAACAGTCAAAGACATAGATATCACACTAATACTAAAAGTCAAAGAGATCTATCAAAGTACAATATGGCGTGTTATTTGTTGAAAATAAAATAAATTTAGTCTTTTAAATAAGAATTTAGATTAACGAGAACAATTAGGTTTTGTTCTAGTTTACCTAATATAAATATAGAAATTGATTACCAATAAAAGTATTCGTCAGTGGCGAAAAATGTCGCAGGAGTGTTGGAAGATTGAGAACGATCTTTGCCGCTGCTGTCATTCTGAAGGCAGTTTTGTAAATTTGTCGGAGAGCTATGATTTTTGTGGAAATAATTTAACAATAGTTGAACTTTTACGGGAAACTTTAAACGTCGAAGTAAGTAGAAGTTATTTTAAAATCATTAGTTATAACCTTCACGAATATTTTCATTTACTTTCAAGGTTCTACACCATTATTCGAATTTAAAAAAAAATCTCATAAATAAGTTATAATAATTTTTATAACTCAAAATATCAAGGGAAATGCTAAAAATTTGCCAGTACTTCGAGATGCAAAAGATTTAATTACTTTAATTTCGACTACGATAGTCGGGCTTTTAAGTAGGCGCGATTTTCAGTAAATCGTAGAGACAAAGTTAAAAAAAAATTATGTGTTAAATATTTATTCAATCAAATTGAATATTAGTAAAGTAAACCACCATCTCACCTGATGTTAAGTCACAATAGAGCCTGAGATGGTACACATACTGAACCGAGTTGAGGGATTAGGTCTAACAGATACAACAGAGTAAAAAAGGTTTCACTGGTCCTTACCAATGACTGTTTTATTTTCCGAACCAGTGGTAGTTTATTTTGACTCTCACAAGCACCTTCTCAGGACTGAAATTGAATAAGGATATTTTATTTGATATCTTAAAAGATTTACTATAATACAAAAGGATGTATCAAATGAACAACATAAAGAGCTTTCTCCGTCTCTATGATACATCTTTCTTCTTTCTTAAGTAAGAATATATAAGTATATGTGACCTGACCTTGAAACTGCTACCTAAGAAGTTTGAATTACAAAAAAAAGTACTGTACTTAAAATCTGGTGCAATCAAGGTGGTGGTAGGGCTGTTTCTGATGCCTCCCTGGCTAGCTACCACCTTCAAGTTGTAAACCTGCCTCCAAATACCAATAGGTGTGTTCCGGCAGTTGCACTTGAGAGCCAGTTCCTAGAAGAGTTTAGCATGTCTACCAACTTGGGCCATATCATCACTTAAGATCAGGTGAGATTAAGGCCGTAATGCTAAGCATTAACTATAAATATAAAAAAGTATTTAAATATTTTCTCGGTATTGTGTTATTTGTCAAGTCAATGGATGTGAGTTTGAATCCTTGTAATGAGACTGAGTTTTTAGTGATGAAAAACATCACAATTAAATAGTGATAGTGATGATAAGATTATGAGTGCTGAGTGATCAGAGTTGAATGCAAGAGTTTGAATTCAACCATCTACAATGAGCTTCAGCTTTTAGAGAAGAAAAACACAGTGACGAGAACATATCATGGTGTTAGGGCATTTTCTGTTGTCTGCCTGGCTAGCCAGCATCCTCAAGTTGAAAATCTGCTGTCAAATACCAATAGGTGTGTTCCGGCAGTTACACTTGAGAGCCAGTCTCTCCAAAATAAAGGTTGGCAACGCATCTGCTGGTCCACTGGTGTTGTGGGTGTCTTTCGGCAACGGTGTTCACTTATCATCAGGTGACACACATGTACGTTTGCTCACTATTACATTAAAAAAAAACCTAACACCCTCAATATCACAAACAGACCCTCAATATTCAGTCAAACACTTCTAGGTGTGTTCTGGTAGTTGCACTTGAGAGTCAGTCTCTCCACAGGGTTTGCATGTCCATTATTTTCAGCCACTTTACCACTTAAAATTGAGTGAGATTGTGGTCATAGCACTAAACCTAAAAGTATATAAAATATGGCTTGATTTGGTATAAAATGTTACCGTAATATTGTTATTTTTCAGATCGTTCCGATTGAGAATGAGTTACAGGCTACATCTTACACTATATGCGAAGAATGCAAAATGAAACTTATAGATGCTGCGGGGTTCCGATTGCAGGTGCTACACTGCGAGATGAGGTTCAAGAATATGTATCAGAAAGAAGGGATTGAAGGTCAGTATTTTAAGAATATTATAAAACAAAGTAGTAGTGTGCCGGCAAGACAGTTGCCACTGACGAAGGTTATTTGCCCCTATGACAGTCACAACTCTTACTGGACTGTACTGAAACTTACCATCAGGTTAAGTACAGTCACTTTGCCGAGCTAGGATAAAAAAAAAATTGCTGTTTGTGTGGGCACATAACTCTTAATATTCTAAAACTGAAAAGTTTGTTTCAACCTGGTAATCATAGGAAATATCAGTTGGATTAAAAAAAGGCATTTTGTATTTGATAGAGAATATATTGAGGAGGGCTTTTGGATATTTAACATCACGCTATTACAACTAGGAGACATGCTGTATATAAATAAATAACAAAATCGGGCAATAATTGTTAAATAAATTTTCGTTACATGGATGCACAAAGTTGATAACACTGAGTGGTAAGAGGAAACCTGATGGTCGTTGTGAGGATTTTTAGTAGGTATTCGACATACACCACTCGTAGCCATGTCTCCTTCAACAAAAGCTCAGTCTGATTGCATATCCAACGGCGCTCTATCACAGAAATACTTGAAATTCCAGGCGATCAAACAATTTGGCCGGAGAACTATACAAATGTGGAGATCAACGTTAAGATTGATAGAGAGTGTGAGTCACCAAAGAGGAAGCGGTGTATAGAAGACACAGAAGGAGAGGATAATGGTGTCTGTAAAAAGAAAAAGGTGAAAGAGGAACTGCCGGTTTATGAGGACATCGAGTATTTAGAGGAAGAAGTCACGTTAGAGAACAGAGTGAGAAATGACAAAGGTAAAAAAAATTAAAAAAAATTTATATACCGATATTCTCGCAACTATGTAGTTCCAAACAGACACACGCACACACATACACACTCACACACATACACACTCACACACATACACACTCACACACATACACACGCACACACAGATACAGTCACACTCGCCCAAACACAATATTCGCTTTAGTGTTTTCTCAATTGCCTTTGAATTGTGTCAGCTGGCTGACGTCTGTCTGTGAGCACTTGTAAACATGTCCACGTGAGCTGGGATTTTAATTCTTTAAGCGTATTATGTTTATACTAGCTTTTACCCGCGTCTTCGCACGCGTTAATTAAATTATAAGCTATTGGTAGTAGTAAAATTTGAAGCAAATCAGATGGTACTTTAAAAAAAAAGGAAGGACCCATATATCTTTATATTAAAATTCATCATAATAGATTTAGAGTTTAGGTGTGACAGCGTAACAAATAAACAAACTCACTTTTTCATTTAAAATATTAGTGAAGATGAAATAAAAATAATTATTGGTATTGAACCTAATCACTGGAGTTTGGGAGAATTATAATTATTGCGTTAAAGGGAAGCGATGATAGCTCAGTAGTAGTGGGTACGACTTCGCGTCAAGGGACGTGAGTTCGAATCCAAGCACCTACAATGAGCTTGAGCTTTCGGTGAAGGAAAACAACGTGAGGAAACTATAGTACGGTGGTAGGGCTTTTTGTAATGCCCGCCTGGCTAGCTACCACCCTGTAGTTGAAAACCTGCAGCCAAATACCAATAGGTGTGTTCCGGCAGCTGCACTTGAGAGCCAGTTCCTCTACAGGTTTAGCGTGTCTACCAACTTGGGCCGTAACGTCACTTAAGATCAGATGAGATTATGGTAATAACGCTATACTTTAACTATAAAAAATAAAATAAAATGTCTATGTACTTATGTACACGCGATAGAAGTTATTACTTTAAGAAAGAAACATTTAATTAAATTTAATATTTGGAATAATTTAATTTTTTCAGACTTTAATAATAACTATTATTTGTAACTATTATTAATTTATCTATAAACTTATTACACATTAAATAAGAATGTGAAAGTTTATTTTAGTTTATGGTGTAAATAAATAATTCGTACCATCAACTAACCTCAAATTCTACAAACGTCAAACAAAATGTTGACTATAGCTAACTTCAGAGTGTCGGTTTTCGTGTCATTGCGCGCGCGCATATTAAAAATTTACTCCCACCATTTTTCCCTAAGGCGCCAAAAGAAATATAATATCAAAATATAACTAAAAAAAAACGGTAGATCAAAAACATGATGACTAATGAATATTTTTTTTACTACAAGCAAAGGGCGAGGCCAAACAAAGGAAGCGTTCAAGTACCGAGGGTAGATACAAAAGGTATCTGCAGTACACTGAAGAGGATCTCAGGAACGCGATGCAAGCGGTCAAGGACAACAGGATGTCGAGGCTGGAGGCTTCGGAATTTTACAAGGTGCCGAGGAAGACCATAGCAGCCCATCTGCAAGCGGAAATTGAAAGTAAGCGATTTGATCCAGAGATATATATGTAGAATATATAAAGTCCAGGGGCACTTTTTTATTAACACGTTACCCGGACTCAGGCCAAGGCAATAAGGACCTCCACCTCTCATTGGACTTTAGTCCAGCCATTTGATATGGCACGTTGCCAGGCTTACCAGCAAGGCAAGGGTGTTGCAGTGATTGCTTGTTTTTTTTTATACTTTAAGGTCTAGCGTTGTGGTCATAATCTCACCTGATCCTAAGTGTCGATATGACTCAAGTTGGTAGACACGCTAAACCTGTGGAGGAACTGGCTCTGAAGTCCTCAACTTGAGGGTGGTAGCTACCCAGGCGGGCATTAGAAAAAGCGCTACCACCATGCTATGGTTTCCTCGCGACGTTTTCCTTCACCGAAAGCTCAAGCTCATTGTAGGTGGATGGATTCGAACTTACGTCCCTTGACGCGAAGTCGTGCACCCTACCACTGAGCTATCATCGCTTCAACTTGTCCGAACCAGCAGGTTTTAGCTCTTCCCTGATTGCTTTTATTCCCTTTTTTTTTCTTCCTACCCACAGTGAATCCGACATAATCTTCTGAGTCATCTCGAGCTGAGAGGGTATACGAAAATGCATATTAGACGTAAAAGTAAAAAAATAATTAAGATTAATAATTAAAATCTTGTAGTTAGTTGTCTCTTGAAGGGTTTTGATGCCAACTTCTCATTTCTTAGCTGACAAATTAATTAAATAACTATGTAAGAGATTGCATTGGTCCGAACTAAGGAACAATGATGTATTTTGATATGAGAAACCCAATTTAATTTCTGGAAAGAGGATCCCAAAAATATGTTGATAAAGTAATATCTATTGGAAGCGGTCACAGCTCATTTGACAGTGTGTACGGTCCAAGGATTTGAGTTTGAATCCACCTACAATAATGAACTTTAAGCTGAAGGAAAATATCTTGATGAAACAAGTTGAAAATCTGCCACCAAATAACTATAGGCGTGTTCCAGCAGTTGCACTTGAGAGTCAGTCCCTCCACTAGGCTTTGAGTGCCCATAGTCTTGGGTCACATCGTCACTTAACATCAGGTGACATTGATGCCGTAAAGCTAAACCTTAATTATATAATGATTTCTAATTTCAGACCCTGCGACTAAACCGAATAGGGATCAGATGTTTAATTTCCTCAAAGAGATAAAAACAATTTTAACCTTCACAAACGCAACTCCGTTTAAAAGCAGAAGGAATCGCTACCTATGTGCTTACTGTACCGAATTTGCAACATGCAACCCCGTGGAGCTAAGAAACCATACACGCACTGCTCACATCAATGACAGAACGAAGAAAGTCGATATAATGATGCGTCCGCACTGCATGAACGAGATCCTGAGGGTAGATGTGGAAAACTTGCTGTGCATCGTCTGCTGCACCGCCATCGACGACTGGAACTCCATGTTCCAACATTTGAAGAACCATGATGTCGAGTTGGATCAAGCTTACAAACGTGTGATACCGTATTCCTTGAATTCAAGCAACCAGTGCGCTCTCTGCCAAGAGAACTTTGTCACATACATGCATTTAGATACCCATATGAACACGCATTACAGTAACTATGTGTGTGGTGATTGCGGTGACATATACCTGACTGCCGCTCGGCTGAAGAAACATATGGAGTCTCATGCAGCGAACCCGTCGAAGGTCATTTGGAACAGAGAGAGCCTGTTGAAGAAGTTGACCAGCTTCAAGTGTCCGCACTGCCCCGCTAGGTTTCCAACGGAGAGTGACAAGCAGAGGCATTTACTCAACAGGCATGAGGATAAGGTGGAAGAACTGACTTGTGGGCAGTGCGGGAAGACTTTCAAGTGGAACAAGAGTTATACGAGCCATATGAGGAACGTGCATAGTGAGAAATATCAGTGCTCCATGTGTGGAAAGATATTCAGTAGGGAAAATGAACTGAAATCACATGAAATGTCAAAGCATTTATAATGATCGCACCAGACAGTGTTAGTGTTTGTGAGGGTTCAGTGTTATAGATTTTTCTTGGGCAAATAAGTTCACAGGACTTACGAGACAGTTGTGTGTTGATTACTAATGAGTACACAGGACTTTTCTCTGTCTGAGGCATTCTCAAAATTTTCTCCACCATTATGTTTATATATATATATATAGCTAAGCGTTATGGCTATAATCTCACCTGATCTTAAGTGACAATACAGACCAAGTTGGAAGACACGCTAAACCCGTGGAGGAACTGGCTCTCAAGTGCTACTGCCGGAACATTTCTATTGGTATTTGGTGGCAGATTTTCAACTTGAGGGTGGTAGCTAGCCAGGCGGACATCAGAGAAAGCCCTACCACAATGCTATGGTTTCCGCATGCTGTTTTCCTTCACCGAAAGCTCAAGCTCCTTGTAGGTGATTGGATTCCAACTCACGTCCCGTAACGCAAAGTCGTACACACTGCCACTGAGCTATCATCGCTTCGAAGTTGTATTAATGATTCTATGTAAAAATAGCATTCGTTCCCACCGAATTTTAATCTTAACTTACCCAAGCATTGGACAAGAGAGTTGGAATTTCCACAGATGAGACAAACAAAGTATATTGTGATTAATATAAATACAGTGTTACCAGTCTAAGTAAAAGATTAGGTGACTTCACCCAGCCATTGTAACATTCCAATGTCTATTCCCGATAGGTACTTAAAGTAGTGCAAAAGTGTAACTTCTGGCAAGTAAATGAAGACTGAAGAGTCACTTTGATACGCTAAAAAGGGGTGAAAATGGGGAAGTGAGACGCGTGGAATATCAAATCAAAACACTTTATTCAATGTATAAAATTTAATGTGAAATCTACCACCGGTTTATAAAAAAAATCAAACCATACAAAACAAACTGGTTATTGATTCTTATGTACATATATATATTAAAAACAATTACACAAGTTACAATGGGTTTAGGGGATGCACAGAGAGGGGTGTTAATTCCAGATGTCACCATAGTTGACATATTGATCTACCCTATAATACCGGCTTGACATAAAAACCAAATTGATATGGTGCTTCGACTTATATGGCCAATTGATAATGTGGTTTGGGACTTTATGGTAAATGAGATAGACACTCCGTACTATTCTGCATATTATGTGTCTATATACGTCTAAATTTTGGCAAAAACTGTCACCTTCAAGTAACATATTTAAATAGTGAAATGTTATTTAAGGGAATACGAGGTGTAGACAAGCGGTAGACAAGTTAATGGACCATAGTTAAGTTTGCACTATTACACGGTGTTGATCACAGTTATATCTGATTTGTTTTTTATAGGCTTAAAAAAAAAAAAAAAACTTTATTGGTACAAAAAACATATAACATATAGTGCAATCGTATGTTGCTAACTGCAGTAGTTAGTAATCTAACTGTGTCGCAGTTAACAGCGCCCACCTCCGGATACTATATCTATTTAGGCTATTTCGTCAGTGTTGAAAGACTTTATAAACAATTAAGGGATACGAAGTACTAACCACACGGAGCAATTGCTTGTTGGTTATACAAAAAAATTACAGTGCGGGATTCGAACCCACAGTACTGCGGCAGTTACAGCGAGGTGACTGATTTAACTGCTAGGTCAACCGTATTAGTCGAGTTAACTTTAACTGAGGTATCGAAGAATTTAAAACTGACTTGTGGTGAATTTCATTTTATAAACGTATATAGGCGTGTACAAATTGTAATAACGAGAAAAATGAGTTATTTTATGTTCATGAAACCCTGGAGTTTCAGAGCGATGTTCTTCGTTACTAGATAAATGGTACGAAGCCTGGCTTAAAAGACACGTATCCTGTGGCCTTAATAATAAAAAAATAAAGCGACAGAAGTAATAGAAATCTTTTATTAATAAAATAATAATGTTATTACAAAAAACCTTTTTTATTATTATTTTTCAATCCCATATTTACAATTTATGTGTTCATAATTTATATGTGTATCTTACAGCCGCTTTTAGACGGTAATTTTATACTATATAGGATCAGCGTTATGGTCACATGTCACCTGATGTTAATTGAGCATATGCTCTGAGATAGAAGCCCCGGTTAACCTAATGGAGGGACTGACTCTCAAGAGTTCCAATATTCACTAAGAGTACTGTTCAATGCCTTTATAGGGAGAAATTCATTCCGTTATGGCTGACAACATACTGCCTCAGTAACCTAGCGATATATATGACGTCATAGATTATCCCCTTTTTGTACTGAGTACTGGAGCTATCGAGGTAAGGTATTCACAGTGCTTTGATCACGTAATCAGCAGGGTCCAAAAATTTGACAGCTTGCACTATTAATTGTTGGAATATACCGATCGTTAAAATAGACATGAAAAATTTCAAAATATTGTCTTTATTGAAAAGTGAAACCAATACTTTGGATAAAATGAAAGTAACATATAATTAAGCGTATTCCATGAGCTATAAAAATCAATTAAATAATGAATAAACATGAGTATATTGGACTGTGTTCCGTTTTAAATAGTAACCAGTATAGTTAACTACAAAGGACGGCTTTTCAGTATACCAATTGACGTCACACCTTATACTCGCAGTGTATAACGGAACACAGACTACGTTCAATAGATAATGTCAAAGTCTCTTTGACATGTGTCATTCCAAACATTTGTTTTTAGTATGGAGGGTAGAAGTAAGGAGGACCATCTCAGTGTATTTAAGTGTCCGTTAAATGGGGGCAAATGATGGTGGCGCTAGTGGAAGAATTTTAAAAAGAGCGCCGCAAATTATTACAGTCGGATACTAAATTAAGAAAAGAAAGGAAAATTTTCCGATTTGTATCAGCGCATTTTTTTAAACTATCAAAATGTATTATACATACTGTTGGTCGAAAAAAAAAGATAGAAGTAGAGGCTTATCAATTCTTTTACATTTTAAATTATTGCCCATTTGGATAACTTTTCACTGGACAAAGTTTTCCCATTGCTACTATATTTTTCTCTTTGTATTAACAACAATAAAGGTATTAAAATAACAAAGATTATTCAACAAAATCCTATAAAAAACAAAACACTATGCACACGTTACTTCAGGAGTTTCATAGGATATTATTTACTAAATTACAATTGACTACGTAAATAGTTGATATTTTAAATACTGCATATTTCTCAACTACAGAAGTCAAAAGTAATATTAAACGTTTCAATCCTGCACACTTCATTTTGTTGATAACTGTTAACTTCTTATCATTTCCACTTCGTACACTAGCGTTATTTCGGTGAGTGTTCGAACAAAACTTTCGCTGTTTACAAGAGGACACTTTTTCAACTAATCCCCCATACAAGACGGTTCTCCTTACATCTATCTACCCTCCGTAGTTTTTAGACATTAAAAACGGGGTATTAAATAGGCCACGCTTGTAACGATTACATCACTTGGTGTATGGTGGCTGAGATCCATTCCAACTTAATTAGTGGATGTATCATAGGTTTATTTTAATGAATATTGCACTCGGTTTCTATAGTAGTTAAACTGCAGTTAAGTCCAAATATCGCGATCTAACCATCTAACAGACTCTACGTTTATCTTCATATTCTCTTTTATGTGGGAAATTAGAAACTAGGTTTGACGTTACTCCGACAGTCTCTTTTCCGTGTGGTGTCTCTTGTAACATCTCGAGAGGAGACAACACTTGTCAAATGAATTTTCAGAGACTTGTAGACTGTTGGCTTTGGTCTATGTTCAACGGCCATGCGTTTTCGTCTAAGGAGAGGAATAAAAAACGCTCTTTATATTAATAGATCGGAGTTTTGGGCAAATTACAAATTATTGAAACCATGCTATGGCGGAAGGAGATGACGATTATGTCAACTAGGTACAACACATTCTGTAAATATGAGTGTTGTCTATGGATTCTAGCAATATGGGATTTTGAGTGTCAGAGTAGTGGCCTTATTAGCGGGCACTAGTTTCACCCATGGCTCCATTCGCGTCACTATTGATTTTGTCAAACGTATCGGTTGACACAACAAAAAGTTGCATACAAAGTTTATCCCTCACTTTATCCCACTTCAAATAAGTTTTTCGAGAGAAAAACTAGTCCATCACCGTCTCCAAGGTCCTATCTATCTCTATATCAAAGTTTATCATTGTCGATTCAGTGGTTTAGGCGTGAATGCGTAACAAACTCACATGCGCTTTTGTGAAAGAGACTTTCTTCTTATCGTGCATGCATGTGAGGTAGAAAGAGAAACTGCAAGCAGATTCCAAGATTTGTGACACGATGTAGGTTTAAAAGAGCATTTTTTGATATGCGTCAATACTAGTTTTTACTACCAGTGTTCCTTTCCATGTCCTAACAAATGTTTTAGTATAGAACTTACTGCAGTCCTAGACAGGCTAAGATCATTTAGTTGATCGAAAAGGGATTTAGCTGGTACACCTCTCGCTCCCACTTCGAAAACGTACAAATTAACCGGGTGACTGTTAAGGCATCTCGTAGTATTTGTTTCCCACGTTTTTTTTATAGTCAACGTTTAGCGTTATGACCACAATCTCACCTGATGTTAGGTGACGATATGAAATAAAGTAGTGAATACACTAAGCCTTAGTGGAAGGACTGACTCTAAAATGCAACTGCCAGAACACACCCATAGGTATTCGGCGGCACATTTTCAACTTGAGGGTAGTAGCAAGCCAGGCGAGCGATAGAAAAATACCCTATCATCATGCTACGGTTTCATCACGATGTTTTCCTTCACCAAAAGCTCAAGCCCATTGCAGGTGGATTCGAACTCACCACCCTTGACGTGGCGTGGACCAACAAACCAATCATAGCCTTAGAATGGTGCAGTAAGATCGACCAGTACTACATGTTCAATACGAGGAATTTATTCATCAAAATATCAGAAACACTAGAAGAATCACCAGAGTAGCATAATTAAGTACTTTGCTTTCTGAAATAAGGCAATGTATGTCTAAAAGTCAAGCAGAGCTTTCTTACCATATATATGCTGAATGTGTCGTTTATTTTGTCACGTTTCTTGATCGGTATAAATTCAGTTGCTAAGAACCTAGCAACCTGATTGATTCTTTATCTCAATGTGGTCACCATACTTTATGGATTGTACTGTATGCGTAGACAAAATATTGTCAATGGAAACCAATACCTTATATAGGTATGGTTCCATAAGTCCCACAAGTGCTGCAAAATTATTAAACTTCCATCCAACTGAAAGACATTTGCTGCCGGCGATAAGTCTTCATCAGTTATCATCGCAAACACCAGTTCTTCTCGTCCCCCTTAAGCAATGGTGTCTGGACCATCACCAGTTCGTCTGTTCACCCTGTACAAGGTTTCTGCCCGGGTTGCATCTTGCAGTTCAAGCTTCATAATTTTTCCATCTTTACAGCCATTTTTTTACGAGCAGCATTTTGCTTAGTAAGATTCCTGAAGATTTAGGAGGTATATTTGATTCTATTCGAATTCCCTCTTATTTCTGATTCAATCACGTAAAAGAATACATAACCTAGTCACAGAAAGCGTGTTTATGAAACCCATTGTTAACTATCAAAGGAATATTTGAACTCAAGGTGCGGCATCTTTCCATAGACTGTTTCAGTCATGTTTATTATATTTTTCTCTTTGAATCTAATATTTATTATTACACTAGCTGACCAGCCAGACTTTGTGCTGCCTTTTGAAGTAGTCAATCACATCGACTACAGCGAAATCTACCGCGTTATGGTCACTTATCGAGATAAAAATAATCTTATCTCTCAAGTAGGATCAAACTGCACGCGGTGTGCAAAATTTGATTAAAATCGATTCAGTAGTTTTGGAGTTCATCGCGGACAAACGTGACACGAAATTTTTGTATGTACATATAATAAACGCTGATCAGACAGTTGCTGCTGGGGTCTTATGGTGCACTTTGATGTGTCTTTGCAAATTGCAATCTTGGACAAAGGCCTGCCCGCATTCGCTGCACGCGAACTGTCTACTATTCTCGTGGATTTTCATATGGTCTTTCTCTCCCGAATGCTTCAGCATATGGACCCGCAGTTCTCTCTTAGTGAAGCACATATACGGGCAATCGTTGCACTGAAAGTCCTTCTGCATCAAATGGCACCGTTTCATATGGCCCGATAGCGAGAACCTCCGATTGAAGCTCCGATCGCAGACCCTGCACTGGTACAGTATCGGGGTGTAGCCGTGTTTCTCCACCAGGTGCTTCCTCCTCGTGAAGTAGTCCACGAACTTCTCCGGGCACTTGGGACACTTGTTCTTCTTCTGCAAGTTATGGACAACGTCTATGTGAATTTTGTATTTATTGTATGTCGAGTAGACCTTCTTGCATATATTGCATGGGTAATTGCCATCTTTATGGACGGCTTGGTTGTGGATCTTGAGGCGGTTGATGGTAACGAATCCCGCACCGCACTGTTCGCATGTGCTGTTCCTGTAATGCACGTTCATGTGCCTCTCGATCGCTCCGAATGTCTCAAAGTTGAATTTGCATATTTGGCACTCGAAGTCACTGTCGCCTGTCAGCTTGAACGGTATAACTCTGTCTTCGAAGTCCATGTAGAACTTTTTCTTGTGGATCTTCGTCAGATGGGTCTTCAGCTCGTTCAAACTCGGCACTTCCACGTTGCATACGGTGCACTTTAAGTCTGTGACATCAGCGTAAACCACCAGGGCGTCTGCTCTGTATTTGCTGAGTAATTTGAAAAGGCCAGACTTGCGGTGCTCTTTCTGGTGTGATCTAAGGATGTCCATGTTTTCGTATATCTCCCGGCAGTAGAAGCAGGGGTAACCGGATTTGATCTTCGTTTTGAAAGCGGTCGCGTTCGAGAACTCGAATAACGTGCATGCGTTTATAATGTTAGCCAGTTTCTCTGTGATATACATTTCCGTTGCCGGCATCAGGGGACGCTTCGGTTCTGCGTGTTCTAGCAAACTCTTTATAGAATTTGGTGTAATTATTTTGCCTGAAAGGTGGATTGTTGTAGTCAAAACAAACATTAACTTATGTTGTTTATTTTGACACCAGCAAGTGATAGCAATTCATAAGAAGCTAGTTCATTCATCATTCGTGTCAGCGCGCAAATGTCAACCAGTTTCCACTAAGCAAGCAGACCATTTTTTTTTATAATTCATATTTTTTGCGTTATGGCCACAATCTAAAGTGATGTTAAATGTCAACGTGACCCAAGATAGTGCACAAACCAAACTGGCAAAGTGGCTCTCAAGTGCAGCTGCCAGAACACACCTATAGGGAATTTCAACTAGAGGCTGGTAGTATGGTTACATCACGATGATTTCCTTCACAGTAAACTCAAGATCATTGCAGGGATCAAGCTCATCCATTAACGCGGGGTCCGTACAAACTACCAACGGAGCTATCGTCACTTCTAGATTTTTTTATTTTTTCTTTACGTCACTACTAGCGGATAGATAACTTGGCTAGGGGTACAACAGCTCCGTAGAATATTACGGACGTAAATACGGGCTAAAGGGGGGAGGGGGGAACGGCATTATGGAATGATAGGTAGTAAACAAGATTAGAAAACCTTTACGTTCCAACTCAAAAATGTACTGTCAAAGTTCAAACGTGAAAAAAGCAACACTGTTGTCCATATCTATAGGTGCTTGGCGACAAACTTTCGACACCTGAGAGATTCTTTACATTGTTTCCTTTCACCAAAACCTAACCCCCCTGTTATAGGACTCTAATTAAGATTATTTACAATCATACCTGCTTCAACAAAGTACAATAAAAAAGAAAGAAATATCTGTAAATCATAGAGACCTTTAAGAGAATCCAAATAACTGACAAAGATGGGACAGTAACCGAGGAGCGTTCGTCTCGTTGGCAAAGTCCTGTGGAACTTTCCATTAAACCTAGCCAGGAGCTTCGCCTCACCTTCCACCAGTTCAGATTCCTCGATCTCCTCACCTAAAAAGCGTACAATGTACTTTTCACTTACCCTGGAGAAGATTCATGCGATGGGACAAGGTTTCTTTTTCTTTTACAAAAACGAGCAGTTCGAGCAGTTTACAATATAGAACCTTGCGGCGAATCATTAAGGGCTAAGTTCCCGGAATCCGGTGTCTTAACTCTGCCCACCCGGTACATTCTTGACAATTTAATGCATGCCCAAAAACTTTTGGATGAGCTGGATTTTGTAAAATACTAGCGTGACTTAAATATTAGAAATCCCCTAAATATCAAAACTAAGAGCTGCCATTTTAAGACAAGAGACCCAAATATCTACGGGGCCTTGAACAATATTTCAAGGTATTTAAAATTTCGTGCTCTGTTTAAAGATTGCTTGGAAAACGCAGCTTGCAGAAAATTGCGACCGAAAGATCTGGAAACTTAGAATCTTTAATCTTTAGTTTGCTTTTCTCAAAGTCATTGTTACATAGGCTGTCAAAAATCACTAAAACTTTTGCGACATGTATGTATGTTTTTTTTAATTATGGAATCTGCCTAAGTGGATAATTTTGCCAATGTCAAGTGAGAAAATCCATATAAGCAACGAACACAAAGTAATATACCGAGTCAAAGATTTTTTTTTTTACACAAATAATTGCCACGTGTGGGCATCGAACCGATAACACGTGTCAGCGAGGCGACCACCGACACCGTGCATACATATATTGATCCGATATTAAGTTATTTAGTTCCTTCTTATTCCTAAAGTAGTATATATTTACCGATATCCTCATTCATGTCTTCCATTTCGAAATCTGCATCACTTTCGCCATTATAATTGATATTTTCTTTTATTTCCTTTTCCATACAACTATCATCCAATTCTTGTTTTATTTCTGAAATATTTATTCTTAATCACTCAATTGTCTCAAGCTCACCAATAGACGACGTGGTCCAAGAAAGTGGACACGCTAAGTTAAGGGACTGGTTCTCAAGTGCTACTGATGGAACACACTTATATATAATTGTCGACAGACTTTCAACTTGAGGGTAGCAGCAAGCCAGATGAGCTTAGAAAAAGCCCTACCACCATTCTATGGTTTCCTCACAATGTCTTCCTTCACCAAAAGCTCAGGCTAATTGTAGGGATTCGAATTCACGTCAGTGCAGTGTTGATACACTCTACCCACTGATCCATCATCGCTTCAAAATGAAATATAATAAATAGCAGTTATTTTAAAATTTATTTAATCATTGGTTCTAGTCTAAAGAGTGGACTAGAAAAGCTCAAAGGGCAATAGAGAGGGCTATGCTTGGAGTTTCACTGCGTGACGGAATCAGGAATAGGGGAGACCGCAGAAGAACCAAAGTAACCGACATTGCTCGAAGAATTGCTATACTTAAGTGGCAGTGGTCTGGGCACATTGCTCGTAGAACCGATGTCCGATAGGGCCAACGGGTTCTCGAATGGCTACCACGTACCGGAAGACGTAGCGTGGGCAGGCCCCCCACAAGGTGGATCGATGACCTGGTGAAGGTCGCGGGAATCCGCTGGATGCGGGTGGCGCAAGACCGGTCGTCGTGGAGATCTTTGGGGGAGACCTATGTCCAGCAGTGGACGTCTTTCGGTTGAATGGATGGATGATGCTGGATGGTTTTAGTCTATCATAACTGAAGCTCAAAGTTTTTTTCTACTTTTTTTTTTTTTTTTTCGACCTGACTTACGCTGTTAGCCCCAGGGGCTTTGACAGCTTCACCGCACTTTTAACTTTTTTTCTACTTTGCACTATGGATCCTCTAGTAAAGGACTATCCAAAGTTTTGCCAATGATCCAAGGCAGGTCATGGCAGTAGTATTTATTTCATGGCAAAAAAATACCTGTATAATTTTTTAAACACTAAATGTATAGCCTTATGGCCACAATCACACAAGATGTTATGTGACTAAACCAAAGATGATGGACACGCTAAGTCTAGTCGAGGGACTGGCTCTCAAGTGCAACTGCCAGAACACGCCTATAAATATTTGTTGACAGATTTTGGTAGACGGTGGTAGGGTTTTTTCTAATGTCCGTCTGGAAACCTACCAACCGCAAGTTGAAAATCTGTGACCATATACTAAAAGTTATGATCAAGCAGTCGCACTTGAGAACCAGTCCAACCACAGGTTTAGCGTGTCCACCATTTTGGCCACGTCGTTATTTAACATCAGATGATATTGTAGCCATGACTGTAATACCTATAAACCAATTAAAAATAAAGTTACACCGACATATCCATCTCAGACACTCCAGGCTGGAGCAAAAGTGATAAAAATAATTTAGCCATGAAAAAAAAGGAGTAAAGTTATATTAAAGTCTTACAAACCATCACTGTAAGATATTATTTCATTATCATTGTTCGATATAGTCGCTAGTAACTGTTGTTCCATGGTGATCACAGTCATCCTGAAGGTGTTAGCTTCTCTAAGACGTGATACACAAGTCGAGCATATCAATGTTGTTAGGTCCTTGTGTTTTGACAGCTAAAAATATATGATTTTATAAGACGCCAAGGTTTTGAACGAGTACTTAGAATATAAAATACATCATCCTAATCTCCATCCTATCTTCAGATGCTGCAGCTGATTTGTCAGAAGAGTCCAAGTGGGTAAAATATTTAAATTTAAATCAATTATATATGTTTGAGCCGTTTGGGGTGCAAATAATGGGTTTGTGTGGTCTGAAGGCCTTGCTTAATGAAACTGTGTGGCATTTGTTCGAATCCATATGAGACCAAGAGCGGGTTTTTAATTTGCCCAAAAAATCAGCATTGCCATTCAATGCGGCACTGCTACCAGTATTTTGGGCACAGTGCCTAGTAGCCCCAAATTAGTTTATAAGTGCATATAATGTTATTATGATGTGTAGTTTAAAAGAATACACAATGTAAATGTAAAATTATAAACAGTGGCTTGCCTGTATTTATTCTATAAGGTGAAAAGGACTGTGTTGAAAAAGTGTTTATCAAGTGCATGTAAATTTATTTATACAACAGTTTGCCCATGCCTTTATTCATGTGGAATTAAAAATTATTTATTAACTAGCTTTTACCACAGCTCTGCTCAGTTAATATTGATTTTGTTAAATAGAACGATGCAATAAAAAGTTTCATGCAATATTTATTCCTCTCTTTAGCCAACTTCAAATAAGATTTTCATGTAAAAAGCAGCCTATCATTATCTCCGGAATCCCCTCTATCTCTGTAGCAAAAATCATCACAATCAATTCAGCAGTTTAGGTGTGAAAGCGTAACAAACATTTTCACATTTATAATGTTTGTAAGGATCTTTATTTCGTAAAACTGTAATTTTTTTCTAAAATAAAATAGCCTAAGATACATAAGCTATCTGTCAGGGAAAGTCCTTTCAAAATTAATCCAGCCATTAAGACAGATAAACTTAAAAGTAATATATTTTTTAATAAATGTACCCTATACACTTTCATATGCATACAGTAAAAAGCTATTATTTTTACATTACAAACAGACACTTCAATTTTATATATTTGTATACATTTTTTTCTTTAGTGCTGATAATTTCATTGTTGATTAATATGTATTCTTCTTTAAAAGTTACAATGAATTCCCAAATCTGTTTCATTATAATAGTATATTTAAGCTGTTGCATTTCAGTAGGTGATGCCTGAAGGACTAAAGTCAAGATAGCTTCTATCAATAGAGAATAGATGGAGTGTGAAAGCTGCTACTAGTTTCTAATAATATGGGTGTTTAAGTGTCACCAAAGCGATGATAATGCAATAATAGTGTTTAGGAAGGCCACTTCATGGGATGTGAATTCGAAACCAAACACCTATTATGAGCTTAAGAAGAGGATGTACTAAAATTAATTGTTTGATTGAATTGAAAAAGAAGCAATGATAGCTCTGTGGTAGTGTGTACGACTAGGCGTCAAGGGAAGTGAGTTCATATCCAACCATCTACCTGAGCTTAACCTTTCGGTGAAGGTAAACATTGTGAGGAAACCATAGCATGGTAGTAGGTCTTCTTCTAATGCCCGACTGGCTAGCTACCACCCATGAGTTGAAAATTTGTCACAAAATAGTGGTATGTTTCGGAGGTTGCACTTGAGAGCCAGCCACTCTGATAACGGCTATCAACGCACCTACGATACCCCTGGTGTTGTGCGTGTCTGTGGGCGGCGGTGATCACTTACTATCAGGTGACACTGTAGCTTGTTTACGCCCAATTCCATTAAAAAAAGTATTAGTAGTGTACACACATTAACTGGACGCAGGCCAAAGTTGACACACAAAGGTAACACACATTGAAAGGAGATATAACTATTATCTTGTCTCTTTCTAATGCTTTAAAATGTAAATACGTAAATCTCTTGGGCCGGAAATGTTAGTACTCTATCCGATTTCTTGTAGTTAAATAATAATTATTCGAAAACTATAAGCTTCTGTAGAAAATATTACTAGTATTTACTTCAAAGCCCTATTACTTACCTATACCAATTACAATTATAATGAAAATCGTGTGAATACGAATTTGAACCGAGAGTAAAATTCTAATAGTGTTTTGTCAAATAAAGCCGTGTACTTACGTATAAATTAAAACATTCAACGAAAATATCAAAAAAAACTTCTCGTATTCCATTGTGGTTATATTCTTTAGTTATGTCTCTGTGGTTGCCTTTTGCTGCACAGCAACGACATATACCATAATCTCTTATTATAATTTGTGCCTGTGACTCCATAATATTGATATCCTCTGTGCAATATACGTAAAAACGACTTACTCGAATTGCATTATTTTTCTATACCAAGTTTGACATTATTGACATTTGACATTTATAATATTTGTTTTGGGTAGGTATAATTTTATTATTTTTAATTTTTTATATGTAATTTGCATGTGTCGTTTGTGTCGTCTATTTGTTTAAGAATATCCTGGTTTGGATATAATATAAATAGAAAAACAAAAATTGTTTATATAAATGTTATCGTTTATGGTTCTACTTACGTGACGTTGGCAAAATTGTGTCTGCACACATGTGGCCATTAAATAAAAAAGAAGAAGAAGAGGAAGGTATAGTTTTTGCCTTTCAATTGAAAGAGAAAAAGACAAAGGTATCTAGATCATGCAGAGATTTCGGTTGTTAGATTTATAATAATAATAAGTTCAATATAACAGTTGCTAGTCTGTGAGCATTAATCTCTACATAACTGGCATTTCACTTTCCAAACAACAATTCAAAAATTTATGAGTTGTGAGAGGAAAAGTTTATTTATTTGTTTCAACACACCAGTCTTAGGAACTACAAGTAGGATTTTAAAATTTGTTTTTGCGTTATAAATCGTAGATATGAAAGAGGGCTATTTAACATCACGCTACCACCAATAAAGGCAGCGATGATAGCTCAGTAATAGTGTACGGACTCCGCGTCAAGGACGTGAGTTCGAAACCACTGGCAAACAACTTGAGCTTTCGATGAAGGAAACATTATAAGGACACCATAACATGGTGGTAGAGCTTTTCTAATGACCACCTGGAAAAATACTACCCTCAAGTTGAAAATCTGCCTCCAAATACCAATTGCAATGTTCCGGCAGATACACTTGAGAGCCAATCCCTCCACAGTCTTAGTGTGTTTACCAACTTGGGCCCTATCGTCACTTAAAATCAGGTAAGATTATGGCTACATATAGTTGAGAGGGAGATATAAGGTAGTGAAGATAGAATGAGAGAGAGAGTTACGTTTCTTACACTACTGTAAGTGTAAGAGAAAGAGGTGCGAGCACAGTATTTCTGTCTCTCATAGCCAGAAAAGATTTACTTCAGTCGTGGGTCTAAAGCACACTCGTTTTTTTTAAATGAATAATTATAGTAGTCTATAGTAAAAGGTGTTTTTTGTAAAAATTAAGACACTGTACACGATAGTATATACGACAATCTTGAACAAAATATCTTATTGCTTATAACTCAATTCAGTTACTCCATGACCAATTAAACTATAATTTTGCTGATAGGTGACAAAGCAAAAGTTAGTTGGATATTTTTTACGATTTTAACATGAATTTCGGCCCTATACATTCTATTTGCTGGCAGTTATTATACATATATCTATAATAATTAATTTTCATGGTATATAGAGGACTTATATAACCAATTAAGGCAGATATTGTGTTTTATTTGGGTTTAACGTCTATCGAGTAGATCTAGAACTTTTCTAGTATTAATATAAATTTTAGGCTAAATGTATAGTCTGTGACTGTACACTCTGTAATATAATCTGCAGCAGTTTTGTTTTTTATTTACAAATATGTCACGAAGTATATGTAATCTACGAACAATTAAATTTTTAACCCGATTGTTTTTGTGAATGAAACCAATGGACGAGATAAACATTAATAGCTGGATATCACAGCCTGATGTGTGTAGATGTTGTTTATCGTCATGCGGTTCGTGGGACTTAACGGCTTCATACATAACCGAGGCTGGGAACAAAGAAGTCTTCACTGAAATGCTACAAGATTGTTATGGAATATCTGTGAGTGTTATTTATAGCAAGAAGTTTTACTCGTAAATACTGTCAATTTAATTAATTTATAAATTAAATTTGTATTTGTAATTTACAAAATATTGTAATCACAAAATCTAAAATATATTTTTTGATATTTGTATTTCGAAACCTATGAATTTCAGTTGAAAAGGTCGACGTTTTGTTTTTACCAATTATAAAACTGCCATTCGCAGTAATTGTTAATATTAAAATAAACATAAAAACTATTTTAATATTAAATTGTATAGGTTTAAATTTAATTCGTTTTTCAATTGTCGCGGAATTATATAATGCTGTCACTATAATTGGAGTTTCTTAGAGAGAAAAAAAAAACTATTTTACAATGTTGTCTGTCACAAATTCGCTTTCTTGTATGTCTGTAAAGGTGGAATTTTGTAATTCATTTTAAACTGACATCCTGATGAGCTAGATACTTGAAATTTGGACTATAGCTCAGACTTGGATGTCAATGCCTGATAATGTGAAAAAAAACATTTTTTTTTAAATAATATTTTTATTTGTATATAAATTATGACTTACTATTCCATTAACTATATACTTGAATATACCTCATATATAAATAACCCTAAAAAGCAGAAAAATATAAGAAAAACAATTTAAAATAATGTACAATGTTGTTATAAAGGACACATTCACTACATAACTATAGACATGGGTTCCATGTTTTTAATTTTCAAGTTTTTTGATTCTACTTTTTGGACTAATTTAAATACATTGTATATGACATTTTTTTTCTGTTGTTATTTTTATGTATATATTTTTTTATGTAATAGCAGGCAAACACGAGAGTATGTCACCTGATGGTAAGTGATCACCGCTGCCCATGGACACACACACACCAGGGTATTCACAGGTATGTTGCCATCCTTTCTTTTGGAGGGATTATATTTCTTTCCATAGGGAAATAATAAATCATTGCTTTCCAGTTAACCTGCTTGAAGGAGTGGGGACCAAGCAGGCTGGTTTGTGGACTGTGTTTGAGCCATCTACGAGAAGCATGTGCATTTAAAAAGCAAGTTCTGAATGCTGAGAGATTGTTTATAGATTACTGTTCTAGTAAAAAAGGTATGGTTGTTTGTGATATATGTACTTATAGATATATAGGTAATTGAAAACATATTTTCAACTTGTCTGTCATAGTCAGCCAGGCAGCTATAAAAGTTTCAATATGTTCCTTCACTGAAAGCTCAGCCTTGTTCAGGCCCCTTTGCCCCACTTACCTTGAGTATTTGCCCAGAACATTGCGATCTATAGGGGACTCCATTTCCTTCTAGAACACTAAACAATCAATATTTAGTACTGAAAAACATACTAATTAAAACAATATATCAAATTATTACATTCATTTTACATGCATTTTAAAATATCTATTAAATTCAAAAGTAAATTATTTTTCCCATCTAAAGAAGGGTCCATCTTTAATCAGCTGTTATATAATTAATGTTTTATATAATAATGAAATTGTTTGTAAGGAAATAACAATAAATCTAGAACCTCTCTTATCTTCTATCTTTGGATATTTTAAGAAAATAGTGCCCTGTGTGTGCCTAGTTTTGCCCTGGTGCGTTTTAGTAGGTAGTGTTGGCTGATTACCACTCAATAACTCACCATATGATAAAAATAGCTAACTAAAGCTATTTTTAATGCCTAATAAATCATGCTTACCTAAAAAAAGTGCAGACCTAGAGTCCGCAGATTGTGTATATAACAATAATAATATTAAAAAAAAATCTGTCCATATGCCTCTAACGCCTTTGACTTGAGCCAGGGTAATGCATTTGGGTGTGGGATGAGAAAGTCCGTTATCATTGGGATTTTGAACACTGTTAATAAGAAAAAACCTCGAATAGATGAAAGTGCATGCATGGTGGTAGCGCTTTTTCTGATGCCCGCCTGGCTAGCTATCACACTCAAGTTGAAAATCTGCTACCAAATACCAGTAGGTGTGTTCCGGCAGTTGCACTTGAGAGCCAGTTCCTACCAACTACCAACTAGTTTCTACCAACTTGGGCCGTATCATCACTTAAGATCAGGTGAGATTATGGCCTTAACGCTAACCCTTAACTATAAAAAAAAACGACCCTGGGCTTATTGCAGGGATTAAAACTCATGCTTGTTAACAGAGTCTGTAGTCTCTACCACTGAGCAATACAATGTTTTTGGTTCTAATGGTCATCTGTCCATGCCCATAAGTTTTGACATGACTGAGAGCCGTATATAGTGTATATTTTGCTTACACAGTGGAACCTTTACAACTCGAACCTCGTTAAGTCGTAATCCTCAGTAAGTCGAAAAAAAATGCTATTCCCTTCCGCCGGAGCCTTAATTAGACGCGACCTCTAATTATATATGGGCTTTTAAACTCGCACTAAATGTTATTTTCCTGCGAGATATTGATAATACATATATATCTGTAACTCGAATTTAAAAAAGTAGATTCCGTAAGTCATAGTCTATAAAAATGAATGTCTATTACCCTCGGTCATCGCATCACGCGTGAACGGATGGAACAATTTCGATAATTTTTTTTTTTGCGTTAATTACTGTCAGGAGAAGGTTCCTATGAATGAACAGATTAAGGAAATTGAGTAAAACATTAGAAAATTAATAAAAACTTAACGGCAATATTATTTTACATAACTGTCAGTTTTCATAGAGCATTTTTTTTTTTTTATATGATTTATACCAATTCGAATTCAATATTCATAGTTAAGACAGGACAACGTCTGTCGGGTCAGTTAGTATGTAATACAATTCGATACATATCATCATATACTTAGAAATCGCGCGTTTCTTAGCCGAAATTTTTGCAATTAAATTCTCTTATTTCTAGAACTCCTTGCTGAGTCATCAATAAACTCATTGACTCTAAATTTCTAGGACTTAATTTTTATATTTTTCAGATATTGTCGATGTGCAAATTAAGACTGAAATAGAATCGACAGGCGACAGACAGAGCCCATTGCTCTTTACAGATGGTTTGGAAGACCATGGTAATTTATTTTGAATAATGTTAATTTTAAGAAGCGTAGAGAATTTGGTATTAATGGGAAAGCGTTCCAAAAACCGTGGTGGAAGGTATAGAGTCTGCAGGTTTTTGGACAGTATGAATCTGACGTAACCCATGCTGAAGGGATGATAGCCCTACCACCGTGCTATGGTTTCCTCACAATGTTTTCCTTCACCGAAAGCTCAAGCTCGTTGGTGTTAGGGCTTTTTCTGACCCAACTGACTAGCTACCACCGTCTAGTTAAACATCTGCAGTCAAATACCTACTGGTGTAGTAAAAAAACTTTTAAAAATACATACTAATGGGTCTAGTCATTTTACCACAGACAAAATCTGTCAGGTATAGGTATCAACCGTTAGATTTTCAACTTAAGGGTGATAAAATAAAATCCCTACCGGCTGGTATCCTATCACAATGCGACTAAAGCGATGATAGCTCAGTGGTAGTGTGCACGACTTCGCGTCAAGGGACGTGGGTTCGAACCCAAGCACCTACAATGAGCTTGAGCTTTCGGTGAAGGAAAACATCGTGAGGAAACCATAGCATGGTGGTAGGGCTTTTTCCAATGCCCGCCTGGGTAGCTACCACCCTCAAGTTGTGAACCTGCCGCCAAATACCAATAGGTGTGTTCCGGCAGCAGCACTTGAGAGCCAGTTCCTCCACAGGTTTAGCGTGTCTACCAACTTGGGCCGTATCGTCACTTAAGATCAGGTGAAATTATGGCCATAACGCTAAACCTTAAGTATAAAAAAAAAAAAAAAAAAAATGATTTCTTTCACCGAAAGCTCAAGCTCATTGCAGAGGTTCCAACTGGCTTCCATTGAGTTGTCAGCTAATTTTCAAATTAGGTCATCAGGCAAACCTATAAATACTGACTATTGGATCACAGATTTTTTTTTTTATTTGGTTAATAAATGCTACACCCTTATGAAGCCAGTTAAAAGTTTAAATTAGAAATGATTTCATCCACAGATGACAACATAAAAGATGTAGTCGATTCATATAAATCAGATGTTAAAATGCAAGTTGATACAAATGAATCCGCAACGCAAAGGAGACGGAAGAATCATTTGAAAGTTAAGAAGAAGCGGAGAGTGGTGAATGTGGATGAGGTGGATTCGGACACTCCGATATCGGTTTTAATGAGGAGGAATGTCAGTGACCTTGGAGTCAGTGCTGCTTTGGAAGAAAATGAGACTGAAAAGTTGGAAGGGTGCGGTAGTGAGATAAAGCAGGGTCAAGTTTACATGCAAGGTAAGTTTTTAAAATGTTATTGTTTATTTATTAATAAAACTTTAAATACATATATATATATATAGATATATATATATATTTAATAATTATATAGTATATATCTGTCTCTTATGGTTTTTATTATAATTTTATTTTGATTTTAAGAAAACAGAAAGATTGACTATTTATATATATTTTTTTAATATTTATATTTATTAATGCACTGATTGGTTATAGGATGAACAAATTTAGGCTACTTTCGTTGAATCGTTAGCATGAGATTTGTTATTTGAATAAAGCTCAGTTATAGTGTGTAAAACTTCATGTCAAGGGACGTGAATTCGAATCCACTTACAATGAGCTGAAGGAACACATCTTGAGGAAACCATAGCATGGTGGTAGAGCTTTTTCTGATGCCCACCTCGCTAGCTACCATCCTTAAGTTGAAAATGTGCCGCCTAATATCAATAGGTTTGTTCCGGTAGTGGCACTTGAGAGTAAGTCCCTCCACTAGGCTTAGCGTGTCCACCATCTTGGGCCGCATCGTCACTTAAGATCAGGTGTGATTGTGGTTATAACACTAAACGTATAGACTTCATTTATATTTAAAGATGAATATTTATAAACAAAAAAATACTATTTATTTCTAACTAAAATTTGATATTCATTACCGGCTGTTATATTGCATATATGGAACAACGTTATAATTATGTGTGTTATTAAAGTTTATAAATATTAAATTTTTAGGTAGGCTCTCGTATCCATCGGCAAATACCGTCAAACTAGTATCAGAACGTAAACGTGTCATGTTAACATGCGACACCGTACTCAGAGAAACAACAGCGTGTCCGTTCAGACACCACAAAAGCTGGTTCCGGTGTTTCTTCTGCGTCGAAGACTTCATGGACATAAATCAGCTGAGGCAGCACACCTCGGACGCTCACTCCGACATCGACAGCGAGCTGAAGACGATAAAGCGTTACCCGCGTACGTTGCAAATCGAAATTTCGAATTTGGAATGCCGCCATTGCGGTTTGACATTGACAGATGTCAAATCGTTGCGCCGCCATTTTGCGGACGCGCACGCGAAGGTCGTATACACGGAATGCATTGCCGATTATAAAGTGAACACGAGCCCTTACACGTGCCATTTGTGCGGTAAACGGTACCACGTGTTTAGGACGTTGACGACGCACTTGAACGAGCATTACGCGAACTGCGTATGCGACGTTTGCGGGAAATCGTTTCTGAACTCGAAACGTTTGAAGGTGCACAAGAGAACGCACGAGGACGGTCATTACCCGTGCTCGGAGTGCGGGAAAGTGTTAAAAACGAGAACGTCCAAAGCGAACCACATGGAGAGCGTCCACTCGAAGCGTGTCATCAAGTGCCAGATATGTTTCAAACCGATGAAGCATTACAACCACCGTATCAAACACATGTCCGAGGATCACGGGATCACGCATAAGTTCGAATGCCCGTTTTGCTCGAGAGAGTATAACATAAGGCATTACTTAGCGACGCATATCAGGCAGACGCATGGGCATAAGGATAAAAAATGCTCGGACTGCGGTATGGCGTTTATAACCAACCACGGTCTAAAGAAGCACATGCTTAAGCACACAGGGATCAAAGCGTTCACTTGCGACGTTTGTTCTAAGTCGTACGCCAGGAGTTACACTCTGCGGGAACATATGAAGGCGCATGAAAGCGATAGGAGGATTTTGGGACCAGCTTAACGCAAAAAACAAATTTGATTCCCTCTTCATATAATCAAATACATATACTCATATTATTTGTGTGTGTTTTTTTTTTACCTGACTATTGCTGTTATCCTAAGGGGCCGTTCAAGTATTACATAAAGCAATTTTTTAGGATTTTTGCGACTCCCCCCCCCCCCCCCCATGTAACGCGCCGTAACGTTTTTCTTTCCCCCCTCCTCAAACTTTACGTAACACCCAAGTGAGTAAATAAAATATAAAATACGTAAAATTCATAGTTTAGATTTTTCTGCTAATAAACTCTTAAAATGAAATAGCTTATTTATCCTAACCTTTGGCAGTGCGATTAGTAATAGTCGTGGGATTCTCCGTAAGACATAAACAAAAACAGTTGCGAATTTAGGAAATTTTTTATTTCTTGTTTCTCTATGTATATAATAAAAAAAATGTTACGTAACGCTTTTTCGCATCCCCCTCTTGTACTTGTGACGCCCCCCCCCCCTCCGCCCCCCAAATTGCGTTACGTAACACTGGTACGGCTCTTAAGCGGCTTTGAAACTTTACAAGCTCTGTACCGTACAATCCACTCGACCGATTTCCTTGCCTCCTCAATGTTTAACTAAAGGCCTACTTCATTAGGTCAGTCTTTACCATTCCTTATTTTATTCTTTACGGCAGCAACCCATACCAAGGGCCGGCCACTATGGCACTTTTGCGCCCGCTGCCTCGGGGCTGAGTGCTCTCAGTATTCGCCCCAAGAAGTCCTGCCAAGCTGTGAAAGCCAAGCTCATCTCGAAAAAAAAACTTTAACTGCTTTACTGGGACTCGTGGGACGAGTGGGGAATGTAATCAGCCTGAAAGCAATTAGTATAATGGTGGCAAAGTAACCGAACCACGGTTAGAACAGTTACTGTTTCAGCTAAGTGTCTCCAGCGATTGCAAGAAAACACGGTGTAGTGTAAATGTCTTTCGAACCACCAGCTTTACGCAATTCGAAAATAAAATTTCTATATGATAATGATTTCTTAGGTTTACGCGAATATTATTCATTGAAATAAAACTAATTTAAACGGATTTTATCGCGGTTATTTATTAAATTTTGATCCCGACGTTTCGAAAGCTTTTCAGCCTTCGTGGTCACGGGGCGGACTGAGGTGTAGGTTGTCCAGAAAAGTTTATGTTACTGTGTCTACCTTCAATTTAATTTTTAATATTTATAGTGTTCCGATCTACGCAGAAAGAGCTCACAGTGTCTTGAGGTCTGGCAATTGGTCTTTTGGGTTCCGATTTAATTAAATGTATAATTGGATCCCAGGCTTGTGCTAGCTTCCAACCATCTTCTCTATTGAAATTTGGATGTTTTTTAATTTCAATAGCCTCACGAATCATCCTAGGTAGGAATCGGTGTTCTTTGGCAAGGATTTGTGGCTTGTCGAATCGAAGATAATGTTTGGAGCCTTCTTCTGAATGTTCAGCAACTGCAGACTTCGTAGAGCGTCGGTGTTTAACATCAGCTATATGTTCTTTTACGCGGGTCCCTATATTTCTTTTAGTTTGTCCGATATAGGAGAGGCCACAGTCACATTCGATTTAGTATACGCCCTGTTCTTGTAGAGGTATATGACACTTGACAGGTGGTAAAAATTGACTAATCTTCTTGGGCGGCTTGAAGTAAGTTTTAATTGAAGCACGCTTCAGCACATAGCCAATCTTGTCTGTGACCCCTCTTACAGAAGGTAGCACAACAGGTACACGTTCTACTGTGGCTGGATTCACTCGGTTTCCGTGACGGCGGCGTGGAATTTGGAGCTTGTTATCACGCAGTACTTGCTTGACATGTCGCAGCTCAGCAGCCAGATGTTCCTCGTCACAGATTCCTGGTGCTCTCTGAAACAAAGATTTACCCACGGTAGCTAACTGTTTCGGATGGTGGTGTGAATGGTGAAACCAGCCACAGTAGAACGTGTACCTGTTGTGCTACCTTTTGTAAGAGGGGTCACAGACAAGATTGGCTATGTGCTGAAGCGTGCTTCAATGAAAACTTACTTCAAGCCGCCCAAGAAGATTAGTCAATTTTTACCACCTGTCAAGTGTCATATACCTCTACAAGAACAGGGCGTATACAAAATCGAATGTGACTGTGGCCTCTCCTATATCGGACAAACTAAAAGAAATATAGGTACCCGCGTAAAAGAACATATAGCTGATGTTAAACACCGACGCTCTACAAAGTCTGCAGTTGCTGAACATTCAGAAGAAGGCTCCAAACATTATCTTCGATTCGACAAGCCACAAATCCTTGCCAAAGAACACCGATTCCTACCTAGGATGATTCGTGAGGCTATTGAAATTAAAAAACATCCAAATTTCAATAGAGAAGATGGTTGGAAGCTAGCACAAGCCTGGGATCCAATTATACATTTAATTAAATCGGAACTCAAAACACCAATTGCCAGACCTCAAGACACTGTGAGCTCTTTCTGCGTAGATCGGAACACTATAAATATTAAAAATTAAATTGAAGGTAGACACAGTAACATAAACTTTTCTGGACAACCTACACCTCAGTCCGCCCCGTGACCACGAAGGCTGAAAAGCTTTCGAAACGTCGGGATCAAAATTTAATAAATAACCGCGATAAAATCCGTTTAAATTAGTTTTATTTCAATTCTATATGATAAGTTAAAGGGGCAGCCTATCTTAAATGTTTTCCCTTCTTATTACAATAATCACTTGAATATTCCCCGAAGATTGGATGAAATCTTATACTTCTGGATATTTGTAATAAAAGTTTTTTTCACATAATAAAACACTTTTTTCTTTCATTCATCTACTTATCATTTAATCGAAATTGCCCTGAACACGAAAGTTTGTCCAATTTCACTGTTCTTGCTTCACCTTAAACAGACAGTTGTAGAATGATTACATATTTGGGTCTATTTACTTTATTGTTGGCAACACTATAAACAGACAGACAATGAAGCTTTGTATCTATGGTCACGAATCTATACAATTGTTAGAAAGAGGAAAGATTTGTATTTTTGTTTGTAACGTATAAACTCAAGTACTACTGAACCGCTATCAAAAATTCTTTCACCAGTAGATTGCTATATTAGTCCTGAGTAACATAGAATATATAATATTTTTAAATGATTAAATAAAATTTTAATTCCACGCGAACAGAGTCGCGGACTCAGCTCGTAAATAATAATAAAAATCGACGAAATCGAATTCAATGGCGTTGACGTTGCGCCGAAGTGCTTTAGATTCAAGTCCCACGAACGGCAAATATTTTAGTGATCCACAGATTGTTCTGAATATCAGTGATACTTCGTGTCCGTTGCTTATAGGATTATTCACACTTGACGTTGGCTAAAGTGCTACAGGCAGATGTCATAATAGAAAAAAAATAGTTAGCTGTCAGGTACGCCCGATATATGTGAAATAAAAATTAAATTATTTTCTTATTACTTACATTACAATATGGAACACACAGAGAAACAATAAAATATATGATATACTATACTCTCAATGGACTATAGTGCGTAATGTAAGGAACATGACAGATTTAGAAATCGTCTTACCGTTTCGTCACGGCAAGCACTCGTAGGCTTGCCAATAGATGTTTTGTATTAAAAGTAGATTGAAGCTATCTTATCTAATAAAAACTTCAGTTCATTTTCATTCATCATTCAGTTTCATGTATGTTATGGTGGAAGTAAGGAAAACCGTCTTGTATGGGGGATTAGTTGAAAAAGTGTCCACTTGTAAACAGCAAATTATTGTTCGAACACTCACCGAAATAACACTAATGTAGGAAGTGGAATTTAGCACTTATAAACAGAATGAAGTGTGCTGGTGTGAATAAACTTTTTTCAACACGCGATTTCCTAAATGATTAAGAACTTGTTACAATTTTATTTTTATTTTTTTAATTTTCGATAATTATTTAATACTATTTTCTATTTGCTATTTACAAATAATTTGGGGTACTTAAAAATATTGTGTAATTTTATTCTATATTCATGTCTATATATTATAATAATTTAAAAAAAGCACTGTAGCTAAGCGCGAATTTTTCTTTCCTTTTTTAATTTAGTATTCTACTCTAATAACTTGTGGCGCTCTTTTTAAAATTCTTGCAATTGCTACTACAGCGTTACCTTCATTTGCTCCCTTTCAACGGACATTTTTTTACTTCTACCCTCCATAATGTATGTATAGTCCACGCCACCACTAAAGTCCTGTACCAAACTCTGGAACTAAATGTGATACCGCCGCCATTTTTGTAGTATGACAAGAGTGTATGTAGAGAGCTTTGTCCATGGAGTTTGTTTCATTAAAATCAGATTGATATTGGATCATAAACTTAAAAAATGAAGCTTCTATTGTTGTACCAAAATAACGTGTTTTATTTTATTTGTAAAAAATATTTAATTATAAATGTAATTAGAGGGCTATAACACCCTCAACTGGTAACTCTGACTAGTAAAAGTGCAGTAAGATAATAATAAACCTCAATTAGTGACCCCAAAAAAGTCTGGTTAGACAAGAATATTTACAATGATGCTGAAAACTATTAGTATGAATTTTAAAATTATTTCGATTTAGCATATCGTATACCTACTTTGTGGACGATGGATTTTCTAATTGTATATTCTGTGCATACAGGGCAAAGTCCAGCGTTTATATAAGAGATGGAACTTGAGTAGATTTTTGCGACTCGAGCTGCTTGAGTAATTTTACTACATCATATCATTCGAGTTGTACTTCACTCAAATACGAGTTTCACTAATTCATTCGAGTAAAAACGGCTGGAGTCGCATCACTAGTTTAATTATTTATCGTTGTATTCTGTGGTTTATATTGTTTTGATTTTTTTTCTCCGTACAAGACAATAAAAGAGAAGTTTACGTACCTATAATATAATATTCTAAACTATACAATAAATTATGGATGTTACAAAAACAGAGTTTAATGGAAATATGTAAGGAGGTTTAAATTGAGAAACTAATAAAGTTTTCTGTAGCTTTATTAAAAAAATAGTTATACTGTAAGTGCTATTTTTGTTTCAGCGAAGAACCATCGATTGACGGAGATAGATGCCTTGGCATTTGCTGTTGTTGCCTCGAAACAGCTTGTAAAAGTGTATGGTCGAAGTATATATGGATGGGAAGCCCCGAGGTATACAATGATATGTTGCAAGAGTGCTTCGGGTTGGGAGTATGTTTTTTTTTTAATTTCCATGTTTAGTCCATAGTTATATGTGATGAGTGAGAAATTCATAATAAAATAAGTTAGTAATAAATAAGTAAGTCACTAAAATATGTTTATTATAAATTTATGGAAGTTTATCTAAAATTCGGTTTCACCACAGATTGAGACCCAAGGCAAAGGTTCGTTTTCATTTTGGTTTCGGTTAAAAATCCTGTTTTGGTGGGGCACTAAATTATTGTATTGATTAAATTCTAAAATTATTGTTGTTAAATAATCACAAAATAATCATCTGTCATTTTTCAGATGACTCAAGAAGGGAACATTAGTAAATACATATGTGAACTTTGCATCACAATGCTGAGGACTGCTTTATACTTCCGTAGGCAAGTGGTCAGATGTCATGCAGAGACAGTCAGGCTGATTGCAAGTGAGGTCTACTTTATTTATACCTTGGTTTGTTTAAGAACATAAATATAGTTATCATACCAGTTATAATTTACAAGAATTTACTGTTCTTCAATATTACATAGAAAAATATTAATATAAGTGTCAGGTGTGACTTACATAAACCATCTTATTGAAGATTCTACCACATGTGGGACATGTGGGTGCACCGTTTATACAATGGTAACTGGTAGCCACTTCAGGTCAGGCTATAGTCAAATCAAATCAAAAATCCTTATTCGATTTAGACCCTACGAAGGTGCTTATGAATGTACCGCCGGTTCACAGAGTAATGCAGTCATCAAGAAGAACCGGCAAGAAACACGATCTGTATGTTTATATCTTTTTTAGGTCCATTTTTTTGTATAATAGTTGAATGTGAATATTTACAGTATTTCTTAGTGGATGTACAGAGAGGAGTGTCAGTTCCAGACATTACAATCACTCACATATTGATCCACCCAATAATAGCCTTTTGACATCAATGTGCTTTGAGACTTTATTGTAAAACCTAACACTATTACATAAAAAATTGTTACTGGTGTTACTGAGTCTTAAATAGAGGGTGACCAATTTGTCACAATTTTTAGTACTTTGATATGATGTTTTTAATCATGAATGTTCTTGAATGCACTCTACAGTGCTGTAATAGAGTTATTATTTACTTGACTCAGGCAAAGCTGCAAAACGTTCAGCCAGTTAGTAACATATAATACCAGTTCTGTAGCTTAAACCTGACTCATTATTGCAAATAAAGGTATGCATTATGAAATTTGCCCAACTTTTTTTTACATAATTACTAAAGCAAAGAAGAAACTTTATAACGAATATGAACAAATTTTTAGGGTGCACTGTTAAAATGTGGTGGAATTAAGAGATTATGTATATAGGAAAAAGGTTTTAGTATTATATTCTTTAACTTTATAAGTAATTTCTTCTATCTTATTGGTTGAATTTTGGTTCTGTTCCAGCTACTGACGAGGTTATACCAGAATCAGTCTACGTTCAAAAGGTGAAGGAGGAGAAATTATCTGAAGAAATATTTGACAACTATTTTCAAGATGAAGGTATACTTTAACCATAATCTATTATTATTTTCAAATTATAAAACTGTAACTATGGCAATACTGTATGTTCAGTGTTTTTTTAAAATCATACTGGAGTGTATCTTTGTCTATGACATAAAGAAAAAAATCCGTTACAGACTCCGTTTTGCAAACAGGGGATGTGGCAGGGTTCACTGGTTGACAAGCACTGGTAAATCCAATGACAAATGAGACCATTTAGAAACATGAACCCCCATATTGTTAAAGAAGAACAGCTTTTACACTTCTAATCATAAGGTGATAAACATGCTAAGGCTGCTCTGTATGGCAGTTATGATCTTCCTGCCAGAGAAAAGAAAGTCTGGGTGCAGTCTGTAGTCTCTGGCAACATGGCAGTTTGAAGTGCCATCTATGAGTAACTACATGTCCCTCTTACCTTGGCCTGAACCCGGATAATGCGTTTGCACGTTACGATGAGGAAATCCTTAAAGAATATGATTTTAAACGCCACGTTAAAGGTGGTCATGTTTTATTATCCCATTACTGCAGTTGCACTTGAAAGATGCTTCTCAGACATTTAATCTTATAATACTTGTGTTCCACATATAGACTTGAAGACCAGTTCCATTGACATCACTACAGAAGAAACGGAGAAGTCTTGTGACAATGATACAGTCAAATTAGGTGAGTTCTACGAAATGAAAAAATGCAAAGTAATAAAAATATTATTTACATTCGAACCATGACAGCTCAGGTGGTGGACGCGAAGCATCAAGGGGCGTTAGTTCGAAATCTTTTTTGATCTCACCTGATCTTAAGTGACGATACGGCCCAAGTTGGTAGACACGCTAAACATTTAGAGGAACTGGCTCTCAAGTGCAACTGCCGGAACACACCTATTGGTATTTGGCGGCAAGTTTTCAACTTGAGGGTGGTAGCTAGCCAGGCGGGCATCAGAAAAAGCCCTACCACCATGCTATGTTTTCCTCACGATGTTTTCCTTCACCGAAAGCTCAAGCTCATTGTAGATAGATGGATTCGAACTCACGTCCCTTGACACGAAGTCGTACACACTACCACTGAGCTATCATCGCTTCTACGATGAGCTTGAGGTCCCGGTGAAGGAGAACACTGTGTAAGCATGGTGTTACGGCTTTTTCTCATGCCCGCTTGTCTAGCTACTACCTTCAAGTTGAAAATGTACTGCCGAATAACTATATGTATGTTGTATATATATATATATATATTTGACAATCCCAACTCTCTCTCTCTCTCTTAGTCTTTTGAGAGACAAATGACAATATTGACTTCCCCTGACAATAATTAACACAACAGAAAAAGAATTAGCGAAATTGTCCCATCCGTTCACGCGTGATGCGATGACCGAGGGAAATAGAGATTCATTTTTATATATGGACCGTTTATTTTGAAAATGGTGTGAGTCCATTTTTGAGAAAAATGAGCTAACACGTAATTCATGCTTAATTTAATGTAATTTTTTTACATATGACTAGTCCGTGTTTAATTTCTCAAATAAAACCCATGTTTTGTACAAGTTAAAATCGGTCGGCAAATGAAATTGCATTATCAACAAATACAGTAGTAACCTTTAATTTTCTCGAAACAAAAGAAAATGGACTTACACCACTTTCAAAATAAACGATCCATATATTTATAGAATGAGCCCCATTTTAATAATAATTTTCAGCGATGCAAAAAAGGACGAAGGAAAGCAACAGACGCAGGAATTACATAAAAACTAGACGAAATATTTGTCTGATTCTGGAACATTCCACCCTCACACCGTTCCGATCTAACAGGGGTTACTTCAATTGTTTCTATTGTAGCAAACAACACGCCGTGTTCGATGAGTTAAAATCGCACATGACCGATGAACACGCGGATATTAATACTAAACAGATAATGAAATGCATTCTGAGGCCGGACGTTGTTAAAGCGGACTGTAGCAATGTTAGTTGTAAAATGTGTTGGTCGAGATTCGCCAACGTCGAAGAATTGATACAACACTTAAACGGTGTGCATGACGTCCTGTTTAATTATGAGGGTAGCTTAAAACCGAATGACTGCATCTTACCTTATAACTTGAGCGATGGGAGGTACCGCTGCAGCGTTTGCGGTAAAGAGTTCCTCTTCTTCAAGACCTTGTCCAAACATATGAACGATCATAACGCGAATTACATTTGCGAGGAGTGTGGGATGTGTTTCTCGCTACCGGAGAGGTTGAGGGCGCATAAACGAAGGCACGCGGACATATCCGCCATTGAATGCGATCAATGCGGAAAAGTCTGCGCTTCGAACATAATCTTGAAAAGTCACATACGTTACAACCATAGCAAAGTTGTCTACGTGTGTTCGATATGCAACGAGACGTATAGATCGTTCAAAGAACGTTTGAAACACATGGAGATCGTTCACGGGAGGAAACTTAATTTGAGTTGCGAGTTTTGCGCGAAATGTTTCAAAACCCCGTGCAGTTTGAACGTTCATGTGAAGAACGAGCATTTGAATACGGCCAATGGTGGCAAATTTTCGTGTCAGATTTGCCGAATGACGTTCAAGTCTCGGTCTGCATTGAATTGTCACGCGGTCGTGCATACGGGCGAGAGGAATTTCGAATGTGAACTCTGTCACAAGAGGTACGGAAGGTCGAGGACTTTGCGTGAACACCTGAAGATACATAGGAACGATAAGAGGTGGTCGTGCGCCAAATGCAGGCAGGCGTTCGTTCAGAAATGCAGTCTGCGAAACCACATCAGAGTACATCACAGTAATCAGGATGCTGATCTCTTGATTCTTTATAAGAAGAAGGCGTTAGTGAAAAGTTAAAAATCAAATTAAAAGAATGTAAGGGACAAGTTACAGTGATCAAACGAGGTAGTAAGGATCTAAACCCGATTGGGTTGAGATAATTATGGACGTTGTGAGTACCTCGGCTCAGTGATTCTTTTCTGGGTTATCATGCTTCAAGGCTTAGCCGGTGAACACCCAATTTTGAAGCGATGATGACTCAGTTGGTAGTTAGCACGGACACCGCGTCCAATGCACATGAATTGAATCTACCCACAATGAATCTGAGCGTTCGGTGAAGGAAAATATTGTGAAGGAACCAGAGCATGGTTGTAGGGCTTTTTCTGATGACCAGCTACGTAGCTATCACGCTTAAGGTTTAATACTTTTTTACAGGTAAGGTTTAGCGTTACGGCCTTAATCTCACCTGTTCTTAAGTGACGATACGGCCCAAGATGGTAGACACGCTAAACCTGTGTAGGGGCTGGCTCTCAAGTGCAGCTGCCGGAACACACCTATTGGTATTTGGCGGTAGATTTTCAACTTCCGCCAGATACCTATAGGTGTGTTCCCGGAGTTGTACTTGAGAGCCAGCCCCTACACTAGGTATGTCCACATTCTTGGGTCACATCGTCACGTAACATCAGGTGGGATTGTGGCATTAACGCTAAACTTATAGAGAATTGCTAACGCATTGCTTACGTCTTGGAGACTGTCGTTGCTTTCATTGCACTACGATTACTATTCGGTGCAGTTCGGTCATATATAGATATTTTGAAGCGATGATAGCACAGTGGTAGTGTGTACGACTTCGCGTCAAGGGACGTGAGTTCGAATCCAACCACATACAATGAGCTTGAGCTTTCGGTGAAGGGAAACATCGTGAGGAAACTATAGCATTGTGGTAGGGCTTTTTCTAATGCCCACCTGACTAGCTACCACCCTCAAGTTGAAAATCTGCCGCTAAATACCAATAGGTGTGTTCCCGCAGCTGCACTTGAGAGCCAGTTCCTCTACAGGCTTAGCGTGTCTACCAACTTGGGCCGTATCGTCACTTAAGATCAGGTGAGATTGTGGCCATTACGCTAAGCCTTTAATATATAAAAAAATCGGATATAAAAATGTGTAAGGTCATACGACAGAAGTGAAAACTTGATGCGACATGCTCTCTCATCTCAAATGTGTTGACTATCTCTCTCTCTCTCTCTCTCTTAGTCGACTCGAGCCGATGTTCCCCGAACAGGCTTTATAGTTCAGTCTTATTTAATACCCATTAAGTAAAGTTTACGAGAGTTATCCCTACGAAAGATTAACTACGTAAGGATAATCCTTACTAATATTATAAATGCAGAATTGATTTCGTTTGTTTGTTTCGCTTTCACGCCTAATCCGCTGAAGCGATTGTGATGAATTTTGGTATAGAGATAGATGACACCTTGGAAAATGAAATAACTTATTAGAAGTATGGTGAAGAGAGAGAGAGAGACCATTGAATACAGAGAAGATGAATAATTGAAATATAGCGTTTCCACCATTTGGGGCCTCAACATTAGTTAACATCAGATGAGGTTGTGGCCATAATGCTAAAACTTGTAAGGTATTACAGATATATTCTACCAATCTATGTGATATTTATATACTTGGATATAAAAATTACATAATACATGATGAATATAAAATATCTTTATTATTTATTTATCCCGTTTAACATTGGACGAGCTATTACTTACACCGACGCTTTTCTACGTCTCCACGGAAGTATATTCCATAAAACTGTTTTATATTGTATAAATTAGCGACGGTTTATATTTTAACACATTTCATGTCTTAAAATTTAATTATCGTACCGTGCGCATTTTCGCAAACTGCGTTTCTATAGAAAAGTTTAAGAGCTTCTTTGCAGAATATAATTTTTAATCAAGTTACCGCCAGAGAAGCTAACGCAGAAGATCTCTTAAGAGGAGATAATTTTGTAAACGTGATAGAGTAAGCCCTTAAAGTCCCTCCGGACTGTGAGGGTATGCATAAATGCCCTTATATTAAATGCTAGAAGTCATGTGAGAGCAGTTTTTGGTCGGAGAAAAGTGATATCAAAGCTTGCTATGAGGGCTTTTAAGTTCGCAAGTTTCAGTTGAAACCCATATTGTTTTAACACGTTATGAAGCGATGATAGCTCAGTTGGTAGTGTGTGCGGATGCCGCGTCCAGGAACGTGGGTTCGAATCCATCTACAATGAGTTTGAGTTTCGGTGAAAGAAAACATCGTGATGAAACCATAGCATGGTGGTAGGGCTTTTTCTAAAACCCGCCTGGCTAGCTACCACCATGAGTTGAAAATCTGCCGCAAAATACATGTAGGTGTGTGCCGGCAGTTGCACTTGAGATCAAGTTCCTTAAGCTTCGCGTGTCTATCATCTTGAGCCACATCGTCACTTAACGTTATGTGAGATTCTCTAACTTGCCAGGCATATGTATACGTAAAAGATAGTCCTTAAAATGGATGGGGCGAATATTCCCGAAGAGGCTGATAACGTCTGCATTAGATTTCGTAAAGAAAGGTGAGTTGGACGAATCCTACGTCCAGGAATACATTTAACTGCTGTTGAATATGGTTAAGAGTGCTATACAAAACAGCTTCTAGAATGTTCAAGATTGTTATAGCAATTTTTCAGATCGCTAATGCATGTGTGAGTTCGTGCAAGTACAGTACAATTTATGAATAATCATGATCCCAACGATGAGAGATGAGCAATCCGTCAAAGATCATCGCTGTCGAGTCAGTTTTGGCAACTGAATATACTATGGCGGGTCTTGTAACGCGAGAATCAAAAAAGACAGTCGCTGTAATTCGTTTAGCACCGTGTGTATAGTGGTATAGGCCGGGAATAGATTCCTGCCGCCCTGCAAGAGCCAAAACATTATTTTTTTTGTATTTTTTCTTTAAGCCTCAAACTTGGACCTTCGAGCCTCGATTCACATACTTTTTACCGTAGTGTTTATATTTTAATTAAAAAAATCAAACGTTCAACACGCTTCCGGATGATGTTTCTTCATGTGATAATTCAAACTGGCTTTCTGCACGAACCCTTGCCCACAAATGGAGCACACTTTATCCTTGACTTTGGTATGTATTTTTTCGTGTAACCTCAACGTGTTGAGCCTTGGATACTTTTTATGGCAATAGGAACATTCGAATTTCCTATCGGTCCCGTGCGCGATCTTGTGCCTACCGAGGCTGATCCGATCGAAGAATCTCATGTCGCACTGGTCACAGGACACGTTCTTCTCGTTCATATGGACTTTCCTCTGGTGAACTATGACCTTGGCTCTGACCCAGTTCTTGTAGCCACAGACCCCGCACGTCGGTATCTGGACACCGTGCGCCTCGTGCTGGTGCATTCGCAGATTCCTACGCGTGAATTTCAAATCGCAGTCGGGGCATTTCTTCGGCGTGTGATAGTTCTTTTTGTGGAGTTTCAATGAGTTCTCATTGGGGTATTCCTTTGAACACAATTGGCATATAAAGCTGAGCATTTTATCCAGACGTATGTTGAATCCGGGACCAACTTCGATATAGTCGTGTACTCTGACGATATTATCGTTTGGCTTCTCGGTATGGCTGTGTTCATTAAGGATGTGTGATCTCATGCTTTCCGCCTCAATACATTCCGTCTCGCAATATCGACAGATGTACCTTCTGTCGTCACCGTTTACGACTATCTTGTAACACTCGAGACAGTCATCGATCTTATTGTCTGAAATAAAAAGAAACACTTGGGAATTAGGAATGTTCGTTCAATATTTTCTTCGGTTAAAATAATGGGTCTTCGATTTACTGGTAGTGTTCGGTGTTATGGAGGTTATTCAATCTCATTCCCCCACTTTCTCTTTCCATAACAGTCATCTTACGCACCGGGTTTCAGAACTACAGCTTTACAGTGTTCTGCATTCTGACTATTATAAATAATGTTACATTATTTAATATTGAAAGCATATAATTAATAAAAACAATTAAAATTTAATAAAATAATAAAACGTATTTCAATAATTCAATTAATATATTTATCGTATTATTTTAATTACAATAATAATTACAGATACTTAAAAATCGGGCGTATTATTATAATTGTTTTTTTTTTGCATTCTAACCTTACTCTTATTCCACTTCTGTCACACATTCTCTCATTTAATAGTGCGTTTCTTAAAATATACTTATCACATTTTGAACTCGTCGCCGCACATACACGCAGGAGTAATGAACTTGGTTACAAGAGTCACTAAATCAACAGATTCGCTGGAGGGACTTTTGCTGCAAATGTTTGTGTACAGAAATTGACTTAAGAGGTAATTATCACGGCGAGCGACGCTTTTATTACCAGTGAACCCGTATCTTATTATTCCGCCATTTTTCACTTTTGGACTACAGGTTCCTTTCCTTCCTTCACAGGTTCCGGGTCCTTTTTAACCGGATTCCACAAATGTCCTGTCCTATTCCTTTGCGTTTATTGAATTTTCTTGGTTCTATGTAAGGTTCTTTGCCTTTTCCCAAACATAGACATACACTAAATCTTCTCTATTTGTTTCGTCATTTATGACATCGATTTTGATTCCTCTTGCCCTCCATGTTGACTTCTCATATGGAACCTCAAGCTAGCCCTTTGAACGTAAGCGACCCCGCACAATCTACAAGAAAACGGTGTCTCCCCAGTATGGATCCTACAATGAGTCCTGTAGCATTCCTTCCTAGCGAAACTCTTCCCACACACACCGCATTTAAACACCCTCTCTTGAAAATGAGTTATCATATGGTCCTTCAAATTAGATTCCGTGTGGAACCTTCTCGAGCACACCGTGCAAACTTTTGTCCTTTCTCTCAAATGCACATTCCTTTGATGACGTACAAGAGAGCTCTGCAATAGAGTTCTTAAGCCGCAAACTCCGCACGTCGGCATGGGTACCCCATGGTTTTCGTTCAGATGGAATTTATATTTCCTCCTGACGAAACTTGACTCGCAGAATTCGCATTTTCTTTCTATGTGAACGTCGAGCATGTGCTCGGCTAGAGTGTTCTTCCTTCGGAACTGTCTCGTACAGAGTTCGCATTGGAACTTGTCGGGTTTTTCCGCAACATGCGATCGGTACATGTGAGCTTTCCTTTGACTGTGGTACATAAAACTTTCCGAACATTTCTCACATTTGATAAACTTCTGTTTAAGGTGCGCTCTTGAGACGTGATAACGCAAATCTGATAACCGGCCGTAAGAGACCTCGCAAGCTTTGCAACTGAACCGTTTTTTCGGATCTGCACCAATAGAGACGTAGTCGTTGACACTAATTCCACCTAGAATACAATAAACTTTTTAACTCGTTCGTCATTGCCTATATACTATTTACTACGTCTGCCTAGAAATTAATAAAAAATTGTTTATCTAGGTAAAGTTATTCCTCCTATAACCTAGATCTCATTAATTATAAACTCTCTAAATGTGTGGGGTAAATATAATGAAAGACGAATGTTTTATAAAAATATATATACTATTATGGTCAATACAGACTGTGTAATAGAGAATTTCATTTCATATTGTTCTATCACCTAAGCAATACACTCTTGTCGATCTTGTCAATGATGTATGTCCAGCAACAGTCTTAGATATGGATTCTGGTGCATCAAAACAGCTGATTTATTGCCATACAACCAGAAATATTGAAGCCTTTAGATCAAAATGTTACTCTAAGATTATGCTTTCACGGGTATTAAAAATCTGAGCGTCCATATTATAGATACTTATGGTAAGTGTCTACTAATTCTAGTTCAATATTGAAAGCCATATTGCTGTTTGCTTGTTTATATGTCCTGTTGAACTCATTATCTCCAAGTGTCTTGGACACAACATTACTTATACCATTTCCGGGTGTCGTTTAGTGATATGATATTTCAAACTAGTTTGCTGCACAAAGCCTTCGTTACACACTGAACAAACGTGTCTCCTATCGTCCAAGTGCATCATGATATGAGTCCTCAAATTCTTCCTCCATTTGAACGCCTTCCCGCAATATTCACATTTATGGCCTCTCTCTTCCGAATGCTTAATCTCGTGCTGAGTGAGATTCGCTTGTGACGAAAACATCATATCGCAGTGCCGGCATCTGAACCGTCTCTCGCCCATGTGGAAATTCTTTTGATGGCGCAACACTTGATTCGGGTAGCCGAATTTCTTCCCGCAAGCGCCGCACGTTGGTGCCGGTATACCGTGTGCCTCCTCTAAATGGGCGGCCCTTAAATACGCCGGCACTTTGACGTCACACATGTGGCAACCCCGTAACTTGGGTCTGAGTTTTAGATGCACATGTTGGTAGTGCTGTTTTACGCACGGTAAGCTCTTGTAAACGCGTTTGCAAGTGTTGCAAGTGTAACTCTTCGACCCGTCGACGATATCGAGTGCGTAATAATCGTCCTTAATCCGGCGAGGTTTGTTGCCTAAAAAAAAGTTTATTAAACTGCATTAATGCCTTTTTGAGTTTATCAAAGCCACGTTTCTTGTTTTTGACAAAGTGAGAATTAGGCTTAGGACGAATTAATATCATACTTCGTTTAATTGTAATCATCCTATAGGTTTATAACTATAAAAATAATATCGTTACCGAGTAAGAGTCATAACTAAACGAGAAAACTAATGTTACCATATCCCATGTAGGATTGTAACGGCAAAAGTACAACTAGAGCGTCGAAAAGCGCATAAAGAATTAACTCACTCTTGAAAAGTTTCAAAAGAGGGAATTTGATGGCACATTAGCAATTGTCACGTTTAATTTCTGTAACATGTTTAAAAACATTTTGCTATCATGGAGATTAGATTGTCTTTATGACAGTAATTTTATGTTGCTATTAGACTTAACCAAAACTTTAAGTCACTCCGTCGCTACGACTCTAGACGGTCTCTAAATAACAAACAATTGTCTCGACTCGACGAAATAAAACTATTCTTGTATTCAATATCAAATATAATTTCTATCCAATTATGAATCTACACCATTGTTCTTTAAAATCACAATCATGTTCTTTATTGCACATATCGTGGCTTTGAAATTTGATTCAGTAACGATAAGAGTTCAGTAGAAATATTACGAACGGAGAAAAATAAATTAGACTAAATCGACCTCAAATATACAGTTTTTGCATTAGCTAAATGGCTATATGCAATATTCAAAGATGGATCATTGGTACTGTTCGTGCAATGTGCTATTCACACGTCTATATCAGGATTTAAGTAATTTCGTTTTCCGGTCCGAAAAATACGTTAATGCATTTCAAGTTCTGGATGGTTCCTCATACAGTGCTGCTTTAACGTAGATTTCTGGACAAATGCCTTCTCGCACACTCTACACACGAATCTCTTATCACCAGCGTGTATCTTCATATGGTCCCTTAAATTATTCTCCCAGCGGAACTCACGCGAACAAACGCCGCACTTGAACCGCCTTACGTTTGAATGCGTTAACATGTGCAATTTCAAACTTACACCGTTAAAGAAATCCTTGTGACAGATGTCGCAGACGGCGTACTTTTCGCCCATGTGCACTTTTCTTTGGTGTTGCAACATTTGGCAAGGGAAACGGAATTTCTTGCCGCAAACTCCACACCTAGGTGCTGGTATACCGTGTTCCTCTTCCATATGGTACGCCCTGAGATGGCTGGGAATCTTTTTATCGCAATTCGGGCATTTCCTATCGCGCGGCCGCCTCTTTAGATGTACGAATCTGTAGTGCTGCGACACGAGCGGTTGGGAGGCGAATTCTCTGTCACAAACGTTACAAATATATTTCTCCTTTACAATTTTGTAATACTGAGCCTGCGTTCTCTTGTTTCCTAGAAAAGAAACAGCCTAGTAAGTCCTCCTTTCCGTTAATACCCATATGGAGCTGCATGCATGGATTCTTGGATATAGCAATTAATTGTTTCTTCACACTCAGTTCTATTTCATTCCAACATTTTGTCCAGCCATTTTTGGAGGTAAAATAGGTGCCTATATTGTGAATAATTCCTTAGTGAAATGTCTCAAGTACTTTAATGAACTTAAATTCTTGAAAGAAAACGCCCTCAAGAAAACATTTCAGGAATACTTTTTAACTAAATCTATAGCTGTCGCGTTCTGTCCAAACGACTGCTTAGTAGAGAGAGAGAGAGAGAGAGAATTGTAGCTAGAAGCGAACATACCTATGCAATATTGATAGAACTGTTAACTCTTCTTCCAAAATTGGACGATTTTTAATACTTTTTTCAAGAATACCGTGAGCGGGATGTTCAAATAATAATAAAAGAATATTTTAATAAAAATAAACGATTTATTTCATTGAACACTACCGTTGTACAATTTTATATATGCACTAAATATTTAACATCTCTGTATCATTTAAAAATAAAGACGGAACAAAACATTATAATGCAACATTGCCCATTGCACCAGCCACACTTAATAATATCAATATCTTCAACCGAATCCAAACGCCCTTAAATATTTGAGTATTGGCAGAGTATTTCATTAGAAAGTAATGGCGTATTTTAATATTTATAATATAATAAAAGTTCTATAAATACATTACTTTAGGAAGGTGATGATTCACAAACATTTTTTTTTATTTAATCTCTTTTTAAGTATAAAAATATTTTTGAACTTGGATACTTTTTATGATGCACGCACGCACCGACATCTAAATCGACACCACGAAGTTAGTTGGTATTATGTGTTCGTCGGTGCTGATAAATAATATATCATGATGGTATTGAATCTACAACACGTGTGTCATATATCATCAGAATTAAAACACATTTATTTTCTTTACATAGTATAAAGTCGCTTCCGCTGTCAGTACGCTTAGATCTTTTAAACTATTCAATGGATTTGAATGCAGTTTTCAGCGATAGATACAGTGATTCACGAGGAAGGTTTTTATTTAAAATACGTACATATTATAGTACAAAAAAGCTAAAAATTTAAAGATTTGTAAAGTGATACCAAGTTCACCGGGTAAGTTAGTATTACATAAATATCGAAAGTGAGTTTGTTTGTTTGTAACCTTCCCACGCCTAAACCGTTGAATCAAATATGATGAATTTTGGTACAGAGATAGTTGAGATCTTGGAGACGGTGACAGGTGACTTTTTCTCGCGTAAAACTAATAGGAAGAGAGACAAACTTTATATGAAACGTTGGCCAAATCAATATTAAAAGGTAGTTAATATTATAAAGCGGGAAATTTTGTTTGTTTGACTCAGTTAATCTTATACCTGTCGGATTTCAAATATTATTTTTGCATTTGATAGAAAAGTTTTCGAGGAAGGCTTTAGGCTATTTAACATCACGCTACCACTAATAGGAACAAATCTATAGTGATTAAAATTAAAAAATCGGGAAAAAATAAATTTTAGTTTCACGGCATCATAGCTCCAGACATGGTTAGTCTAGCAATAAGATGATTGGTAAAATTACAGTTGTAAAATCCCACTTCAAAACATATATCCCTTTAAGTTTTTTATTATGTATGAGTTTTTGTTGGATCCTTTTTTTATAGTTTAGGTTTTAGCGTTATGCTCATAATTTCACCTGATCTTAAGTAACGATAAGGCCCAAGTTGGTAGACACGCTAAACCTGTGGAATGTAATAGACGTGAAAACTTCCGTAGGCGGGCCTGAGCACTTTATTTTGTCGGTATTGAATGAGACTCAGCCGTCACGCTCGTTTAGGTAAAGTCGGCTTTAGTTGACCAAGGTTGCGAAACAATCGTCAAAGCATCATTGATATGCTTGTTAGGCGATTTTTTGTCCCTTTTATAGTTTGCGTTATGGCCATATTCTTATCTGATCTTAAGTAACGATATGGCCCAAGTTGGTCGATACGCTAAACCAGTGGAGGGGCTGGCTCTCAAGTGCAATTGTCGCAAAACACCTATCGATATTTGGCAGCAGATTTTCAACATGAGGGTGGTAGCCTGCCCGGTGGGCATTAAAAAAAGGTATTAATAACTAATAAGTGCAAGTTAACGAGCATTTTGTTTCATTTCGGCAACTCGACATAAGAAATGGCATAAATTCATATAGAATTTAATAGTTTAACAGATTTCTTTTTAAAATAAAAAGCATGTAATCCATTAAGTAGTGCTTATCGAGATATGACAACCGATATAGAGACGGGACGGATTTGTTAAACATTTCCATACATGTCTTCAGTCCAAATAACATTGTTGACTGGAAGTCGTAAACTTAATAAAATGATTTGTTTTACTGGGTTTATGGGTCTTTAATCCTCATAAAAACACCTGTGACGGTGGCGAAGAGCTGATATTATTAGGTACGAACTTTTCCTTTGCTCCGGCTTCCCTTTTCAAACATCCACCGTTCGCCACTGGACCACACTGTTTTTTTTAATTTACTAACTTACTTCTATATTATTTTGCCGTGATTTTGAGTGAAGTTATTTGGTTTTTTTGCTCGCTCATAATCTCTAGACAGTTTTAGGGAGGGGGCCGCCATCTTGTCAGGGTTATGTTTGAATATTATAATAATTAGTGTGATAAAATATAACATTCCAAACATTGTCAAGACAGGCAAATATATTTTAAAATTGATAAACAACAATGGACTTACATCGCGATGGCATCTACTAGAGTCTACGAATAGTTGACAATTGGCCGCACACTATTTTCCTAATCTTGTTTCTTTATTTCTATATATTATAACTGTGTCTGCGACTTCTACTGCGAACTGATTTCTAACTCATATTTAACTAACTTATAGCCTACGTTACTCTGGAATAAATACAGCATTCTAATGATGAAAGAACTTTTAAAATCCGCCCAGTAGTTTTTGAGTTTATTCGTTGCAAACAAAAATACAAATCTCTCCTCTTTATAGTATTAGTATAGATTAAAACTATAAAATTCGGACGGTAAAGTCTAAGTTGGAGTTGTTGAAAATGCTAAGAGTATGCGAAACGTGAGCTATGTATTCTAATATTATGTATACTTGTATAGATTGTTACAGTCGATCGCAAACCGATATACCGGTCCACTGTTGAAGATCCTACAAAAAAATCAACACCACTAAATTAAAATTTAAGTGACAGAAACGAATACTTAAATAAGAAATACACATTCCTTATAACGTCACCAAATTACTGTACAAAAATAACAACACCAAATTATATTCCATTTCCCTTTAACCATGGACTAACTTGAAAGCATCAATTTTCACTACCAAAATTTTGTCTATGGCGTAGATTAGGTACGATTCTGCCATGTTTGTTTCTATTACATTTAAATAGAAATCCAACAACGCTTATTCAATGATATTACAATCACTGAACAACTCAAGGGTAAGAAGCAAATCTAAAATTCGCACCAGTTCAAAATTGGCTAATTTTTGGGTAGTGCCCAAAAGCAGCAAAGATTTGGTGCACTTACTTAAAAATACCAAGTCTGGACTGAAGCCAATTTGTTTTTACACCTCTCAACTACACAAAATATCATTTTCACGGCACCCTTCTTTTCCTTATCACTTAAACTTCCATCAGCATCATCACCGAACTCACAGAGAAGAACACTTCAAAAATTGACCTCCGGATGATACTTGGCCATGTGGTAATTCAAACTAGCTTTCTGGACGAACGTCTGCCCGCAGACCTTGCATACCTTCCTCCGGTCGCCCGTGTGAATCCGCTCGTGTAAATCCAGCGTGGTCTTCCTGAGGAACGACTTCTTGCAGAACCTACAGTGGTAGTCCTTCACCGTTTTATGTTTAAACTTGTGTTTGTACATACCCTCGAAGGAGAACGATTCATATTCGCAAAAATCACATTTATACTTCTCGCCGAGCATGTGGAAGTTGTTTATATGCTTCCTGAGTTGCACTTTCGTGTTGAAAGTGCCTTTGCAAGCGTTGCATTTGAACCTATCGTCCACGTCGTGCTCCTCCAGCTTGTGGACTGTCAGCGGAGCGGGAGTCATGAACTCCTTCATGCAATAAGGGCAGAAGAACCTCGGTATCTTGTAATGTTTCGTCTTCACGTGGAATTTCAGTGAGAATATTTTATCGTATCGCTTGTCACAGCGGCCGCATTGGAACATGTCGCCGTCCCTTTTGTAATCGTTGTCTTGGAGACGGAACTTTGGCGATAGGGCCGCCTTGCCGCCTAAAAGTACAGAAAACATAATTTATTTCCATTCGATGTTCGCCCTTCTCGAGTTTCTTCGCTCCGGTGACGATTTTAGTCGCGTCTGTAACTGGTTTGTGTTTTCTTTTCTCGATTATTCATAAATTCCCGATTTCGTAACACATATTTTATATAATTATATTCTTCAGACAAGTAACGGGAAAACAATTAAATCCATGAAGTAAAGGGTAAGTCTATTTTTTGTAAACTGCGGGTAGTCTTAGAACTTTAAAATGAAATCACCTTCAAATCAGATGCTCACAAAAGCATAATGTGTTATATACGTAAACTTTTTAAATTATTTCTTTCTATTGGTACAATCCGTATGACATTTAGCGATATTGCGAGATGAAATATAGTTTACGACAACTTTATGCCCGGTCTGAACCAAGCAAACAAGTTGGCGCTTACACGTGGTACAGTCGAGTAAATGTTATCTAAAATGTCATATTTCATCTTACTACTGCATAACCATCAACTTTTATAATTGTTATTAGATATAATATATTAAAATGAATCCCTGATCACTGTAAAACTCTAAATTCGTGCTGGTCACGTGGCTAGGTACAGACTGGCCCTAAAGTTTCGCGCGACTTATACATGCACATAGGTAAATGTATTAAGCAGTAATATAGGCTAAATGTCGGATCGAATCAAAAATACAATTAAGGCCCTGCGAAGGCACTTATAAACGTCAAAACTACCACCAGTTCGCAAAATAATCTAACGGCAGCGTGTACGGACTCCGCGTCAAAACACGTGAGTTCGAATCCACCTACAATGAGCTTGAGCTTTCGGCAAAAGAAAACGTCGTGATGAAACCAATACATGGAGGTAGGGCTTTTTCTAATAATACCCTGGCTAGCTACCATCCTCGAATTCTAAATTCGCAGCCATATACTTATATGTGTGTGTGTGCATTGACAATTATTAGCGGACGCACAGAGAGGGATGTTAATTCCTGGCATCACCGTCGCGTATTGATCCACTCTACATATAACCTTCTGACATCAAAACCCGTTCGACATGGTGCCTGAACTTGCTATCCGGAAAATCGGTAATTTGCTTTGGGACTCGGTTGTGAAACCTAACAAACCTAAAGAAAACTGTAACTGGTATTACAGAGTCTAAAAAAGGGAGTGACTAATCGGCTCTAAAATATGGGGTAGGGGAATGTGCAGTCTATTTATTCTGTCTTGAATCTTTGAAACTGCATTTCTTTTATAGTTAAGGTTTGACCACAATTTCACCTGTTTTTATATGGCGATGTGGCCCAAGTCGGTGGACACGCTAATCCTGTGAACGACTGACTCAAGTGACTCTATCGAAACGCGCCTATAGGTATTTGGAGCAGAATTTCAACTTGAAGGCGGTAGCTAGAGTTGGGCACTAGAAAAAGCCCTACCATCATGGTATGGCTTCGTCCTTTTCCTTCACCAAAAGCTCAAGCTCATTGTAGGTGGATTTTAAATCACGTTCTTTGACTAACATCGCTTCAAACTGCACGAAGGAAAGTGCCTTAGCGACTATTCTGATAATTTTCTTTCTATTTCGTACTATACTGATAATGCTAATCAGCATACTAGGAGTAAGTCGTGATATTATTGTATCGTTAGAGGCCGTTCAAGTATTACGTGATGCAATTTTTGAAGACTTTTGACTCTCCCCCCTGTAACAAGCCGTAACATTTTTCTATACCCACTCTCCTCATCATCAAACGCTAAATAAGACGCAAGTGATCATTATTACCTAGGAGTCATAATTATGTTTTATCGCTTTTTTTACTACTAAATATTTAAAAATTAATAACTTATTTATCTTAAGCACTGGAAATGCGATTAGAAATAGTCGAGGGATTCCCCGTAAACCATAAACACAAGGACTAAGGTAATTTTAATGGGCTGTTTTTTAATGTAAATAAATAATAAACAATGTTACGTAACGCGTTGTTAGAACTCTCCTCCGGCGTTTGTAACGCATCGTAACGTTTTACAAGACTCTCCCCCCTCCCCAAATTGCGTTACGTAATACTTTAACAGCGCCTTATTGGCTTTTGACGCGTCAACTGTTTTTTAAACCAATCAGGTGAGACTAAGTTGGTTAAAATCACGTCACAAGATTCTGTTATGTTGGTAGATAAAAATGCGGCTATTATAACAGCGTTAATCCTTACTAATATTATAAATGCGAATGAGAGTTTGTTTGTTTGTTTGTTAGGCTTTCATGCCTAAACAGCTGTATCGATTGAAATGAATTTATATATAGAGATAGATGGCAACCTGGAGACGGAGATAGGCTACTTTATCACGCGAAAAACTGATTGGAAGAGGGGTAAAGAGAGCGCTATACTTTGTATTAACCTTTTTATTGATCATCCAATTTGTTTTACAAAATCAATATTAATCCGAGCGTAGCCGCAGGTAAAAGCTAATAAAAATAATTTTAAAACAGGCAGGCAACCCGATTTTATAAGGAATATAACACTCTTATAGCTAATCTCAATATTACCAGAAACTTTATAAAAAAAAGGGATCTGTACTTAAGACCAGTGAAAGCGAAAACTTCATCGAGTCGACGTTAATAATGCGAAATACGACTATAACTTATTAAATATACTGAATGCGACTGATGCGTCACGCTCTCATGTGACGCTCGCCGAGTGAGTACAGCAGTGACACGTTGACTATATCTCTAGACGACTTTGCTCGAACGCGCGTCACATTGGTGCCGTTCAATTATTACGTAGGCAATTTGGGGCGGAGGGGGCGGGGGGGGGGCTTTGGTAAAAGGGTACATTATTTTTTATATTTTTAACAGTTTATTAGTAGAAAGAGGTTGAACACGATTATGATTTTTAGGTAAAAATCGACATTTGGGTGTTACGTAACGTTTGAGGAAGGGAGGGGGTCTTAAAGAAAAATGTTACGATGCGTTACGTTGATCAAAATATTCAAAACATGCGTTACGTAATCCTTGAACGACCCCATTGCCGGGTATTTCGGCTCATTCGACCCACAAAATAAAGTGTTCAGAGAAATTTCCACTACAAAAAAACGTAGTACCGTCAACAAAAGAAAAAAATTAACACCTACCTTCATTTTTCTCAGTGGCGATAACGTCATCGCCTTTCTTTGGACGACCCCGTTTGGGCGGTTTTTTTGGCTTCGGTTGAGACTTCGACTTTGTTGGGGTCTTTCTGGATCGCTTCTTGCCCTCGTGCTTCACTTTTTTGCTAACGATTTCTGGAAACCATTTTTAATCCATATATTATTTTCAATTCTAGACATAGAATCTGCCTGAAGGATGACTTAATGTTTTTTTTATACTTTTCTAATCTTAAGTGACGATACGGCCCAAGTTGGTGGACACCCTTAACCTGTGGAGGAGGGATTGGGATTTTGCGGCAGGTTTTCAACTTGAGGGTGGTAGCTAGCCAAGCAGGCATTAGAAAAAGCCCTACCACCACCAAGCTATGGTTTCCTCACGATGTTTTCCTTCATCAAAAGCTCGAGTTCAATGTAGGTGGATCCTAACTCTCATCCATTGATGCGACGTCCGTAAGAACTACAAACAAGTCTCATCGCTTCATTTCATCTGCCATACGATGGACCATTTAGTGAATCTATGTTGTGCTAAGTTCGTCTCATTGTATAACACATTTTTTACCTTCATCATCATCTTTATCATCGTCCTTTATATGGAAGTCATCACCGTCGATAAAGGGAATGTCTTGTTGGGCGGCTGTAATCAAAAATATATTGATGTTAAAACCAAAAACACGGTCGCAGAGGAAAGCCGTTTTAATCTTTGGCAGTATTATATAGTCACATTGATATTTTTAATTGATATTCTTCTAAGGATTAGGTTCGAGCGTTATGCCCACAATTTCACCTGATGTTAAATGACGATGACGATTTTAAACCCACAAACCAAAAAAAAATATACCGAAAATTTTGCAGTTAAACGCCTACGATCCAAAAACAGATTCACTTACATCGTGCTTTTTTATAAAGGGACATTCAAGTATTACGTATAAAAAAAAAGAGATTTTACCCACTGTTAATACGAACTTTATAACAATTATAACAACATTCCCAACAAGCAATTCTTAAGTAACAGAGTGGTTAGAGTGTGGAACAAGCTCCCCGAGGATGCAGTGTCAGCAGAGAATAGAATTTTTTTTAAAAAACAAACTCGATATAATTATAAAATAAAAAAAAAAGTTAACAGAGACTCCTTAGTGTAGGTTCATAAGATACAGGCACATATCAGTCCCATGGACAGGCTGCCAGTTACAAAAAAGAAGGATGTACATAAGTGATCACTGGGAACAGATAACCAATCAATATTCTAAGTAGAAAAAAACTTTTAACATTTTTGGGGATTATTAAATCAATTATTTATTAAATTAAATCAAAATTCTTACCCTCATTCTCCTCAGGAGGTTCATCTTTGATTTCTACAGCGAGTGGTGCTGCAACTGTAATGTCCATTCATAGATCCAATTTATGCAGTTTCTTAATCAATAATTAAAGCAGTATTTACTTTTTTATGTCAACTTTAACATGTCATTTCACATTAACTGCAGCCATAAATAAAAATCTCCAAACTATTAGTAATCATGATGTGTATACCTGAAAATCTGCCGTCTCATACCTGTAAGTGTGTTCTGGCAGTTGCACTTGACAACCAGCCTCATCACTAGGCTTAGCTTCTTCCACCATCTTGAGCCATATCCTCACTTAACATCAGGCAACCAACTTTTTGAAAATTAAATTTATAATATATATATATTGTTCTTTTATAAAATATATTTATGTATGTAGAAACATATTTAATGTGTTTACCTCCATTATAGTTATTGGATTTTTTTATAGTTAAGGTTTAGCGTTATCACCACAGTCGCCACCAATCTAAGTGCCAATGTGGTCCAAGAGAACGGACACGCTGAGCCTAAGATACCGGCTCTCAAGTGCAACTACTGGCACCGCACACCAATAGGTATTTAGTGTTAGATTTTCAACTCTAATGCTATGATTTCATCACAGTGTTTCCGTTAACTCATTGTAGGTAGACTGGAACACGACGTAGGTGGACGTGACTCGATACAGAGTTGGTACACAGTACCAACTGAGGCATCATTGCTTCATCTGGTATCTTTTTTCTCTTACTCCTACTTTGCTTCATCTCATCAACCCCAGGTCGACTGGCAGAGAATGCCACGGACATACATCTATCTTACAGATACGATTGTAACAGTGTAATAAAAATATAAATAGGACATATAAACTATAATAAAACAAAACCTTCATGTTATGGGATATGATAAAAAACTTTTGTCCATGAAAAAGAAACAAACTATAGTAATCAGCACAGTTATGGTTCAGAATTAGGTACTTATAATGTGTAAAAAATTTGTTGTACTTTCAACTTCATTCATGTAAAACTAAAAATATTTTAATAAATTTAGCCAGTTTTTTTTTTTTTTTTTTTTAACTTAAGGTTTTGCGTTATGGCCATAATCTCACCTGATCTTAAGTGACGATACGGCCCAAGTTGGTAGACACGCCAAACCTGTGAAGGAACTGGCTCTCAAGTGCTGCTGCCGGAACACACCTATTGGTATTTGGCGGCAGGTTTACAACTTGAGGGTGGTAGCTACCTAGGCGGGCATTAGAAAAAGCCCTACCATCATGCTATGGTTTCTTCACGATGTTTTCCTTCACCGAAAGCTCAAGCTCAATGTAGGTGCTTGGATTCGAACCCACGTCCCTTGACGCGAAGTCGTGCACACTACCACTGAGCTATCATCGCTTCAAAGTTTGTAGTTGGTACAGTACCGGTTCCAACTTTTTTAATACAGCTCTGCGCCTATCGGTAGTAGCGTGATGTTAAATAGCCTAAAATTCTTTCTCATTGATAGCTCTATCAAATACAAAACGGATTTTTTATATACGATCGGTAGTCGATAAGATTAACATTCAAACAAACAATTTCCAATTTATAACATTACTTTAAATTTTTGAAGCGATGATAGCTCAGTGGTAGTGTGTACGCCTCCGCGTCAAGGAACGTGAGTTCGAACCCAAGCGCCTACAATGAGCTTGAGCTTTCGGTGAAGAAAAACATCATGAGGAAATCACAGCATGGTGGTAGGGCTTTTTCTAATGCCCGCCTGGCTAGCTACCACCCTCAAGTTGTAAACCTGCCACCAAATACCAATAGGTGTGTTCCGGCAGCTGCACTTGAGAGCCAGTTCCTCCACAGGTATAGCGTGTCCACCAACTTGGGTTGTATCGTCACTTAAGATCAGTTGAGATTATGGCCATAATGCTAAACCTTAAGTATAAAAAAAAAAAATTTGAAACACTAAAATACAAGCATGGACTAAATACATAATAATTAGCTCGCCGGCAGCTCAATTAACATGAAGATAAAAGGTAATTGTTAATTTATCAAGAATTACACTTTCCATTAGAGATAAATATAAAAAAAATGGATTACCTAATACTCTAACCTATTTATATAGAAAATTAAAATTACAAAGGAGTATGGGTTAAATGAAGACAAAACCTTTAAAGTTTGCTTTTTTTTTTATATTCATATTGCCAATTTTACCCCAATTAAAAAGAATATAAAGAAAACATATATGAATTTCAGTGTCACTGGGCAAGCTGGTAAGGGCCGACCTAGGCGAATTTATCTCAACCATATCGAGGATGTTCTGGAGAAAGGCAAGGTCAAAAGTACCCATAACTGAAGAGCATGTATGAAGGAGCTTATGAAAGTAGAAGAAGCGAAAGATGTATGTCAGAATCGTAGCAAGTGGAAGGATGTGGTCTCTGCCTACCCTTATGGGAGAGAGGTGTGATACTAGGTATGTATGTATGTATATCAATTTCAAAGCTGTCTATAGATATGATGAAGGTGGTTAAAGTACTTTAGGCTAACATTACTCTAATAAAACCTTTCCTCTGATTTTCTAATCTTATTGGTAATTTCAATTCTAGAAATAAAATTAAACTTTATATGTTATTCACTTCTATACATAAGATTGATGCAGCTTTATACCAATTTTTTTTATAATGTTGTCAGTATTACATGTTAATATTGGCAATCCTTAACTTTTGTGTAGTTGTTTGTGTCCATGTGATACATATTAAGGCCGCTCATACTTGGACTACCATAGTCATCACATGTCATTGATTGAATTAAGGTTAGAGACTACAGGAGCTATTTAATATATATGTCAGAGACGGATATTGATATAGACCAATAACAAAACAAAGCACGAGGTTCCGTAGATGGTGGCACTGTTGCTTTATTGCAACTAACTTCGTGCTACAACAGAGCCTAGTGGATGGAGGGGTGTCGGAACAAGACTCACTTTCCATTTGGTAGTCTTCGAGTAGAGTTCTCCACCAAGCTAGGAACTGTTATAATGTTTTGTTTACCATAATATTTAAATTGTGATTTGTGTCCAGCTTCGGTGTAATAAATCGTGTTGTGTAATTTGTGGTCCCATTGCTGGAGTACCCAGTTTAATCGCCCACTATGTCAGACGATGATGTACATAACACTGCCTTGCCGTCATATAAAACATACTCCGGTAGAGAAAAATTCTTCTGTTATTAGCAAGATGTAACCACACACAGTCAATTGTTTTTCATAGTCAATTCAAAGCATTACCTTTGATAAAATTCCGTGTATACATGTCTTTGAATTTCTCTTCGCAACGGAGAACCTGTTTTTTAAAACTTGTCGCTTCTTGGATCTTAAGTATGCAGGGATCACATATTGTGTATGTCGCTGTGCACAGTGGACCTAAGACAGGCGCTATCTGTAACAGAACAGTTGTAAGATAAACCGCTTAATGTCCATAACATGTATTACGAAATTAACTATTACTGAAGTCTATAGAAATATTATAAAAAATTCCTGACTTCTGGCTACTTTATTTGAATTAGCAGCGTATAAATAGAGCATTTAGCATATGAAAAAGTTTTCAATTCATTAGAAAGTAAACTAGACGGCGAACTTTTGTTACGAAAATATATCTATACATATCTAGTTTATACACTGGAAGTAAACATAACTTACATGAATATCCAATGTGTATTTTAACATGTCGACGTAAAATTCTACTTCACTACCGAAACTATGACCTTTTGATAGATTTTTGAATGATCCTTCGGAATGACAACACCGGCATAGATCGTCTTCGAGTTTCCATTCGTCGCATGACATTTTTTTTATATTACTTTATGTTTAATATATCTTTCAATCGTATAACTACTCAATGTTCTAATAGCATTATAAATATATTTGTATTACATATCAACAACTAAACAAATCACAACAAAAGCGTCACGAAGTTTCTGTCAAACTGGTTTTATGGAAGCGGCTATAGATAATTAGTGCTGTAATAAAACGTACGTATTCGTTACTAAGTAACGGGTACACCATTTAGTACCGAGTACCGAAACGTTACTCAGGAACGCATTTTGTTACTTGCATGTTTTCGTATCGAATATACAAAGCAACGTTGTCAAAGCACAAAGCCTCCCGCTAGGTGTAAACTGTAAAACACCCGAATGGCGACTTGTTGTACAAAGATAAAGATATAATAACGGCTTGGTGTCAATACTATCAGAACCTGCTGAACCCAAATCTAGTGGCAACACAGCTTCCAAAAATGGTTAGAAATGTAGGACTTAAACCTCCAATACGTCCGAGTGAGGTCAAGATAGTTCTACAAAAGATGTTCAACAAGAAAATCATAGGACCATATCCCTGTGGAATCTTGGAAATGCTTTCTTTAACTGTGTGATGCTCTTTTCTAAAATGCCAGAGGCCTGGTAATTGAACACCATAGTTTATATCTACAAAGGAAAATGTAGCAAATACAAATGGAATGACACCGCGGGATTTAGCTATACCGCGATACTATGAAATGATACCATAGAGTGATTGACAGCCGTTTAAGATTGGAGTACGCATTGCCGAAACATCACTATGGATTCGTACCTGGATTATCCACCACCGATCCAACGTTCACCATAATTACGGTAGTTGTAGAGTATCGAGTTAATAACCGCCAATTATATGTGGCATTCTTGGATATGGAAAAGGCATTTGATCAGGTTCCAAGAGATACGATCTGGTGGAGCCTTCGGAAGAAGAAAGTCCCTTCGTTCCGAAGAACAAAGTCGACAAACGTAAGAAGAAGAATAATAAAATAATTGTAATTAAATAAGTGTCGTTATAATTGTAATGTATGTAAAATAGATTTCTGACACAGAGTAAACGGCCTTAAATTGTATAAATCTCTATATTTTTGATTTAAATTGTGAATATATCTCCCGTGACACACAGAACACATAAAAGCATTTATAAAAGTAAATACTTAATTATTACTTGAAAAAGAATAACTTTTTAGGAAATGAAACGTAACTTTCTACTCAAAAGCTTCGACAGTTACGATTAAGTGGTAGAAGCATACGTATATAATATATTATACGTATATACTCATAGCAGGGCCCAGTAATAAATCACTGATAGTATGCTCTTAGTAGTCTGTGGGTAGAGGTGTAAAAGTAACGACAAATAGCGAACGTATTCGGTATTATAATAATTAGTACTCATTACTATCGTGTCGTTACGTTTTTATTGGTACTAATAATAAATAGGATAGCATCGAGTATGGCGTTGTCATCGTGTTTACTGCTTCTTTTTTTATTGTTGGCAACTCAGTCCTTTTTAGAAACTATTACTGCCATTGTTAAGTGATAAGATTTGGACATTTTGGATTTTTTTGTTGCATGTTGTTGTATGTTTTTTTGACTTTTTGTGGTAAGGAACATAAAATGTTCTGAATGATTATTTATAATTCACCTCACTTATGCTCTTCAGCTACACTAAATCACGTAAAATGTCATCTATATTACGCAATACACGGCTAAATAACTGTGTATGTGAACAAAAATGAAAATCACAATATGACAGATCAAGATCCCACCAAAAACTCCATCATGTCTTTGGTATTTGGTACAAAACATACCTTACACTTATACTTTACATACCTAGCAAGGTACAGTGATTTTTTTAACTTTATCGTATTTTGAACCATACTACTGTATAAGTAAATCTAAATTTAAAATGATTAGATAAAGATATAACTCCAAGGATCTGATGGAAAATTGCCGAATTTGCAATAGCTTTTGTTTTGAATATTTTTTATGAGAATATGTGTGATATCACAGTAAAACTGCAATCAAATTTATTATTCTAATTAAATTTTATTTATATCAAAAAAGTGTTTTATTTTATGTTTAAACTTATATCATTTTTATACAAATACGAAATGCATTATTGAGTAACCTTTTGGTACTCAGTACTGATAGTGTACCCATTGCTCGCTACTGAATACACACGGCTTGTTACAGCTCTATTGAGTGGTCTGTGGTATAGATGCGATTTGAGTAGAATGTTGTGACTCGAACCTCTCGAGTAATTCTGCTACGTCATTCAAGTTGTACTCGAGTTCCGAGTCACTCGAGTAAACTAATTACACTTCTAGTAGGCGTTGGAGAAATGTCTCATCTTTGTGATTGGAACATTTGTACCTGGAAATGTAAACTGTTCCAGGTCACTCTTATATATCACTTGGAACACTGCGTCATAGATACAAAATACAGATTAATATATAATGTAAGGTCACGTCGCCGGGACACACTGAGGCAGACTGACGGGTTATGTTTTCGTTTCATTTGGGACATTTGGAACATCGTATCATACTTGTCAAAGATTTATTTTAGTAGGATATTAGGGATAAATTGAGGAGTAATAATGTATACCGTCCGAGTCTGCGACACAACTGGTTTATTAGTTTACCCACATATATAATGTTACCTAAGAACGCCACACCTCCCTCTTTCAAGATTAACATTACTATACAAAAAAAAAAAAACATATACATAATAAGGACAATAAGATACATACATATTTTATTATATTTAATTATTGAGGAAAGTAATTGCTAGAGATGCTCCACTTACTTAGAGGGTTAGAACTTCTAATGGTAATGAATGGAAACGTCACGTTGACCAGTTATTGCCTATTAAAAGTACAAGTTCGGGAAAAAGATATTCTTTATCGAATAATAATTACTCGGATTTGGAAGTAGTAGATTCAGGTCAAAATGATGAAAATAATATATTTCCTACGGACTCAGAGGAAACTACAGATGAAAATGATCAACTTCTTGATACTAAAAATAATGATAGTGCAAGTACTGTGTTGATTTCGGATGATAACGGTGTTATTTGCCAACCAAAACTGATGTAGATACGGCCATTATGAAGTTTTTGTTTTTACGAAGTAATACATGTAAAGGATATAAAGTACTACTGAGTTCAGGAATGAATTTTGAATAATAATTTATTAAGCCGAGAAAAGATCTAAGTTGCGTAATATTATTTGGAGCTGGCGCTTCTACAATAGCCTTAATTTTATTTGGATCTGGATGTAAACCGTATTTATCAATAATAAAGCCTACAGAAGATATGCTCTTTTGCCTGAAAAGACATTTTTCAATTTTTATTCTGAAACCGACTTCACGCAATCGACATAACCCTGCCCGTAAATTTGCTATATGTTTTGTTTTATTTAGCTCGGTAACGGCGATGTCATCAGAATATACCGCTACTCTCTGCAAGACCTTCGAGGCTTCTTCCATAAAGTTTTGATTTTTTTCTGGAATACAATTAAGTCCAAAAGGCGTACGCAAATACACATACGTTCCTAAATATGTGGTGATAGCAGTACATGCCTGTGAGTCCTGCTGTAATTCTAACTGCTGGAATGCGTTAGATCGATTTTCGAAAACTGTTCACCACCACAATGCTGCGAACAATTCTTCGATACGAGGCAGTGGGTATAGCTCACGTAATAATTTAGGGTTAAGAGTTATTTATTTCTCCAGATTTTTTAATGACAGGTACAATAGGTATTCCATAGTCAGAATATTATACCTTACAAATATACCCTCTGCCTCGAGACGTTCAAGTTCTAATTTAACACGTTTCCGTAAGGCCAATAGTATTTGCCTAGCTTTAAAAAGTACTGGATTTGCGTCTACTAACCTAAGTGCCATTTTTATCGAACATGTGCCTAAACCCGGAGCGAACACTGTTGGAAATTCCTGTCGTAGTTGATTTTCCAAATTAATATCATTCATGTGTAAAATTAACTCATTTATGTGAATATTACTAATATTTAATATTTTAAGCCACGACCTACCTAATAACGGTGGACCGCCATTTTTAATCACAAATAATTTAAGATTCTTGGCTGAACGATCACCAATTGATACATCCACATACATGAAACCTACAGATTCGATGGCGGTGCCAACATACGAGTACAATGAAATCTTATTTTTAATAAGTAGTATATTATGAAAATTATTCTTATAAAAATCTACATTAATTACAGATAACTTACTACCAGTATCCAATTTGAAACTTACATCTAAACCATTCACTTTTGCCGGAACCATTTAATATTTTTAAGCCATATCGCAGGCGTACTGAAGTAGACGATGGCAAAGTGACATGTAAGCTGATTATTATAGTAATATTTTGATTTATTTTTATAGACATTTTTAAAGTTATAAATAAAACCGATTTCCTTTCATATTTTATCCAAGTTTAAGATTGGTGCTCAGACTTTAATTTTGGCTAGGTGGCGTATTTAATAATCGATTCTATTTACAATGATTTGATTTAGAAGTTGCCAAAACATTATTTTGTCCTTTTTTGCATTATTTTATATAAAAATTAAGTTTTAATATAAAAAGGCGGACAAATTTTCACGAATTTCTTACATAGTTTTTGCAATGAAGTATCGTTTTGTCAAATTGAGCGTGAAAACAAACAAACTGGCACTGTGAAATAAAACAATGCAAACAAAAATCGTCTATAAAGCATTAGATATACAAACATCATAGTGGTCATTATTACACGCATTCTGCAAAGGCGTCGAGAATAATAAAGTGTGAGATATCATTTTATTTCATATCTTATTCTCACATGCTTATATTTTATTGTTCTTAAATTAAATTGAAAACTTTAATTTGCTTATGTTGCTCAGTGTTTCAGTCACCTTGACTCGTCGGACCCGCTCACAGTTAATCGTCATGATCGCGTTAAACCAAGAGCAAAGATGTCCCTGTTCCAAATGATGCATTTGAAACATTTTTGGTTTTCCAATCTTGTGTAACATTTAAATGTTTCGAAAAGTGAGTCGGTTTAATAAAGAGTTACACACAGCTACTCCTTATAACTCGAGTAAGAATTTATCACTCGAACTCAGTTTAAATTAATAATTTTTAAATACCGTTATTAAATTAGTAATATTTGGTAATATGAAATTAAATACAAAATATTATTTACCTTATTTATTAAACAACAAAGAAATATAAAATGAATGTACTCGGCGCGCGATTTGACTCGGTAGCTCGAATGAAGATGGATCAAATTTGTTTTCACTCGAATACGAGTTTAACAAATGCACTCGAGTAAAAAACTGCTCTAGTCGCATCACTAGTCTATGGTGGAATATCTGGATTGATTTAGATCACATCATATTCTGCTATTGATTCTCTTACCCTATTGTGAATTCGATTCGTTTCAAGTCAATTTTTGTTTTCTTTTTAATCAAATTTGTTTATAAACAATACTTTCTTATTAGAAGTGTTCAGAATAATGTACAAACCAAGAAAACTTCGCTCCAAACGGAATAGGTTTTAGTTTTTATACTATTTTTCTTGTATATCTACACTGCGATGTATCAAAACTAGACATAAATAATACCTAACTTTTATCGCTGAAAAGAGATCGTCTGCCATTGTTTTTGTAAATTTACTTTTGCCACTGTTCTGAATTGATTAGTTTGAATGTATTTTTTTTTGTTTAGAATTCATTTTGTTATGAAATTAGTTATATACATGGGTACTTACGTTGTAAAATAGATTTATTATGAAATTTATATCGTTAAATATGATCGTTGTTACAGTAAGTTACTTATTAAGACATGCAATAATATACCATTGGAGGAAAATTCTGAAGTAGTGTCTGTGCATCGGTTTTCCACGGAAGGTAATGGTGAAAACCAACAATTAACTCGACAGGTTATAGTGACATTGCCGGAAGTAAATTGCAGGTAATATTAGATATTGAAAAGATTGCTAATAGCTCTATTTGTAATGTATACAGATGCCCCATCAATGGATATGACTTTGAATTCCTCCAATGAGCTTGAGCCTTCGGAGAAGGGAAATATTGTGATGAAACCATAGCATGGCGTTTTAGAATACCGGCCTGGATAATTACCATTCTCAAGTTGAAAAAATGCCACCAAATACCTCGGATACCAAATACCTCGGATACCAAATACCTGGAATACAGGTGCCCCCCATATTAGGCTACATTGCTATTATTAACATGAGGTAAGATTGTCGTAATACCTTTTGCTGCAATATTGTTGGACAGATCACCGTGGAAATTGGCACTTATCTACATTTGTATGAAAAAGGTTTTCATGCTAAACCACAAATTGTAGGCAACTCTGTGGGCAAGTTATGAAGTTCATGGAAATACAGGACATCTGTCTTAGGAGATAGATTTTAATAATCTTATTAAAATTTTAATAAGATAGATTTCCACATTTTCCGATTATATTGAAAAATAGTTTCTTGGAATAAGATTAAACTTACATGTTATTCACTTCCATTAATAAGATTTCTATACCTGTGTGCAAAACTGTTGTGTTTTTTTTCTTATACTTCAGATTTAGTTTTATTGCCATAATCTCACCTGATCTTAGGTGCGATACGGCCTAAATTGGTAGACACGCTAAACCTGTGGTAGAACTGGCTCTCAAGTGCAATTGCTGGAAGACACCTATTGGTATTTGGTGGCAGATTTACAACTTGAGGGTGGTAGCTAGCCAGATGGACATTAGAAAAAGCCCTCCCAACATGCCATGGTTTCCTCACGACGTTTTCCTTCACCGAGCACTCAAGTTCATTGTAGGTGGATTCAAACTCACACCCCTTGATGCGAAGTCGTACATACTACCACTGAGCTAAATACTCTCTTTTTATTTATTAGTTTTAACCCACTGTTTCACTGGCATTAAATTTGCTTTTATCAAACAAATTGGATCACACATTAAAAAGGTTTCATACCAATTCCCTCTTTCCTCTGTTTTAGCCCATTTTCCATAAGTTTTTTGTGAGAGAAAGTACCCTATCACCATCTCCAAAGACCCATCATCTAACTCTATACCAAAATTTATCATAATCAAATCAGCGGTTTAGGCATGAAAGTGTAACAAACAAACTCACCTCACATTTCTAATTAATAAGGATAAGGATGTAAATGCCTCTTGCACTGGGATTACCAAAATCGTCAATATAAATTAATTGGCAGAGACCTCATGAGCCATTCAGTAAAAAAAACCATTTTAAAACATATTTATATACATAATTCCAGCTCTTCAGAACCTCCAATAATGACTCGGGCAGAGTCCAACCAATTCGGTCTATGCAGCTGTTGCCTGGAGCTGCCATGTCGGAAGAACATGTGGACAGAGTACACCTGGATGGGACACAAGGAAATCTACGGAGAAATGCTTAGAAACTGCTTTGGACTCACAGTGAGTATGATTAACGCAGCGAAATAAAAATAATTAAAACGGATTTTATCATGGTTATTTATTAATTTTGATCCCGACTTATTGAAAGCTTTTCAGCCTTCGTGATCACGGGGTGGTGTAATAAATGACAGTGATAAAATCCGTTTAAATTAGTTTCGTTTCGATAAGTAAAATTCAACATAAGAAATAATCTTGATGAAAACTGGTCTGAATAAAGTGGTTTGGAAGAAATTCTGTAATGGTAGCCTTTGGCAATTAAGGGGTTTTGAAGCGATGATAGCTCAGTGGTAGTGTGTACGACTTCGCGTCAAGGGACGTGAATTCGAATCCAACCACCTACAATGGGCTTGAGCTTTCGGTGAAGGAAAATATCGTGAGGAAACCATAGCATGGTGGTAGGGCTTTTTCTGATGTCCGCCTGGGTAGCTACCACCCTCAAGTTGAAAATCTGCCGCCAAATACCAATAGGTGTGTTCCAGCAGTTGCACTTGAGAGCCAGTTTCTCCACAGGTTTAGCGTGTCTACCAACTTGGGCCGTATCGTCACTTAAGATCAGGTGAGATTATGACCATGAATAGTTGTTCCAACTCACTAATCTTAGAAAGTACCAGTCGGATATCAAAACATCTTTTTGTATGTGAATCTTCTTTTTGCGGTAATTGAGAATGGCTTCAGGCTATTTAACATCACGCTACGACCAATAGCGGGTAAGCTGTATTGAGAAAAGGTCGAAAAACGGGCGAAATTAGTAAATCATTTCGAGTTCTGAGTTTCGAGTTAGGGAACGGAAAAATATAGGAAAAATTTGATTGTTTGTTTGAACGCGCATATCTCAGTAACTATAAGTCGGATTTTTGTGTATTTGATAGAGCCATAATTGAGGAAGGTTTATTTAACATCACGCTATCGCCAATGGTTGCAAAGCTGTTTTGATAAAAGTTACCAAATCGAGCAAATTGTGCAATAATTCTTAGTTCCATCCGAACCGAGAGGCGGGAAGAGTTAGTACTTTACGGTATACGGGGGATCCAGGCAATGAGATTGCCGATGAACTTGCTAGAACCGGTGCTCTAATAACACAGATTGGGCCAGAAAAGCACCTTTCGATTGACCTTAGGGACCATTTCAACTAAGAAGCGAAAGAATTCTGGTACGATTTGTCGGGACCAAATCATTCCGAAGACCTTTAACCAGCGCCGAGCTGGAGAGGCTATGAGGTTCAGTAGGAATCAGCTGCGCGTTTTGGTCAGGATACTTACTGGACACTGCTGTTTGAACAAACATATGCTCGACATTGGTGTCCAGAGCATAAGAGATTGAAGATCTTGCTACAGTGTGGATAAACGCCAAAACGCCTCTTATGTGAATGTGAGGCACTACGACATAAGCGTAACCGGATTCTAGGAAAGCATGTACTGCATCCAGAAGAGGTTCAGAGGTTCCAACTTCTCCCTGCCAAGAAAGTTCTACAGTACATTAATGCTATAGGACTAGGCAGTGAGATTTAGTAACGTGGGGCGATCACAATAGATCACCAATATAATAGTAAATAGTATTTTATACAAACCGTTCCCAGTTACCCGAGGAGTTGAAGCCAAAGGAGCAGATATGTGAAGTCTGCATCACCAGGCTGAGGAATTCGTTGGAGTTCAGGAACCAAGTGATACAGTGCCATGGGTCTCTGTTACAGAACCTCTCAGCCTTGGCATCAGGTGACTGTTGTCTGTAATAGTTCAAAGCGATGATAGCTCAGTGGTAGTGTGTACGAGTTCGCGTCAAGGGACTTGAGTTCGAATCCAAGCACCTACTTGAAAGCTTGAGCTTTCGGTGAAGGAAAACATCGTGAGGAAACCATAGCATAGTGGTAGGGCTTTTTTTAATGCCCGCCTGGGTAGCTACCACCCTCAAGTTGTAAACCTGCCGCCAAATACCAATAGGTGTGTTCCGGCAGCTGCACTTGAGAGCCAGTTCCACCACAGGTTTAGCGTGTCTACCATCCAGGAAACCTTACACCTTAAGAATAAAAAAAAAGTTCATGATCCCAATGACACAATATCCATTAAAATAAGATTATCTCTCTCAGTCTTGAATTGAAACTTTAGCTCTTTTTTATGGAATATGCCCATGTAGGCATTTTCGCCAATGTCAAGTGAGAAAAGCCATACAAGAACGAACACAAAGTAACAGCCAGACTCGAAACAATTATTTTTACAAAAACAATTTGGGCTTATAATTTGAACTTGGGTCGTATCGTAACTTAAGATCAGGTGAGATTATGGCCATAATGCTAAACCTACATAATATATAGTATATAAGTGCGGTGAGAGCGCGGCTATGGGTTCAGTTTTCTCGGGGCACTCGAGGCGTATTCATCGCACGTAATTGGAACATAATATTAATATTTATCCATTATTGACACTGTTTTGATATCTATGCTGTAAATAATTATCGGGAATGATTTTACTGGTCGGTGAGAGACACTAGTAGTGAAAGTGAGTGTTGATGCGTCGAAAAGCGGCTCCAAAAACCTACATCGGTGTTGCAAGTCTCGGACACTGTCTCGTGTTATCCTTTTTCCTCCACGACGATTAGGTTTCACGATGTACCGGCACTCGTAAGGTGAATCCGTGGTTTGATAAGTAGTTTGTATCTCGTCCTGTCATTATTTTAAACTGTTAGACTCATTGTTAGTGTCTTATATTTCTAACAATACATATATTACAGATACAATGGATTCAATAAAATTGGAGACGTTTGAAGATGAACCAAGCAATCAGGCCGACGATGACTGTAGTAAGTTTTAAAATAGTCATTTATAACTTCATCGAATCTGATGATACAAAAAAAAATATCATACACATTTTATCCCTCCTTTACCCCATTTCCAGGAATAGTAAGTAGCTTGTTGCCGTCTCCAGGTTACCAGCTATCTCTATACCAAAATTCATAATAATCGATTCAGCGGTTTAAGCGTGAAAGCGTGACAAATAAACAAACCCACTTTCGACTGTATCTATACATATAATAAATCTGTAAATTTAATAGACTATATAATTGGAAATAAGGACCAACATCAGTCATAAAAAAAACATTATTTACTAGTTGTTTGTTATAAGTTACGTGGATGTTTTCAGAATTAGTGTTGGAATGTGACATTATCTGATAATTTAGATATAGAATGTGTCAATCGGTTCGGCTATAAATATATTACGTACAAGTCGAAGTAATATTTCCCGTGTCTATTTTATTGGAATTTTCCTATTCCCTATATTGAAGCGATGATAGCACGGTGGTAGTGTGTACGACTTCTCGTCAAGGGACGTGAGTTCGAATCCAATCACCTACATTGACCTAGAGCTTTCGGCGAAAGAAAACGTGAGGAAACCATAGCATGGTGGTAGGGCTTTTTTTTAGGGCCTGGCTAGCTACCACCCTCAAGTTGAAAATCTGCAGCCAAATACCAATAGGTGTGTTCCGGCAGTTGCACTTGAGAGCCAGTTCCTCCACGGGTTTAGCGTGTCTACCAACTTGGGCCGTATCGTCACTTAAGATCAGGTGTGATTATGGCCATAACGCTAAACCTTAAGTATATAAAAAAATTCGTCGAGTCAGGAGTACTACAGTAGAAAGTACTACCAGTTTGGTACGACGTATGAAAATGTCCATTGTTTGGCCGCCATTTTTGACTGCGGACGTGATTCAGTTACACGTGTCGAGGGTAGATTGATAAAATCGAAATGTTCGTTCCAGCAAAAGAATCCGTGGAAAGTTTTGAAGGCGAACCTATAGCAAATACGGACGGTGTCGACAGTTCAGATGATGGTAAGTGACGCAGAGTTGAATATTACATCAGCTTTTGTTACATTGTTAGGAAGCTAAGCGACGATAGCTGAGTGGTAGTGTGTACGACTTCGCGTCAAGGGACGTGAGTTCGAATCCACGTGCAATGAGCTTGAGCTTTCGGTGAAGGAAGACCATAGCATGGTGGTAGGGGTTTTCTAATGCCCGCCTGGTTAGCTATCACCTTCAAGTTGAAAATCTGCCACCAAATACCAATAGGAGTGTTCCGGCAGCTGCACTTGAGAGCCAGTTTCCTATAAAGACCGGCAACGCACCTGCGATTCCTCTGGTATTGTGGGCATCCATGGGCGGTGGTGATCACTTACCATCAGGTGAAATGCTTGCTCGTTTACCCGCTGTTCCATAAAAGCAATTATTTATTACTTTTTTTTGGAAGATTACTAATCAATTGGGCGCGTAATTGGTTGACCCGACTTTGGCGGTTGGTTGAGCCGACTGTGGAAGAGTCAACATCTAGTGCCAAGGTCGAGTCATAAGTTCTTAAATATTAATGGTTTTTGAGACGAAAAAATGGCTGGGGGATATAAGGGCCCACGACATAACGAAATATCATTATATATCGAAACGACTTTACCCGAACGTGCGTCACACAAAAGAGTTGCGGATCAGAATTTCAAAGCCGGTGGTTATATTTTATGGGATTAAAGATAGCAAATTACCAATTTAATTAGTAATAATTAAGAATTGCATTTGATTCCACGATCTTTGAAAGTTGTGTTCGTATAGTTTACACGCGACGGCATGTTCGGTTGTTTTAAGGCATATATCAATCGGTATACAACATACTTCCTTGAACGTTGACGCGATACTGAGGTTTGACTGTGCCAATTGGCATAAAATTGGTGTGCCATTTTCGGAGCGCATATACTCTATCTATTTTAATTTTTAATGTCCTTGGTTGTGATGTTATATTATCGAATAATGGTGCCACAGGGGCAATTTGCTGAGGTCTTTTCTCCGGAACACCACCTGTATAGTAGGAATGGCGATCTAAGAATGATTAATCGAATGATCGATTTTTTAGGTTAAATAATTGGTTTTTTAATCGATTCACAGTTCTGAATCGATTCAGTGAATCGATATATCACCCTTAAAAAGCGAGTTTCTTCTCTATCTTGTCAAATATTATTTACAATTGTTCGAATTTTTAACTGAAACGTATTAAAAAATTATAATGTTTAACATACCCTATTTAAAATCGATTATGATAATGTTTTTTCTTTTTTATGATTGGTTGTGTATTTAAAATTAAAGCTCGAAAGATAAAAACGATTTTGATGAATCGATCCTTTGGATATCGATTTTTTGTGAATCGATTCTTTTCATTTCGATTCGAATCGACCTTTTTCAGATAGATTCGCCACCCATACTGTATATCCCATTCAGTGCCCTATATTTTCACACGATTGTTGTAAATTATGCTTACGGAAGTTTATAAACAGTAGGTACAAGTTTTTTTTTTTAATGTCATCTGTTACTAGTCTATTCTAGTTTCATATAAAATAGCTATGATTGAAATATCATATTGATTATTGTAATTATTATTTGTTATTTTTGACGTCAGAACGAAATAAAAATAATGTGAATCGGCAAGAAATTTCCGAACGTCAAGTAAACCCGATGTACGTATTTAGTGATTTATTTGTAAACCGAATTTCAAACGTCTGCTTGTATTGAATTTTTTTATCGTGGGCAAAAATGCTTTTGGGCATTCCTCCCTGATGGGCTGGGATAGGTATGTGGGTCTCAATCGGCGAAAGACTCGCCGGTAATACCCACTGAAACCCCATAGTGTTCCTCTGTCGCCTTTTGGGCCAGGAAGATGCTTATAGAGTATGGTGTATATATTTCCCATAGTATAGGGTTATTTATAACACCCCCTGGCTACCTACCACCCGTTTTTTATCAACGTGGTGTTTAAAATCCCAGTCTTTATGGAGTTCCTCATCGGAACGCGCAAACGTATTCCCCGGATTCAGGTCAAGGCGTGAGGGGCATATGGTTGCCCATCGAATGCTAATCACCCAACACAACTCATTAACACGCACTACACTAAAAACTCCTGAGTTGCCAGAGACCAGCTGCAGCTTGACTAGGTTCGGACCTTACCGGGATTAGATGACGAATCTGAAAGCGCTCCATCAATCCTGGTGGAACGCACAGAGGCAGTAGGTTTTAAGTCAGTAAGAATCTGACATAACCTGTACTTTTACTGCCTGGCGGAAGGTGGGTATATAAGATCTTAATACGAAGTAAAAGGGTACAGATTTCGCAATTTTAGTCTCTGGCGGGAATTGGCTAGTTTCTTAAATGTAATGAATTTCCAAGAAACTGCCAATGATTCACCTCCGTCTAAACCGTCTGGTATTCAATATAACATTTCTCAATCTGTCAGCGAGACGGTATCGTCTCCAAATGCCTAGGGCGAGAATTATGGGATAGTCAATTATACAAAAAGGAGGAAATTGGTGCCTTGGACAGCAGAACAGAAGGCTCTTGTATCGGAATTCTTTAAAGTTCACATAAAAAGCCAGTAACCTCCGAGAAGACACGAATGCTGAATACTATAAGCAAATCATACCGAGCTACTCAGCAATAAAGATTGGCAGAAGATTAAAGTTTTCCCACAAAATTCTTACACTAAATCTAAGAAATAATTAGAACTACACACGTTCCAATGATCCATAAGATTGTGAATGAAAGAGGGTCTATCTATAGCAATGTATTTTCTTTTATTATTTATCATTTCCTTCTTCCCTTACGCTATTCAAAAAGGTATAATATTTTCTTTTCCTCTTTGATTGTCTATAGGTTGGTAGATTTTTGTATCAGAATGGCTCTCGTCCATCCTACATATGGTCTTTATCACTATCATTAGTAACTTTGATTTGGTTTGTCCCGTATATCTATATAGTGTACATTCGGGCTAAGAGATTTGAAGGTCGGCTTGACAAAAGCGATGAGCCATCAAACCCATATTGCAAGGGAGTGGAATTCACTACCGGCGTCTGTCTTTCCTATATCGTACAATCTGGGGGTCTTCAAACAGAAAGTGAACAGTTACTTGCTGAGTAAGCGCGTTCCGTCATAGACCACATCGTCACTTACCATCAGGTGAGATTGTGGTGAAATGCTTACTTGTTATAATAAAAAAAAAAAACTCTCGACGTTGGTCATTATCATTTGATTGCCTTATCTATATATGTATAATAAATCAGTAGAAAAGTCGTTTTTGTAGATCGGGAATAATAAATAAAATTAAAAGACAACCAAAGGAACCTACTTCCGGAATTTCTTGCCAGGACAATTTTACAAACATTTATATTTGACATTGCTCGCGGTCGATGTTTGGGACGATGGTTGATATTAAAAGTTGATATGTACTTTGCGGCGATATGATATCATATGACATTTACTTCCAGTGCAGTGCAGTGCCGCCGCGTTAAGTTGTATTTCAACAATGGATAACGTATAGGGAAAAACAAAGAATGTATGGGATGATAGGCGATATAAGTCGAGACCAACTTAGACATATGTAATTCAATATATTTATTGTATTTTCTTTGCACTAGCTATTGTTAAAAGGACATTTGGCTAAAGACACTAGAGATTTTGGAGAGATCTTGATCTGTTATGTGTCTTTATCGTTAAGATTTAGCATTATGGCCACAATCTTAACTTATTTATATTACATTAGATATTACACAAGATAGTGAATACGTTGAACACGATAGAGAGACTGTCTCTCAAGTGCAACTGTCGGAATACATTTATAGGTCTTTAGCGGCAGATTTTCAACTTGAAGGTGGTAGCTGGTCTCCTTGGCATTTGTATGCGACCAGCATACGTCTCAATGTATCCGTAGAGTTGTGTGGGTCTGTCGGAAAGACTAAGCTTAAATGGCTGTTCCTGCCAGAGAGTAGAAGAATTGTGAAAGCTGTTCCTGGTTTCTGGCAACACGGGAGTTTTAGTGGGCAGTATTACGTGATTAGTGCCCAACGAGTTACCACATGCTTCCCACGACTTTGGCCCGAGTCCGGGTAATGCGTTTGAATCTATGCGTTGAAAGTTTAATATTCTGAAGAGTAGATATAGTTTTAGAAAATTATAATCAGAGTATACTTTTTAACCGATAGAGAAGTGAAAATAATGTCATCCTAAAATTAATTAATTAACATAAGTTAACGTAACTTATACCAATTTCTAAAGTAAGTACCATTAATTATTTAAAGAAAAAAAAAATATTCTAAATTGTAAAATAAAAACGTTTTCACTTTCATTCAATTCGGTGTGGTCCTGAAATGGAGAACTGAATACTAAAACCTATTTTAGAGCAGAGTTCTTAGGGTGCGTTATAAAAAGTGTTCATATAAATTATGAATTACTTGATCTAAATGTAATTTCCTTTCCTTTGTTAAATGATGAAGCAAAAATTACCTTTATTATTTTAAAGTTTAAAGTAAAAATGTTTAATATTTTGAAGTGTAAAGTAATATTTTTTAATGAAATATATATACGAGAAAATGATGTTTTTAGAAGAGCATGCAAAGAGCAAAACTATTGATTGTATGGACATGGGACCATGACCATTCAATGCGGAATTATTTGTAGATGGTTCACAGCTGTTCATTATTTTCAAAAACAACAAAAGTCAGGCATTTTCTCTTAATATTTTATTCCCCGGTGAAGCGGCCAGGACGGATAGTTTATATAAACAAAATGTATATCTCTTTATATGTTTGATTTCTATGCGTTCCGAAAGCATTTACGAGTTTGTTATGGAATTCTGCCGTATCGTTCTGCGTCTACCCTAGAAGGTCTCTAAGCTGAAAGCATTTTCGAAGTGGGACTTGTAATGGGAACGTTTTGAAATTCTAATCCGCAAGCTTTTTATGTGACGCTCGTTCGGCTAAAGTCCGCTCGAGGTAAAGGGAGCCAGAAAGATATACCTAGTGAAGTTTCACTTCCGTCGTGTAGTCTTAAGTATACACCGTTTTTTTTCTTTTCCGTTTCCTTTTTAAAGCGACGATAGCGCAGTGGTATGTGTAGGAACACCACGTCATGGGACGGCAGTTCGAATCAACACTTTTTTTTTATAGTTAAGGTTTAGCGTTATGGCCATAATCTCACCTGATCTTAAGGTACGATTCGTCCCACGTTAGTAGATACGCTAAACCTGTGGAGGAACTGGCTCTCAAGTGCAGCTGCCGGAACACACCTATTGGTATTTGGCGGCAGGTTTTAACTTGAGGGTGGTAGCTACCCAGGCGGACATTAGAAAAAGCCCTACCACCATGCTATGGTTTCGTCACGATGTTTTCCTTCACCGAAAGCTCAAACAAACATCGGAAACATCGGTTAGAGATCCATAGCATAGTATAATGGTAGGGCTGTGTCTAACGCCCGCCTGGTTAGTTACCACTCTCAAGATGAAAATATGCACCAAATACCAATAGGTGTGTTCCGGCAGTTGCACTTGGGAGCCAGTCCCTCCAATAAAGGCCGGCAACGCACCTGCGATTCTCCCGGTGTTGTGGGTGTCCATGGGCGGCGGTGATCACTTACCTTTGGCCCCTATTCCATAAAAAATACGGTAAGCTGTCCTGGGCACGGCGAGTTCTTTATAAATCTACTTTATCAAGTACCTTAAGTACCAACTTTATAAACACAAGAATTACTGGGGACCGATTTCAAAAATTCTTTCACCATTAAAATGCTACATTAGCCCTGAGTAACACAGGATGTATAACAATCTTTAATTAAAATAATTAAATAACATTATAATTCCACCCGAACGGAGTCGCGGACGCAACTAGTAATGAATATATGAAAATTTCAGATAACATTAAAGAATCTACGTTCAGCCAGAGCAAATCTACAAGGAGTAACGTCGTAGAGAAAGGTGAGATGTCCATATTATCTGTACAGCTTATATGAACCCAGCGGCCGATTTACACTTATACCGATCGTAGCTTAATCAAATTTTACCGCCCCTACCTACCTCTATAATTAGATTCCACATAAGACTACGTAAATTGTAGAGAAAAATCGATACCTAATCGATATAAGACTTAGATTCCAAGTTTTGAAACATATTATTTGTATATGTATGAATAACTTCAGTTTGAAAAAAATAAATAAACAAAGATAAAACGAATTTGGCGCCTTCAAAATCTGCCGCCTTAGATTCCAGTCTACTGGTAAATCCACCGTTGTTTGAAGTGATAATGGTTCGGAAGCCTTGTCAATGGGCGTGAGTTCAAAGACCAGCAATGTACCTGAGAATTCGGTGAAGAAAACATGGTCATGAACCGTAGCATAGTGGTAGGGTGTTTTAAATAATCACCAGGATCGAGTTGGAAATCTACCGTCAAATACTTATAGATGTGTTCCGGCAGTTGTATTTGAGAGCTAGTCTCTCCACCGGGTTTAGGGTATCCACTATCTCGGCTCACATCGTTACTTAACATCAGATGAGACTGTGGCCGTAACGCTAAACGTATACAGTTAAAAACATATTATAAAATAAAGTAGACCGTCACGTCTACCTGTGTAAGGTAATAAACTCAAAACTACCGAACGAATTTTCTAGATGGACTGATTCATACGTTTAAGAATATAATTAATTATGATTTTGTGTTAATTGTTGTTGGTTACGATTGCTGAAGAAGTCAAAAAAATTACGCTGATCGAGAGATATATTGGTGTGAGCCGGATAGACCAAGAGTGTCATGTGAACACAATGTATATTAAACTTAATCCACGCTATATCGAAAAAATAGGTATATGACAATGTATGCAATTGAAATAAAACTAATTTAAACGGATTTTATCGCGGTTATTTAAATAACCGTGTAAATAACCGCGATAAAATCCATTTAAATTAGTTTTATTTCAATGAATAATATTCGCGTAAACCTAAGAAATCATAATGTATGCAATATTCGCATAAAATGGCCAGTAAAATTGCTAGCGTTTTAACATGATGCCGTTAGGTTGTGGCTCACAACTGACTTGCTTGTCCCGAATCCATCTTTCCTTCTATGAACAGACTACGGAAACATTTGTTGCAGACGTGAAGATCATGAAACCAGGCAGGAAAAGGGACAGGAGGACCGGTCCTAGAACCGACCACATTCGTCCGAGAGAGAACATAGGCCTTCTTCTCCAGTACACGACGATTTTACCTTTCAAATCCAACAAAGGCTACTTCAACTGCTTCTATTGCAACAAACAGTACGTCGTCATCGAAGAACTAAGGAAACACGTCGAAGAGAGCCACCGGAACGTAACGCTGATGTCGATAATCAAGAACATCCTACGGCCCCACGACCGTATCAAAGCTGACATCAGCAATATAACCTGCAAGATTTGCTTGAAAAGATGCAACGGTATCGAAGACGCTGTGAAGCATCTCGAGGAACATCAAATGAAGTTCAATTACGACGAGAAACTGCTGAAGCCGACCGACTGCCTCTTGACTTACGACTTAAGCGACGGCCGGTTCAAATGTGTCGTTTGCAACGCTGAATTCCATTTCTTCAAGACTTTAACGAAGCATATGAATGAGCACAGCACGAATTATGTGTGCGATGTATGCGGCAAGTGTTTCCTCCTCTCGGAACGTTTGAAAGCCCATACACAAGTGCACGTGTTGGATGCGGCCGTGAATTGTGACGTGTGCGGGAAAGTTTGCGCGACTGCGGGCAGGCTGAGGAGTCATAAACGCCACCATCATAAGAAAAGGTCCCACGTCTGTAGTATATGTGACGAGTCGTTCCCGACGTTCAGGCAGAGGATGCAGCATCTCCAGGAAGTGCACCATCGGTCCCCGTTGGATCTACGTTGCAAGGTCTGCGTGAAAACGTTCAAGACGACCAGCCACCTCGGCTGCCACATGCGGACTGAGCATTTTAACATTCCGTATGTGAGGAAACGGAAGAAAACGGAAAAGAATATACAGAGGGTTGATTGATAGAATTTTGCGTTTTATTTATATTCGAAGTGTGGGTAGTGTATTTATTTATTTACAGGTTTACTTATAGGTTACAATTGGAACTTATGTTAAGAGATTCTGTGGTTTAAGATATACGCTAAGTGTAGTTTACAGTGTTAAATAAAAACATTGTGATGTCATCACAGTATCATGGTAAGGCGTTTCACATACAAGTTGTGGTAAACTATATGGCCTGTGAACATAGCTACGTTAGGGTACTCATATCTCATATTTAAGTATTAGAATGGTAGTGCAGATCTTGGGTGGTCATTTGAGTAAAATATATCTAATAACAATTATAAAAGATAATGGTCATGCAGGTTGAAGCGATGATAGCTCAGTGGTAGCGTGTAGGAACGCCCTGTCATGGGACGTGAGTTCGAATCCCACCGTCTACAGTGAGCTTGAGTTTTGGTGAAGGAAAACATCGTGAGGAAATTAAAGCATGGTGGTTGAACTTTTTCTAATTCCCGCCTGGCTAGCAACCACCCTCAAGTTGAAAATCTGCCGCCAAATACCAATAGGTGCGTTCCGGCAGTAGAACTTGAGAGCCAGTCCCTCCTATAAAGGCCGGCAACTCATCTGCGATTCCTCCGATGTTGTGGAAGTCCATGGGAGGCGGTGACTTACCATCAAGTGACGTATGCCCCTCACAGACAGTATTACATTTAAAAAAAATGCTCTATCATGTAACGCTTGCCGAAGGAGTGTAGTTTCTCATGTTCCCATATTTGACTCGAACCGATTTTACCTAAATAAGTGTGCCACAGCCAAGCGTTACAATTCGGTCTCATTTAATACGCATAAAGTGCACGGTGCGCCTAAAAAAGGTTTCTCTGTCACATTCAACACGCATAAGGTGCACAGTGCGCCTAAAAAAGGTTTCTCTGTCACATTCAATACGCATAAAGTGCACAGTGCGCCTAAAGAAGGTTTCTCGGTCACATTCAATACTCATAAAGTGCACAGTGCGCCTAAAGTATATTTCTCGGTCACATTCAATACGTATAAAGTGCACAGTGCGCCTAAAGAAGGTTTCTCGGTCTCATTCAACACGCATAAAGTGCACAGTGCACCTAAAGATTCTAATTCAAAAGTTAGACCTCTCCCAAATATTATTCGCAGCAATTTACATGGTATATTTAAGTCGAGTTAAATTCGGCTCTCTTCGAGACACGTTTCTCCATCAGGTGATAATTCTTCGTGTGCACCGTCAGAGATCTCTGATTATCGAAAGTCTTTGGACAAGCGAAGCATTTTAGCACAACCGGCTTCGCTCCGTGCACCTTGACCTCGTGCTCGTTCTTCTTCGTGTAATCGGTGAACTTCTCGCCGCAGTAACCGCACTTGCTTCGTCTGTTGAAACACACGTGCGTGGCTCGCTCGTGGTCCTTCTGCTTCACTCTCGTATCGAAGACCTTCGGGCAGTACGTGCAAGCGAACACCCCGGTCTTATGCCTGTACATATGCGTCTGCAGTATCCTCCTGTTAATGAACCCTTTGCCGCAAACCTCGCAGACGTGGTTCCTGTAATGTACGTTCATATGCTCCAATAGGACTTTGAAGTTGTTGAACGTGTTGTTGCAAACGACACACTTTAAGGATTCACCGTCGAATCTGAACGGTACGATGTGGTTTTTGATGTTCGAATGGAAGAATTTGTTATGGGTTTGTCGCAAATGCTCCATTAAGTCATCGATGCTGTCGGATTTTTGATGGCAGAAGCGGCACTGGAGCGATGTGATGTCCAGTTTGACTAGATAAGTGAGCATGGTCTGTTTGGTCATGAAGTTTGGTATGTTGCTGTCGTCGTGTGTTTGTAAGGTGTGCGATTTTAGGTCTGCAGCATCGGGGAATTCGTTGTCGCAGAACGCGCAGGTGTAGCCGAGGCTTCCGTATCGTCTTATCGGCGTGGCGTTCGAACAGAGCAGTATCGTTTTAACGTTCTCAATGTGTTTGTGTAACTCGCTGACCTTTTTCAACCGCAGCGAGACCTTCGCTTTCGGTTTCTCCTCCCCGCCGCTCGGCTTTATGATGATTATCTCCTTTTCGAGTATCCTCCGGGTGCCGCCTTGTATCGTGATGGTGGTCTTGCCCGATTTCCTGCCAGGTCTTCCTAGAAAACCAGACGGGCGTTATGAATATGTCTGTTCTACCTTTGAACTGGTCGTGCGCTTTCGCGTTTGCCAATTTTAAAGGGAGATGTTTTTGGTTTTTCATTGATATTTTTCATGTTTTATAGCAAAAGCGTGTCCTAATCTCACTTGATATTAAATGCTAATGTGGTCTAACATGGTGGAGCCAAGCCTGGTGGAGGGGTTGGCTCTCAAGTGCAATTAATTGCTGGAACATACGTTTTTTTTATACTTAAGGTTTAGCGTTATGGCCATAATCTCACCTGATCTTAAGTTGTTGTTATCTCAAGTTGGTAGACACGCTAAACCTGTGGAGGAACTGGCTCTCAAGTGCAGTTGCCGGAACACACTTATTGGTATTTGGCGGCAGGTTTACAACTTGAGGGTGGTAGCTAGCCAGGCGGGCATTAGAGAAAGCCCTACCACCATGCGAGCATACATATGTAGGTACCACATTTTGAATTTTTTAGGTGGTAATTAGCTAGGTTGGCATTAGAAAAAGCCATATGCTATGGTTTCAAGTGGTTTTCCTTCACCGAAATCTCAGGCTGATTGCGGAAATTTGTACTGACGTCTAGGGACGTGGCATTCGTATATGAACCGAAGAGCTATCATCGTATTCAAATTATTAGTATTAAACGTATCATTGACGTAATGTGAACCACATCACGCTACCACCAGTAGGAGCAAAGCTGTATTGAAATAGGTTAGAAAAAGGGACAGTTTATTTTTTTATTTTTAGTGTCACGTGAATAAGGTCGCAATTAAGTCACTTGAATACGTTGAAGATTCCGTGTAAATTATAATGTCGAATGTACTTTGTTATTGATATGAAAAATAGAAATCATTTAGCGATGATAGTTCAGTGGTAGTGTGTAAGAACGCCGCGTCGTGGGACGTGAGTTCGAATCCAACCGCCTACAGTGAGCTCGAGCTTTCGGTGAAGGAAAACATCGTGAGGAATGTGGTAGGGCTTGTTATGATGCCCGACTGGCTAGCTACCAACCTCAAGTTGAAAATCTGCCGCCAAATACCGATAGGTGTGTTCCGGCAGTTGCACTTGAGAGCCAGTCGCTCCTAAAATAAAGGTCGGCAACGCACCTGCGATTCTTCTATTGTCGTGGGTGTCCAAGAGGGGCGGTGATCACTTACCATCAGGTGACACGCTTGCTCGTTTACCCGCTATCACAGACATATATGTTTATATTGATTTTCTTTTTTTTAATTTTTATCTGTTTCTCTGTCCACTTATAAGAGCATCATTTTGAAACTACTGTATCGATTTTGATGAATTTTGACACGGCGGTAACTAATATTATTGGTAACAATATATAAGGTACTTTTTATCTTGTAAAAAGAAATGAGTCTCTGAATAAAAGGATATGAAAATTCATATTTCAACACCGTATAACCGATCAGCATGAAAATTGATATGTATATATATACCTTTGTATATTTAGTAGGTTTAACTGTATGGCCGCACTCTCATTTGATGTTAAGTGACGATGTGGCCCAAGATGGTGGACACGCTAATCCTAGTGGAGGGATCAGCTCGCAAGTACGATTTTTTTTTATGTTGCTCAGCATAGTCACTGTACTGCACCTTGTGTTAAGTACAGTACAATCCAGGACAGCGATGACTGACAATGATCAAAAATTCACAATCAGTCACCGCTGTCATGCTGGCCTGCTTAAAGCTTCTGATACTTTCGAAATACACCTATATATAGGTATTTAGCGGCAAATTTTCAATTTGAGAGTTCTTACTTGCTAGGAGGGCATTAGAAAAGGTTCTACCATCACGTTATAGTTTCAACACGATGTTTTTCATTACTAAAAGGTCAGTCTCTTCGCTGGGATTCGAAAACACTACCGACTCAGTCATCATCGCTTCCAAGCCCCAATGATGCCTTTTTTTTTTTTTTTTTCGAAAGGACCTACACTTTTAGCCTGAGGGGCTTTTACAGCTTCACCTGAACTAGAGGGCGAGCGTGGAGGGCGCTCGAGCCCGCAGGGCAACTCGCACAAGGGTGTCACTAGTGACCGAATCTCGGCTTGGGCTGTTGCCGAATCGCGTAAGAGAAAAACGAACGCGGTACTAGCTATTAATGAGAGATAGATACGTTATAATAATAAAGTATGAATCGAAACTAACTGATCCCCTTGAGGATCTGAAAAAAACTTATTTTAGTTTGTACTGTGCAAAGCGGCGAGGCAAGATTGTACTGTGCGTCCTTCCTACCTAAATAATGCCTTTTTTACATGGCGAAATGTATTTATGCGTCCCCTCCCAGCCCGGGGGACTGAGAGGGGTGTGTGGGTCGCACCCAGAGCTAAGCGTTAGGAATATCCACTAAAACCCCACGGCCGTCTGTCGCCTTGCTGGGGCAACGCGGGGTCGTGCGTGCAATCACCGCGTCACCCCAGCGACTGGCCCGGCCTGGTGGTAAGCCGGGACCCATCCGGGCAGCCTGGGTAGCTGCCCTTGCAGTCAGTCGGAGTTAAGGCGGCGGAAGAGCACGGGCCTCAATCATGGCTATATCAAAAATACAAAGGCTTTTTTTATATACTTAAGGTTTAGCGTTATAGCCATAATCTCATAGGCCCAAGTTGGTAGACACGCTAAACCTGTGAAGAAACTGGCTCTCAAGTGCTGCTGCCGGAACACACCTATTGGTATTTGGCGGCAGGTTTACAACTTGAGGGTGGTAGCTACCCAGGCGGGCATTAGAAAATGCCCTACCACCATGCTATGGTTTCCTCACGATGTTTTCCTTCACCGAAAGCTCAAGCTCATTGTAGGTGCTTGGATTCGAACCCACGTCCCTTGACGCGAAGTCGTGCACACTACCACTGAGCTATCATCGCTTCAAAAATCTTTTCGCTTTTCTTTATCCGACTGGCTGTTTCTAAAATTAGCGTGTATAAACAAACAAACTTTCACGTTTTACAGCATTACTATTATAGTGGTATATATATATATATATATATATATATGTGTAAGCGGTGTGATGTGATAATACACAATCTATTCACTACAAATCAATTTTCCTTTGCTTTTTTATTTCGGAAGGTGTGGAATAAAAATACGATGTGTTCGTGAAGAATTTACGCAAACAACAACAACCCATATATATTTTTTTTGATGGGACCAACACTGTTAGCCCTAGGGGCTTTTACAGCTTCACCGAACTAGAGGGGCGAGGGCGGAGGGCGCTCGAGCCCGCGGTACAACTCGCAAAAGGGTGTCACTAGTGACCGAACCTCGGCTTGGGCTGTTGCCGAATCGCGTAGGAAAAAATCGAACGCGGTACTAGCTATTAATAAAAATTGAAAAATCTAAAGTAGTAACTGATCCCCTTCAGGATGTGGAAACTAAATTTGGTTTGTACTGTGCCATGGCAGGCGAGGTAGGATTGTACTGTGAGTCCTCCCTATCTAGTAATTGATAACGAGCGTGCCTAATAAAAAGGAACAGAGAAGAAGGCATATTAACACGATGTATCATCTATAATAAAACAAAATAAAAGGCCGACCCACATTCAGGGCCACGGGCGGTCCGTTACAGAACCCAACAACCCATAACATAGCGCCGGACATTTTATAGTCCGTCTAATTACATTCTTTACTCATTGGCGGTTCGAGCGCAGATTATAAAATGGGCGTGACTTAACCTATTGTTACTTAATTACGTGCATTATTATTTTATCTGGCGAAGGAGCAGACTCGCTGCACTATAGTCGTGTATAGTTTTATGTAAAATGTTTTTATAGTATTGTATGGTCCTTTACGTGGGGCTGTCATTTAGGTATTATCTACTGGAAAACGTTAGCCAGAGCAGTTAGATAATGAATTAAAGAAGTCATTATGTAGCAGTCCCAGATCCTGTCAAAGACTGTAAGGTTCTTTCTAACATTTACCAAGGAATGTGGATAGAAAAAATACATATGTAGCAAGTAAATACATATCTATATTAATATTAGAAAGCGGAAGAGTTTGTTTGTTCGTTGGAAACGCGTTAATCTTAGGAACTGACAGTCAGATATTTAAAAAACCTACTTGTATTTGATTCAGCACTCATTGAAGACAGATTAAAGCTATTTAACATCACGCTCGTGAAAATAGGAGATAAGCTGTATTATAACCAGTCACAGAAACGGGCTAAAAATCAATTATACTACTATTATAAATGCGAAAATGAGTTTGTTTGTTTGTTACGCTATCACGCCTGAACCGCTGAATTGATTGTGATGAATTCCCGTATAGAGATAGACGGGATCCTGGCGACGGAGATAGGATAATTTTTCTAACGAAAAACTTCTTAGGAGTAGGGTAAACAGGGGGAGAAACTTTGTATGACAGTTTTATTACGTCAGCCGATTTGTTTGACAGGATCAATATTAACGCAAGCGTCGCCGCAGTTAACAGTTAGTAAGAAAGCCTAAAAGTTAGTTTGAACGCGTTATTTTTAGATCCTCTGGTATCAATATTTTCTTTGTGTTAATTATTCCAATAATTGCGGTAGACTTTAGGTTATTTAACATCACGCTGATACATTACGGAGCAAAGTTGTATTTTTAACTATGAGCCGTCGTGAGACGCCTGGTAGATGTGAAACGGAAATTATTTTGTACAAGTAATATGCTTAACAGCATTGTTTACGACAGGTAATAGATATGCCATAATGAAGAAAACTTAAAAATATAGCGTGGCGACGCGTCGCCACGGCCTGTATCGCCACACCAACAGTCAGGTCTACCCTCGCTTATAAATGTTACACATAAAATGTTACAAAAGGGTCAAAAAAGGTCACAGGTAATTTATTATTAATATATGTTATACAATTTCCATGCGATCATCAGACGAGATGCACCGCTTTCTTGTGCTCCATCATTTTGCATCGTATCATGAAACTCGCGCTGCAGAATTCGCATCTATAGTTCTTGAAGTGCTCTTTAACGTGGTCCTGGAGGTCGGAGAACGGTTCCAGATCCTCATCGCACATCGTGCACATCAACCGGCCCTCGTATTTAAACGGAACGATTTGATTCTTAATCTGTTTATGTATCAACTCCTCGTGCTCAGTTTTCAAATGGTCCATCAACTCTTGCAGTCCTGATATACCTTCCTTACATAATTTACACTTCAGCCCGGTTATGTCCAAGTATACGATATGTTTGGACAGTGATCTCAAACTGAAGAAGTCCGGCTTGGCCTTCGAATGCATTGATGTCGTGTGAGCTTTAAGATCGGCCGGGTTTCCGAACTGGCTGAGGCAATAGCTGCAAGCGAATTGAGTCCCGACCCGTCCACGCATCGGCGTCGCGTTGGAACAGTTCAGTATCGTTCTGATGTTATCGAAGTGCCAGTCCAGCTCTGTAAGCCGTTTCTGGTAGGATATGCGCTGTTGCCGGCGCTCTTTGTCCGATGTGGATTTCTTACCGGCCGGTCGGATGGATATGAACGTGCAGAAGTTGGTTTTCCTATTCAAGGTGAATATCGGCTGATCGTCATCGTGTGCCGATGACGAGGACATGCGACGCTCCTTGTTCCTTGTGGTGACACCTCGATCTGAAAATTGGGTTTTAAATGTACATTCTTCTTTTAATTTTGTAACGCGCACATTGTACTCCATGTTGATATTGAATATATTAATATGTGTAAATACAAATATCGGCTCGCCGCGCACGCAAACACGTCATCACTCTGCGGCGGTCGGCGTGCTAATGCCCCACCACCGCGCGACTCACATAGTGCGTCGCTCGAGACGACACAAATACCTTTACAAACAATTCATAGTTATAATATTTGTTATACCGACAAATAATAGCTAATTAGCATTCCGATTTAGATGTGTGTACTCAAGCACGATCGTCGGTAACGGGTAGTAAAAAGTTTTGTATACAAATTGATGTAGGTAGATACAAAAAAGTGTCTGCCACACGATAAAGGTGAAAGTGTTTGCGGATCAGAATTTCAAAGACCTCACATAAGAGGTCTTACTTAAAAAATAATGGTGTAAGTCTGTATTCAATTTATTTATAACTGCGCTCAATGCTGTGAGGTTGAAGCGATGACAGCTCAGTGGTAGTGCGTAGGAACGCCGCGTCATGGGACGTGAATTGGAATCCAACCACTTACAATGAGCTTGCGTAGGGCTTTTGCTGAAGTCCACCTGGCTAGCTACAACCCTCAAGATGAAAATCTGCCGACAAATACGAATAGGTGTGTTCCGGCATTTGCACTTTTTGATAGTTGAGGTTTAGCATTATGAGGATAGTCCCACCAGATCTTAAGTGACGTTACGGTCCAATTTGGTAGACACACTAAACCTGTGGAGGAACTGGCTCTCAAGTCCAACTGCACTTAACACTTGGGAGCCAGTCCCACCAATAAAGGCCGGCAACGCACCTGCGATTCCCCTGGTGATGTAGATGTTCACGGGCGGTGGTGATCACATGCCCCTTGGTGTTATGCCCCTATTCCATAAAAAAGGTATCGCTTAGAACAAAAATATTTTAAAGTACCCGTTTTTGTAACTTCTTTTAGTACTGCTCTGCTCCGCATAGTGATAGCGTGATCTTGGATAGCCTTTGGTCAATGAATGGTCTATCAAATACAAAAGTATTACTTTTTGATATCCGACTTGCAATTTTCAAGATTGATGCGTTGAAAGACAAACTTTTTAGGTTTAGAATATTACTAGCTGACCTGGCAGACATTGTTGTGCCTTTTGGATAGCCAATCACATCGACTACAGTGACATTTATCGAGTTAAGATCATACATACATACGTAATATCACCCCTCTCTCCCATAAGGGTAGGCAGAGGGCACATCCTTCCACTTGCTACGATCCTGACATACATCTATCTTATAAAAGATCATTTAGCAAGATAAATGTGTCATATCTCTGAAGTTGGATCAGACTGCACATTGTGTGCAAAATTTGATTAAAATCGGTTCTGTTGTTTAAGAGTTCAAAGAGAACAAACAACGCGATACGTATTTTTTATTTATACGTGTATATTATATTTCATACTCGCGTCAAAGGACGTGAGTTCGAATCCAACCACCTACAATGAATTTGCGCTTTCGGTGAAGGAAAACATTGTGAGGAAACCATAAATTGGTGGTAGGGCTTTTTTTAATGCCTGTCTGGCTAGCAACCACCCTCAAGTTAAAAACCTGCCGCCAAATACCAATAGGTGTGTTCCGGCAGCTGTACTTGAGAGCCAGTTACTCCACAGGTCTAGCGTGTCTACCAACTTGGGCCGTATGGTCACTTAAAATCAGGTGATATTATGGCCATAACGCTAAACTTTAACTATAAAAACAAAAAGAAAAAAAGATGAATATAGATTATTACCATTGCACGGTTGGCTTAGGGGTTTACGCGACTGCTTCGCTTCTGACACAGCGCTGAGGTATTGTGGGTTCGAACCCACCTTAGGATAATTATTTTCTTGATCCACAAATGATTGTGGTTAGAGATCACAGAGTTTAGGTGTTACTTTATGTTCCTTACTCAAGTTATTTTCGCTTGGAATTAACGAAATTTCCTAAAAAAACAGATGCTCTAAGAAAAAACGCATTTATTTTTTGATGCGTAATCAATTTTGAATCTGTGATGATTACAAAGTTGCTCATTAAATTGGACGTTCTGGAGAAAGGCCAAGTCAAAAGTAGCCGTAACCGAAGAGCATCTAATGAAGGTGCTTATGATAGTAGAAGCAGCGAAAGATGTATGTCAGGATCGTAGCAAGTGGAAGGATGTGGTCTCTGCCTACCCTTATGCGAGAGAGGCGTGATAGTATCTATAAATGTAAATTGAATGTTGCAAAACTGGTCTTCTTTAGTATTCTATATATTAATCCCTAAAATCAGATACCAGCCTGACAAATTCCATTGAAATCTATTCAATAGTTTCAGAATGATGCGCGTTCAAGGGGACAGACAGACAATTTTTTCTCCCACTATATCGATAAGAAAGTAGATTATTAACGTGGTGTTTAAAATACCGGGTTCTACGAACTTCGTCATCGCATCACGCAAATACATTACCCGGGGATACCTTTTCCATAGACAAATGAAGAAGGGGCTAGGAGGGTCTGGGCCTTACTACCTGTTTTTTTATAGTTAATGTTTGCGTAATGGCCATAATCCCACCTGATATTGAGTGACGATACGGCCTAAGTTGGTAGTCACGCTAAACCTTTGGAAGGACTGGCTCTCGAGTGGAACTGCTGGAACACACCTATTGGTATATGGCGGCAGATTCTCAATTTGAATTCTGCGCGAAAGGTACCGTCGTGGAACGCCATTCATCCAGATGGTGTGGATGAAATTTAATTTAACATACTAATTCCTGGTATGGATATGGTATATCGTACACTAAGAGTTATGGTAATTTTGAATTTTATACTCGACAGAGTACTCGATGGTTACTATTAAATATATAGGGATGTAGTGATAGGGTGGGTATTCTATGGTAGAATATAGTTATAGGAGGGTAGTTTATAACGCCGATTAGTATAAAGCGCGATGCAAGCGTGGCACTGCGTTCAGTGTAAGAGAGGCGCTTGAGCTGTATTCATCGTACGTAGCTGAAACACTACCGAAGGGACGTAAGATTTAATATTATTTACTATTGACACTGTTTTGGTATTTATGCTGTAAATCATTATCGGGAATGGTTTATACTGTGCGGAGAGAGGCACGAGCGGTGAACGTGAGTGTTGACAATTGTCGAAAGGAGGCCTCCTTAAACCTACATCTGAATCGTAAGTCTCAGACACTCTCGTGTTATCCTCTCTCTGCCACAATGATTAGGTTTCACGATGTACCCGGCACAGTGAAAGAACGTTAACCTACAAATACATATAAAAGCAATGATAACCAAGTCATCTGTTTGTTACCGTTATGAAAACCCAAATTTTAATTTACATAAAATGTTGTAGATAGGGAGGGTACGTGTTAATACTTTTTCGCGTGTTAAAAAAAAGGTGTTTTCGAACGCAGATAATTAATTACTAGATCGAACGGAGCCATTCTTCTGTGTGTATTTATTCAGTGAAGTTTGACAGCGTCAAATATGATACTGAAACACATATATTATCGCCTAACCACATAAAACCATGGTTAGACATCAAAATATTAATACAACTCTATATTAACAGCTTTATTATAATTATGGGAGTATTGTTGTAATTATAAATAATAAAAATCCAAATATAATGGTGAATCTAAGGGATTTATTATGAGTTAAAGCGGTCATAGGAAAGAGGGAATGTATTGGGATATTGTTTGATACAATAATAGTGTTTCGCCTAATCTTGGTTCAACTGAGATAAAGGTATGACTGTGTTGTCAATATTATCTGTAAGTTTTTTTATCACTCATAATTGTAGATTTATTACTTTTTGTTAAATTTCGTCTATCGCTTTAAGTCTCAACGCCATGTTTCGAACGCATGTGACTTCTCCAACTGCATTTCTGTACGAACGACTGGTCGCAGTGAGTACAGACGAACCGCCTATCGTTGGCATGTATCCTCATATGTTCTCGCAAAGTGTGCCTTCGGCCGTACTCTTTAAAGCATACTTCGCATTTGAACTGCCTAAGGCCGGTGTGTTTAGTCATATGCTCCTTCAGCCTACCGATACCGAAAAAGCTCATATCACACTCGGAACATTTGTGCTTCCGTTCCAAAAGGTGGTCCTTCTTGGTGTGGTAGGCCAAAGCTCTCTGATTATTGAACGTCCGGTCGCAAGCTTTGCACTTCAGCACGACGGGCGGTAAACCATGCTCCTTTACCATATGCGACATCTTCTTCCAATAATCCATGAATTTCTCGTCGCAATAATGACATTTATTCCGTTTACCGAAGCCCAAGTGCGTCCGCATTTTGTGCATGCGCTTTTTCTGCGGCGTCGAGAACGTCTTTTCGCATTCCTCGCACTTGTGCTCGCCGTCTCCGTGCCTCTTCTCGTGGCCTGACCGGAGACGTTCCGTTACGAACGCAGCGCCGCAGATACCGCATAAATAGTTCGGGTAATGCGCACTCATGTGCTCCTGCAGAAGTTTAAACGTGGAGAACTGTACGGAGCATACAGAACACCGCAGTTCGTCCGTGTCGAATCTGAACGGTAGAATTTGGCTTTTCACTTCAGTGTATACTGCTTTACTGTGTTCCTCTTTTAAGTGCTTTATCAGCTCGTCTAATGTACGTAGGTTCGTGTTGCAGAGAGCGCAAGCGAGTTCTGTTATGTCGAGTTTAACGATATGTTCCAGCATTCTGCTAGCCATGACCTTGATCAGTTTATCGTCGTTGTGTTCTTGCAGCGAATGCTTTTTAAGGTCAGCCGGTAGTGTGAACTTTTCTCTACAGAATGCGCAGCTGTACCCGTGTGAGAGTTTCGATCTAACCGCGGATGCGTTTGAGTGCAACAATATGTTCCTCAAATTCGTTTTGTTTTTAACCGACTCGGGGACTACTCTCGAGTGCGATCTGATCTCTGTTCTCGTCTTCTCCGTTACAAGTTTCAAATCCAATTTGGATGGTTTATCGATTTTGATCACACCCGATTCTCTTCTCGAACCTATAAATAGAAATAATATTATTGAAAGGCTTTCAGAATCTTCCGAATCGCGAAATTAATGTACCGTTCTTGCACGTAATCTGACCTTTTATTTAGGAATTCCTAATGTATGTTAGTTCAATGATGTGATTGAACTAAGTGATGGGTTTAAGTGGTCATTGTAATTTACTGACGAAGGCAATACCCATGACACAATCTGGCTTAAAATATTTGCCGAGAAGCGAATGTTAAGGCACGAACGGTCTAGCAAACCTGCGCCATCAGATGGTGTATTTAAGTGCAGTGAATGTGGTCTTTCATACCGCACCCGTATCGCTTTACTGAGTCACCAAAACGAATGCCTCCACGACGCTGCTTAAAGCATCTTTCGTAAATGAAAAAGGCTAATAAATAACGAAGAGTATCATTCATACATATATTGGATTATAATTATTAGATTGTTCGGGCTAATAAGTTTGTTGGAAGGTAGGACGAAATTATTGTTTCCTTCCTATACACACGAAAAATCGGAGATAACCGGTCACTTGTTCGGGAGTCGGCGCGGCGGACAGTTGTGTTTTGAACCCCGTGAATTGTGTGTGTATACCCTCATGATATTTAAGGAAGGTGCTTTGGTGGCTTTGGATGCCGCAACAGCAACGGTGGTAGTACCGTCGGCGTACGAGGTAGGTGAGCTTGGGTCCCAGATATAGTTGTACAAAATTTGGCAATTGTCCACTTTAAATAAAAGTCCTCAGTATAACATCTCATCCGGTGTGAGTGTGGTGGTTCTGATGTTTCTCTTTCAATTACACTTCTCCATAGATGCCTGGCCGAGGTACGTACGAGTCATAAAGTTGCTATATTAACTTACAAGGTTAAAAACTTTCTTTGGTAATGTATGTTTTAAATAACATACTACTATAAATGTCAGATTCAAAACCTTTACATTTAATCCTTCGTTATAAGTTATGTTTAGGGTTCGGTAGTGGACACTCATCGTGACAGATCATTGTGGGTAAGCTTCACAGCTTCTTTCACAAGAACGGATTTGTTGCACACGTTCCTGTTACGTGATGCCGTCTCTTTCTATTACTATAATTAAGAAGAGTTAAGAGGATTCCACTTCTTACTTCTTTTTTTATATTTAAGATTTAGCGTTGCGGACATAGTCTCACCTGATCTTAAGTAACGATACGGCCCAAGTTAGTAGACACGCTAAACCTGTGGAGGAATCGGCTCTCAAGTGCGGCTGCTGGAACACACCTATTGGTATTTGGCGGCAGGTTTACAACTTGAGGGTGGTTACTAGCCAGACGGGCATTAGAAAAATTCCTACCACCATGCTATGGTTTCCTCACGATGTTTTCCTTCACCGAAAGCTCAAGCTCATTGTAGGTGCTTGGTTTCGAACTCACGTCCCTTAACGCGAAGCTGCTTGCTTCACTTCATTTTGAATTTTTGCCGACGTCTTGTCCGTACGTCACTATTTCTTTAATTCGTTGTTTGTTTTACACCTACCGTCTTTTATCTTTGCACCACCTTAAGGTTGACTGTAAGAGAATGCCGATGGCAGTAAGTCCGCCATTGCACTAAACATAAAGTGTAAATAAAAAAAATAATTTAAAAACTACCCGATAGATTTTTCTCAAATTTGAGGTAACAATAATTATAACAATACTACGACATGAAATTAAAAATTTCTATACCAAACAAGATACTTAACAGGTTTTGATTCATTTGATCTTTTGGATCGAACTAAACATGATTTACAAATGTAGGCTTTATTTCATCTCGCTATGGCAGTGCTTCCCAATCTTTTTCAGATCGCGACGCACATACGTGTTTACTATTTTCTCGCGACAGACTACCCTATCTAGCTGGTCGAAATAGGTAAAGTGATACCAGTTATGTAGATAGGCATAAAATTTAAAACATCCACATGATACATCCAAATTGTATATTTATATGAACATAAATTAACTGTTTCCGAGCACGTAGGTAAGTATATTAAGTAAATTGTATATTTTCCACCAGCGAACATTTTAAGTTTAGGTTTCGGGAAATGGTAAAGTGAATCGCTCTACGGCGCCCCTTTTCACTCTCTACGGCGTACTAGGGCGCTGCGGCGCACACTTTGGGAACCCCTGCCCTATGGTATTAATGATTAAAAAGTAATGCTTCAAAGACGAAAGCACATAGAGCGGCATATGTAAGGGCACACAGTAAAGATGTTTTAAGTCACACCCCACTAGTTGCATCTTATGCCTTTGAATATTCGTTACATTGTTTTTATATTAAGACGATAATAGCTCAGTGGCAGTGTGTACGGACTCGCGTCTAGGGACGTGAGTTCGAATCCACCTACAATGTACCTGAGCTTTCAGTGAAGGAAAACTTCGCGAGGAAACCATAGCATGGTGGTACGGCTTTTTCTAATACCAACCCGGATAGTAACCATTTTCAAGTTGTAAATTTGCCGCCACACTAATAGCTGTGTTCCGGCGGTTGCGTTTGAGAGCCAGTTCCTCACAGGTCTAGCGCGTCTATCAACTTGGGCCGTAAGTCAGGCGAGATTACGGTCATAACGCTAAACCTTAACTATATACAAAAACTTAAGAACACTTTTATACAATTAACAATATAACGCCTTGACTAAGCTTCTAGCCCATGTTTGCTCCGCATGTGACTCTTCCAACTGCACTTTTGTACGAACGCTTGCCCGCAGTGTCCGCATTTGAACCTGCGATCGTTCTTATGTATCCGGATATGCTCAACCAGTGTCGTCCTCCGCCCGTACGATTTGAGACACACTTCGCAATGGAACTTCTTCTCCCTCGAATGCGACAGCATGTGGTCCCTCAGCAGTCTCGCGGAGAAGAAAGATTTGCCGCACAACTTGCAGCCGTGCGGTTTCTCCAACAGGTGATCCCGTTTCATGTGCCTCCGGTACGGGGTCGTGTCGGTGAAAATCTTGCCGCACGCCTTACACGGGTACGTGGGTAGCGGTATACCGTGAACATTTGCCATATGCCTGTTTCTGTTCCTGTTGTTGCTGAACGCTTCGACGCAGTAAGGGCATTTGTGATTGTTAGCGTCGAAATGGGATCTCTCGTGCTTCCGCCGTTTCAGATCGCTCGCGAACACTTTGCCGCAGATATCGCATTTGAATTCGCCGATCGTGTGCGTCTGTTTGTGGCTGTGTAAGTTGTGAGCGCTCACGAACCCGATACCGCAGATCTCGCATTGGTAGTTCCTGTAATGGGCGTGCATGTGCATGAGTAGGGGTTTGTAGTTACTGAATTCGGTCGAGCAGACGCAGCATTTGAACACGTCGGAGTCGAACTTGAAAGGGACTATGTGGTTCTCGATATCCGGGGCCGTGTTTTTGCCGTGTATTTCCTTCAAGTGCTCGATCGCTTCTTCTATCGTGTCGATACTGCTGCGGCATAGTTCGCATACGAGCGATGTTATGTCGACGTTCACGTGAAACTCGCGCAGGGATTTCTTCATGAAACGGGCCCGAGTAACGTCGCGATGGTTGGCTAACGTGTGTTCTTTCAACTCGTGCGGTCGTTTGAACTTCTCTTTGCAATAACAACAGGAGAATCCAACAAAGTGGTACCGTCCGATCGGAGTGGCGTTCGTACATTTTAATATTTCCTCAATATTGATCAGATGTTTAGTGTCCTTGGGTTTTATAGGGTTACCCTCTGCTATAATATTAATTTTCCGGCCCACAATTATTACCTCTGATAATTCCTTGATACGTCTGAGTGGTTGTGTACCTACAAACAGAAGAAATTTTGTAGAATGTCGTATTGGTATATTTGGATTTGTCACTGGATTATCATTTAATTTTAGCATGATATTGCCACATAGCTGATAACAGGATCTTCCTCGAATTGCCCGATTTTAGTTTCTTTCAAACACAGTATTGACTGTAGTGTCTTAGATAAAACACAATAAACCCAGCAAAATAGAAGTGTTGGTATAGAATCGTAATGATGTGTATATGTAGTCTTTTTTTATGGAATAGGCGGCAAACAAGCGAACGTGTGACCTGATGGTAAGCATTCACCGCCGCCCATGGACACCCACTACGCCAGGGGAGTCGCCTTTATAGGAGGGTCTGGCTCTCTTTTGGCTACAATTAGCTCATTTAATATGCAATTCGTTCTGAATTATATATAAGACTATTATTATTTACATATTTCGCTAACTATTTAATTGTTACTACCCACAATGGTAGTATTTTTTTCGTACGGCAACACCATTGGTTAGCAGGAAACAAATTTCTTAAGGGGATTAAGTTCGGCAATGTACATACCTAAAGAGCAATAAAGTGCTTATTTATTTAAGCATTTATTAAGAATCTATTTGAATATTAAAAAAAAAAAAAAATTTCTGCTCGCAGAATCTTGTAAATGTTTTAACAGATGGACAGAAACAGCGGATGCATTTCAATACACGTAACCGATGCATTAGTGTCCCATCCCTTATTTCCTACCTCGTTCTGTTCCTGCTACCTCACTATTTCCTTTTTTTTTACATCCGATCGTAACGGACTCGCTTCGCAACGCACGCGCCGCTATACTGCGAATTTAAAGATTATCGACATTGTTGGACACGTCAATCCCCATGGATCACGTATATCTCCCCGTGAGTGCACCGAAATATCCAACGATTACCGGGCAGAAAAAGGCAAAATATTTGCCTGCATGACCTTCCGTCCTTGCCGGAACCTTGACCTTCCCCACTATTGCATCGTTACACCAAAATAATTTACGCACAATACAGTGTACTTTATCACCCGCGACATTATGCTGAAAAATATCATTTTGCTAAAGTAAACCAGACCCGGTCACATCCAATCTGTTATTGCGACGTATATTTATATGACTTAGTAAGTTAGCCGTAAGTCGTGCAAAGTGTTTGATGTAATTAAAAAAAAAACATTTGTTAATTATATTACAATGTAATTAGAAAAATCAAACAACATTTACGAGTATTGTACGAGTGGGCTTATTCAGGAATTAAGTATGCAACGATAGAGAAAGGGATAGATTTTTGACGATATAATGGACGGAGGAGTATTCTAGATAGTGATTATATTAATGTCATTTTTTTGTTTTCTTTTTGAAGTTATTGTAAGTTTTGGCGCGTTAGGGAAAAATGATGGGGGTAAATGTTTACGATGCGCGCGCAACATCGACACGAAAACCCGACACCCTGAAGTTAGCTCAGGTGTTCAAAGTTCGGTGAAGCTGTCAAAGGCCTCGGTGCTAACAGCGTACGTAACTAAATAAATAAATTTTAAATAAAAAAACTTAAATTAAAATAAATTTTCACATTCTTATTTAATGTGTAATAAGTTTATAAATAAATTAATAATAGATACAAATACTAATTATTATTAAAGTCCGACAAAATTAAATTATTCCAAATAATAAATGTTTTTTTCTTAAAGTAATAACTTCTAAGGCGTGTACATAAGTACACATACACTTTTTTTTATTTCTCTGCTAAGTTCAATAAATTTCGATACGTTATCCCTACCTTGACATATTTTTTTTATAGTTAAAAGCTTAGCGTTATGCCCATAATCTCACCTGATCTTAAACGACGTTATGGCCCAAGTTGGTAGACACGCTAAACCTGTGGAGGGACTGGCTCTCAAGTGCAACTACCGGAACACACCTATTGGTATTTAGCGGCAGATTTTCAACTTGAGGGCGATTGCTAGCGAAGCGAGCATTAGCAAAGCACTTCCACCATGCATTAATTACAGTACAAATCATCTTTGACTGACAATGAACCAAACTCTACTGGCAGTCGCCGCTGTCATGCCGTCTTGCTTAGATACCTCTGCATATCATAGGAGGGAAGACGATTCCACAACTTCATGGTACGGTGAGGTATCTAAGCAAGACGGCATGACAGCGGCGACTGCCAGTAGAGTTTGGTTCATTGTGTTGGCAAACTTTTTGGCTCTCGATGTTCGAAGCCATGGCACCGCTGTATTGTTATAGGATGGAGAGGAGGGAATAACTTACGCATATGCAGATTAAAAGCAATATCTCTATAAACTATATATGAAGCGATAATAGCTGCAGTGGTACTGTATACAACTTCGCGTCAAGGGACGTGAGTTCGAATCCAAGCACCTACAATGAGCTTGAGCTTTCGGTGAAGGAAAACACCACGAGGAAACCATAGCATGGTGGTAGGGCTTTTTCAAATGCCTGCCTGGTTAGCTACCACCCTCACGTTATAAAACCTGCCGTCAAATACCAATAGGTGTATTCGGGCAGTTGCACTTGAGAGCCAGCCCCTCCACAGGTTTAGCGTGTCTACCAACTTGGGCCGTATCGTCACTTAACATCAGGTGAGATTACGGTCATAACGCTAAACCTTAAGTATAAAAATGTCAAATTTATTTCTATTTTTGTTTACTTTTAACGTTAGCAATCGATAAAAGACAACATGGTTAGTGACAAAGGAATAAAAGATTAACATATAAACTCAGATTTGAATTTATGATGTTAGTTAGACTAACAGTTTCCTGTTGTAAGCGTGTAAGTAAGCCTACGACCCGCGACTTTGCTCACGTTAATGCTGATTCTGTCAAACAATCCTGATTCCGGTAGCCGCTATTTTAAATAAATTATATCAAAGGAGACTGGTATATGACCACTAGAACTGATTTGTGCTCGTCGTTATGTATACGCGGGCCGCTCACTATTTTGTCGATAACGGTTTATACATAAAAGCTAGATATGTGTTGTCGCGGGGTTTTTTTGTAAGACTGTTTAAGATAAACATTTCCATTCTACATTAATTACGTATAACTCTAACATATAGATATTAGAATAACAGTTTCCTGTTGTAAGTTTGTAAGTAAGCCGACGACACTACCCGCGTAAAGCGCAACGGCGCCATTTTAAACTCTCATGTTGCCAGATAAAAGGACCAGATTTTACTTTAAATTCGAATCAAAGTACTTTTAGCGTAGAGAGCTAAGGCTATTTTTGTAAATAAAACATATAAAAATATTTTGTAAGTACTCTTCGATTTTTATTAAAAGTGTGTATTTAGAATCAAAATTACGAGACATTTTCCCCGTGTTTCGATTTCATATGACTCTTCCAACTGCACTTTTGCACGAACGCCTGACCGCAGTGAACGCACGAGAACCTTCTATCGTTCGCGTGGATCCGCATGTGCTCTTTCAACGTCTGCTTCCTACCGTAAAACTTCAAGCACACATCGCATTGGTACTGCCGCAAACCGGTATGCTTCGTCATATGCTTCTGCAAACTGCTCTTCCCAAAGAACCTCATCTCACATTCGGGACACTTATGTTTCCTTTCCAAAAGATGGTCCTTTTTTGTGTGCTTGTTTAGCTTTCGTTGATTCGTGAAAGTGCGATCGCATGCTTGGCATTTCAACACGACCGGCGGCACCCCGTGCTCCTTTACCATATGATCAATCTTCCTCCAATAGTCGGCGAACCTCTCGTCGCAAAAGTGGCATATATTCCTCTTAGTCAACCCTAAGTGGGTGCGACGAACATGGAGAAGCCTATTCTGGGCGCTCGTGAACACTTTATCGCACTGATCACATTTGTATTCTCCGTCGCCGTGCCGTTTCAGATGTCTCCTACGTAACGTGTCCGTTATGTATCCGACACCGCAAACCTCGCAGACATAATTAGGGTAATGCTTGTTTGTATGCTCTTGGAGTAATTTAAAAGTGGCGAAAGTTGTACCGCAGACGCAACATCGCAGCTCACTGCTATCGAATTTAAACGGCAGAATCCAATTCTTGACATCCGTGTACATTATTTTATTATGTTTACACTTGAGATGGACCATCAGATCGTTTAACTGGTTAAAGTCTGTATCGCAAAGTGCACAATTTAGAAGAGTTATGTCCAGTTTGATGACTTGTTCGTAGAACTTTTGGGCCATTTGTTTGATCAGGTCATCGTCGTTGTGCTCGTTCAGGGTATGCCGTTTTAGGGTTATCGGTTCTGGAAACTGTTTGGGGCAGTACAAGCAACGGTAGCCGAGACTGTCTTTGAATTTAATCGGTGTAGCATTTGTGTATAGAAGAACGTTCTTCAGATTGATTCTGTTCTTAATTTTCTCGGATATGTCGTCTTTCGATCCCATACGGAGCTCGTCGCGTGTTTTCTCATTGATAAACTTTAATTGTATTGTCGGTAAAGTCGGTTTTGATATTTTGATTATTCTAGTACGCCTCGTCGCACCTATAAAGAAAAATCTTCGTTATTAAATAAACATTTAAAGGACTTATCCTCAGTTTTCGTTCAGCTATTTGTAAGATCTTTGTGTCTGACGTCTGCTGAAGTATTTATTACACGTTCAAAGAATTTGTGCATTAGTTTTCATTATATCATCACATAGATAATTTTTGTTCCCCGAAACTTGCATTTTCATTCTCTTGACATCTTCTGTATCTTTTTGAGTAATGCGATATCTTCTACCTATATACGCATATCTATCTATCTATATGTTCACTCATCACCAGATCATTAAAACTGTACACCAAATAGATTTTAAATTTCTTGGCGAAGTCTCATTCAGTCATCTTCCAGTTTTTCTTATAATCCTTATTTACTTGATATAGTTTGATTATTTTGCATAAATGAAATGCAACGAATTATAGATTTCTACGAATAGAATTAATGTCACATCCGATTTTCAGGAGAAAAAGTAGCCTATCCCCGTTTCCAAAGTTCCATCTATCTCCATACTAAAATTCATCACAATCGATTTAGCGGTCTAGGCGTGAAAGCATAATACACAAACTCACTTTCATATATATATTTTTATAGTTAATATTTAGCGTTATAGCCATAATCTCACCTGATCTTAATTAAAACTACGGCCTAAGTTGGTAGACACGCTAAACCTGCGGAGGAACTAGCTCTCAAGTGCACTTGCCGGAACACACCTATTGGTATTTGGCGGCAGATTTGCAACTTGAGGATGGTTGCTAACCTGGCGGGCTTTTGAAAAAGCCCTACCACCACGCGATTTATTAGTAAAGATAGCTCGAGCCACATTTGTTAGTTACTATTAACACACTCTAGATAGTTTTAATAGGAAAGTCACCGATTTGTTAAAGGGTTGGACCCTAAAGATTTGCATATTTATACATTACATTGGTATAATTGTGTGTAAACGGGTCGCCACCAAAGCAAAGGTAAAAGAAACAAATGCTTCAAATTTGGCATGCACGTTATTTTTACTACGAAGACGGCAATTAAAAATTAATTATACGACCTCCCGTGGTCGATCAGAAAATGTCAACAGTTACCTCCGACGCACGACTGGTGCGTACTCCTTTGCCCCTATCCAATTTGTCTCTTAGTACATTGGTAGAAATGATGTATGGACGACATTCTAGACACCAAATCGACAACATTTTTTTTTATTGATATGGCTTAGCGTGATGAAGGTAGATGAAGGAGATGGAGGAACTGACTCTCAAGTGTAACTGCCGGAAAACATATTGGTATTTGTCGGCCGATTTTCAACTTGAGGATGGTTGCAAGCCAGGCGGGCATTAGAAAGAGCCTACCAACATGCTATGGTTTCCTCACCATATTTTCCTTCAATGAAAGCTCGAGCTCATTGTAGGTGGATTTGAACTCACTTCCCTTGACACGAAGTTGTACACACTACCTATGAACTTGAGCGTAAAAGCGATGATAGCCTAGTGGTAGTGTGTACGACTTCGCGTCTAGGGAAGTGAGTTCAAATCCAAGCGCCTACAATGAGCTTAAGCTTTCGGTCAAGGAAAACATCGCGAGGAAACCATAGTATGTTGGTAAAGCTTTTTCTAATGCCCGCCTGGCTAGCTACCACCCTCAAGTTGTAAACCTGCTGCCAAAAGCCAATAGGTGTGTTCTGGCAGTTGCACTAGAGAGCCAGTTCCTCCACAGGTTTAGCGTGTCTACCAAACTGGGCCATATCGTCACCTCAGATCAGGTGAGATTATGGCTATAACGCTAAATCATAACTATAAAAAAACGTGAAGCTTTTGAGTTGAGTTTTTACTCCTCAAACAACTTCTATACTCCGATAACGAAATGGTTAAAATAGATGCCATCAGCATGAGTATAGTCAAGCAAACATTTACTGGTACATCAAGGTTTTTCAGCCATGCCTGAGGTATACTTTAACGACTAGCTAAGGGAACTTTAAGTTAAAAACACACACTTACTACAATATAAACCTAGAATATCAAAAATCAAGCAGAAACAAAATTTCATCCAAATTGCCAGAGGTTTTTGAGATAATTGCACATCTAAATCAGATGTCTATATGAATAAAATCATTGTTGTTTGTATATTTGTCCTCTGTACGTTGCTAAACCATTACTGCGATGTGACAAAAACTCAAGGTAATTTTTGTCCCTCCGGGCTAGAGGTACATGCGGTAATGCATTTCCCCATTAAAATAAAGGCTAATTATTCTGCGTACGTCCATGAAGGCTGTCAGTTTGGAAAACGAACACGTATTTTCTTTCCGAGGTGTTCCAACAAATGCCGGGTAGAGCCAATATGTGGATTATGTGAAAAACTATTTAATAAATTACTGTCAGACCTGAGAGAAACTAAATCATTAAATATATTTAAAGTTACGTTATTAATATAAATTCAACTGTTTTCTGAATAATATTTATTACTTAAGAGAAATTAAAGAAATGTTCTCATTAAGTAAGACTTCAAAACTATTAGGTTGATTACTAAATTTGTTAAATATAAATCATTATAATATCATTTTAATAAATGACTTTGATTTATTGTTTCCCTATTTGTAAATTCAATAAGTAAACTCCCCAGGCGAGGATAAAAGCAACAAGCCCCATGTCTATTTCAATAAAGAAAATATTCAAGTACCCATGTTTATTTCGCATATGAGACCTCCAACTGCACTTCTGCACGAAGCTTTGCTTGCATTGGTCGCAGCTAAACCTACGGTCGTTGTTGTGAATTCGCATGTGTTCCCTCAGCGTTCTCTTCATCCCATACGACTTCAAACATACCTCGCATTGAAACTTTCTTTCTCTGGAATGCGTAATCATATGGTCCCTCAGTAGCCTTGCAACGAAAAATTGTTTGCTACACAATTCGCACTTATACGGCTTCTCCAATAAATGATCCCGTTTTAAATGAGTCTTGTAGCGCGTACTATCAGTAAAAGTCTTATCGCAAGCTTTACAACTGTAGGTTGCAAGAGGAACCCCATGAACCTTCGCCATATGCCCGTCTTTGTATTTGCTATTGCAGAAACGTTCAACACAGTACGGACATTTATGTAAATTGGCATCTGCATGAATTTTCTCATGCGCTTTTCGCTTCTGGTTACTATTGAACACTTTATGGCATTTTTCGCATTCAAACTCGCCAGATCCGTGTATATGTTTATGACTATTCAACATATGCGCGTTTATGAATCCTGCGCCACAAATCGAGCATTCATAGTTCCTGTAATGGACGTTCATGTGCAGAAGAAGCGGTTTATATTTGCCGAACTCTGCTGAACATATGCAACATTTGAATATATCGGAATCAAATTTGAAAGGCACTATATGATCTTCGGTATCGATTGTCATATTTTTCCCGTGTATTTCTTTTAAATGTTCAATCGCTTGTCCGATAGACTCGATGCTGCTTCCGCACAGTTTGCATTCTAGCGAAGTTATGTCGAGCTTCACGTTGAATTCGCGCAAGGATTTATTCATGAAACTGGCTCGGGTTACGTCTTTATGTTTCACAAGCGTGTGCTTCTTCAATTCATTTGGAAGTTTGAACTTTTCTTTGCAGTAACAACAGGCGAAGCCAATCACGTGGTACCTTCCGATAGGAGTGGCGTTTGTGGACTTTAGAATCTCTTTGATATTAATAAGATGTTTACCGCCTTTTCTGTCAGCTACGAGCTTTAGTTTCACATTATCTTCTGCTTCAGTCTTACTCTTCCGCTGTATAAAAATGACTTCCATTTTCCTCTTGGATATCTTATCGTGCAGTTTACCTACAAAGAAAATTCAATCTTTTGAACTGTTTGTTTGAATCTAGAGTTAAAATTACTAGCCTCCACCTCGCATAGGTAATTGCGTTGCCCATAGACGAGGGATGTCTAGTGTTCGTTCATTTTAAGCGACCTTTTTAGGAAGAATAATTCCGGTAAAAATGTTTTTATATAATAGAAATTATATACAATAGATACTTCAGTAATTTTGACGGTTTTTGTAACTTACTCCATACAGCTTTGCTGCTATTGGTGGCAGCGTGATATTAAATAGCCTTATGCCTTCTCTAATTACAGCTCTGTCAAATACAGATATATATTCGAAATTCGACTGGTAGTTTCTAAGATTAGCGCGATCAAACAAACATATTCGTTTGATAATATTAAGATAAATTAGAAGAAATGAATGTTTCTATGTTCGTGTATTATACGTTCCTGAATCATTATGTGACTATAATAAAACTGTTGTTGTTCTCCGAATAATTTTTCGATGGTGTTGCAAGGCGTTCCGGGTATAGGTAATGAATTAAGAAGACCAATCAATTTTCTCATATACACTATAATAAAAAATAAACAATTATATAAACTTATATAGCTGTAACAAAGTTGTACTGACTGACATCAGTAAGTATTTAATGGAGACAAACTTATGTTTAATTTGTTCAATGAAAATCTTCCATCTATGATCCACCCTAAGTTTAAATAATGCCTAATGATATAATCGCAAAGACCAAAGTTATTCCGAATTCCCATGTTTCCTCATATGATGCCGCAGACTACCCTTAGCACCGAATTTCTTCAAACAAATAGCACACTCGAACTCCCTGAGTCCGGTGTGCCGTACCATATGCTCCTTCAACTGCTCAGATCTGAAAAAGCTCTTATCGCATACAGTACACATGTGTTGCCGCTCCATCAAGTGGTCCCTTTTTATGTGGACCCGAAAAACCTTCCTTATGGTGAACGTTTTATCACAAGCTTGACATTTATACGTGATCTGGGGCACACCGTGGACTTGATTTAAATGCATCTCCTTCTTCCTGCAAGTTTTGAAAGCTTCACTGCAATAGCCGCACTTGTATTGCTTATTGTCGATATTTCTGTGCGTTTTTTCATGGTTGGTTTTCTGCCTCATATTGCTGAGGACTTTCGGGCAGTAGGAGCAAGCGAAATCACCGGTTTCGTGGCTCAAGGAGTGCCCTTTAAGAGCGCTGTGGTTGACGAAACCGGCGTCGCAGACGTTACAGATAAAGTTCCTGAAATGGGTACTCGTGTGTTCCATCAACTTCTTGAACGTATTGAATACATGCTCGCATATGGCGCATCGCATCGTTTCGCTGTCGAATTTGAAGGGCAAGATTCTGTTTTTTATGTTTCTGAATATCTTCCGCTCGTGCACGTTCTTGAGATGATCCATGAGACCGTCAAGTGTAGAGATGCTGATGTTGCAAAGTTTGCAGCGAAGCGCTGTTATATCGAGTTTTACAAGATAATGATTAAGGTTGTCATTAATCATGAACTTTGCGAGGGATATATCCGTGTGGGTGTCAACAGTATGCTGTCTGAGATCTTTCGGATCAGGATATTGGTTATCGCAAAACGCACACGTGTACCCAATACCTCCGTATCTTCGGATCGGTGTGGCGTTGGAGGATAATAATATCTCCTTTATATTATTACGATGCAACGCCAACTCAATTTTAGGCTGCAGTTTACTTTCAACACTTTTCGGTTTTTTTATGTCCATGTCGACTTCTTTTATTTGGACGACATTGTTATGTTGGGCACCTACAAAGAAAACTGTGTATCAGTGAACAAACAAACAGTTATAACTCTTTTTATTATTACGATAGGCGTTTCCGCAGCAGAATATTCATTTATTGTTCCAGTACCGTAATAAACCGAGACTCATTGTAACTGGTCTGTCACCACATATGTGGGGGTCGTTACCTAATCGGGCATATTTCGCATAAATTCTGTAAAGCGATTTCTTGAAATTTACCCCGAAGAAATACGAATACAATATAAGGACCGACTTTTGATTATTTTAAATTGTTATACAGTTCACTCAAACTTTCATTAAATTTGTTAAGTCTTTTATGTCAGAACTTTGATATTTAGAAATGACTGTAACGGCGTTGAAATCTATGTTTTGTTTATAACAGTCAATCTCGGCGACGCTATTGAACAAAGAAAAATCGAATAAAAATTATGGAGCAAAACCTGCTTATTCTTCGATATTTATATATAGATTTTAATGTTGTCAGTATGTAGGTGTAATGATACAGGCATAACCTTGTACAGAAAATTTTAGAATCAGTATAAAAAATTAACAAAAGTATCTTCAAATTGATAATCAAATTCGGAATGAAGTATTGTAAGAAAATAAAAAAATGCAGTCTATTTTTAAATACAGTTTATTAAAAAAGGATCATAAATTATTCCGGATATTGCGTGGGCCTTTTACAGCTTCACAAGTATTTTGTCTATATGTATGTGATTATAAATAGGTAAAATATTATATAATTATTTGCTATTAGCTTACTGACAGCTGAGAGAGATACAGTTTCACATAAATATGTAAATTGGAGGACAATACAGTACACTTATAATGAAGATATTACGGAGGTCTCGTTATATACTCGAAGCAACTTCATGTGGATACACGATCTACGGGGAGTCAACAGTGCGGCTAAAGACAGTAGATATTCTTGTTTCACTTTAGTATCTCTTACAATTACATAGAACTGTATGTTGAAGCAGTATGATAGCTCAGTGGCAGCGTTTACAGACGCCCCGTCAATGGATGTAAGTTCGAATTCCTGCAATAAGCTTGAGCGTTCAGTGGAGGAAAACATACGTAAGGTACGAGTTTTTCTAATGCCCGTCTGCCTTATGTTGACAATCTGCCGCAAAATACCTAAAGGTGTATTCTGGTAGTTGCGATTGAGAGCCAATCCCTTCACTGAGCTTAGTGTATTCATCTTTTTCGGCCATATCGTCACTTAACATCGGGTCAGTATGTGGCCATAATATAGAACACCATAAAATGCTTAGCCATTTAGGTGCCATTATACACAATTTACACGTAACACCAATCTTACTACTAATATATATACTTATATATCTATTGTTAATGTAAACCGCATATAAGTTTTAAATAGATAGTTGAAAAAATTGCAACCATCAAAACCGGTTAATCACAATATATTGTGATCTATATATATCAAGACGATATAGATGACTCATCAATACACAAAAGTACCGAAACAAGAAACATGAAATCACTGAGTAGCGATTTTTCGAAATTCAACCCACAAGGAGATATACGGAGGTGGTAGGTTGTATGAGGGTCAAATGAAATCATCATCCTTTGATTTGAAATTTAGTATATAGACACCTTAATAATAAAGAAAAACCACGAAAGTTAACATTTTTTAAATCTACCCTCACGTGTGTAAAATATGGTTTAGAGGCGATAATAGCTCAATAGTAATGTGTATGGCCTCTGCGTCAAGTGACATGCGAACGAATCCACCTACAATGTGCTTGAGCATTCGGTAAAGGATAACATCGTGAGGATATCATAGCATGGTGGTAGAGCTTTTTCTAATGTCCGCCTGGGTAGCAACCACCCACAAGTTGATAATCTGCCACCGAATACCAAAAGGTGCGTCCCGGCAGTTGCATTTGAGAGCCAGTTCTTCCACAGGTTCAGCGTGTCTCGGTCGTATCGTCGTAAGAACAGGTAAGATTATGGCCACTAAAAGGGCATGAAATGTATCATTGCTAGTTTTACTGAGATATTTCCTAAAGTGCCAGATCTATACATTAGAAATTTGGCATGGATATATCTTTTATTATGTAGACGCCCACTAAGGAGGGGTATTAAGATCACGCGTGGTTGACGGAAATAAAGCGAACGAAGTCGCGAAGCACCAGCTAGTTCTATATAAGCGAAATTGCTGCCCTTATATATTTTTTGTCTTTTTACTCTTTTCAGTCGCACTGTATACCGTCACACTAAAATCCTTACTCAATTACTAGGACGTGTATCCTTATAATAGACATTATCGTACTTTACGTATAAACTATACGTATATTAATGGCAACACTGTCACATGAACGCCGAGGTTTCCTGTTACAATCAATTAAATAAAAAAAAAGAGGCATCTTGTAGACACTCGGTTGAAACGGAGTTCCTTTCGCTATATCCTTTTCGGCTTGGATTAAGTAATGATAAAATAACACTTTAGAAGTCAAAATGTTTTCGCATATGCTCACACGTGACCGCAAGTTCAATCGATATAATACTGGAATTATATAAAAAGACGAATCGAGAGCAAGATTTTTTTATCTGCGTCGAGAGCTCTATAATCTCATACCAAGCGATAATTGAAGCCCCATCCCTTTTAGTTCGATATACCGGGAAGTTGAATCGATTAAAAAGGTTTTATATTCCCAAGTGATCGGGAAATGCCTCAAAAACCTCTGCATAAACATGTCGTCGATTTTTTTATAACATTTTTAATTGTTGCACTTTATTCAGTCTAACCCGTCAGCATGCAAACAAATCAGAATAATAAAGCGAAATAAGGAACTGCTTTCCATAAATTACATGAATGAAAAATCCGATCCAAGTGTATTACTAATAATACGTTGCGTAAAAATACAAGAAGAATCCACTATCCGCAGTAAGCCTTGAGAATCTAAAGTATTAAATATAAAAGTTGCGTCAAACTTTGCACAGTCCTAACCATCTGTCATAGCATACGTTCGCTAGAATTAAAAATCTTAGATTTTCATACACCTGCCTTTTTTTCTATTAAAGCATCTGCCTATGTCGATCATTTCACTAGTGTCAAGTGTTTAAGACTCGTTATCATCCACATTCAGAGCAAGCATTTGTGGATCACATGAATAATAATTGTCGGTAACCGGTTTAACTGGAAGCCCAACCACGCAGTTATACATCTGACAAATGTCGCATAACCATTGTCACTTTAATGACACTGGCAGAAATCGTGTCATCAAAACCTAGATTATTATCAGAGTCCAAATCTGCGGCTAAACAAAATTATCAAGAGTTTTTTTAACAAAACAAAATCACTTTGATATTTCATCAGACGACACAATTTTAAATAGATTTTCATGTAAACGTTTTGTCATTGTAAAGTGAAGTATGTAAAATAATAACTTGCCGTTATGTTTCATGATATCAAATACAGAATTACCATGAAATATTCTGCCCTTTTTATGCCAACCCAAGTTTAATATATTTAGTTCCACTTAGCGCTCCAATACTAACGCTCACGACCACGGTATTCTCCGTTCCACTAGCTAGCAAACGTCAATTATTACGGCGTATGGGTCCACCCTTGTAGATGAGTTGTTGCGTGCGAGCATGGCCCGATAATAATTACATCATTGGTGATGTTTTCGCCGTGACCACAACGACCGAGGTCGTCATGTGGAACGGCAGAAGGTACGTTTTGAACGTGGTAAACCTTGGTAGAACGTAACCAACAAAATCATGTAACTACCATTGAAAACGGTACATGGATACGTTGCAAATCTAGTCTTAGTACAGTGAATTATAAAAACTGCGACTCCATTGCTAGAAGGCTAGAACTGTCTAGGGAGGTTATGTGGCAAGAAACAAATTATACTCCTAGTTATAACTGAAAGTGAAACTTCTTATGGCAGAGCTTTGAAATTATAATCCGCAACCTTTTTGTGTGACGCTCGTTCGGGCAAATTAGGCTCCAGGCGGCTAAGGGGACGAGTACGATATATTGTTATTTCAGTTCTGTCGTGTTTTTCTAAATGGACACGTAAAATGCCACAAGTATTGCATAATACGGTAAGTTTATAATCTAAATTAAAAATAGCATCATGATACATTAAAACCTTGCTAAAAAAACTCCATCTATCCAATCCAATTACAATATTATTAGAATTATTTGGTGTATTCCGGCAGCTGCACTTGAGAGCCAGTTCCTCCACAGGTTTAGCGTGTCTACCAACTTGGGCCGTATCGTCACTTAAGATCAGGTGAGATTATGGCCATAACGCTAAACCTTAAGCAAAAAAAAAACCAGTCGCAGTAATGCTTAAATACTGTCAAAAAGCTTTATATGAATTATTCAGAATAATACTAAGAATGCGAAAGTAATTTGTTCTATTAATATAGCACGTTTTAACAGTGAAACCGGTGACGCAGTTTAAATGAATTTTGGTACGAGAAACATATTGGACCTTCGAGCCGAACGTGGGTAATCTATAACCGCTTAAATGTTTTATTACTTTTAATAGGGGGAAAGACCATTATATTTTGCATTGAGAACTCATTCTTTCTCAATAAAAGAAATTCCATCTTTATGCTTATGTTAGGAAATAAAATTGTTCCACGTTTTTGAAATATTATCCTACGGTGGTGCATCATAATTTCAATTAATCAACTTTGCAGGAACGTTTTTCTACTCGACTTGCTCATCGTTACCATCCTCGTCTTGTGCTTCATCACACACGCCTGGTACGTCCGCATGCATCTTCAGTCTATGCTCCTTCAGAGCCATGCGCGTTCCCAACGCTTCCTTGCATATATTGCAAATACAAGCTTTCACCCTCGTATGTCTCAAAAACATATGTTTGTTCAACTCGTGCTTCTTGAAGTAGGACCGTTCACACTCGGTGCAAGCGAAACGCCTTTCTCCGTAATGATCTCTTCTTAAATGGATCATCATGGCCTTACGTGTCGTGTAGGTTTTTTCGCACATTTCGCATTTGTGAGTGGGCTGAGAGATTCCGTGTGCTTTAGTCAGATGCACCTCCTTCATCCTATAATCTCGGAATGTTTCTTCGCAATAGGCGCATTTGTTCAAGACGCTCCCGTGGGTGTGGACGCATCGCTCGTGGGTTTTCTTCTTCATGTATGTGTTGAACACGCTCGTGCAGAAATCACAGCGAAACTCACCGGTCTTGTGGCCAGCCGAGTGCGTGAAGAGGGCGCTCTGTGTGATGAACCCAGCGTCGCATACAGTGCATATGTAATTTCTATAATGTAAATGCATATGGCTGACAAGATACCTGAACTTTGTCAGCACGTTCTCGCACACATCGCACTGCATCATGCCGTTTTCAAACCTCATCGGGACAATGCGATTGTTTTGAAACGTGCTCAATTTCCTATCGTGTGCGCTGTTCAAATGGACGATGAACTCGCGCAGATTGTTCATTTTCGTATCGCAGAGCTTGCAAGTCAACAAGCTCACGTCCAGTTTGACCATGAACTCGTAGAAGTTCATGGTCTTCATGAAATTCGCTTGGGAGATGTCCTTGTGGATGTCGAGGGTGTGAGCCTTTAGTAAAGCCGGTTCGGCGAACTGCATCTCGCAGTAACAGCACGTGTAACCAATCCCGCAAAATCTTCGGATCGGCGTCGCATTAGACGACAGCATGATCTCGTTTATGTTCATACGGAACATCAATAACCGCGTCCTAGTCGGTACCTTTCCGTCAGGCTTTTTCCGTTCACGGCTCGTCGATCCGGTAGCATTTTTTTGCTCACCTATAAAGAAAACGAACAAATCAAGACAAATTAATATAACCGAGGACTATGTCCATAATATTAACATTAAATGTCTCTGTTAGTTATGCTACTGTGTCTCTTATATATAATGTCTTAAAGATGTTTTAAGTGGCAACGCAGTATCTTCTTTAATTCTCCATCAAAATTAATATCATTATATAGCATGTGTTCCTCGCTATTAGCGAAAAGTGTAAGATCTATTCTTCCCCTGTTATACACTAGATTTTACGTGCGGCTTTGCTCGCGTTAATATTAACTTTGTCAAACCAATCGTATAACGCAATAAAAATTGTCATACACAGTTTATTTCTCTCTTTACCGCACTTCCAATAAGGTTATCGCGAAAAAGGTAGCTTATCATTTTCTCCAGGTTCCCATCTATCTCTATACCAAAATTCATTATACTCGATTCAGCGGTTTAGGCGGTGAAAGCTTAACAAACAGACAAACAAACTCACTTTCTGCAATTATAATATTAGTAAGTATTACTTATTTTCATATTATTATACTATCACAAAACATTTGATCATAATAATGTGCGAATTATAAGTAGGAGGTATACTTCTTTTTATATAAACAATCTTTGATTCTCTTATAGAAAGTTTAAAAACAATACGATAATATTTTTATTACATATACATACATACTATCACGCCTCTCTCTCATAAGGTTAGGCAGAGACCACATCCTTCCACTTGATACGATCCTGACATACATCTTTCGCTTCTTCTACTTTCATAAGCACCTTCATACATGCTCTTCGTTACGGCTACTTTTGACCAGGCCTTTCTCCAGAACGTCCTCGATCTGATCGAGATATGTTCGCCTACGTCGACCTTTACCAGCTTGCCCATTCACACTCGCCTTGTAAATTTGTTTTGTTACTCTTCTTTCATCCATCCTCTCTACTATTATTTTGGCGCAGATTTAACAGGAACCTTCCTAATTTGTCTTAAATTATCGGCGACACATATTAAAGCAGGTAAAACTTACAGTCCACAAGTCATAGTAGAAATTATATGCAAAATATACGTCATATTCGTAAATATATGTGGTTTACCGGAAGCCAGTTGAAGTGTAATATAATGTAGGTCACTGTCAAAGGTCGCACTTTGGTCCTCATGGTAATCAATTAACCATTCAGTATTAAGTTTTCGTTGAATAATAAATCAAAAAAATAAGACATCCAAATGAAAGTTTTAATGTCAGTTTATAATATCCATTACAACTCACTCCATTATTGAGAATGTACAAAGATTTCGATGTGAGTAATAACCAACGCTCCTTGATTTGTTACAAATTAACAATTGGACCATGACTTACAAATGAAAACAGCCGACCATAACAGTCTGCTACATACTAAAATCTACAAGAAAGGGATAACAGATCGTCACAGTTTGGCAAGAGACTTGATTTTTTTTACAGTAATTTTAATATTATGACCATAATCTCGCCCGGTCTTAAGTGACGATAGGACCACAGTTGATAGACACGCAACACCTGTGGAGGAACTGATTCTCAAACGCAACTGCCGGAACACACTTATTGGTATTTGGCAGCAGATTTTCAGCTTGAGGGTGGTCGCTAGCCAGGTGGGCATTAGAAAAAGCCCTGCCGCCATGCTATAGTTTCCTCACGATGTTGTCCTTCACCGAAAGCTCAAACGCATTGTAGGTGGATTCGAACTCACGTCCCTTGACGCGGAGTCCATACACATTACCACTGCGCTATCATCATATCTTCTGGTTGAGAAATAATACATCAAAACTTCATCAAAAGTTATTACCTACAATTGAAATAAAGTATAGATATAACACTTGTACAATAAGTACATTGCAAAACATAATTACTTTTAGTCATAACATATGAGCAAAATTATTTTAAAAAATCTTTACGTAATGCCTTATGTACGCACGAGGGAATTTATACCTACTTACTTTGCATGTATATATAAAGCTTATATATATTAGACCATTTTTTTTTATACTTAAGGTATAGCATCATGGCCATAATATCACCTGATCTTAAGTGACGATACGGCCCAAGTTGGTAGAGACGCTAAACCTGTGGAGGGACTGGCTTTCAAGTGCAGCTGCCGGAACACACCTATTGGTATTTGGCGGCAGGTTTACAACTTGAGGGTGGTAGCTAGCCAGGCGGGCATTAGAAAAAGCCCTACCACCATGCTATGGTTTCCTCACGATGTTTTCCTTCACCGAAAGCTCAAGCTCATTGTAGGTGCTTGGATTCGAAATCACGTCCCTTGAAGCGAACTCGTACAGACGACCACTGAGCTATCATCGCTTTAAAAATTTGGAACTGTATTAAAGTTCAAACGACCAAAGTAAACAAACACTTTGAATCGAAGTTTGAGTAAAATAATACTCATAAATTAAAAAATATAATTCCAATGATCTTCGCGTGTGATTATGTACGCGGTGACCTACAGAAAATTTCCTCTGCCACACGCTAGACCCAAACGGTAAATCCATAGAATGTTAAAAAGTTCTTCTAATCATAGACAACTTCATAGTATTGAATCATATATTCAATCAGCAAGCACAACTCCTGTTTCGAACTAAAAATCAGTTTAATGATTTAATCGAACGCGATAAAAGGACCGTAACTTCAAAAACAGATTTGTTTAACGTACTAAGTGTTTTGTCTATGTTTATTCCGCATGTGCCCTTTCCAACTACACTTCTGCACGAAGTCCTGCCCGCAGTATTCACATTTGAACCTACGGTCGTTATTATGAATCCGCATATGCTCTCTCAGCGCCTTCTTTAGCGAAAACGCCTTGAAGCAAACCTCACATTTGAACCTTCGTAATTTCGTATGTTTTACAGAATGATTTGCAAGATCTGACGCAGAGAAAAAGGTCTTATCACACTCTCCGCATTCGTGACGTCTCTCTAGCAAATGGTACTTCCTTACGTGTCTGCTCATAGCCACGTGGGTTGTGAATCGTCTATCGCACGCTTGGCAGACAAACGAAGGTAGAGTGACACCGTGGGTCTCGTGTAGATGCTTCTGCTTTCTAAGCACGCTCTCGAATTTTTCATTACAGAACCCACATTTATATAATTTTATCTTATCATGGACTGTTCTCTCGTGGACGGCTCTTTTCGTGTCCGTATCGAAGACTTTCACGCAGAAAGCGCATCCAAATATTCCAGTTTTGTGACCGCGTGAATGTCGCGACAGGCCAGCCCGATTCACAAAACCAGCGTCGCATATTTGGCATACGAAATTTCTATAATGCATATTCATATGTTCCTGGAGCTGCTTGAACCTGCCAAAGGATAACAGGCAGAGGGAGCACCGGAGCTCCTTACTTCCGAATTTGAATGGTATTATGTAGTTTTTCACCGTAACATCTATATTCCGATCGTGTTCACACCTCAAATGATTCATGAATACGTTGAGACTGTCAAAGTTTGCCTCACACAATTTGCAGTTTAAAGAGGTTATATCCAATTTAACACAATATCCGTGCATGCTTTGCTTTTTAAGGAAGTTTGCTGACGTGTGCTCACTGTGTGATTGTAACGTGTGAGATTTTAGGTCAGCCGGGTCTGGGTACTGTTGCATGCAGTAACAACAGGCGTATCCGGCTCCTCCGTGGTCATGGCGAATCGGTGTTGCGTTCGAATTCTGCAGTATCTCTAGTATATTCTCGCGATGTTTCTTGAATTCTCTCATAACTGATCCTCTAAGTTTACCATTTGTTTCGATAACTCTTTCCACTAACTTCACAGCTTTCGCTTTAGTTATTTCAAGATTATGATCTACCGAATTTAGTGTATCATCTTTTGGTGTACTTTCGACGGAATCTCCTCGTTTAACACCTATAAAGGAAAGTTCTGGTTATTGATTCGGTAATCCTTACTTTTTACATACATTTTTGGTTGTAAGTTAAATTCCAATAAAGCGAAAACTATCGGCCTCGTAGACTATGCAAAACTAACTTTGAAAAAGTTTTTGCGAATATGTATAGACACTAACCGTCCCAGCGTTTCCGCGTGCGTTTATTACCAACTCATCTTTTATGATTCAAAAGTATTTACACATATACTATCGAAATATTTTCATGGAGCTTTCAGCGTACAACAATATTGAAATACATTATTTTAATTTATAAACTTTCTCACTATAAGCCATCGTTGTAGTAACAATTTTGTAATTACCACCAAAAAAATATTTATAAACGTGAATACTTTTTTACATCAAAATTTCTTTAAGTGCGTTGAGCACTTTAATTTATGGGGTAAAGTGGGCTTGAGTTGACTAAGGCAGCGAGAGGAACATAGTCAACGTGCCACTGCCGTTATCGTTTGGCGAGCGTTACATGAGAGAGCATGACCCATTAATCGCATCCAGTATAGACATAAACACTATATGTGCCGTGTCAATACGTTTTATTTAATACATTATAGTCGTATTTCGTATTATTGACTTCGTTTTAATGTTTTCTCTTTTGTCCTGTGGTCTTAGCACATGACTTTTTATAGTGATACTGAAAAATGACTACACTCATTCGGCAACTAATTTTTTTTAAGATTTAGGGTTATGGCTGTAATCTCACCTGATCTTAAGTGACGATACAGCCTAAGTTGGTAGACACACTAAACTTGTGGAGGAACTGGCTCTCAAGAGCAGCTGCCGGATCACACCTATTGGTATTTGGCGGCAGGTTTACAACTTGAGGGTGGTTGCTACCCAGGCGGGCATTAGTAAAAGCCCTACCACCATGCTATGGTTTCCTCACGATATTTTCCTTTGCCGAAAGCTCAAGCTCGGTGTAGGTGCTTGGATTCGAACTCACGTCCCTTAACGCAAAGTCGTACACACTACCACTGAGCTATCATCGCTTCAAACAGTAAAGTTCTAAAATAACAACGGTCTTCACGAGAAAAGCAATCTCATAGACGTCTTAGCTACGAAGCCGGACCGCTAGCATCTAGGCAGCTGATTGATTATAATGTACGATCACAAATAGTAGATAGCTGTAGTTGATCATTTATACTGAAGAATTGGACCAACGAAAGTAGGTGTATTAGGTACTGTTAGACGCGGAGCAACAAAGAAAATCGATATAAATAATTAGCCGAAGGCCGGCGGTGGAAGATTCACCAGAAAATTATAAAAAAACTTAACTTGAATAATATTTATGTACTTATTTCGACGTTTTACAGGTATGATGCTGCAACGAAATCTGTTACTGGATGACGTACGGCAGATCAAGCTTGAACGAGAATTGTTGGAAGCTGCATTTGTAATTACTATGTTAAATAGGTAAAAATATTCCAAGTTCAAAATTTGAGTTTTTTCAGGAGAAATTGAGAAAACTGTACCGAAGGTGGTGAAACCTGGTATGCAGAGTAACGGAATATATCAAAATTATTGCAAAAATGTTACAACACTACTATATTACAACGAGACAAGACTTAGATACAACGAAATTTCTTTAGATTATTCGACAATTGTATGGAGGTTTGTCATTTGCCTTGAAGCCTCGGTTTCCGTTAAATCACCATACTATTTTAAATAATCACTTCTTGATCACAAAACGTGATAAACAGGCAATCACCCAAAGGGATCATCACTATAGAGAGATGGTGTAAGCGCCTGGATTTGACTTTCTCTACGATAAATTATTTTTTAAACTCTTTCGCAAGGTAATGCAATCAAAGTAGAGTGTTCGTACAGATTTTAAGGAAACAACACATAACAATATTTCAGCACCGAACCTTTAATAGTCCGTCAAATTACTACGACACGATGCACGCACCTATAGGCTGCTTTATCAAATATTATCGTATTGGCGTGGTTAAACTTATTGTTAGTTAACCATGTGCATTTTTTTATCTCGCGAGAGAGCGTTTAGACGAGTTAGTCTACTGGCTTATTTTAACAGACAGGAGACTCACTACATCACATTTACAATTAACGTGTCTTAAAATATAAAAAATAACCATTTTTTTATATTAGAGATCTGTTTAATATCAAAGGCAACTGTCTTGATTAAAATAAGGCTCATTTCAGTCCTTAAATGTATGAGTACCGAAAGACATGAACGAACACAGTATAGCCAATGCAACTCACATAAAATGAGAGATTATAGAAAATTTCATAATTCATTCAACGTTTTCGCAAAACGGTCGACTCTTGCTAGAACAGTCTAGAGAGTTTCTGTAGCAACTAACAAATCTCGCCTCAACTTGTAATCGAACAATTCACGCAACATATCAGAGATATCCCATAACAGAGGGCAAAATAAAAACCCCAACACAAGTGCTTTACAAAAGTTTACAGTAAAATTACAAGACAACCACAATCATCCATCTACATTCCGTGGACGATTCTTAAATGGGCTTTGAGACCGGTCTTCTTGGAGAAACTCTTGGAGCAAAGATCACATTTGAGCGTCCTTTCGTCCATATGTAACTGCATGTGAGTCTTCAACGTCCTGACGCTGGCGTAGGTCTTCAAGCATACCGGACAAGGATGCCTCACACCCGCATGCTTCGAAGAATGCCTCTTCAGATCAGTAATCGTGAAAAAGCTCATATCGCATTCATTGCACCTATGTCTCTTGTCCATCAAATGCTCCCTATTAATGTGCATTCTCAACTGTTTGCGCAACACAAAGGTTCTATCACAGGCGTTGCACTGGTATACAATCGGTTTGACGCCGTGCATTTCCGATAAATGGAGCTCCTTGCTTTCATACCCTTTGAACATCTTGAAGCAGTATCCGCATCTATACAACGCTCTTAGTACGTGGACGACCCTCTCGTGGGCATTCTTTTTACGCGCCGTATTGAACACCTTCGGGCAATATTGACATTTGTAAGACCCGTTCTCGTGAACCTCTACGTGCCTAGACAGTGCGCCGGCGTTTACGTACCCGGCGTCGCAGATATCACAAACGAAATTCTTATAATGCACGTGCATGTGCTCTTGGAGGATCTTGAATTTTTCAAACTCCCTGCCACAAATGAAACATCGCAACTGTTCACCGGTGAATTTAAAGGGTAATATTTGGTTTTTGATATCAGTATAGAAGTCTACGTCGTGATAATTGATCAGATGCTCTATCAGTTCTTCGAGTGTATCGATTCCCTCGTCGCAGAGATTGCACTGTAATGATGTGATATCTAATTTCATACAATACTCTATCCGCTTGCTCTTGCTGTGACATGTAAGCGGGTTAAAATTATCTCTGTGTACAGTTAGTGTGTGCCTTTTGAGATCAGTGGGGTCTAGGAAATGGGCAGCGCAGTAACTACACAAGTATCCGATACCAATGTGCCTTAAAATTGGCGTCGCATTCGAATATTTAAGTATCGCGCTTAAATTCGCCTTGTGTTTCTTCATATCGTCTCTTATTTTAGATTTGTCATTGATAACAGCATCGACTATATCATCGTGATCGTTTTTGTCACCGTCTCTATTTCCTACGACTATGATAAGGGTCTCATCAAATTCACTTTGTTCGTCACCTACAAAGAAAACGAAGTTCATATTATTGCAAATTATTGGCACACCATTTTTTATTAGGCACAGTACAATTCAATAGCAATTACTATAATCGAGAGAATAACTTGAGACATTATTTTCGTGTCGGTTAAATAAGGAGCATCCGCACAAATTGAACGTATCACATAAAGGACATTGTTTGTTGAAAGACAGTTCGTTACTTTGTTCAATCAGGCTGAAATAGCTAAACTAACCCTGATAAGACTAACAATAAAAGTCAATTATTTTCAGGGATAAGATACGTAATTGCCTAGTCTGAGCTAGAGTGCCATATACTATGAATATTCTTACTAATATTATAAATAAGAAAGTGAGTTTGTTTTTTACGTTCTCATGCCTGAACCGCTGAATCTATTATGATGAATTTTGTTATAGTGATAGATGGGACCTTGAAGACGGTGATAGACTACTTTTTCTGACGAAAAATTTAACTTATTTGAAGTGAAGTAAAGAGAATGATAAACTTTGTTTGAAACTTTTTATGCGACATCAGAATTGTTTGACAAAATCAATATTCACGTGTGCAAAGCCGCCAGTAAAAGGTCGTATATATCAGGGTGGCCTTAAAAACGATTTTGTTTTTCGAATCCCTCATGAAAATATGTTTTCATTATCATGTTTTAAGAGCCATCGAAAAAGCGCAGCTCCAAAAATATTTACGCGTCACTCAAATTATTTTTAATTTCCAAATCGTCGAAATCTTTCTTTCGTTTGTTCTTGTAGATAATTGCCAACTCTTTTAATACTCAAACTGCAAAAAACGGATAATCAATTTAAGCTGAGATAATTGCTTGACCTTGAGAGTGTGATGAGTAAAGAACTACTCAAACGCTTCGCGTTATGAGACGAGCAAAAAATTTAATGTAAAATGTTTTTATAAAGGACTAAAAAGTAGAAAATAAAAGATTGGAAACGAAAAACATGGGCGCATGTTTATATATGTGATGTTCGCCCCAGGAAAGCTCACTCGCAAGCACACAGGACACTCGGCCGAAGGGTTCTAGTAGGTTTTCTCCGCGACTAGCGCCGGATGAGTCCCGCATACCCCTCTCAGTCCCCTCCGGGCTGGGAGGGGATGCGTAAATGCATTTCCCCACGCAGAAAAAAGTTAATGGATGTGCTCCCATGGTTTTTGTTTCCAATTTTAATTTCTACTTTTTACACCCTTATGAAAACATTGTACATTAATTTCATTTTTATCATTATTCAATCATTTCTTCATCAATCATTTTCTGTTTTTTGAGGCATGTCAAATAAATTTTGCTATATTCTTGATATAAAACGATTATATTCAAAAATAATATTCGCATTTTCGTACTGTCATCCACTTCTGGGCTATGGTCCACATTTCGAGTATCTAACTTATCGGGAACTTATTTTACAAAATTCCACCCGGATATATAGAGACACAAGAAAGGGAGTTAATAAAAGCATTGTAATAAAATTAAATAAGAATGCCTAAGGATCTCGATTTATGTTTTATTAATATAAAGCTTCATTACCTTACAATCGCTAAATGAAAATATACTACAAAATATTTTGAGCTATACAGCAAAGATTTTATTATTTTCCGTATTTATTTATATTAGGGACTACGTCGCAGTATATTGCCGGTTTTCAGTGTCATGCTAGTTTGTGAACCTCTCGCGCATACATTGGCTGATTTGAGTTATAAAACGAGGAATCGCTGTGATTGGTCTGTCATCACATGCATAGGCTATATTCCAGTTAGCGTTCACGGTGATTCCTAGCATTTGCTAGGGAGCATTATAATTCTAAACTCAACTGAAACAGAGAATGGATCCACACTTGCTGAGGGGTTGTTGTGAATAAATATGATGACGTCATTAATGTCTTTTCGCTGTGACCGCAACGACGAAAGTCGTCATATCGAACGGCTGGATGAATTATTTGAACGTTGTGAACGCTAATTGGAATGTAGACATAGTGGCCGCATTTTTACCAACGGCTAACCCAGAATGCTAGACATCAAACACTATCCGAAAATAAAACCAGTTATATGGCCGACGCCAGTAAAGACTTTATACAACCTTGACGCATAGGGGGCACACGGGCAAACGTGTCACCTAATAGTAAGTGATCAGCGCCGCCAGTGAACAACCATAACTTAGAAAAATCGCAGGTGCGGTGCCAGCCTTTACAGGAGAGACTGGCTCTCAAGTGCCACTGCCGGAACACACCTAATGGTATTAGGCGGCAGATTTTCAACTTGAGGGTGGTAGCTAGCCAAGCGGGCATTAGAAAACGCCTTACCACCATGCTATGGTTTCCTCACGATGATTTCCTTTGCCGAAAGCTCAAGTTCACTGTAGGTGGTCGAGTTCGAACACACATTCTTTAACGCGGCGTTCCTACATGCTACCACTGAGTTATCATCGCAAACAGTTGGAGTTTTTGGCAGTAGATTAATTTCATGTCTACATTATTACGTGCATAAGTGAATTAAATTAAAATAACAATAGCGATGGACGCAATTTGTTAGTTGACAGATAAACTGTCGAGATTTTGTTAACAATAATGCACTGTCTTGAAAAGAGTGACGTGAACCTTTAAGATTGACAAGACAATTGCCCTTAATTCACATAGCTTTGGTAACTTCAGCATTAACTTTTATCGAATTACACTAGGTCCTTACCCCTAATGGGTCTATATCAATTTCCCGTGTATAGATTTAAGATGGGCTTTCAAAGTGCCTTTCTGGACGAACGCGCGCCCACACTGGTCGCATTTGAACCGTCTATCATCAGCGTGGATTCGCATGTGTTCGCGCAACGTGTGCTTTTGCGTATAGCCTTTCATACACACATCGCATTTATATTGCCGTAGTCCCGTATGCTTCACTTTGTGCTGCATCAATCCGTGCGTGTCGTAAAACTTCATATCGCACTCGTTGCATTGATACTTTTTCTCCAGTAAGTGATACACTTTTGTATGCCGAGTCAAGCTCGCCCGACTGCTAAATATCAGATCGCAAGCCATGCACTTGAAAACTAACGGTCGCACGCCGTGTTTTTCCTCCATGTGCCTGTTCTTCTTATTAAAGCTGATGAATTTCTCCGGACAGTGCGGGCACTTGTTCCGCTTCTGGTCCCGGATGTGAACATACTTCTCGTGGTACGCCCTCTTAATTTTCGTATCGAATAGTTTATTGCACACCTTGCAGTTGTACTCGCCTAAATCGTGGCGTACTATATGCGCCCGGTACGTTTGGCGATTAACGAAACCGGCAGAGCAGAATTCACAGACGTAATTCCTGAAATGGGACCGCATATGTTCCTGTAGTATCTTAAACCGTAGGTAATTGGTTGAGCAGACGCCGCAGACCAACGAATCGTCTTCCCATTTGAAAGGCAGAATGTGACTTTTTATATCACTGTAAAGGAATACACCGTGCTCTGTTTCTAAATGATCGACAAAGGTATCCAATTGGAAGACCATCACATCGCAAGTGCGACAACGCATTTCCGTGATGTCAAGTTTAATGACGTAGGAATCTATTGCGTGACCTTTCATAAACTTGGTTACCAGTAGACTATCATGCTTCTCAAGCGTGTGTTGTTTTAAACTCTTTGGATTTGAGTACCTGTTAGAGCAGAAGGCACATTCGTAGCCGGCGCTACTATAGTTTCTTACCGGAGTCGCATTCGAGTTTATCAATATAGTTCTGATGTTATGTAAATGCTTATCTATATCTTTTACGTCATTCAGTGACTGTTCGACGTCTCTTTCACTCGAGTTTCTTTTGTTGGGTTTTTTGAAGATTGCAACCGACCAATGGTCGGGATCCGAATTCGTAAAACAGTTTTCCTTTTCTCTAGTACCATTCAGCAAATTACTCATTTGTTTTGCTTTTGTTTTTTTAGCCTTTATGCAGATGCTACCTATAAAGAAAAGTTTGTATTAAAATTGACACGTCCTTCTTAACTCTCAAATATGATTCCAGAAGAGCCTTTTGTAAAGCTTACATTAAGGAATAATTTATAATACTTTAATAATGCAATACAATAAATCTCTTCCTGCAAAGAATAGACAGCAGTTCGGAAAAACCTAGTCACATCTAGTAGTAATGGGAAGAAGCAAACTTTGGAGAAAATGAAACACATACATATTTTGGACAGTAGAGAGTGGTGGTGTTGTCAGCAAAAATTGTATGAAGCAGAGAAAATGTAGACCATACTGACAAAGTACGTTTGAGGATACGGGGGTCAATTCTATGAAATTCACCTTTGCCTATGTCTACGCTCGCATTCGTTCAATTTCGTCAATGTACGTTATTTAGAAATATCTCGGGTATAGTTTTTTTTTTTTAAATAAAAGGCACCCTCTATACTCTTCAGTGTATAATTATCAACTGTATTAATTTTCATCGAAATCTATACAGTAGTCTCAGTGTGATACGAATCCAATGGTTCAATTAAACAGACAAAAATTGAAAATACATACATATTTGGCCTTTATATCGAAAACAAACTACGCCCTGATTATAATCTGAAATAAATTATGTATGTATATTTGACAGGTGCAATATCAGTTTATTTATAGATGAATGGATTCAAATAACTGCAAGTTCAAAGATTCCACTACTGTCTAAATTTCGACAAACCTGTGTTCGAGTGGAACATAGTTATCTTTGTATTCCTTCGTGACAGACGGTAGTCTTTCGGTATGATAGGTAAACAGGTCCGTTCCTTTATCCAAAGCAACATGTATGAAACACTTGAAGATGGCCAGTAGAAAAAATATGACGTTAAGTGTATGAAACTGGCATTTCGAATTTATAATATTAATAAGGACGTATTTATACGTTTAATGAAGAAGTATATTAATAAAATTTATTAATAATTCCATTTACTATTCTTTTAATTATTATCGAACTAATTTAGCGCTTTACTCTCCTGTATAGACTGGTAAAACATTGTTGAAAAAAAAAACAGATTTTGTTGTATTCTGTAATACTCCTAACATCTTTACGTCCATCTGTTTGAGGAATTAGTATTATATTTGTTATTTAATATTAACCTCAATTCATTTCATGTAAGTTTAGTTAATTCTAATTTCATTTAATTTAGTCTGATTTGTCCATATTCATTATTTAGTTTATTATTATTATTCGTATTAAATTAATATATTCTTAATTATTTGGTTGACACCGGTACGCGAAGATTGGCTTGCTTTCCAGCACAGGTCTTCTCTGAGTTTGCCAGACTGGGCTGTCATCTGCCTGTCTTTTCTGCTATACTTTTAATATCGTCCTCCTATCTTTGGCGTTATCTCCCTTTCTTTCTTCCGTAATGTCGTGGATACCACTCTACTATATTTCTCGACCATTTATCCCTGTGACTCCTAATCCAATGATAGCAAACAGGCAGACGGCCAATTTGATGGTAAATGGTTATCGTCGACTAGCCGCAAAACCAGGGGTATTACAGCCATATTGATGACCTTGACAGAAAGGATAGGGTCTCGTTCATTATGCAGGAACACAAAGGTTCATAGTGAACCTTTATTTTACTGCAGCCTAATCCGGAGGGTGGTCGTTATCCAGTCAGGCAATAGCCTTACCACCAAGCTGTGATGGACCAAGTATTATATGGTTAACCGTCATGACACAAAACCAAATTAGTCAATTGCACGCCTCATAAACGAAGTGTTGAGGTTGGTACTACTGTCACTTCACGCAAAACAACTGATTTTTTCAAACATAAATGTCTCTATTTATCATCACTCATTAAGTAAAAACACTATTGTTAACATTCATGATATTTTTGGTGCCTTTTTTGTTATTTAAAGTAGTTAAAAAACTGTTTGTAAAGTTCTGTCTTGGACGTCCGTGTGTCTGTATGTGCGGCTCCTGTATTTTATCACGACAACGACCGAAATACTTTGCTAATCGAGTCTTTGGTTTTCTTACGCTTCAGTATAATTAGGAATAGAACCCTATAACTTTTCACATTTTACATTCTGATTCGATGTAGTTTAATTACACAAAAAAACAACAACAAAAAAAAAATGAGATTATGAGGCGTGCATTTTTGGATGTTTCATACTTTAGAAAAGTTATGCAGTATTTGTTTTATATTACTTTATACTTTGTATCAGGTTACAACTAAATTATCGAAACAAACTATGTCAGTATTTAGTCAACATCGTGTGCAAACATGACACAGGTCAGGTGAAGTTAATGCCAGCACGTACATCGTAAAGGTCAGGAAATGAGAATAACCGTTATAATTAGAATACAGTAAAAGTATATACATTTATTTCATCAGTACCGTTCATAAAATACGTGCACACGTACGGGGTGAAGGTGTCGCTTACTGTGATAAAATGTGACATGAGGGTGCCGGGGGTGTAAGAAAACGTAATGTCACAGGTCATAGAACATTATTTCTAAATTGTTTACAGATATTTTGTTACGCACCAATGCTTACTGCGTATTGCTTATTAATATGGAAACTTAATAATACACCATACTTTAAATTAATGAGTTGAAGGGTAGACTGCGGCTAGGGGTTCAGTTTGGTTCAGTTGAGTTAAGAACGTTCGACAGTACGAACGACTGTTCGAAATATACGATAATTCGCTTTGTAAAAATTGTAGTCAGCGAAAGCTCTGCTGTAAAATAAACGATGGTGGAACGAGACTCCTGAGTATGATTCGACGCAGTATGTGCGGTCTTTAATGATTTATCAATTTATTAACGTTTTATTATTATACAGTAAATATTTAAATTACACAGTACCGGAGACAACAATGTTCTTTGAAATTGAATTATCACAACGTAAAATCGTGCACCACCCTTCAGTCTGACTTAATAACAAACAAATTCAGTTCTCTGGCAAAGGAGCCTAAAAGTAGTCCGCCTCGATTACGTGTTACAAAAAAATCTTGATGTGTTTTCATTTCTTATGCTTCTTCGAACTGTTTCTTTGGATAACGTCTTTCTGAATTATCGGCAGGACCTTGATCTGTCATGGTGTAATTTTTATTTTGAAGCTAATTTATTTCGCCCTATATCATATATATAGGTGACATGTTAAGAATTTAAGGGATGAAGTGTAGCTGAAGAGCTTAAGTTATGTGAATTATGAATAAACATTCGGAACATGATATATTACTTGGCACAAAACCTCCCAAGAGAACTTCAACAAGAGCACCATTTTGTTGAAGATAGTTTCGTTTGCCCAAATCTTATCACTTGAAAATGGCAGTAATAGCCACTAAAGAGGACCTGAGTTGCCAAGAATAAAAAAAACCCTTTTCCACACAGGTCACACTTGGATCGCTTATCGTCAGTGTTGATACGATTATGGTCGCGGAAACTAAGTGCCCTTATAAATCCTTTCATGCAAATATCGCATTCTTATACATTCAGTCCTTTGTGGTTTGCCATATGATTCGTCAATTCACGATTCTGATGAAACTTCATATCGCATTCGTTCCTCATCTCTACCAAAGGATACTCTTATGTATGACAATTCTGTTGTTCTTTACTATTATAGATTTTATAGCAAGTTATGCATTTAAACACCAACACATGATGAATTATTGTTCGATGGCATGCAAACTTTCTCAGCGGTGAGTACATTTATTTCTATTGGCGTCTACAAATAATGTGAACGAACTTTTCATGGTTGAGCCTCTTGAGATTATTTATGAACTCCTCGCCGCAAAACTTGCAACTGAAGACACCAAGTTTATGTTGTCGGTCGTGGTTATTAAGCCGGGTTTTGTTGATGAAGCGCCCATTGCACACCTCGCAAATGTGATTGCCGTAATGTGTATTCATATGCTGCTGCATCTGATTAAAATTACGGTAACGCTGGGCACAAACAACGCATTTCCAAGAGTCGCCCTTAAAATTGAAGGGTAGAATGTGATTTTTGAAATCCTTATACAGAATTAAACCGTGTTCCGTTTGCAAATGATCCACAAAGCTTTCTACTTGGAACGCCGCAGCATTACAAGTGCGACAACGCAGCCCTGTGACATCCAGTTTGACCATAAAAGCACTCATAGTCACACCCTTCATAAACCTTTCTTTTTCGCTATCACTGTGGGTTTGCAACGTGTGCCTTTTTAAATCCCTCGGATTCTCATAGTTATCGAAGCAGAAGGCGCATTTATAGCCAACACTACCATAGCATTTTATTGGTGTCGCATTCGAGTTTTTCAATATAGTTCTTATATTATGTACATGCATTTCTATTTCTTCCATCTCATCGAATAAACGGAAGAAGTTACTTTCTACAGTATATTCATTAATTTTCTTTTGTAGAAGATCATCCGGTCGAACGTAAATGTTCGCTGTGGCAACTGCTTCATTTTTAAATTTACTTATTCCTGTTATTAAATCTCTTTTAGCCTCTTCACAGACGTTACCTACAAAGAAAACTTTAGATTAAAATTATAACGTTATTCCTACACTAATTTAATATTTTTTGTACACCTATAGACATTATATATTTCAAATTATTTGGCTAGTACAAAGAGCGGGCTTATTGCTAATAGCATCTCTTACGGGCAACCTTTGGATAGATGTATGTACCATGGGACGAAGAATCAGGATCAATTTCGACGTATAACTGAATCAAACTAAGTACATACATATAAAGTACCCTATAAAATTAAAATAATATATGACATTCAGACCACGTGATAATAATACACATATGTGAAACAAAACTAAGTGCATATAACCAATACAAATCTATCTCACAAACGAAATGCCCTATAGTCAGTTTTGGCAGATTTTTAAATATGGCCATCGTTTGTGCCCTTCTCAGAGAAACAGGTAGTACATTCCATAAATGTGCAGTCAGGAAAGACTTTGTAAAAGAAATTGTGGAGTGTATCGGGATTTGTAGCGCTGTTTTCTATTTTGTCGCTTTTGTTATGTGGCCTGTTTAAGAAGCTTCACTTTCGCTACTAGCTTGTACTATAATAACCAATGACATAAAACATATAATACTATAATCTACTTCAAGTTCTTGGCATGTCTGGACTGCAAAAAGTTTTATATAAGAACGTGTCTCTAAAGCTGTGCTAGCAGGCTGTTGAAGTCAATAAAATACTCTTTAGTGTAGTGTCATGAATTTTATGTATAAAGAAGTTAAAAAAATAAACGGTGTTACAAACATTCCTGTCAATTTATAAGACGCATTAAACGATTTGATTTCATCACGACTACCCGCAGTTTAATCAATTATCACGATATATGGTCGGTCACAGGTCGGTGGACTGGTCTGAACTAAATAAACATTTTTTTTTGAAGGTCATACGCTGATAGCCAGAGGGTCTTTTACAGCTAGGCAGGGCTCTTTAGGGCGAATGCTGCAGGCACTCAGCTCCGAGCGAGTGCAAGGGTGCTTATTGGCCGAACCTCGATTTGGCCTGCTGCTAGAGTGGTAAACAAACATTATATGCCACGCTTCTATATAAGATCAATTACGCTGCTCCTTGCCGGACAAACTTTGCATTTCTTCTTATCCGTATGATATTATCTAAATGAACATTACGAAATTGGCTAGTATTGTGTTCGTGAGAAGTGGTAAATATGAGCTATGAATGCTCTAAACAGGAATAGACATAAAGGTTTGTAAACCAAAACCAAGTTATAATATTGCTCTATACCGTTGCTTCGTTTATGTTGAGGAATGAAACAATATGATCACATTCGTTATAAATATAATAAATAAATTAACAACAAATACACCACAAGACAACATTCTAATACTGACTTACATTAAATAAGGTTTATATAAGAATTAAAGCATAGGTAAGATGGTAATGCTTTTGGATCGAAAAAAAAGGCATGACCTTGTTTCTTTCTTAACTTTGTATGCCGCCTACTTTGTTGTATACTTGTAAGAATCAAAAACAAAGGTAACTACAGATATATTAGAAATGCATTGAGAGGTAATTCCTGCCGTGCTGACCTGGAACCCATTGGACAGCAGGATTATACCAGCAGCTTTCAGAACGCGACACATCTAAGCCTAATAATAGTCCAGACTCTAAGACGGAAATCAAATATAGAACAGAATTGACCATTACCTATACTGTATCCTTCCGATGATGATAATAACAATATAATATCAAGACCTGGATCAAAGTTAAACTATACATTGCAAATAAATATACGTATACGTACTTTCTATAAACATTTCAGCCCCTCGACTATACATACAAGGACTTTAAAAATCTTCACTTAAATGAGATCATAATAATATTGCTCCCACAAATTTTTACTTCGAAATTGTATTTTTATTTTTCATTTCAACCATTACGCTGGTTCTCTCTTGCATATTGTACAGGTTCATATCACTGGCAAATAACCGATCTAAAGCGTCCCATTAAAAATCTTGGTTTAATGAATACTGACAGTTGTGTAAAGTTTCCATTCATTAATTTTATTAACGTCTATAACGAGATCTAAAGTCCATTCACTTTGGACACAATGTCATCAGTAATAATTTGCTCAAATTTCAACGAATGGACAAACACTAGTAAAAATAATTTTCTCACTTAAAAGACTTACGACGTACAAATTGTTTATTGATATTATCCTAATCTTGGTAGCACACGTTGTAATGTTACACTGACTGTGGACCTTTAGATTTCTGCTATATAGTTTATGTATTTACGCCTCCTCTTTTATAGTGGGTATGAGCAGTAACATATCTTAAATCCAACATCAAATAAAACCCAATTTCCCTTCCATAATGAGCACCATCGCACAACCCATTAACGTCCTAAAATCTTCAATCAAGTATCACTTGTTTACTTCTAAATTCCAATCTAAAACACCAGCTACAATACGATACACTTTCACTTCACAACTGGCATCATCACAGAACCTTTCGATATTCCGTGGTTCTTTTTCATATGCTTCCTCTTGCTGTTCTGCGTCGCGTAAGCTTTACCACACACTTCACACTTGAATTTCCTCTCGTTCGTATGCGTCGCCATATAGTGCCCTAACATATGCCGTTTGATAAAGAACCCCATACTGCAAACCGAACATTCGTACGGCCGCTCCTTCAAATGCACACTCCGCATGTGTAACACTAAATTCGATTTCAAATTGAACCGCTTCTCGCACATATCGCATTTTATCCCCTCAGCGTTATGCACTTGGATCATGTGCCTCGTCTTCTGGTAGTAATTCTTGAACCTCGCCTTACATATCTGGCATACGCTGTCGCCGGCTATACCCTTATGCTCTGTGTTCACGTGAGCCTTTTTCTTGGACTCCGCAGCGAAGACCTGGCCACAGTGCCGGCACGGGTAACTGGTCTTCTTCTTCCCGTGCGTCGTCTCGTGACGGTTCAGCCTGAAGCTGTTCACGAAACCGGCTCCGCATATCGTGCAAATGAAATTCCTATAGTGTATATTCATGTGCTGCATTAGAAGCTTCATGTTGTGGAAGGCTTCATCGCAGAGGCAGCAGTTGATTTGCTGCTCATTAGTCAGTTTAAACGGTTGAAAGTAGTCCGTGGCGCCTAGGTAATATTTCTTATCGTGTTCAGCGACAAGGTGCTCGGTCAGGGCCTTCAAATCGGTCATAGATTGATCGCATATCGTGCACCTGAGGTCGACAACGTCTAGAAACGCTACGAAACTAGCCATACCCGAGCCGGCTTTGTACGTAGGTTTCTCTTTGACGTGATCGTTGTGCGTATGGCTCCTCAGAGTGGCCGGGTCTGGGTAAGTCTTGAAACAGTAAGCACATATGTAACCGGCATCGTTTCTATCTTTAAACGGTGTCGCGTTCGAATACTTAAGCAACGTGGTCAAATTGTGCCACTGTTTCTTCGCTTCGGGGATATGTTTTTCGCGGTAAACTAATTTACTAAGCGTTTCATTCTCCTCCAATTCTTCCTTGAGGGCGTGTTTTCGTTTTTTTGCCGCTCCCCTCTTGCCTATAAAAGAGAAAATATTTTTCACTCGCGGCTTCAAACACAGACGATTCACGGCTGCCCCGGGTAACGGACACGACATTCAATTTTCCCGCGTAAATGAAAAGTAAACGAGGAAATAATAAATGAAGTATACCATTTCATAATGTAATAAAGTATTTTATTTGTCGATATCATCTTTTTACACAAGCTATTTTATTATTAGAGACTACGTCTATGTAAAAATATATTCAAATAATCGAACCAAATAATTTTTACAATGGCTTCAACGTATTCTTGCTAGACAATCAGTGTATATTTACCACCGCAATAATTTCGAAATACTTCGACAGAAGCTACGGTCTCCTGATGCGTGACGTCGTAATATGCAGTGATTGTCGGCACTCTTCGCTCTAACATAATACTTGTAAAAGCGAGCGAGATAGATATCTCTATAAACTTTTATTCTTAACAAAAATAACATATATATACTTGCCTATTTTTTACTTAATATCATTATTTAGTAAACAAAAAACGAAACTACGATACTAGTAGATTAGCAATCGATCTGGGGATCGTTGTTTTATAACGTCTTTTTAGTCTTTCGGCATTTTACATACACCAGCTGATCTCGAATGACGCCTACTTCAAATAGGCATTCACGCAGGATATATTTATTATGACGATGGTACCTGGCAATGGATCCCTGATTTTTGATAACAAAATAAAAATTTTATAGTTTCAGCGCTGTGTCCACGATCTCATCTAATGTAAAGCCACGATGTTGCGCAAGATGGCGGACACGCTAAGCCTAGTGGAGCGACTGGCTCTCAAGTGCAACTGCCGGAACACTGCAGGTATTTGACGGTAGATTTTCAACTTGAGGATCGTAGCTAGCACTAGAAGTGCGAAGGATGTCTCTGGTCTCTGGCAACACGGAAGCTTGCAGTGTCGCCGTAGACCGTTTTAATGGGTATTGTTAGGTGATTAAAATCTTATGAGTTATTACATGCCTCCCACGACTTTGGGTCAGGTGCTTTTCACCCTACGAGTTTTGCCACATCGCACTTTTGCCTGGGCCCGGGTAGTGCGTTTGTGCGTTGCGATGGGAAACCCGTAAATAATAAATTTTAAACAATCAATAAAAAAGGATGTTAGTTAGCTAGATGGGCATTAGAAAAAACTCTACCGACATGCACCATCATAGTCTGTGTTCCGTTATACACTGCCCTACTGGCAGTACTGTAAGGTGAGACGTCAATTAGTGTACTGAAAAGCCGTTCATTCCTTTACAGTTACCTATACTGGTTACTGTTGAAATCGGAACGCAGTCTTCTGTTTATTTCTTTTTTCACTGTTTTTTATGACTTGACACACTTAATTCTTCTGTTACTTTCATTTTATACAAACTCTCGGTTTCACTTTGCAATGAATGCAATTTATGCTGGTATCTTTAAATAACAATATTCAAATAAAGTGACGTAACGTGATGAATCACGTGATCAAAGCACTGCGAGTACCTTACCTCGAAAGCTCTAATAGTCACAGTACAATAATGACGACAATCTATGACGTCATATACTTCCGTAGGTTAATGCTGCAGTATACTGTCAGCCATATCGGAACGCAATTCTCTCCATTAAGAGCACTGAACAGTGATCTCAGTGGAAATCGGAACACGCTCGGTTGTCGAAAATCGACCCTAATCTCCTTTGAAACGCTTATCAAACAAATTTCATATCATTTAGTTTTGAAAATCCGGTGATGAGTCAGAAAAAGTGTCCCATATATTTTAAATTCTAATTAGTATTATAAATGCAAAAGTGTTTGTTCGTTACACTTCCACGCCTGAACCGCTGAATAGGTTATGATGAATTTTGGTATAGAGATAGATGGGAACCTAGAGTGATAGGCTACTTTTTCTCGGGAATAACTTATTGAAGCGGGGTAAAGGGAGGGATAAACTTTGTATGCAACTTTTTATTAGGTCATCCGAATTGCCTGACAAAATCAATATTAACGAAAGCGAACTCGCGGGTTATGGCTAGTGTACAAATAAAATGAAAAAGAAGAAAGTCGATTAAATTATATTATAATTCAAATATTATTTTCGTAAATATAAAAAATAAAATTAAACAAAAAAATTATAGCTATATATGTATATAATAAAGTTTTCGTCTTCATTTGATACGTGCATGTAAATATTCATTTGTTAGAAAATATGTTGATTTTAATTAAAAATGCAATACATTTTCAGTACACCACCATAGATCGGTCCAAACAAAGAATCTATTACTAACTTCAAAAAAGAAATTTATATATATTAACTAGGTGACGCCCCCAACTTTGCTCGTGTGTCCTCGTTATAATCCATCCTCAGTGAGTGTCTACGCGGTGAAAGAAATATCTATGTCAAAACCCGCGTCTATTTTAAGTCTGGTAACATTTGGGATACATCATCCTGTTTAGGAACTCGCATTTCGTATGGCCGAGGACAGTGTTCAGTTGCATTACAACTACTACGAGTTGTGAGTATGTGATGTCTTTATAGCTACCATACGTACAAAACGGCACATTTGTTAATTTATTAATCGCTTATTAGTATAATATATATTAATTTTCTCATTCTCTCGAGACGTAATGTGGCGTGTGCTGCTATTCAGTAGAGAGGTTACGTATCCTACTCACGTATGGTTTGTTAATGTATGATGATCATAAGTATTAGCTATTAAATAACCGTATGTAAAATTGTGTCCCAGATTATATTGGTTATTATATAAGCAAAGGCAGTGAAAACATAATTTACGTCTGATCATATACTTTTGTTCATATAATGATATTAGTGTCCCCACATCGGGTTATAGTTAAAGTGCAATATTCCTGCAAAATACAGTTGCATAATTTCCCGCTACTAAAGGTACAACAACTCCTTTTGCTTCTCTTCCTGTTCTTTCCTCTTATTCTCAGCTGCAATCTCTTTCAACGTCATCTCCCTGTTGTCGATCAGATGCTTCACGTCATCAAACTCTTTGAATATATCCAAGTCGTCCTGGTGGAGCCGGACGTGACTCTTCAAGCTGCACTTCTGCATGAAGGTCTTTTTGCAGATCTCGCATTGGTATCTCTTGTTGTCCTCGTGCATCCGCAGGTGCTCCTTCAGGGTGCGGAGGCGAGAGAACGCCTTCCCGCAAACGTCGCACGAGCACATTTCGACGCCGTCGTGCCTCGATAAATGGTCAACCAGGCCGCGCTTCGAGAAGAACTTCGCGTTACACTTATCGCAGAAGAAGCTCTTTTGCTGCAAATGATGATGCTTTATATGACGGTTCAGCTCAAACTTCTTCTTGTAAGTCTTATTGCAGGCGTTGCACGGATAAATTATGGGCGTTTCGTTGTGAACTTTGACCAGATGTTCGCTCCGATCGTAATAGCTGACAAAGACTTTAGGGCAATGCGGGCACTTGTTCCTCAGCCAGCCGCCTTCGTGGACTCCCTTCTCGTGGTTTCGTTTCTTCGTCAACGAAGTGTATGTCTTTGCGCAATACTCGCAAGGGAATATACCCTGGGCGTGGGTCTTGCCGTGCTTCCTCAGTGCTGCTATGGTTATGTACCCGGCGCCGCACTTTTTGCAGCAGTAATTCCTGTAATGGCTGCTCATGTGATGGTACAAATTCTTAAACGACATATGCACGACCGAGCACAGAACGCACGTGAAATTATTACCGTCGTCCAAACGAAACGGGAGAATGATGTCTTTGATATGTCTATATATAGTTTTATTGTGTACTGAGGTCAGATGGTCTTTGAGTTCGTTCAGATCCTTCATGGCGAGATTGCATACGGTGCACCGTAAATTCGTTATGTCAACTTTGATGGGATTATAGCTGAGTTTGTAATCAATTATCGTGTTGATTTTATTCTTTTCTTTTTGCTGGGCCGTGTGTTGGCGCAGTCCGTCAATCGTGGGGAAGGCCTTCGCGCAGTAGAGGCAGGAGAAACCGCGTATCGTTTTGTCCCTGAAGGGGCTCGCGTTGGAGTACTGAAGGATGGCTGTAAGGTTGACCCTGTGCTCTACGCGCTCCGGTGTTGCGCTTACGTCAGATTTCTTTTTCTTATTCCTGCTCTTTGTCGTGCCCCCATCCGTTCCTATAACAGAAACGAGAGCACATCTCAGTTATATCCGTCCATTCTCTATTCTCTTCTTATCGTTAACTTGGCCGTCTCTTTGACAGAACCTTTATAGTGATGCTTTTGCCGGTGCATATGCGCATTATCTCCGTTCTTCTTTACATACTGTTTATTTAAAAATCGCTTTTATGAGATAATAATGAATAAGAAAAATAGGTCGGGTCAAATCTTGAAGGATTTGGTTATCCCAAAGTTATAAAACATTTTTTGTCTATTGGAAATCGCTCCCTTTGTTTGTGTTTGTGTTTCAAGTGTATTAACACGTAAATCCAAAGAGTCAATTAAATTAGCCTGTTTGCAAGGTTTTCCAATAAATTATCATACACGACGACAATCAATAACATAAGTAAACTAGAAAACTGTCCGACTTAACGCCATGACAGTTCTTAGACATTTAATTTTTATTTTATTGGAGATAGTTTTTTATGCTATCGCTTAGCGCAAGAGATGGTTCTGTGGTCAAGTTAGTACTCGTAATGATGGTTAAATGCCTTTAGAAATCTATCAAATTCGGTAACACTATGGCCAAGATATTGAATGGTCGAGGGAGGATCAAAACTGACTGCCGAACCACATTATTAACCGACCGATATGAATACTTTACACATTATTGGGATCAATCGTAGGATGGTCACAATGAAACAAGTATATATCAGTCTATAGAAAATGCGGTGTAAATTTTTAGTTGACAACACGCATCAGTAATGTAAGCTCAAGTGAGGTGTCAGCAGTGGATTCCTTTATGTAAAGTTTAGGCTAAACTTCTGATAAGATGTAGCAAAAGTAGGTCTCACGGTAATTAGCGATCGACGACTACCAGATAGTATAAATATCACTACGTTATCAAAGCAGTTTAGGTAATCCGTAGTATACTTTTTTGTAGTTTTAGCGTTGTGGCCACAGTATACCCTAAATTGTAATGAAGATCTTGTTCTAGATGGTGGACACCTAATAAAGAGACTGGCTCTCAAATGTAACTGCCGGAACATACGTGTAGGTATTTGTCGTCTGATTTTCAACTTGAGGATGGTAGGTAACTAACCAGGCGGGCGTTAAAAATATCCCTACTCCCATGCTATGGTTTCATCAACATATCACTCTTCACCGAATGCTCAAGCTCATTGCAGGTGGATTCGAAGTCACGTACCATCTCGCGACGAATCAACTGAGCTATCGTCAGTTCAAAAAATACATAGGTTACACAGAAAACTATCGTAACGACGATTTAAGGGGGTAAATTAATTAAGTTCCCAAGTTTCCCCCTACTAAAGGTATTACAAGTCCTTTTACTTCTCCTCCTATTCCTTCCTCTTGTTATCCGCTGCAATCTCTTTCAATGTCATCTCCCTGTTGTCGATCAGATGTTTCATCAAACTCATCGAAAATATCCAAGTCGTCCTGGTGGAGCCGGACGTGACTCTTCAAGCTACACTTCTGCATAAAGGTCTCCTTGCAGATCTCACATTGGTATCTCATGTCGTCGTCATGCTTCCGCATGTGCTCCTTCAGGGTCCGGAGGTGAGAGAACAACTTCCCGCAGATGTCGCACGAGCACATTTCAACGCCGTCGTGCCTCGATAAATGATAAATAAGGCCGACTTTAGAGAAGAACTTCGAATCACACTTATCGCAGAAGAAACTCTTTTGCTGCAAATGATGATGTTTTATGTGACGGTTAAGCTGAAACTTCTGCTTGTAAGTCTTATTGCAGGCTTTACACGAGTGAATTATAGGCGTTTCATTGTGAACTTTGACCAGGTGCTCGCTTCGTTCGTAATAGCTGACAAAGACTTTAGGGCAATGCGGGCACTTGTTCCTCAGCAAGCCGCCCTTGTGTACTCCCTTCTCGTGGGTTCGTTTCTTCGTCAGCGAAGTGTATGTCTTTGCGCAATACTCGCAAGGGAATATACCCTGGGCGTGGGTCTTGTTGTGCTTTCTTAGTGCTGCTATAGTAATGTACCCGGCGCCACACTTTAAGCAGCAGTAATTCCTGTAATGGCTGCTCATGTGATGGTACAAACTCTTAAACGACACATGCACGACCGAGCACAGAACGCACGTGAAATTATTACCGTCGTCCAAGCGAAACGGGAGAATAATATCTTTAATATGTCTATACATAGTTTTCTTGTGTACAGAGGTTAGATGTTTTTTGAGTTCACTCAGATCCTTCATGGCGAGATTGCATACGGTGCAGCGTAAATTCGTTATGTCGATTTTGATGGGATTATAGCTGAGTTTATGATCCATTATGTTTTGGATTTTATTCTTCTCTTTTTGTTGGGCCGTGTGTTGGCGCAGTCCGTCAATCGTGGGGAAGGCCTTCGCGCAGTAGAGGCAGGAGAAGCCCCGTATCGTTTTGTCCCTGAAGGGGCTCGCGTTGGAGTACTGAAGGATGGCTGTAAGGTTGACCCTGTGCTCTACGCGCTCCGGTGTTGCGCTTACGTCAGCATTCTTTTTTATATACCTGCTCTTTGACGTGCCCCCATCCGTTCCTATAACAGAAACGAGAGCACATCTCAGTTATATTCATCCATTCTCTGGTTATGTTTAACGTGGCCGCCTCTTTGATAGAATCTCATAGTGATGCTTCTGTTGGGACATATCCGCATTGTCTCTGTTCTTCTTTACATACCGTCTATGAATAGCTTTTATGAGATATTAATGTGTGAGAATAATTGGTTAGGACACATTTTGAAGGAATGTGTTATGTATAATTAGGCTTAACATAATTACGAAGAGCCAAACCGGGACGCAGAAGAGAAAGAGGCTCATTTTCATTTTGCTTTTCGCTTAATTTGTGTTTTTCATATTTGAAATGCAATCAAAATTTTGACCGGGACGCCGGGACAGGGATCTCAAACCGGGACTATCCCGGTCAAACCGGGACGTATGGTAAGCCTATGTATAATTATTATTTTTTTCTCTTGAAAATGGCTACATTTTCAAAGAGTTGTGTTCACGTAAATCCGACGTAAGTCATTAAAAATAATCTGTTTTTCAGGGGTTTTCCACAAATAATAGTGCACGACGATAATCAATAAATAGGTAAACTAGAAAACTGCCCCACTTAACGCCATGACAGTTGCTACACATCTAATGTTTATTTTAATGGAGAAAGTTTTTACATTATCTCTTAGTGGGAAAGATGGTTCTATGGTCAAATTAGTATTGATAATGTAATGATAGTTATGTGGCCACAAAACCTATAGGTAACATTAGGAATAAGATATTGAATGTTGGAGGCAGCAAAACTGACCGCCGAACTAGATCCTTAGCTGACCAGTGTGAACACTTAACACATTATAGTCATTAAACATAGAATAGTAATAATGAAACAATTAACGTTTATTGAACGCTTGCAAAAACACGTGTAACCTTTAATATGCCGGCTGAAAATACAGCGTAAAAAACAGTCTCATAACTCAAATGAGGTGTCTTCAAGTGAAGTTTAGGTTCAATTTCTGATTTATTTGTTCATTACTAGTTAAATTTAGACAAAACTTATCCTACTAAAACCGCAATTGCAGTTTAAATATAGAGAGACATCGTCATTTAACATACAACATGACATTATTAGCACATATAACATTAACAGATCATTTAACATATTAGGAGTTGCACGAATTCAAATTAGTTTTCTATTTGATAAATATTCCCTTAGAACTCGTCCAACTCTTTTAATATCACACTTTAACATCTCACGGACACAAGTGGTAGGTAAAGTATTTAATACCAGTGATAAGAAGTAGTAAAAACTGGTCACAGTAATTAGCTACCGACGAATGCCAGATATTGTAAATAATAATAAGGTCATCGAATTGGGTAATTCGCAGTGTGGGGAGGTTATGTGCACTTTACTTATGTAACACAAAAATCTATCGAATCGGTTAGTTAATCAATATTAAATTCGTAAAAATCAATTAATGCTCATGCCAGCTAGATATATGGCACACGCTACACGGAACAAAGTACAGTTAATCTGCAAACTAGATAGGTAATGTTGAACATTACCTAGGTAAAAATGGAACAGTAACATATACAAATCAGGTACACAGCAAATTAGCTGAGGAACCAAACTTAAAAGGTTCAACGTCATTTTACAGTATAATGTTATATATTTACTTCGATCTTCAGGCACATATATAAAGAGACGTTATAGGTCGATAGATCGGTCAAACATTATACCTGGTGGCCCGTATTATATACAGAATGTAAGCTTCTCTATGAGCTTTACTTACAAAGACACTATATTAAAAAAACGTCCACTGTTTTGATTACGTGGGGGTTTAGTGGGTATTCTCGGCGAATAGCGCCGGGTGAGTCCCAAATACCCCTCTTAGACCACCGGACTGAGGGGGTTGCGTAAATGCATTTACCCACTTTAAAAAAAATCAATTCCACGGATATACTCTTACCAATAATTGACCTCTCACACTCATCATGGTAAAATCATTTCAGTTTAAACCGATGACGTTCCAATAATCTCCTACAGTTCAACGGAACGCCAAAAGGTATACAAGTTTAGTTAGTTCAATAACACAGTAAGATTATTACGGACATTATGTTATAACTTCATATTAAAAAACAACATTTGTTTGTACGAAAACGCAGGTGAATTTCAAGTTTTGATCTAAAAAAAGATCTTAAATACGGAAAAAAGTTGCAAATTTTAAAATACATGCCTTATAAACGTAATAACGGTATTGCAATATTAAAAAAACGCTTGAAAGACAAAATAAAGTTCTACTGAAGTAAATAGCTGGCACACAGAATACTCGTCGATTTATAATAATAAATGTACCTTACATTGCGTCCACCTTGATTTATAAAACACACATTCTAGAACTTTCCGTGAAGGAACACATCGTGACGTAACTATATTCCGAATTTATACTTTATTTGGTTTTAAGATCATCGATGTATATTCGTGCACCAAACTAGGTGTTGTTATATCTTACCTCGGTACTAAGTCCCACTTCTGATTTCACTGTAATACAATTACCTGATGCACAGCCAATTCGTATAAGGGATTGGCCTACATTACAATCACTTTTCCTTCACTTTCCTTTAGACTAAGAGTTCTGATGAGTCGTTTAAACCTAACCGTTTCCCTTCACCATCACAAACTATATGCGGTTGGTTTGCAAAATTCTAGAAACGTTTATACCGTGACATAATGTGAACCGTCTCCCAACCTTCGTATAGCATTAAATTCTTGAAGCAGAAGTAAAAACATCGTCATGAAATATTGAGCATTTCTTCCAATGCCAACCTGGAATCGAGCCACACTTTTTAATTAACGTGGTGTTTAAAATCTCAGTCTTTACGTACTTTCTCATCGCAACGCGCAAACGCACTACGCGAGCTTACGTAAAAGGTGCTCGGTGGCTCATGGTACTAACCACCCCACACTACCGTTTAAAATGCGCCACGGCGACACTCCAAACTCCCGTGTTGCCAGAGACCAGGGACACCTTTCGCAATTCTTCTAGCGGTTAGGTACTGCCCTCAAGTTGAAAATCTGTTGCTAAATACCTATAGCTGAATTCCAGCAGATGTAATCAAAGCCGGTGCCTTACACATGTCTTTACTCGTTACTATTTTGGACGACATCGTGCCTTAATATTGCGCGAATGTAATTTTTCGAAATCTAAACCCCTAAAGGAGTAAACGAAGGTCGCAAAGTTTGCATGGGAGGAAAATAACATTGCAATACCGTGGACTTAATACTAAAAATATACATAACGAAAATTTGCATTGATAAGTTTCAGAAATGCTCGACGTATTTATATCTTCTAGAAGAGAAGAAGAATCTTCTAGATACATTTTAATTAAACGTATCTGTAATTTTTAGAATTTATTTGAATAAAATTACTACAATTGGCTTAGGAATAAGTAATCAAATACATTTACATCCATTTTAGAAATATGCATCAGTTTGTTTATGCACCCATCAGTGCCAAGGTACAACGTTTAAGATAAAACGTCACCAAGGAAATCATAAAGCCAATCATTGAGTAACATTTAGTCTTCGTTACATTAAAATCGGTAAACTCTATCAAAAGTTATTGCTATTTGAACGACATCGCAAGATTAAACAATTTAGAGTTCCACACGAATGAAGTTGCAGACATATCTAATCACTTACATATTGACATCGTCATATGAGTGATTTGCTAGTTCTTACTCTCGGCTCTGTTTATACACTATCGCAGTAACTCCGTACGATAGTACAATCAGACTTTAGCAGGTGTAATCTCCAACTTGGGTTACACGCCATTTAGCATTCTCTACATTCAAAATGACCTGTTTTACTAGATCGACTAAAACCGTTATGGTGCCAGCTTAGACGTTATGTGATAGACCGTGGAGGTTGCGTCGAATCATACTGAGCGTCTCGTGCCACAGTCGTTTTCTTTTACAGCAGCAGAGCTTCCGCTTACTACAAAATGTATTTTTCGAACAGTCGTCCGTACTATCGAACGTTCTCAACTAATCTGAACTGACTGAACACGCCTCGAGTGTCGCTGCGACTGAACTTAACCTTTAGCCACACTCGCATATCACTTATATAGTAATCTGTGTTATCAACTACCCTCCATCTCAATAATTTAAAGTATGGTTCCATATTAATTATTATTCCATATTAATAAGCAGTAGATGTGGTATGTAACATTTCCTTCTTTTTTATAACTTCAGTCACACCTGATGTCACAAGATGCTAGGCACGCTAAGCCTCATGGAGGTTCTAGCTCTCAAGTGTAACTGCCGGAACACACCTATATGTATTTGCCGGCAGATTTTCAACTTGAGGCTAGTAGTCAGCCAGCTGGGCATTAGAAAAAGTCCTACCACCATACAATGGTGTTATTACAATGTTTTCCTTCACCGAAAGCTCAATCTCATAGCAGGTGGATTCCAACTCCCTCCACTGACGTGGGGTCCGTACACACTACTAACTGAGCTATCATAGCTTTAATATTAAATATCATCGCTTATCAATACTTCGAGATATTTTATATCCCAGTACTTTTAACTTATACGTATATCTATATAGATTTAATGTCATACTAAATTATTTCACGAGCATTTCTAATACCTTTCAAAACTGACTTAAAACTATGCGTGCACCCGGCTCTGTCCATAACATTATTGTTCAAAATGTTAAGGGCAATCAATTGATGAATATAAAAGTTTATTACGGTGTATAAAAAAATTATTCAGCATTTCATTAACATAAAATAAATGTAATTACAAACAAGTCGTTATGGTCATAATCTCAATAGATGTTAAGTGTTAATGTGTTCCAAGACGTTGGACATGCTAAGACGAGTGGAGACTGACTCGCAAGTGCAACTACCGGAACACGCCTATATGTCTTTGGCAGCAGATTCTCAACTTAAGAGTGGTAGCTGTCCAGATGGGTATCAGAAAAAGCGCTATCACCATGCTATGGTTTCATCATGTTGGTCGCCTTTACCGAAAGATCAGGGGCTCATCGCAGTGATTCAAACTCACGTCCATCGACGCGGCATCCCACACACATACCAACTGAGATATCATCACTTCAAAAAATAATAACTAAATAAAGAAAAATTGACTTATCTAAACCAATCACCGACAGAAAAATGACAAAACAGATTGCCATAACAGAAAAATATATAGCTACATCTCAGCTCAGTGGTAGAGTTTACGAACGCTGCTTCATGAAACGTGAGTTCGAATCGAACCACTTACAATGAGCTTAAGCTTTCAGGGAATGAAAACGTCATGAGGAAACCATGCATGGTGGTAGGGCTTTTTCTAATACCCGCCTGGCTAGCAACCACCCTCAGGTTGAAAATTGCCGCTAAATACCATTAAGTGTGTTCCGGTTGGAACACTTGAGAGCCAGTCCCTCCTATAAGGGCCGGCAACGCACCCGCGGTTCCTCTGGTGTTGTGGGTTTCCATGGGCGGCGGTGATCACGTACCATCAGGTGACACGCTTGCTTATTTACCGCTTATTACACAGTACAAGTGTTTTCTGGAATCTTCCATGTCTTTTTTTAGATTGTTATACATAACATACAAGAGCGAAATGGACAATCTTTCAATTAGAAGAGTATTTTTAATTATGGTCATTTCCCGTACCTAGAATCGTAATTTTATTAAAAAAAGTGAATAAAAAACTTTTTTTTTTAATTACATATATTTCATGATTTTAAACCCATTTATTTTCCGAAAATTCGAAACGTTAAAAACTGCAATTAATACAAAATATGTTAGCTAATTTCCTAGCAGCAACCTAAGCAATATGCATATCGTAACAAAACTCACGATTTCAGTAAATAAAGCCTTTGACAGACTTGACCAGCCCAATATTCGAAATATCCTTTCGTGCACGTATATTCTTCAAAATCCACTCTAGAATACCGAAAAACAACAATTCAACACCGAACGCTTTCATTTTCAGCATTGCTTGCATCCATAAAACTTTTTTATATATGTGTAGATCAATTTACATTCCACTCAATGTAATATAATCTGTTTCATATCAAAGATAACATCACCTTTGGCCAATTCAGCTTCGTGGTCTTTGATCGTTTTGAAACTTGATCAACAACTTCATTTAACTTCGATATTATCAAAGGCCATTTCCAAGCAATTTCCTTTCCGGTGTACCACAAGGGTGCATTTTAGGTCACACAGAAAAATTCAATTTCAATTAGCGCTGATTATTAAGCCTGTACAATGGTTGGTTGTAAGGCTATAATTATCATGAATTGAGTCATTTAGCCTATTTTTTACTTAGCGTACCAGAAGGGTGCGGTTTAGGTCACGAAAGCCCATTAACATTTCGACGACGCAAATTATTTGCCCGTTGAAAACTAGAAGATAATCACTGAAGACAATGCACCTAAATAAATATTCATCTTTGCCAGACACAAATGCAATTCTATAGCCGTTTTAGGTCACGAAAGCCCATTAACATTTGGACGACGCAAATTATTTACCCGTTGAAAACTAGACGATAATCACTGAAGACAATGCACCTAAATAAATATTCATCTTTGCCATACCAAACGCAATTCTATAGCCGTTTTAGGTCACGAAAGCCCATTAACATTTCGACGACGCAAATTATTTGCCCGTTGAAAACTAGACGATAATCACTGAAGACAATGCACCTAAATAAATATTCATCTTTGCCATACCAAACGCAATTCTATAGCCGTTTTAGGTCACGAAAGCCCATTAACATTTCGACGACGCAAATTATTTGCCCGTTGAAAACTAACAGATAATCACTGAAGACAATATACCTAAATAAATATTCATCTTTGCCATACAAAACGCAATTCTATAGCCGTTTTAGGTCACGAAAGCCCATTAACATTTCGACGACGCAAATTATTTGCCCGTTGAAAACTAGAAGATAATCACTGAAGACAATGCACCTAAATAAATATTCATCTTTGCCAGACACAAACGCAATTCTATAGCCGTTTTAGGTCACGAAAGCCCATTAACATTTCGACGACGCAAATTATTTGCCCGTTGAAAACTAGATAATCACTGAAGACAATGTACCTAAATAAATATTTATCTTTGCCATACCAAACGCAATTCTAAAGCCGTTTTAGGTCACGAAAGCCCATTAACATTTCGACGACGCAAAGTATTTGCCCGTTGAAAACTAGAAGATAATCACTGAAGACAATGCACCTAAATAAATATTCATCTTTGCCAGACACAAACGCAATTCTATAGCCGTTTTAGGTCACGAAAGCCCATTAACATTTCGACGACGCAAATTATTTGCCCGTTGAAAACTAGAAGATAATCACTGAAGACAATGCACCTAAATAAATATTCATCTTTTCCATACAAAACGCAATTCTATAGCCGTTTTAGGTCACGAAAGCCCATTAACATTTGGACGACGCAAATTATTTGCCCGTTGAAAACTAGATGATAATCACTGAAGACAATGTACCTTAATAAATATTTATCTTTGCCCATACCAAAAACTCAATTCTAAAGCCGTGTGCACACACAGTCAAAGCAGTTGTTGTATAAAAAGTTATCACTTACGTTTAGGTGCGCTCGTGTCGGCCGATTCCTCGTTGGCTTTGGACTTTTTCGCACGCGAGGTGCTCGCTTTTGCGGCGGCCGCTCGTTTCTTCGGTTTCCCGTCTTCGGTGCTTTCCTTTTTAATGGGCATTTCGAACTCTGTAAACGAATTATGCAATGCTAGTATACATACTGTAAATACTGGACAAATTACGTTTCAATAGTTAAGTACACGGTATTGTTAAGTACACGGTTCTGTAAGGGACTACCTTCGCGGCCCTGAGCTGCTTACCTAATAAGGTCGTTGTTAGGATCACTAAATTTGTAAGACAAGACCTGTTGGTTAGTCAGGATCGTGAATCTTTTTCACTTACCGGCAGCGACCCAAGCCGAGGTTCGGCCGTTTTGGCACCCTCGTGCCCGCTGCCTCGAGGCTGAGTGCCTTCAGCACTTGCCCCAAAAAGTTCGGTGAAGCTGTCAAAGGCCCTGGGGCTAACAGCGTATGTCAGTTCGAAAAAAAAAAAAAAAAAAAACGTTTCACACCTGATCTTAAGTGACGATACGGCCCAAGTTGGTAGACACGCTAAACTTGCGGAGGAACTGGCTCTCAAGGGTAACTGCCGGAACACACCTATTGGTATTTGACGGTAGATTTTCAACTTGAGCGTGGTTGATAGCCAGGTGGGCATTAGAAAAAGCCCTCCCACCATTATTGAGTAATATTTGCTCCTATTTGCAACTTCTTTAATACAACTTGATGTTAAATAGCTTAAAGTCTTCCTCAATTATTAATTTATCAAATACAATTTTTTTTTTAAGTCCCACTGCTATTCCCTAAGATTCAAACAAACTTTTCTACTTTATAATACGTATTAGTATTGATATAGATTTAAGGGAATACAAGTTGAATAAACTCACCGGGTCCAGAGAAGCCGTCGTCGATAGAAACATTGTCATCTGATTGGTTGTTTTCATCTTGCAATTCCACTTTCACGACCGTCGCTAAACGAGAAAAGATTGAACGTTAAAAAGAAATTAATTGCGTTATTCGTAGCGTTGACAGAATACTATGAGGTACGTTCCCTTCAACGGCACAATACACAAATCAAAGCACAAAACATGCCTTAAGTCTTACAATACGATGGTGGACACACTAAGCCTAGTGGACGGACTGGTTCTCAAGTTCCACCGCCGGAACACATCTATAAGTATTTGGCAGCCGATTTTCATCCCGAAGGTAGGAACTAGCCTCTGGTAGAGTCTGGTCTCTAGCAACACGGGAGTTTGAAGTGTCCGGTTGGTGCGTGGTAGTGGATAGTGTTGGGTGATTAACACCTTATCGGTGACCAAATGCCCCTCTCGCCTTTGATTTGAGCCCGGGTAGTGCGTTTGAGTTTGCGCAATGCGATGAGGAAGTCTGTAAAGACTGGTTTTTTAAACACCATGTTAATACAAAAAGTATGGTACCTATGGCTCTTGGTGAAGGGCATACTGAAATAAAGGAAATGATGGATGCATGGTGGTAGGGCTTTTTCTAATGCCCACCTGGCCAGCTACCACTCTCAAGTTGAAAATCTACCACCAAACACCAATAAGTGTGTTTCGGCATTTGCACTTGAAAGCCAGTCCCTCCTATAAAGGCCGGCAACGAACCTGCGATTCCCCTGGTGTTGTGGATGTCCAGAGGCAGAGGTGATCACTTACCATCAGGTGACAAGCTTATGCAGAAATAACTTATGATTGCTTTGAGATATACTACATTGGTAAACCCAGCATTTTGTCATCAAAATAAAACTGGTTAGGGGGTTTTTAAGATATTATTTTTCAATGACCATTCTACTATATGCTAAGTTTAGATGACTAACGTGCTTGTAGGTATTGGGTATGAGGTGAATTTCTTGCTCTATGCTGTCACCCTTACTGAACCATGGGGAGATGGGACGAGAGACATGTCTGCACTTTACACTGGTTAACAGCTGGGAGACAGTTACAATGTACTAAGCGGTCTCTCTTTAATGCCGGGGCCCAGTTAGGCCAGCTGCTTAGGTGACATGGTGATAGTTTAAACCCATGTTGGCCAAATTTATGTAGCAGATATATAATGTGAAATTTTAGTGGGTATTATTCCCAGTTCACACTGGGTGAATCCCGCATAACCTGCTTGGTCCCCCCAGAGATTGAAGGTATACATAAAAGGATTTCTCCATGTTTGTATATTAACCAATGACATTTCTTAAACAGGGATATGGTGAATAATATGTCTTACGTTTAAAGAATTTCATTTGTAGTTGCTTCTTAAACTGCTCTTCTGTCTGCAGCACTTGTTTTTTGAAGTTGGATGCATTCCGGAGCTGTGTTATACACACTTCACATATACCACCCTCACTGTCCACTGTCGAACTCAGCTGAAAGACAATGAATGAATTGCATGCATAGACAAATTATAATGGCTGAGTTCTCTAAAGTCAATTCTAGTCCAATTCTCAGGTTGAAGTGTTATTTTACCTTGAGAAATTAGGAAAAATATACCTAAGTTTCAAGCATTAGTAAAGATAAAAAAATGTCATACACATTTGGAGAGAAAACTCTTACAGGAAGGTTCGGAGAGGGAGTAAATTCATGGTCAGATAGTGTTAATAATAACACTATATGTTTCTATTAGTGTAACTTATTTTGCTGTAAGCACTTTGATTTACAAGTTCTAATTTAAGATCAAACAATTGATTTGGATATCCATAAATTACAACTGTAGGTTTTTAGTTTTTCCTTCTGTCTGCAGTTCTCAAGACTGCTTTGAAATATTTCTTTTATACAGTTGAGGTCGGACACAATCTGACCAGGTATTTAGTAATAATATGGTCCAAAATGGTGAATACGCTACGTCTAGTGTAGAGACAGGCTATCAAGTGCAACTGCCGGCGTACGCCTAAAGGTATTTGGTGGCAATTTTCAACTTGAAGGTGGTAGTTAGCCAGGTGTGGATAAGAAAAAACTCTACCACCACACTATGGCTTCACCAAGATGTTTTCGTTCACCGAAATATACAGCTCATTGTAGGTGTATTCGAACTCACGTCCCTCGACGCGGCGCGGCGTCCGTAAACTACCAACTGAGCTATCATCGCTTCGGACATGTTAATTGTAAATGGTCTAAGCAAGGCCCGATACCTATTCTGGTATAGGAAAACTAAAAACCGGTCCAAATGTATACGTATAATAGAAAAATAATTCCTGACAATCACATCGAATAAAACCTGTTTTAGACAGAGTTAAAAATAAAAGTAAATAAATAAATAAATTTAAAAAATTACTAAGCGGGATAGGAAAAAGTATAAAGTGCTAATAATTTAAAGAGATTGATTTGTAAGTAGTAATTAACTTACATCTATATCAAAACATTCTTTTAGCATTTCTCCGTAAACCTCTTCTTCGCCCATCCAATGATATGAACGCTTGACGTCTTTGAAAGCGCCCACCGACGCACAACAACGGCACATGCCGTTAATCACTGTTGTTTCCATAACGTACACGAATTTATTACACCATTTATACACTAAATTAACGACGTTAATTCTTTGAGTAAATCAATAGACGCTAAACAGTAACGCACCGCCATTTGCTTTTCTAGTTTTCCAGAGAGCTGTACTGTGTTGCTAGGTTTTAATTAGTAGCATTCCTTAATGCTATTTCACGAATGTTATGCTATAGTGCGCTCCAGATACCCATAACGCTAACGCGACTTTACAATCCACTTACTATTGACGTCATAATCACTCCTTAGTGACGTTTACGCTGCGTCCACAGTAACCGTAGTCTCTTGTAAAACGGCTGAAGGCATGTTTTAAGCGTTGTGATCGCTATCTGGAATGTACCGTTAGTAATCTCATTGTGGTTATACGTATTGTACTATCAGTCAATCCAATTGAAGCTATTAGTAAATAAATAAATTAAACTGAAATAATAGCAAAATAATCGTGCTTTAAACCAATTACTATTACTATTATATATGGATCTAATACCCAACTTTGATTTTGACATTATTAGCACTCGTATCAATTAAGCAGTCTGTTTTTTTTTCCTGTTTTTGCCGTGAAGACTTTTTAGGCACCCTCAGCACTTTATTTTATATGATAATGAAAAGGACTGAACAGTCACTCTCTGCTATGTAACCTATATACAAACTTTTTATGTGTCGCTTATTCTGATAAAGTACGCTCCAATCGACATAATGTCGACTAACTGCGAGTCGTGTGGCCTTCATCATATACCGTTTTCTTTACATACAGAACGACTTTTATTGCAATATATTCGATATTCTATGAACAATTGTGGTACGTAAGGCGTTTTATTATCAAATTTTTATTTTGCTATTGACATGATGTACCACCTCTATTCTATACGATACAAAAGTGTCACTATAGATATATAATGTAGATAATAATAAAAAAAATAGAATCAATGCATACTTTATAGGTTTTGGCAACAATCTCACTTGTAAAGATGTGCCTCAAGATAGTGGACACGCTAAGTCTAGTGGAGGACCTAGCTCACAAGTGCAATTGTTGGAACACATCTATAAACATTTGGTCATAGATTTTTATAACCGTTATAGTGTAAATATGTTGAAAAGAGTATATGTGCTAAACTAAACGTTTAAAATCATCGAAGTTGTATTTGTGCTGTAGCAGTTTTTCCTTTGAGATTATTATATTATCATCTCACCAATAGTCTTTCAATACCGTGTTTACTCTTTGCTGGATACATTCACTCAGGGATTATTAAGGTCTATTGTAGTTTCGACATTCAGTCAATTATAGAACACAATTAATTATAGTTTGTGTACATGTATTAATATATGTAGTTCTTTTCATTTCGAAATTCCATTACCATTTTAGTTGATAGTATTGGAATTACTGTATTGACGGATTCCGAAGTATCAGAACATTTAAAATTACAATTTACAATAGTAAAATTTTGGTGTCGCCTTTTCAATTTTGAATGAAATATATCGATTATTTCTTCTTTTTATTTAATGGCTACATGCGTGCCACATGTGCGCACACAAATGTGCCAATGTTAAGTAGGTAGAACTATAAACGATGGAGATTGTATTACACATTTTTTGTTGTTCTCTTTAAATTGTATCCAAACCAGGCTATGCACTAACATATCCATTATTTATTTTGGTAATACTGTTAGTACTGTCACAGTCTGCAAAATTTCATATGTCAACATGTCAATGACATAATGTCATTCCATAATGTCAGTGGGAGTGATTTTATTACAGAAAAAAGTTGTCCAATTAGATGATATTTTTCACCTTTTTATAACTTCCAAAGGCGAATGTGATAATGTCGTTGGGTTCGACATGTAGGTGCTGCATGGTGCGACCTCCGGACAAAGATCTAAAGTGTTCCTACAAAACATTAGGCTCCACAGAGACCTACGCTGATATGCTGAAAGATTGCTTTGAAATACATGTAATTAATTATTATATTTTTATCGATTTGTTATTATATTATTATCAGTTTTCCTGTACTGTGACACGGAAAATTATTCTCATTATGAAAAAAGGAATGTATTTGTGTCGAGTGTTATTCTGATAACGGTATCTAAGTGCTAATTATTATTTAGCAAGTCTGTTATTTATAGATATATCTTTTATAAAGAGGTTTAAAATATTGTAGGAGCAATAATCTGAGACGCTACATACTTGTTTAAAAAATAAATTCTAATAAGGATCTACATATACTAGATACCTATAGGATTTTTTTAATCATATAAAATTGTATATTATAATGTAAACAAATTAAGTCATATGCAGCTGGTATTGTTGTCATTGATGTTGAATAAAAAAAAAATCGAAGTCAATTTTTAATTTATGTAGCAGTTTAAATTATTGGTAGAAACATTTTTTATATGTCAATATGTAATTTAATCATAATTGAGGGTACCCTTCAAATTGATGACTGGAAGTGATCAATAAAGCTTCATATATTATTTTTATTGCCATGTGTGTGTGACATAAGGAATTTGCTACTAAAAAGTTTTTTATAGATTTATCACTATAGACTCAATCTCACCTAATTTTAATTGACAATGGAGCCCAAGATAGTTTGCACATCAAGTCTAGTGGTGAGACTAGCCCTCAAGTGCAACTGCCGGAACAGAGTTATAAGTATTTGGTGGCAGATTTTCAACTTTAGGGTGGTAGCTAGCCAGGTGGCCATCAGAATACACTCTACAACCAAGCTATAGTTCCATCACATGCTTTCTCTTCACCATCATTGTGTAGTGATAAAAAGCTTTTAATTGTCTAATTAATCTTCATTTATAGTCTACCAGATTATACCAAGATCTCTTAGTAGATTATAGAGAGATTTAGCTGGTATACCTCTTGGTCCCACTTCAACTATGTGTAAATTCACTACATAGCCATTCCTATTTAGATTATTTAGTAGCTCGTAGTATTTATATGTTTTTATACAGTGGTTTTTCACATCCAACCGTAACATAATAATTTTCTATAAATATAGCTTAAACCCTTACAGTTGACAATCGGGTTGATGGAAGGTGACAATGGTATATGCGAGGTATGCATCACAAGGCTGCGTGATGCATGCCACTTCAAGCATCAGGTGCTGCTGTGTCAGAAACACTTTCAACTCCAATCTACGTGCCTTGTTAAAGGTAAAAGATGTGATTTTTTTTTCCATAGGGAAATACACATATCCTTCTAGCTCAGTGGCTGAGAGGCTAAAGCCTACAACGGACAGAGTTATAATATATATTAATATAGTAAGCTGTATATTACAGTACAGCAACCTGCCATATATAGTGGCTATGCTATCCATCCATACCCATATCTGTACTAACATTATAAATGTGATAGTGAGTTTGTTTGTTTGTTACGATTTTACGCGTAAGGGGCCGTTCATGTATTACGTGAAATCTTGTAAAGTGTTACGATGCGTTACGCAATACGTTTTTATTAATTTTATTAAAAACTAGCACGTTAAAATATCCCAAGTTCGCATGTTTATGATTTACGTAGAATCTTTCGACTATTTCTAATCGCATTACCAGAGGTTAAGATAAATAATTTATTTATTTTAACAGTTTATTAGTAAAAGATAGGTAAAACATAATTCTTTCTTTTAGGTAAAATTGCTCACTTCAGTGTTACATAACGTTTGAGGAGGGGGACGGGGGTTACAGAAAAATATTACGGCGAGTTACCTGGGAGGAGGGAAGGTCAAAAATCTTCAAAAATTACGTTTCGTAATACTTGTACGGCCCCTAAACCGCTGAATCGATTATGATGAATTTCGGTATAGAGAACCTGGAATCGGTGATAGGCTGCTTTATCTCACGAAAACTTTATTGGGAGTGCGGTAAAGAATGGGAATAAATTTTGTATGAAACTTTTTACTGCGTCATCCGAGTTGTTTGACAAAACCAATATCAACTCGAGTGAAGCCGCAGGTAAAGTCTAGCAATATATATTATTGCACTCATTAGCTCTGCAGCTGTCGTTGCATGAGCGCGTATTTGTGCTACATTCTTAATAAAGTATGTTCTAAATGTATTCATCATATAATGGACCTAACTAGTTTGTTTTCTTGAAATATATTAAAATATACGTTACTATACCGAAATATATCGTGCTATATATGTCGACATAATTTGGTGACGTCATAAAAATATACGTCACAGCTGCGTCTATGGTCACTCGCCGATTGCTATAGAAAATATACCGTAATATACCTTGCTATGATTTATATTCATATATATTATAGCTCCGTCTGTTTCCGGCTTTAGATTTGCGGAAATACTGCCTTGAATCAATTCCTTAAAGCAGTCCTGTTAACGTTCCAGATGAATCAGCGTCGCTGAATGTGAAGGAGGAACTGTCTGATGATGAAGACCGCGTTTACTTCTTGGGTAAGCTTTTATTGACATACTAGCTCTGCCTGCGACTTCATTCGTGTAGAACTAAAAGTCCTTGCTTTTATAATATTATAAATGTGAAAGTGAGTTTGTTTGTTTGTTACGCTGTCACGCCTAAACCGCTGAATTGATTTTGATGAATTTTGGTATAGAGATAGATGGGAGTTAGGAGACGCTGATAGATTATTTTTTTCTTGAAAACTTATTGGAAGTCGGGTAAAGGTAGGGATAAACTTTGCGTGAAACTTATTATGCTTAGCTTTCTGTGATGGGAAACATGGTGAGGAAACCATAGCATGGTGATAGGGCTTTTTCTAATGCCCGCCTGGGTAGCTACCACGCTTAAGTTGAAGTATATATATTTCAGGCATCATACTGAAAACCAATGCTGCAGTATAGACCGTAAGGTTATACTGGAGCAAGCAGCTGGATTTCCCTCCGCAGACGCTTGAACCTAGGTTCTATCCTCCGGACAGGAGCCCTCGAGTGACTCTGCTCGCGCGATACAGTGACACTCTATATCCCAGAAAGTGCATCATCCCACCGCATACCATTCGTGCACACCCAGACTTTAAGTACACGGTTCTGTAAGGGACTACCCTCGTGGCCCTTGCGCTGCTAACCCAATGTCATTGTTAGGACCACTAAACGTAGTATATTAGAACCTGTTAGTTAGTTAGGTTCGCGGATCTTTGTTCGGTTTCCGGCAGTAACCCAAGCGGAGGCTCTGCTCCTCTGGCACCCTTGCGCCCGTTGCCTCGGGGCTGAATGCCCTCAGCACTCGCCCCAAAAAGTCTGGTGAAGCTGTCAAAGCTCTTAAAGGTAAAACAGCGTATGTCAGGTCGAAAGAAAGAAAAAGCAGCTGAATATGGAGCTCTCATCTTATCTCTTTCTTTCTCTCTTTCTCTTTCTTTCTCTCTTTCTCTTTCTCAACGTCGGTATATTATATGTACAGATTTGAAAAGTGAAATGTCCGATTACAACGATCCGAATGAAGACGAGGAAGATAATAAGAAGTTGGCGGACTTTCTCGGTTTTAGAGACGTGACCGTGAGAAGGAAGGCAGCCGCGACGAAGAAACGCTCGGCGAGGAAGCGTATCGTCCTCGATAAGGAGAAAACAGGTGACTCTAGTAGCTGTATTCTATATATTTTGAGATAGTCGGGGTTAAGGGGCGTGAGTTCGAATCCAGGCCACCTACAGTGGGCTTGAGCTTTCGGTGAAGGAAAACATCATGAGGAAACCATAGCATGGTGGTAGGGCTTTTTCTAATGCTCGCCTGACTAGCTACCATCCTCAAGTTGAAAATCTGCCGCGAAATGCCAATAGGTGTGTTCCGGCAGTTGCATTTGAGAGCCAGTCCCTCCACAGCTTTAGCGTGTCTACCAACTTGGGCCGTATCGTCACCTAAGATCAGATGGTAAGATTATGACCATAACGCTAAACGTTAACTATAAAAAAAGATCAGTTGTGCCCGCGGATTCATTTGCTTGGAATTAAAATTGTATGGAATCATTTTTGCTTATTTTTGACATTTTTCAATTCAGCTTTAACCCATCGGAGGTAGCGTGTTAAATAACCTTAATTTTTTCCTCGATGATTACTCTGTCAAATACAATAAGAGTTTCTGATATCGGTTTGTTAGTTCCAAAGATCAGCGTGTTCAAACAAAAAAAACTGCTTTTTAACCCATTCCTCCCCACTGTCATATTTTTAGGACACTATTTTCAAAATGTCTTTTTACGTATTAGGACTTTTATTTTATTATTTAAACATTTTTTACAGCGAAAAATAGTGTAATAATATAAATTTCATCAGAAATAATAAAAATAAAAGTCCAAATACGTAAAATGAAATTTTGAATGTAGTGTCCCTAAAAATATGACATTGGGGAGGAATGGGTTAATATTACACACGTTACAAAGAACGATAAGTCATCCTGCCAAAGTTCAGGGTTCATACAAAACTATAAAAAGACATTCAGTTTTAAGAAAATTAAAATTGTTCAGAGAGCGTTTGTCGAAACTAAAAAATCATGCCCGGAGTTATTCTGGATCATGCAAAGATGCATCCATATCTTTAGGCCATTTTTTTTTTTCGTCGATACTTGTTTTTGGTCACTTTTGACCCCCCTACACCTATGTAAGTGTACGTAAGATTTCTCGAACCCCCCCGCCCCGGTCTTACGTAAGATTCTATGTTGGTCTTCTAAATAATAAACTGTTATGTTAGGAAAGGAAATGTTTTTTATTTTGTAAATAATAAAAATACGATAATACACGGAAAATGTACAATATTTTTTTCTATAGAATCAAATATTATTTTTTTAAATGGCAAATTAAATTAATATAAAAAATTTAAAAATCCACTGTAGAATTTAAAATTAAGTATACTATTTAGAATCCAAAATGGAATTAAACTAATGATTTCTTAGGTTTACGCGAATATTATACATTGAAATAAAACTAATTTAAACGGATTTTATCGCGGTTATTTATTAAATTTTGATCCCGACGTTTCGAAAGCTTTTCAGCCTTCGTGGTCACGGGGCGGACTGAGGTGTAGGTTGTCTTTATATACTACTTATAAACTTTTCTGGACAACCTACACCTCAGTCCGCCCCGTGACCACGAAGGCTGAAAAGCTTTCGAAACGTCGGGATCAAAATTTAATAAATAACCGCGATAAAATCCGTTTAAATTAGTTTTATTTCAATGGAATTAAACTTTTATTATTGAACTTTGTTTCACAGATTATTACGTAAGAATGAATTTCACCCCCCTCACCCTAACATGTTATTATGTTAGGGGAGGGGGGTATGTAGAAATATTCTGAACTCCCCCCCTCAATATCCTTACGTAATTAATGTACGGCCCCATTACGGCTCAAATTTTTATTTATTATATTAACAAAGTTTTTTTATTTTACAGAAAGAAAACCAAAGAGCCGAAGCAGCACACCACTGAAGGTTTCCTTCAGAGCGATGTCGGATATGAACAAATTACTAAACCCACCAAAAGTCACGCCCGGGATCAAGTTCGTCAACGAAAATATGAAACACAAGATCAACATTGACAACATATTGAAGTATTCGAACTGCACACCGTTCTCGAACAAAACCCTGGCCGGTATAGTTTGCGCATATTGCAAAAACACCTGTCAGAGCATAGACGATTTGCGGAATCATACAAAGGACGTACACAGTTCGACAGTTTTGATCGACAAGAAACGAATGGACAAGAACAACCTATCAGTCAAAATGGATATAACAGGCTTGACATGCAACGTATGCTCTAAAGGCTTCGACGGGATAAGTGAACTAAAGAAACATCTCAGTAAGGAGCACAATGTGAAATTTTACCCGGACGTTAATGACTACATATTGGAATTTAAACTGACCGATAGTGAGATACTAAATTGTGCGTTATGCAATTCAAAATTCGAGACCTTCAAAATGCTGCTGCAACACATGAACGGTCATTACAGGAATTATATATGTGAAGTGTGTGATTTAGGCTTCATTAATAAACATAGGCTGAAGAATCATCAACGTACCCACGAAGTGGGATCTTTCAAGTGTTCCTACTGTGATAAAGTGTTCACCACCCGTGTAAGGAAGATGTGCCATGAGAAATACACCCACAATACCAACGCAAGGTATACCACCAACTGTCCACACTGTGACCAGTCCTTCACCAGTTATTACCAACGTAACAGGCATATGTTCAAGGAACACAACACCGTTGCAGCAACATACAAGTGCAATATATGTGATAAATCCTTTATATTGAAGTCAAAACTGACCGCTCATATAAAGAAAGTGCATCTGATGGAGAGGAATCATACGTGTGTTGAGTGCGGACAGGGGTTTTTTATAAAGCAGTCGTTGGATGAGCATATGGTGAAGCATAACGGTGAGAGAGTGTTCAAGTGTACAGTGTGCAATAAAGCTTATGCTAGGAAAAAGACATTGAGAGAACATATGAGGATACATAATAATGATAGACGGTTCAAATGTGGTATATGTGCATTGGCCTTCGTTCAGAAGTGTAGCCTCAAGAGTCATATGTTATCAAACCATTGTATCACCTTAGCTGAATATGAGAATGCTAGGAATGATCTGTGCAGTCCGGAGACTAGTTAGTTATTTGTTTATAAAATTGATTGCTCCGGATCTATCAAGTTATTCAATGTGCCAAATTTTTAAGTGAGATCCCTATCGATCATAGCCCAGTTACATACATATGCTGCGTTAGAGGACGTGAGTTCGAATCCACCTTTAATGAGCTTGAGCTTTCAGTGAAGGGAAACATTGTGATGAAATCATAGTACAGTGGTTGAGCTTTTCTTATAACCACCCGGCTAACTATCACCTTCAAGTTGAAAATCTGCCGCCAGATACCTCTAGGTGTGTTCCGGAAGTTGCACTTGAGAGCCGGCTCGTGCACTAGGCTTAGCGTGTCTTCCATCTTGGGTTACATCGTCACCTAACATCAGGCGAGATTGTGCCTATAACGCTAAATCTTAACAAAAGAAACATAATCTTTAGGTTCTTAAAGTGGAAACGGACTCTTTAAAATTTTAAAATAAATACAAGTGTAATTATTGGCAAGATCAGTCATGGGTGGTTAGTATCAAAGCAGGAAATGAAACTTTTTAACTGCATGTGAACGGAGTGATCCTGAAATGCGACAATATGTCTAGAACTAGTCATGGTAGATCTGACAGAGCGGTGGCCATGAAACATTTGCAGGGGGTTTGAAAAGTGGGCTACGGTTGCTCTGAAAACTATGTACATAAAAACCTTGTGTTCTGCTAGTGATTTTACAACTTCTAAACGAGTCAACGAATACAAGTAAAATGCATCTGATATATTGCATTTATTGAGACAATGGTTCATAGTTGTTCCATGATATGGTAGACGGCCAACTAGTATGTGTATATATTAAGAAATTATATTTTATCAACATGGTTGAGAGCGATCACTTTAAAATATAGTATATAATATATTTCATCGATGTGGTTGAGTGCAAGCACCTTAAACTACAGTAGTGTCTTCCAAATTGGTATTCCGTGTACTTCCAAAATGAGTTGTGTTTTTGGTCATTTCTTTTCCGGAGTGAATCCCAGGAGCGGTTCAGGCCTTAAATCTCCGTCTGTATTAATTTCTTAAGAGTCTCGACCGGGGAGAGGGTTGCGGGGGAGGGGGGAGGGGGGGAAGAGGATGAGCTCTCAAAATTTCTACATACCGTTATCTGGGAAGAGAAGGAGATCTAAAAGCTATTCTCAAGTGATGTTTTTATGTTGAAATGTGCAATATCTAATGTTGAATTAGTCAAGGGACTCGATGGGGAGGGTGGGTTCTCAAAATATCAACATACCCTTATCTAGGAAGGGGAGAGATCTGAAAGCCAATCTCAGGTAATGTTTTTTAACCTTAAATGCAATTTCTAATATTTAATTAGTTAAAGGACTCGATGGTAAGGGGGAGTACCCAAAATTTCTACGCACCCTTATCTGAGAAGGGGGGAGATCTAAACGCCATTCCCACGTAATTTTTTAAAATTACAGTATGCAATTTCTAATATTTCATTACTTAAGGGACTAAATGGGGCGATGGAGTTCTCATTATTTCTACATACACTTATCTGGGAAGGGGGGAGATCTAAATGCCATTCTCACGTTATACTTTTTAAGTTGAAATGTGCAATTTTTAACATACAACGACAGATTAATGAGACCTAAGCGTTGTGATTTTTTTTCTATTTGAATGTGGAATTCTATTTATACATATTTCGAAATTTTTATTACTCTTATTAAGTTAGAAGATAAATCGTACGCAACACGAGGGAAGGGGGAGATCGAGAAATATTATGTGATCATATATGGGGGGAGGGGAGTCTAAATGGCCAAAATCGCGGTTGATTAATGGTGACTAAGTATATACTGCTGATCCAGGCCCTTGGATATAATCCTATAGATGGTATATTATATAAGAATATTATTTATTTTTTGTTACGTATTAAAATATTTAAATTTAAACAGTGTTTTCATTAACCTTTTGTAAATTATACATTCTATGGTGCGTATATACCACATTTTCATTAAAACAACTTGTATTTGAATCTTGTTTTTCATTTCAATTTTATAATTTTTTTTTTTTTTTTGTTATAAACTTTGTTAACGTCGAACTAAAAATAATTTGCCAGTTTTTGCATGGTGGTAGAGCTTTTTCCAATTCCCGCTTGGCTAGCTACCACCTTCAAATTGACAATCTGCCGCCAAATACCAATAGGTGTGTTGCGGCAGTTGCACTTGAGAGCCAGTCCCTCGAATAAAGGCCTGCAACGCTCCTGCGATTCCCCTGTAGTTGTGGGTATCCATGGGCGGTGGTGATCACTTACCATCAGGTGAACAGGTGACATGCTTGCTCGATCGCCCCCTATACATTTTTTTTTTCAATACAGCTTTGCTCCTGTCGTTGATAGCGTGATGTTATATAGCTTGAAGCCTTCCTCAATGGTTACTCTATCAAATACCATATTTATTGAAATTCGACTGGCAGTTCCTGGATTAGCGCGATCCAACAAACATACTGCCACAGTTATAGGCGTATAACACTACAGGGGGAGTTCAATGAAAAAAAAAAAAACCGTAGGTATTAAAATTATATTTACAAAAATTCAATAAATTAACAATATACGGTGTCAATTTTTCCCTATTATTATTAAAATATAAATACTTCAATTACCGACGCCCGTAGAGATTTCTTCTCATCTACTGGCTGTAAGTAAATCACAAAAACGTAATTGACAGTGAACGTTTCGAACAAAGTACTATCTTTCGTTCAGAGCCAGCGCGTCCACAGGTTTAGCGTGTCTACCGACTTGGGCCGTATCGTCACTTAAGATCAGGTGAGATTATGGCCATAACGCTAAACCTTAGAAACAAGAAAAAAAAACGACCACCATCAGCTTTCTCACTTCGAGCCTCAAGACTGCATCAGTCCTTCCGCAGTTACCTATCTAACTAAAGCCTTGTACACACTAGGCTAATAATTTAGTTGAGTACCGAGTTTTTGGTACCCAAAATACTCGCTACTGTCCTAAAATCTTTCGCACCACGGTACAGTACCAGTACAGTACACAAGTGAGTGGTGTTTTACAACAAGAACCGCTATTTTAGAAGAGGTAGATGAAGAAATCTGTGTAATAAGCAGACATTGCAAAGAGATTACGGCAACTAAAGAACTCAACTAAAACGACAGATTTGGACTTGTTTTTAGTTAAGGTTTAGCGCTATGGCCATAATCTCACGTTTAGTGACAATACGGCCCCAGTTGGTGAATACGATAAACCTGTAGAGGAACTGGTTCTCAAGTGCAATTGCGGGAATATTGAAGCGATGATAGCTCAGTGGTAGTGTGCACGACTTCGCGTCAAGGGACGTGGGTTCGAACCCAAGCACCTACAATGAGCTTGAGCTTTCGGTGAAGGAAAACATCGTGAGGAAACCATAGCATGGTGGTAGGGCTTTTTCTAATGCCCGCCTGGCTAGCTAGCACCCTCTAGTTGTGAACCTGCCGCCAAATACCAATAGGTGTGTTTCGGCAGCAGCACTTGAGAGCCAGTTCCTCCACAGGTTTAGCGTGTCTACCAACTTGGGCCGTATCGTCACTTAAGATCAGGTGAGATTACAGCCATAACGGTAAACCTTAAGTATAAAAAAAAAATAAAAAAATACAGCAATTTGGTATTTGGCAGCAGATTTTCAACTTGAGGGTAGTTGCTACCTGTTTAATAAGTGAACGAGTAAGTAGTGACGCGTGGTGAGGGTCGCTACTTATCGTAGAAAATGACACGAAACGGATCGACTTGCTTATCTAATCGACTAAATTTTTGCTGTTTACTCACGTTTGGTTACTAAATCACTCGATACTCGACCAAATTATTAGCCTATTATTACAAGGCTTTACTTTCTAAACTACCCGCCGCGGCCTCCTTACGCAGACGCCTAACCCTAGGTTCGATCCTCCGGACAGGAGCCCTCGAGTGACTCTGCTCGCGGGATACAGTGACACTCTACATCACTGAGAGTACATCATCACACCGCATACCATTCGTGCACACTCACACGTTAAGTACACGGTTCTGTAAGGGACTACCCTCGCGGCCCTTGAGCTGCTTACCTGATAAGGTCATAGTATCACTAATTTAGTAATAAAGAACCTGTTAGTTAGTCAGGATCATGAATCTTTTTTCATTTACCGGCAGCAGCCCTAGCCGAGGTTCGGCCGTTCTGGCACCCTTGTGCCTGCTGCCTCGGGGCTGAGTACCCTCGACACTCGCCCCCAAAAGTTCGGTGAAGCTGTCAAAGCCCTTGGGGCAAACAGCATAAGTCAGGTCGAAAAAAAAAAATATTTTTTTCCTAACCTTCGACGTGAGCAACCGTCCGGATTAGTCCTTCTAAAATCACCAATATAGCACTAACTCTCTACCAAGATCAAGCTAGCGAAGAGGTTATATCACACGCAGCCATACTGATGCCGTGGTTCGACAACAAATGGCTCTTCAAACTGCACTTTTGGACAAAAGTCGATCCGCACACTTCACACTTAAACCGCCTATCGTTATTATGAATCCGCATATGTTCCCTGAGGGTGTACTTCCTCGCGTACGACTTATTGCACACTTCACACGCGTATATTCTTTCCCCGGTGTGCTTCACCATGTGCGCTTTTAACGCCTTCTTGCTGAAGAACCGGTACCCACATTCGGTGCACTGGCAGTTCTTCTCCATCAGATGATTCTTCTTGATGTGGTACATCAGCAACGACTTCAGTATGTACGATTTGCTGCAAACGTTGCATTTATATTGCGCCTCGTTGTTATGGACCTTGACTAAATGTTGGTTCCGTTGGTAGTAACTACGGAACGGCTCATCGCAGTATGGGCAGTTCGATATGTTCCTCGCCCCCAGGTGCTTCATCTTCTCGTGGTAGCACTTTTTGGACCTACTGGCGAACACTTTGTCGCAGTGGTCACACTTGAAACTGCCCTCCTGGTGCGTGGTCCTATGCGCGTTCAGGGACCTCTTCGTAGCGAACGCTGTCCCGCATTTGCTACAAACGTAATTGCTGTAATGCTTGTTCATATGCTGTTTCAGCATCTTGAAGGTCTCGTACGTTGACGTGCACATGGCACAATCGAAAACATCACCCTTTTTCAACTTAAACTGGAGTATATGGTCCTTTATGTCACTGTATATGGTCTTGTTGTGTATTTTGACTAGATGGTCCTTAAGGGCGTTCAGGTTTTCCATTTTATCGTCGCATAGGGTGCAGACGAGGTCGACTATGTCCAGTTTCACGTTGTATTCCGTCATATCGAAGGTGGATTTGAAGTCAAGGCGTTCCTTCTTGTGGTCCGTGACCGTGTGCCGTCTCAAATCTGTTGGGTCGGGGTACGCCGCATCGCAGTAACCACAAATGAAACCCAATAGTGATTTGTTCTTGAACGGCGTAGCGTTCGAATAGTTCAGGATTGTCTGTAAATTCTCCCGGTGCTTCACCTTATCGTGGGTGGTTCTTGTCCACACGAGGTTTATTTTTGATATCGGTTCCAGGGTCAACTTTCTTTTCTTTATGGTCTTTTTCGATTTAATATCTACTATATCGGATGGATCTGAAAGTAATTCTGCTAAATGTAACTTTGCAGAGGCATCGTCGACTTCCAGGGAAAACTGTATCACCTAAGTGACTGTTTGTGTCGTACTAGTTATAATGTGCCTAAGGTTTCGGTGAAGGAAAACATCGTAAGGAAACTGTGGTGGTAGGGCTTTTCGTTACATACATATTGCTAGCTGCCACAAATGAGTTAAACTCTTTCTATCCATAGAATTAGCGTCTCTATTGTCGATTAACATCAGGTGTATTTAAGGCTAAATATACTAATAATCATACAACCGAAAACGAACAATTTATTCAGCCAATTGCACCCTTATGGATGTAGTTCCAGTGCATTGCAATAGCATGCATTTAATTGTTATTACACTTCCTAAGTTCCCTAAATTCGGATCTTTCCGGAACACTTAAGGTTATCGCCTTCTAAGATCAGCTGATATATTTCAGATGATAGACCAGTTGTAGCGTGTACTGATGTCGCGTTCGAATCCCAGCAAGTATCGTGATGAAATCATACCATGATGAGAAGGCTTTTTTTAATGCCTGCCTCAAGTTGAACATCTGCCGTCAAATACCTATAAGTGTGTTCCGCCAGTCGCACTTGGGAACCAGTCCTTCCACAAGTTTAGCGTGTTCACCAGCTTCGGAGACACCGTCACGAAACATTAAGTAAGATTGTGGTCATAACGCTAATATATATATATATATTCTGTAACCAAATGATGCAGACGGGAATGTATTAGACTTGGTCATGATCACCACATACATGGTAAAAAAAAGACATAAATGGCTTTCTTTTAACTTTTCACGGTTACGCATCAGCCAATGTCTTCCACCGGCGATTGCTGATCAGAAAAAGTGGCAACAGTCCACCTTGCTGCTAGAAAGAAAAAGATACCAACATATCTACGTTCAGTTATTCGAATTAGTACTTAAAACCCACTTACTTATAGAAGTCACTCTCGATACTATATCTCTTATCTTCTCCGTTCGCCATCTCCTCTCCGGTCTACCGGGCTTCTTTATCACGCTGTTCAGTTTACCACTCTTGGATTCGTTCTTCTCTTCCATTTTTATATCGGCCATCGGTAATTCACGTGCTGTTGGATTCATTTTTGAAGTCATATGGGGGGGATTTGAAGGTTTTTTTTTTTTTACTTAAGGTTTAGCGTTATGGCCATAATCTCACCTGATCTTAAGTGACGATGCGGCCCAAGTTGGTAGACACGCTAAACCTGTGGAGGAACTGGCTCTCAAGTGCTGCTGCCGGAACACACCGATTGGTATTTGACAGCAGGTTTACAACTTGAGGGTGGTAGCTAGCCAGGCGGGCATTAGAAAAAGCCCTACCACCATGCTATGGTTTCCTCACGATGTTTTCCTTCACCGAAAGCTCAAGCTCACTGTAGGTGGATACGAACTCACGTCTCTTAACGCAAAGTCATACACACTACCACCGAGCTATCCTCGATTCAGTACAGACATCTGGATACATTACCTGCGTCAGCCAAGATATAATCATCGGACTCATCACTGCTGTCGTGCTTCGGTTCCAACTTCACACAAAGGAGTCTCTCATCTGTAATTATTAAGCATTGATTATTCAACACCATGAAGTTTGCTAACATTAAATGTTCACCAGATTGGCAACTACAAGTTAATAATTGACCTGACAAGGAATAGCTAATTATTGAATTTATATGTGGTCTAAATCTCTCTATAATCTATTAAAACATATTACCCTAAAGGATTGATGTAAGTTCTATATTAGAACTTGGCTCTCAAGCTGTGCTAGTAGATTCCTACCGAATTTAACTTAGTAGGGACATACACATGAGAGTGAAGACTAGTGTTGCCATGTGTTGGAAGGGTGTTCCTTAAATCTACATCAGTGTCACAAGTCTCAGGAATAGGACAGAGTTTTCCTGTCTGCCACAATCATTATACAAAGGCATCCATACAAAGAATCCATGGTTTGCAAAGATGTTTATCTCTCTATTCAAGATAAGAGTTATATAAATATTAGCCAGCAAGAAAACAAATTCATGCAATAACCAGAAAGAGATTTGATTCAACAAAAATAGTAAAACTATTAATATCTATGATCTATAATACCATTTGGAACTTCCTTGACTCTGGCCAGAAGTTCTCGTTCAGTTCTGAGCACTTGTTCTTTGAAACTGAGGGAACATCTCAAAGACTGTATACATGTCTCGCATATACCATTCGAGTAGTGTTCTGAAGAAAGCTGGAAAAACCGGAGAAGGTAAACTTATCATCTATATTAATATTATAATGTGTTAAAGGTTTTTGAACATGAGAATCTTAGGAACTACCAGTCAGATTACAAAAATACTTTTTGTTTTTTACAGAACAATCATTGAGGAAGGCTTTAGGCCATAGGTTCTGAAAGTGTGCAGTATCAACCCCCAGGAGACGCTAATTGAAATTTCAAGTAATAAAATTGATAGCTAAATAAAAATCGATGAGTGATGGAAACTGTAATGGAATGGATATAATTACTTGTTAACTATCAGGAACATCTTTAAATTTGAAGAAATATTTATTAGAATTAAGAACTAATAAAACAAACTAAACTAAACTAAATAAAATATTCTAAGCCGTTTTTTATTTTCCTGCTCATTTTTATATAGAAATAGATGTATAATATATAAATCTTATAAATCCAAAAGTGAGTTTTCTTTGTTACGGTTTTAGACCTAAATCACTGAATCGGTAATCAGCTTCTGATAAATTTTGGTATAGAGATAGATGAGAACCTGAAGACGGTGATAGCATACTCTTCTTTTTCAGGAAACATTTGTTGAAAGTGGGATAAAGAGAGCCCCATTTGTGGGGGGGGGTGATAAGTTTTGAAGTTCTCCTAAAGTGGGTGGTACTCCGAAAAGTTTGAGAAGTTGTGCCTAAGGCTATTTAACATTACATTACCAACAATAGAAGCAATACTATATAGGAAAATGTTACAAATCAGACAATAATTACTACATAATTATTAGTTCCGTGTGGACTAAGTCGAGGAGACAGGTGCAAAAGCAATAAAGAGGGCTGACTGAAAATAGGAAGGTATATTATGGTAAATTCGATTCACATGTATGATTGAAATCAATATTCATATATTGTTAGATATTTAAAAAAAAGTAATATGACAGAAATTTTGATATTTCACAAATTTATATAAGTGTACAAGTATATAAATATTTGATAAAAGTATCGACAACTTTTTTTAACTTCATTTACGGTAATAGTAATAATGTTTTTAAAACATGAAAAAGAGTATCGGACGTTATATTTCGTCTGCGGTAAATAGGTAGGTAATAAAGGTGTCAAATATACTAGACTTGACCGATGAGTTATTTAATTTTAATTTAACAAGACTCATACCACTATATTGAAGCATTCTTTCAACATTTCAGTATAATTCTCCTTTTTATCTGACGAAAAGTAATACGATTTAAAATCCTTATGGACGCCACGAGCGAGGCAGCACCGGCACTCACTAGCCGCTTCCATTCTTTGAAGGTTATCGTGTTCATATGTTATACCTATTTGTATTTTACATAATATTGATTATTTACAAAACAAAAAGCATCGAAAAATTCTATACTTTTAGAAATGTCAATCAAATTGACAGTAGGAATGAGACGTTGTTAGCGGTACAGTTATATAAACAAAAGCTATTTTGAAGTAGCAGGACTTAGTAAAGTAGTTTTTATAGTTATCTTTTAGTAATAATACCAATAAAACTAGCATTTTCATAATATTATATGTCGTCATTACCATAAACTTATTAGTATTTGCCTGCCGTTTCCCTCGTGTTAATATTGTTTTTATCAAACAAATTGAATGTTGCAATAAATTCATCCAAAGTTTATGGCTCTCTTTATTTCACTTTCAACAAATGTTTCGCGAAAAAGAGTGTTCTATCACCGTCTTCAGGTTCTCATCTATCTCTATACCAAAATTTATCATAAGATGATAACCGCTTCAGCGGTTTAGGTGTAAAAGCGTAATAAAGAAACTCATTTTTTCATTTATAATATTAGTAAGGATATGGATTAGACTGTTAATAGGGAATTGGTTACAAGCTCTTGATACATTTAAGGTTTATACTGTCTAAATATCTGTTGATATTATTTATTTATAATGTCTGTTTATGTAATACATTTTCAATAACTAAAATAAAATCATCTTATTAAATGTTCATAAAAAAATACAATAAATATCTTTGATTATCCATGAATACAGTTACTCGTTTTGTAGGAGTGACTTCTTTGCAAATAAAATTATCAGGAACTAGTTTATGTTGGATTTGGTTAAAACGGTGTTACGTATACTTTTATAAGTAATCCAACCGATTGGCTTGGCAATTTGTCTAATCATTTTTATTGTTTTTATAAATTGTAACTAATTAACAAGTAGTTATTACTTGGTGAAATGTTGTATTATATAAGCACTATATACTGCATTATGAATAGAATATCTGAGTTTATATTTATTTATAATTAACAGACAACTCTGTGATCTTAATGTTTTAAAAATATATCATTAGCTATAAAACATAATCTATATAATAATAGTCGTTATTTCTATAGTCGTCTGACATCTTTATCGAAAACTAAGACAAAATGGCGATTGTCATATCTCTGTGAATTCGTATCGACGCTCTTTTACAAATAACAAATATTAATTTGTGTCTTTCAAATGATGTTCTATTAATTTAATTTCAAAATGATGGAATTCGATGAGATTGTAGTGAAAGAGAGCCCAGGGCTTTGCCGTTGCTGCCTATCGGAAGGCTGTTACAAGGATCTGGGAACCGAGTACACTTGGATGAATGAAAATGAAATATACGCCGATATGTTGCTGGAATGTTTCGATATAAGTGTATGTTATTTTAGTAATATTGATATCTTGTATGTTTTGTTTGATAAATGTATTCGATAACGCTTGTGAAGCGTTCGGAAACTGTCAATACGGATTGAATATAAAATGAAAACGAACACTGTGCATACCTTGCACAATTATATTTTTAAGTTTTTAGGTTCGGCGGTATGGCCACAATCTCACCTGATGTTAAATGACGATGTGTCCTAAGATTGTGGACACGCTAAGCCTAGTAGAGGGAGTGGCTCTCAAATGCAACTACCGGAATATACCTATAAGTTATTGAAGGCATTTTTTCAATTTGACGGTGGTAGCAAGCTAGGCGGGTGTTAGAAAAAGCTCTACCACCATGCTATGGTGTCATCACAATGTTTTCTTTAATCGAAAGCTCAAGCTCATTGTAGGTGGTTATGAACTCATGGTCCTTGACACGGAGTCCATACACACTACCATCTTATTTATTACTTCAAATTGTAAGTTAACCTGCCACTATATTATCTTAGCATTGCCTTGAAATGTATTGGGGTCGATGGAGCTTTCCTAAATACCTGAATGTAATTTGCTCCCTCTACAGTGTTAATCTTAATAACTCAGGGTCTGTATAAGTTCTTCAGTACTGCACATGTGAAGTAAATTCAAAAGATTAGATAGACATAGAGAAATTAGGGCAATAGTAGTAAAAAAAAAACAATGGAATCTCATAGGAAATTTAATCCAGATTTCAAAAATGCTTTTGAATTTTCTGTGCATTAAACACAGGAGTGTCCTTTTTTTATTAAAAATTCGATATCTCGGCAGGAAGAGGTCCTAGCGAAATAAAAAAAAATTGAAATTGAAGCTGAATAGATGAGCTATTTGATCTATTCATTGACTTAGCTTCAAAAATTATTGCTCTGCCCATGGACTGAAAAATCAAATGTAATGAAATGTTTTATTATGTAACTTTGTATTTAAAAAAAAAACTATATATATATTTTCATGCATTGTATTTGCAATTGCATGGGAACTGTAATTTGTAAAAAATTGTGACCAAAAGATCTGTAAACTAGACTAGAATCTAAGCTTTAATTTGTTTTTATTTTTTATTTTTAAAGTCTTGGTGCAAATATTTTTCACTCATAATAGACTCAACAAAAATCACCTGAAAATTTGGAAATAATTTTCAGTCCCTTCATTTTTGAGAAAAGCATGGAATTGCAACTTGTAAAAAAATCTGATCACAAGATCTGTAAAGTAGAAACTTTAAGCTTTAGATTGTGTTTATTAAGTCTTGGTTGTCTAACTCTCGCCTGGCTAGTTACCACCCTCAAGTATAAAATTTGCCACCAAATATCAATAGGTATGTTCCGGTAGTTGCATTAAGAGCAATCCCCTCCACAGATTATGTGTGTCCGCTAACTTGGGCCGTATCATCACTTAAGATCACGTGAGATTATAGACATAGCGCTAAACCTTAAGTATACAAAAAGAACAGGCTAGAAACTCTACCTGTAGCTTTGTTTAGGTACATTGTTTTTTAAAATAATGTTTGCAATAGTTATTAGCAAACGCACAAAGAGGGGTGTTAGTAAAGACTTAACCATCTCTCACAATTCACTCTGTAATAGCCTTTTGGCATTCAAACTCCCTTGACATGATGCTTTAACCTACTGTTAAGCAGTTTGCTTTGGGACTTTGTTTTAAAATGTAACAGAATTAAAAGTTTTTTGTGACTATAATAAGGGATGACCAGTTAGTCACAATTTCTAGTATTTAAATCATGCTGCTCTTTCATGAAATATAGCTTTTCCAAGGTGTTGTATGGACATACATAAAATTATTATCAATGTACTGGGAGAGCAGAGTTCAGATACGGAATTTCGGAAACTTACCCTTTTATTAATTTTGTTGTTAATAGGTTTAGCCTTATGGCCACAATCTCACCTGATGTTAAGTGATGATATAGCCTAAGTTGGTGGACACGCTAAACTGAAGGGACTGGCTGTCAATTGCATCTTTCGTAACACACGTATAGGTATTTGACGGCAGATTTTCAACTTGAGGGAAGAATTACGAAAGCTGCCCTGGTCTCTGGCAACACGGGAGTTTGAAGTTACTGGATAGTGTTGGGTGATTATGACCCGATGTGTACATGAGCCAGGGTAATGCGTTTGTAAGTTGCGATATGAAGAAGTTCTTAAAAACTGGGATTTTAAATACTACCTTAATAATAAAGCGTGGTAGCTCGTTAGGTGGGTATTAGAAAAAGAGTGTTGATTCGCTAGGTCCCATATTGTAAATCGTTTACACCAGGGTTTCTCAAAGTGTGCCCTACGGCGCCCTAGTGCGCGCTAGAGAGCGAAGAAGGGCGCCGACGGAGGGGCCGTGAAGCGATTTACCTTTCTCCGAAACCGAATTATTCGCGTTTACAAAATAAACAATTAAATTTACATATATACTTATCTATGTGCTCGGAAGCTTTTAATTTTAAGTTCACATAAATACACTGTTTGGATTCATCATGTGGATGTTTTATATTTCGCGCCCATCTACATAACTAGTAACATTGTATCCATCTATTATTATCTATAGGTCGGGGCGCCTCGACAAAACGGTAAACATGTATGTGCGTCGCGAACTGAAAAAGATTGAGAGCCCCTGGCCTATGCTGTATATTAGTTGATATGTTTTTATAGATAACACAGCACAATGATGGCCCCAATGGTCCAAATCGGTTGATCTGCGAGGTGTGCATCACGCGGCTCCGTGACGCTTGCAACTTCAAGAAGCAAGTCCTTGAATCGGAAAAGAGGTTTATAGATATAGTCGCGAGAGGAGAGTTCAAGCCTAAAGGTAGGTTCGTTTTTGAAGAACAACTAGGGTAGGGGGGAGGGGGTGCTGTTTTAAAACGTTACGATGCGTTACAAGGGCCGGTGGGGAGTTCGAACTACGAATGTCGATTGTTTCTGAAAAAGATCGTTTCTGGGATCGATTCAAATTTAAATCAAATTAATCGATTCACAAAACGAGATTCAAGAGATCGATTGATCAAAAGTGAAAGAAGTTGAAGCGATGATAGCTCAGTGGTAGTGTGTACGACTTCGCGTCTAGGGACGTGAGTTCGAATCCAAGCACTTACAATGAGCTTGAGCTTTCGGTGAAAGAAAACATCGTGAGGAAACCATAGCATGGTGGTAGGGCTTGTTCTAATGCCCGCCTGGCTAGTTACCACACTCAAGTTGCCGCCAAATACCAAATAGGTGTGTTCCGGCAGCTGCACTTGAGAGCCAGTTCCTCCACGGGTTTAGCGTGTCTACCAGCTTGGGCCGTATCGTCACATAAGATCAAGTGAGATTATGGCCATAACGCTGAACCTTAAGTATAAAAAAAAGTGTTTTATTTTTTCGATTCTCTTTTTGTTCTTATATCTTTACTAATATTATAAAGAGGAATGATTTGTATTTTGGTTTGTAATTAATAAACTCAAAAACTACTGGTCCGATTTCTAAAATTCTTTCACCATTAGAATGCTATATTATCTCTGAGTAACATAGGCTATATATATATATTAATGAAAAAGTTGGGGCTCCTTAGTAAAATTTTTTTTACCATATAATGTCTCTGATCGCAGGCACTACGGAAACTATGATAGCATATAAAAATGTTCTACAATATTAAAGGACATATCAATATCAACAAAAAATTGCGCGATTACATATGCCCAACTGTTGTAGTTATGTCACTATAAATAAATAATAAAAAAATTGAATTGTCTGCGGCCAAATACCATTAGCTGTGTTCCGGCAATTGCGCTTGAGAGCCAGTCCCTCCAATAAAGGCCGGCAACGCGCCTGCGATTTCCCCTGGTGTTATGGGTGTCCATGGGCGGCGGTGATCACTTACCGTCAGGTGAGACGCCGTTGGCCCGCTATTACACTTAAAAAAGTTGATATAAATTCCGCTCATGATCAGACCATATTATCTACACGTAAATTATTTCGTATTGAAGCCTGTTTCGATACTCGTAGATAACTTTTTGTATTATTCAAATCAGACCTACCATTGAGAAGATATTACGTATTTAAATATGTCAACCTCAACAAAATACGGTGTGGCAACAAAACAAAATACGCAACGGCAAACGTGACGAAGAAGAGAGTGACGAAAAAATAAAATTTGAGAATACAACTAGGTCTACTACGGTTAAAAATCTAACATTTTATAAGAATACTATATACAGTATTTTGAGGAAAAATTACTTATATGAGGCATAAAAAACATTTATTCCACGTTTAAAACCACTAAATATGTAAAAATCAAAGCCCGTCCGTGCGATATTTTCAACTTGAGGGTAGTTAGGTATGTGGGTGGGTTTTAGAAAAATTCTATGCTTCCGTTTCCTTATGACGTGTGCGTTTACTGAAAGGTCGGGCTGGAAAATAGGCCAACTAACAATCGCTTGACAATTCCAGTACTGATTTACCAGACTCAAATGAAAGCAGAGGGGAACCCTGAGGAGTTGCCGGCGGAAGACGTCGAATACCTCGATGATGACATCGACTTTGGTGATGGTAAGTCGTACTTACGTTTAGATTCATCACAAATCATTGTTTAAAAGTGCAAACTTTTGTGTAGGGGGTAAATCCATGTGAGTCGTCATCGACATGGTCACGTGACGTGTTCACTTACACGTAAACAGTTTTCATTTAAGATCAAACAGTTAATTCGGTTATGCAAATATAACATCTGTTTGTTTACAGTGTTAAGGTTTCACTTCTGTCGCCAGTCCTCATGACTGCGTTGATTTTTTAATTTCTTTTTTTTAATGTAAAAGGCAAAGGTAACGGTACCGTACAGCCAAGTTTGACGTTGATGAAACTGGCTAGGAAATTTTGCAGCAACTGACGTATCGTGTTTCTCATCGTTATCGACTTCACTTGTGGAGTTTGGGGGGGGGGGGGTCTTGATCTGTCATGTTGTGATTTTTGTTTCAATTCATATACTTAGTTATTTAGCCCTCTATTGTGTAAATTAGGTGACATTTTACGTCATGCTGTGTAGCTGAAGAGCATAATTGAAGGGAATTATCAATAATCATTCGGGACATGATATAGTAGTTTTCACAAAAACTCCGAAGAGAGCTTCAACAAGAGAGTCGCCTCCTTGCTGAAGATTTTTTTTTATAGTTAAGGTTTTAGCGTTATGGCCATAATCTCACCTGAACTTAAGTGACGATACGGCCCAAGTTGGTAGACACGCTAAACCTGTGGAGGAACTGGCTCTTAAGTGCAGCTGCCGGAACACACCTATTTGGTATTTGGCGGCAGGTTTTTAACTTGACGGTAGTAGCTAGCCAGGTGGGCATTAGAAAAAGCCCTACCACCATGTTTTCCTTCACCGAAAGCTCAAACTCATTGTAGGTGCTCGGATTCAAACTCACGTCCCTTGACGTGAAGTCGTATACACTGCCACTGAGCTATCATCGATAGTTTCATCTGCCCGAAATATCCATATCTTATCACTTGAAAACGGCAGTAACAGTCTCTGAAGAGGACTGAGTTGCCAAGAATAAAAAAGTCGACTTGACTGATGCCCAACACAATAACAACGTCCCGTAAATTGTCACCGATATTACACAAAATAGGGCCAAATAACTTGATACGTGAATAGAAATGAAAATTTACAATATGACAGTTGTGTATGTGAATAATTATCATTTCTATATATGTTCGGGTAAAACATGCTAATAATTGTAAATAATGTTTTGTGAAAATATAAAAGAATCGAACCAACATTTTCTAGAATGAATTATCGATTTACTGGATCAATTCAGATGCGTGAATCGATTAAAAAAAATCGATTTTTTGTCTCTTAAAAAGTCGATTCTTCTATTAATCTATCTCAGATCGCCATCCCTACGTTCCTACTTTCCTTCTAACCCTAACTAATATTATAAATGCGAAAGTTTATTAACTTGTTAGGCTTTCACGCCTAACCCGCTGAATCGATTATGATGAATTTTGGTATAGAGATAGCGGAGAACCTGGAGACGGCGATCGGCTACTTTTTCTCGCGAAAACGTTATTGGTAGCGGGGTAAAGGGAGGGTTGAACTGTTAATGAAAATTTTCACCGCCTCATCCGGTTCAACAAAATCAATATTAACGCGAACGAAGCCGCATGTGAAGCCTAGTAATAGATAATCGCGACGGCGTTTTCAGATGAGACGCCGCAATGCGAGGAAACGGCAAACGAGCCGGAAAGCATAATCCCGGATCCGTTACCGGCTAAAGGGAAACGCGGCCGGCCGCGGAAATCCGCCGACGGGAAAACTGTCAAGAAAATTAAAGTCATCGACGATAAGCCGAAGACTTCGAAAGCCGTCGCTAAAGGTAGGTTGTCTATATATATATATATATATATATATATATATATATTAATAAAAAAAAAATGTATGTCTCAGCTTCGACTCTCGACCGAAGCTTACTCCTTAACAACTATTGTGTATATTATATAAAAGATGGCAGATGAAAGTATCTAAAAGTAGATATACGGTGGTAGGGTTTTTTTTAATACCCGCCTGGGTAGCTACCACCCTCAAGTTGTAAATCTGCCGCCAAATACCGATAGGTGTGTTCCGGCAGCTGCACTTGAGAGCCAGTTCCTCCACAGGTTTAGCGTGTCTGCCATCGTGGGCCGTATCGTCACTTAAGATCAGGTGAGATTATGGCCATAACGCTAAACGTTAACGATAAAATAAAAAGTAATCAAAGCATACATAAAAATATTGCACATTGTAACCATTCCGAAGTCGAGCAATTTTCGAGACTTCAATGATTTAAATTATTTTAAATGTTTTGTGTTTTTTTACGGCAATCCAGATGTTATATTACCCAGAGAAATACTCTCGCTAACACACTGGATGATTTTAAAATTCATTTATTCATACATTATATACTAAATACGTCCGGATGTCTGTGTGTAGGGATGTGTAACTATTACGCCGAAAAAACTTGATGCATTAGAACAATTTCTTTTGTAATAGCTCTAGAGTGACATCGGATTACTTTCTATTTAATATGAATGCTTAAACTATGTTATTTAATTGTAATTACGCGATGAGCCGTGTTCTTTTGAATTTATTCATATTATTTACACCATTCCAATGAAATAAACATACTCTATTTTTTTATACTTAAGGTCTAGCGCTATAGCAATAATCTCACCTGATCTTAAGTGACGAACTGGCTTTCAAGTACAGCTGCCGGAACACACCTATTTGGTATTTGGCGTCAGGTTTACAACTTGAGAGTGGTAGCTACCCAGGCGGGTGTTAGAACAAGCCCTACCACCATGCTATGGTTTCCTCACTATGTTTTCCTTCACCGAAAGCTCAAGCTCGTTGTAGGTGCTTGGATGCGAACTCACGTCCCTTGACGCGAAGTATTACACACTACCACTGAGCTATCATCGCTTCAATACTTACAATACTTTGTGTGTACGTGGTATTATAATCTCCATGGTAAAAGTCAAGATACGTTGCGTTAATATTAACAAGATCACTTTAGTATGATAGAAGATACTTTAAAAAACGCTATTTTTTTATAGACAGTATAAAAAAAATAGTTTTGAAAAAAAAAATTGGTAGACGTCTAGTAGTCTGTATATGGTCACGATAACACCCAAGAATTTTCATTTTTTGAGTCCATTTTTTTTTCATTCGCTTCAGTATCACTCTGAGTAATAGAGTAATGAGTATTTTTTTTATACTTAAGGTTTAGCGTTATGGCCATAATCTTACCTGATCTTAAGTGACGATACGGCCCAAGATGGTAGTTCAAACTTTTTTCATATTTAATATGAATGCTTAAATCTATATCATTCTATTAGTATTACGTTACGATGCGTGCACTTTTAGATTTTCACAACCTTTTTATTTTAATAATTTTAATGTAATCAAGCATAGATTAACTTATTTAAAAGTAGAAATATGCAATTTGAAATATTAAGTGGAATTAGGGTGGCCGGGCTGATGCTCTAGCAAAATCTCACGACATCTTACTTTGAGGCGAGTGAGGGAGGTAAATTGCCTCACGTATTTAATGGATGACCCCCTAACGCGACCAAAGTCATATAGTTTCGACGTTGTTAACTGGAGTCTGCACGGTATATGCGTTTTCATGTTCACTGGTTTACGCGAATTCAGATTATCAAGTCCGTTTAAATCAATTAATTATTTTTCATTTGTAGTTATAAATACTTATGTACAAATGACTTGGTTTTTTAATGTACTTGTTATTAAAAAGCAAAATCAATACTGGAAATTGTGATATAAAAAAAAAACGATTTGTGCGTGTCGGTGTCACACACCCTGAAGTTAGTTGCGACTAACTGTAACTAACTTCGCGGTGTTACGTTACGCAAGTGCAGTTTCCGCGTACAAAGAAGTGTTACTCTCACCTAAATTCGAAGCGATGATAGCTCAGTGGTAGTGTGTACGACTTCGCGTCAAGGGATGCGAGTTCGAATCCAAGCACCTACAATGAGCTTGAACTTTCGGTGAAGGAAAACATCGTGGGGGAAACCATAGTATGGTGGTAGGGCTTTTTCTAATACCCGCCTGGCTAGCTACCACCTTCAAGTTGTAAAACCTGCCGCCAAATACCAATAGGTGTGTTCCGGCAGCTGCACTTGAGAGCCAGTTCCTCCACAGGTTTACCGTGTCTACCAACTTGGGCCGTATCGTCACTTAAGATCAGGTGAGATCATTGCCATAACGCTAAACCTTAAGTATAAAAAAAAAATCGTTCGCGTTCGTTAGTTTAATGTGAAAACGAATGTATTTACATACGAATTTAAGTTTTCTATCGTGATTCCATCGCTGTTGTACTATTGGAGTTTACTCCTAAAGAAACGATTTCATATATAGATAGCCCGTAATATCCAAAGTTACGAGGATTAAATCAAGCGTTAGTAAGAATGCTTTACGTCCCATTGCGTAACGTACTTTGACCTCTATGTGAAATAGCTTATGTTATATATTTCATTGGAATGATGTAAATGTATACTTAATATATTATAAAACTTAAACGTTTGTCGGTTTGTACGTACTAATCTTATAAACTACCAGTCGGAATTCAAAAAATGTTTTTGTAATTGACAGAGTAATGATTCAGGAAGGCTTTAGGGTATTTAACATCACGCTATCACTAATGGGAGCGAAGCAGATTTTTCAAACTTAAAAATATCTCTATTTATCGTACATTGCACTTATAAAATGATATATATACACACAAACATATGAGAAATAATACTATTTTTGACACTCGTGATATTTTTGATGCCATTTTTGATATTTAGAATAGTTAAGAAACTGTTTAAATAAGTTCCGTCTCGAACGTCCGTGTGTCTGTATGTGCGGATCCTGTATGTTATCACGATAACGACCGAAATACTTTGCTAATCGAGTCTTGTTTTCACACGCTTCAGTATAACTAGGAATAGAACTCTATTACTTTTCACGCTCTGATTCGTTGTGGTTAAATTGTTATTAAATAAAAAAATTAATGAGATTATGACTTTTGGTATTTCCAAACTTTATTTACTTTATTGTTTGATTATTTTAAAGAAACTTTCGTTTACCCTCTTTTTACGTAATCTACACAATAATAGATCTTAAAAAGAATACCCCAGTCGTACGAGAGAGCTGACACAGACACTTTTTTTTATTGTGGATCTAAGCTACCCTATATCAATATGTTTGCATTTGTGAGGATATTATTTATTCTAGAGTTTGCTCTATGTTCTAAATTTGACTACACTACCATAAATATATAAAAAAAAGTTTTTTTTTTAAATTATGTTAGTATTTATAACTAAACTGCAACAATAGTTGCCAAAAAACTGTATTGGTTGAAGAGATGAGCACTGAAGTATTTTGTTTGACCTTGAAATAAAACTAATTCAATTGAAGGTAGACACAGTAACATAAACTTTTCTGGACAACCTACACCTCAGTCCGCCCCGTGACCACGAAGGCTGAAAAGCTTTCGAAACGTCGGGATTAAAAATTTAATAAATAACCGCGATAAAATCCGTTTAAATTAGTTTTATTTCAATGAATAATATTCGCGTAAACCTAAGAAATCATTTGTTTGACCTTTTTTATATAACGCTTCATAATATTGTTGATTATGATCCACTCTGTCTGCTCTTCATCTATTGATAAGCGTGATATTTTTTGCACGCAGATTGTCCCTTGCGTAACATATATATCGTCTAAAAGGCATTTGTAGAAATGAACTCCCTAAATATATACATTGGTAGGGTTGACAAGAACTCCATCTTAAAAGGAACCAAAGACTTGCTTTCGTATCTCTTACCATCGTCGTAAATCAAACCTGCAGATTCTAACGAGTTTACAATACGATATAAGGTATATGAATACAAATGAACGAATATTATAAGACTCCTAAGTAAGTTTAAGATTTTTCGAGCAATAAGGATTAGGGCCATGTTAACTAAACGAAGGTGCGTTTTAGTGGGTAGTGTTGAGTCTTACTACACGCTCCACTAGCCTTGCTCAGAGCCCGCGTAACGCGTTGCGATGAGATGTTCCGTCAAGAATAGGATTTTAAACATGACGTTAGTAAAAAAAAATGGCCTCGTCGAACAAGTTTTACTGTCCGAAAGTGAAATTTTAATCTTGTTTAGAAATGAACTCGACTTCATGCACGCGCCAGCCTATATAAATGTATTGATTAGCTGTAAATATTTACATGATTAAATGTAATCTATATGTATAATGAAAAAATACAATAAAGTCAAATGGGTGCTTTAAAATTTTTTTTGCAAAATTGTAATTCAGTTCTAAATTGGTATCGATTTATAAGGTAATTATTTTCGTATATTAACATCTGGATTTTTGTATTCGCACCATCTGAAATTACTGAATATGATGTACTGAATATTTTCATTGATCTTATAAGGTACTCTATATCTCGTAAAACAAGATGGTTCCTCTGGGATAGGGAATAAAAGTTAAAATGTTGCAGTAAATACAATCCTATCTTATCTCAACTTTGGCTACAATTTGTCGGGTTAAATTTTGCTCAAGTTAATAAAAAAGGCTTAAGTTGTGACTATAATTTGAATTCTACAGTTTAGACAAAAATAATTATGAGTACGCTTAATGCATTTCACCCTAATTTGGTGAAAAATTACGTCGAAAGATTTCATTACATTGGTACATTAATATATTAGTTTGTACTAGTGAACCGTGTTCGAGATTTATATTTATAGGTATATTTATCTTCGTTACGTGCGAAAATGTTACGTGTCAATTAAACTTTGATGAGTTTTTTTCATGGCCAAGTGTTTGCAAAACAAGCAAGCACAAAATTCGTCATTAACTTCATTAAGGAATTGGTTGTGTAAAACTTTGTCTACCGTATAATCGGTATATCCTTTTAAATACACGTGGACTTCACCGAGGAGACGAGAAACGATATGAATGAATTCAATTGGAGAATATTCCTCGCCGTTCGCGAACGTAAAGGAAGTTATTAACTTTTCAAACATATCGTTTCAATTTTTAGGTGCGAAAAAGAGCCGTGACGAGGCCAAGCCAAAGACTTCAATGTCGGCCACAGAACGCAATCGTCTCATGAAGAAAAATGCTATAACGATACTAGAAACTTCCACAATCGTCCCGTTCAAATGGCACAGACAGAATTACCTGTGTTTCTACTGCCATTTCCATTTCAAAAACACCGAATCGCTCAAAGAGCACACCGTTAACGAACACGGCGAATCGAATATTAAAGTCGCCGTACTCTACTTGAGGAGAGACGAGAAAGTCAAAGTGGACGTCTCGGACATTAGATGCAGACTTTGCGATGGTCAGATCGACAGTTTCCCGGGTCTCGTCGAACATCTTAAAGCTGTTCACGATAGAACGTTCTCGGAGGCGTGCGGTTACGGCCTTATACCTTACAAGATCAAAACAGACGAATACAAATGCGCAGTCTGCAACGAGGACTTTCAATATTTCATGAAACTTAACCAGCACATGAACGAGCATTACGGGCATTACGTGTGCGAGTTGTGCGGTAAATCGTTCTTGAGCCAGGACAGGCTCAGGTGCCACTTTTTAAGCCACGGGTCCCGGTTCAAATGCAACCTCTGCTCAGAGACATTCGACTCCCTCACACGTAGGAACAGCCACGAGGCTGCCGTTCACAATAAAAGCAAACGGCTCAGATGTTTCTACTGCAGTGAAACGTTCCAGAATTACTCGCAGAGGAAGCAGCATCATAGCTCCGTTCACGGTCTCGAGAGCCAAGAGTTCAAATGTCCCGTGTGCGGGAAGTCGTTCCAAATAATGAGCAAAATGAGGGTCCATCTAAAAGAGGTCCATGTTAGGGAGAAGAACTTTGCTTGTTCGGTTTGCGAGCTGAAGTTCTTCTCGAAGACGCACGTTCAGAAGCATATGGTGAAACATTGTGGTGAGAGGGTGCATCAGTGTGATGTGTGCAGGAAGTCGTACGCGAGAAAGCAAACGTTAAGGGACCATATGAGGATTCATAGTGATGAGAGAAGGTTCATATGTTCTGTGTGCAGTCAAGCATTTGTGCAGAACAACAGCCTAAGATTGCATATGAGGGTCCATCATCCTAACTCCATATATGTGTAAAGATCTATAGTTAAACATCCGTTTGCGTATCTTGTCTGTTTCCCTCACTCGGTGGTAATGTTTTGGGAGTTCAGAAGTGCCTTCTTAGGGCATAAATTGGATAAGGTATTTCTGGTTCTAAAACGTTGTTGTAAGTGAATCTCTTAGTCTATTCGAATCGGTGATAATTATTTAGCAATTAATTTGTGACAAGCGGTCCTCGTCTCGTAAGTTTATTCTTAGTCATACATCATGATTACTCATATTGATATTGATATTTAATGACAAGATAAGTTATGTGTATACTTTCCTTCCAAATCTATTGACAATTGAAGAATCATATAAGCTTATATAGGGGCCCCCTAGAAATGGGTTAGGCTATTTTTAATTTAAATCTCGGTATACAAAAAGGCAAAAAGGTTTTTTGTAAGTCATATTCATAGTCAGTTTCCTATATATTTCACTAGCACAAATGTGGAGCGCTGCCAAAGACCAATAAAATAAATATGTTAGCGGAATCGCGCACATACACACACCTTGCCATTTTATCACAACCCAGAAAGAAAGCATATTTAAGATATAGTATATATGGGGAAAGAATCATAGCCTCAAATATCCTCTTTAAAATTTACTATGGATCATTTCTGTAACAGTTTTCGAGATTTTTAAAATATAAGATTATAATAATTTATTATTTTTTAACGTCTCTTGGTTTGTTAAATGCTCTCTTTTTTTACTTGGGGAAATGTGTGCACATACACTCTAGCCTGAGGGGACTAAGATGGTTACGTGAGACTCGCCCGGCGCTAGCCACCGGAAATACCCACTAAAACAGTCCAGCTATTTGTCGTCTTCCTGGGGCCGATGGGGGTCGAATTTTTGCATTACCCGGACGACCGGCCTACATCCGGACAGGCTGGCGGGCTTGTGTGTAAGATGGCCGAAGGGATTACAAATACATTTAGAAGGTGTTAATTTTACTTCAATACATTTTCACTTCATCAGAATCTTCCTGAGAGATTTTTTACAATCATCTCCCTATTCGTTGCGTCACTCGTTTACGAGATAAGTTTTTGTTGTAATCTTATCATAACCTAGTATTATTTTAAGTTCGACTTAATCATATGTTATGAGATTTTTACTCATCGGATCACATATTCATTCATTAATTAGTTTTCTTGATAAACTTTAAATGTACCCTTTTGCGATTAATATTTCCAATTTTTTTATATAAAATTTTTAGTAGAATAATTTTCACTTTAATTTTTCTGTTTCTTAATATAATTATCTGATATAGAAATCAGGGTACATTTACAGTCCAGAATATTTTCTTTTCAGATATAAAACGAAGGAAGTATAAAGGATGTGAATCTTCCTCGATGAGGAGGCGAAAGAACCTCCAGATCCTCTTCAACAACACATCCATAATACCGTTTAAGTGGCGCGGGAAATACCTCTGCTTTTACTGCAGTAAAGACGTCGCCGAATATTCGGAACTCAGAAAGCATACAAAGTCGCACGGTATTTGCTCCACCAAGGACCATTCCCTGAAGGTCCTCAAGGGCGGTCAGAATATGGAAATCAAAGTCGATGTATCGGACGCCACTTGCGAGATCTGCAGTGAACCGTTTCCGAACTACGACGAGATGTTGAACCATCTCCATGTCAAACACAAGCTGGAGTACGACAGAGGTGTCGATATGGCCATCGAGGAGTACAGGCTGGTGGACCTAACGTGCCTGGTCTGCGGCGAGGGGTTCACGTATTTCGGCTATCTGGTCTCGCATGTAAACAACACCCATCCCAAGAATTGTCTCGTTTGCGATGACTGCGGTCAGAAGTTTAATAAGAAACGGGATCTGTTCTCTCATATGAAGAATTACCACCGCGCTGGCGGCTACCAGTGCGATGTTTGCCCACAGAGCTTCGCCTCGCTTAACATTCTAAGGAAGCATCGAAGTAACCGTCACCTGACGAGATGCGGTATCTGCCAGTTGAGGCTTCCATCGGCTGCGCTTAAACAGAAACACATAGACATGGAACATCCCGATGACGGTTCATTGCAATGTGACAACTGTGATAAGGAGTTCCACACGAAACAAGGACTCAGGATGCACGTACGCAAGTGCAAGGGCGATGGTGATTTCTACGAGATCGCGTTCAAGAAGGAAGACTACACGATGGATCTGGATCAGAACTATGAGGATCTAGTGAAGAGGCCGAGCGTGAAACAGATCAGAGAGAACATAGTCATCGTTATAAACATGTCCACGGCGATACCGTTCAACTTTTACAAGAACAAGTTTAACTGCTTCTATTGCTCTAAGGATTTCTCCGATTCCGATGCGATGCGGGAACACACCGTTATGGAGCATCCCGTGTGCGATGTCAAGCAAAAGTGCATACGGAAGTGCCGGGAGTCGGTGGCTTGTGTGAAGATCGACATCTCGTCGCTCGCTTGCAAAATATGCTTCGAATCTATGACCGATTTGGAGAACCTTCTCGATCATTTAATCGGGAAACACGAGGCGAACTACGATAGGTCGATTACGACCTGCCTGCAACCTTACAGGTTGGTAAAAGATCACATGGCCTGCCCTAACTGCCCGGGCGAGGCTTTCAGATTCTTCGGGACCTTACTGAAGCATATGAATAAGAAACATACCAACAACAATATTATATGTGTGCACTGCGGGGAGACCTTCAGGAGGGATCAGAACTTGAGAGTTCACATCTGGAGGCACCATAGGGATGGCAGGTTTAAATGCAATATATGCGGCGCTGAATGCGACATACCTTCCAGATTGTACTTGCATATGGCCAAGGCGCACGGTGTCAGGGCGGCGAAATGCCCCAAATGCCCGGAGACCTTTGCCACGCAGTACCTTAGGCAGAAACATTTGATAGACGCCCACGATTCTGGGCATAAATGTTCGTATTGCGGGAAGCTGTTCACGAGGAACTCTTTCATGCGTGATCATATTAGACGGACGCATCTCAAGGAGAAGAACGTGGAGTGCTCGATATGTGGCATGAAGTTTTTCAATAATATACTTCTGAGGAGACACATGGTCAAGCATAGCGGCGAGAGGAACTTCCATTGCGAAGTGTGCGGCGAGAGGTTCTTCTGGAGGAAGAGTTTGAGGACTCACATGGTTAGGCATAGCAAGCACCTTGGAACGTCGCAGATGTAGTGAATAAAAATTTGTGTTATAAATTTAGTGAAGTTCCGTTATCATAGGCTAGAATTTTCAGGAATGACAAGAAAGTTTTTCAGAAGGTGATTTAATTTGCTTTTAAAAATCGTTAAGAAATATATGTTGCGCAGTGTGTATGCTCGATCTAATAATATAATAGAGTGAATCACGTTGGGCGGTTCCATCTAAAGGAGATGAGTGTCCGTTGCTCCTTGTGGTGTGAGAGATTCTTCGACGCGCAACTATTGAATTCGCAGATGGTAAAGCAAAGCAAAGTTGCTTTCATTGTATTGAAAAAAGTTTTTATGGTAGAAAAATCTTAGAGGTCACATGACCTCGCATAATAAACCTGTCTAAAGTCGTAGTTTTATATATATATTTTATATATATATATATATATATATATAAGGTTACTAACATCATCTCTCATAAGGAAGATGAACCAGATTTGTCTGTATGTTCGAGATGACTTTTGAAGTCGACTTGAAAGTGGTTTTTTATGAGTTCAGGTATTTTTTTAATTGCCACTATAAACTGATTTGTTTCTAAGGCGATCCCAGGGCAATATAAAGTGGTCACTGAGGTTTTGGTAATTAATGGCGTGTTGGTATTTGGGCTTGGTTGGACAATGACTGATTCCAAAATTTAAGAAATCTAATGAAGGTCCTTTCGTAGCTATTATCGCTATGCGTATGGTTGTCAGGATTCAGGACTCGAATCGAGTATAGACCTCCTGTATTCCTGCTTGATTTTAATGTACACATCGGCTGATCATGAACTACGATTGGTTTAGAGCTTGCATTTTTTTTTTATAGTTAAGTTTTAGCGTTATGACCATAATCTCACCTGATCTTAAGTGACCATACGGCCCAAGATGGTAGACACGCTAAACCTGTGAAGGAACTGGCTCTCAAGTGCAACTGCCGGAACACACCTATTGGTATTTGACGGCAGATTTTCAGCTTGAGCGTGGTAGCTACCCACGCGGGCATCAGAAAAAGCCCTACCACCATGCTATGGTTTCCTCACGATGTTTTCCTTCACCGAAAGCTCAAGCTCAATTAATTGCCATGCCTCACTATTCAGCAAAATAGATGATAAACTTTTAAATTCATGACATGCCATAATCTCACGTGGGTATGTGCTCATTAACTGAACCGTGCACTTAGTTTTTGAAGTAAAACTTCTAATGCTGTGATTTCACATATTCTAGAGCACTTCATGATTAGATACAGTTCATTACACGAGGGAAATAACAAGGTATTCTTGGATGTACTCTTTCCGTCGCCATGCAGAATCTCTCATATTTTGTAAGTGTCACTTATAAGATTTTATTAAACTTATGACACTTACTTTTTATGAAGTGCAGATATAGCCTGTGTGAGCTTATCGACGTATTTTTTTATAGTCTATATAGGTTTAGCGTTTTAGCCATAATCTCACCAATCTTAAGTGATGATAGGGCACAAAATTGTGGACACGCTAAACTTGTGGCGAGACTGGCTTTCGAGTGCAACTGCCCGAACACACCTCTTGGTAGAGCTAGGAGCTAGGAGGGTATTAGAAAAAGCCCTACAACGCTATGGTTTCCTTACGTTTGTTCTACACCGAAAGCTCAAGCTCATTGTAGGTGGATTCGAACTTCATTCGAATTTCATTTGATATTTATTGTATAACTAGCTGTTACCCGCGACTTCTTCCACGTCGACATTAGTAGTGTTTCAGGTTTCATCCAAATGGATTCATCTGTTTTCGCGTTATCGAGTAACAAACATCCAAACTTTCACATTTATAACATTAATAGTATAGTGCATCTTCCCAAACTATCTTTTAACAATCGCTAACGCAAATAGAAACTAACAAATGTATGAGATGACATATGTCAAAGTGACATTGACATTGTCTCGAATGTCATCCTATACATTTGTTGGTTTTCTTTTTGTATTAGTAATTGTTGGAATACAATTTGGCTTGGGTCACTGATACTTTATAAAAAAGCTTTACCTTATAGTCTATCCCTCTATAGTTGTAGTTATCAAAATGCGGCCCACACTCAATATTTGTGCGACCCACGACAAAGTAAACATTTTGGTAGACGCTGACTATTATATTTTCAATACACATTATGTATACATGTCGGTGCCTCGTGATATCTACTAGGGATGTTACGGGTATATCGGAGTCGAAGTCGAATGCGAAATGGAGGTAGAGAAGACATATCGTAAATAAATCAGTTATATATGCTATATAATAATAGGCTTACCATACGTCCCGGTTTGACCGGGATAGTCCCGGTTTGAGATCCCTGTCCCGGCGTCCCGGTCAAAATTTTGATTGCATTTTAAATATGAAAAACACAAATTAAGCGAAAAGCAAAATGAAAATGAGCCTCTTTCTCTTCTGCGTCCCAGTTTTTGCATTTCAAATATGAAAAACACAAATTAAGCGAAAAGCAAAATGAAAATGAGTCTCTTTCTCTTCTGCGTCCCGGTTTTTGCATTTCAAATATGAAAAACACAAATTAAGCGAAAAGCAAAATGAAAATGAGCCTCTTTCTCTTCTGCGTCCCGGTTTGGTTCTCTTCTGCGTCCCGGTTTGGCTCTTCGTAGTTATGGTAAGCCTATATAATAATAATATATTTCGATACTAGGAATTATAACAAGCGACGAAATATGGTATCTTCCATAAAGCCTAAGGCAAGGCCCTGTAGAGCAGTGCTTTGAAAACTCCAGCAATTCGCTGGGTTACAGATTCAATTTTGTACGTAGTTATTCCAACCGCAGTAACTTGTTGTGTTGCGATTCAAAAGTAGTGTTACAATCAATCGGAAGTTGCGACCTTCCGGAATCGTAGTCGAATCTCCGTAACACCTCTAATATCTAACCTTGTTGATAATCTATACATCTATACATATAAATAAAATTGGAGTGTCTGTTTGTGATATAGAAATAACCGTATTTTACTACATGTATATGAATATATACCACCAAAATACACCAAAATAACTTTTTTTTTTCTCTGAAATGGCTGGACCGATTTTGACAGGACTTTTATTGGCAGGTAGCTGATGTAATAAGGACTAACTTAGGGTACGTTTATTTTAGAAAAAATATTTTATTTCAGAGAAATAAAGTAATGTTGCAATGTTCAACGAATTCATATTAGTTCAATATATTCATAGTTAAGACAGGCCAAAGTCTTTCGGGTCAGCTAGTAATATAATAATGTCCAATCGGGTAGTTGTCACAAGTAATCTATAATTACAAGACTGTTTTTTTTTTAAATTCCATATTGCGCCATTTACAGAATTTTCACCATGAAATATTCATTAAAGAAATTTTTTGTTTACTGTGCGTATTTTAGATTAGTGATTAGTATACGGTCTGTAAGTTCACGGTTTGTCCACTAGTTTATCGTATGTGTGAGGTTCTTAGTAATATTGCTAGAGTATTTAGTCATTTAGTCAATTATAATGCATAGCAGTTGGTGAAGTGATTACTTCGGTCTATCATAAATATTTACTTTATACATTTGTAATCAGTGATGTTCCACTGTTAAAATGTTTCACCGTCTTACTTATGCTAAAATGTCTATACACTTGCTCAAGTGTGCTTCCATCTCAAAACAATCATGATCGACATTTACTTCAAATAGATTAACATTGAACTTCCAAGCATATGGTGTCTTTATCAGAGACTATTCTTCCAACGATTTCCAGCTGTACACAAAGGCGTTCCGCTTAAAATAAGCCGTCCATCTAAAATGGATTCCACTATGAGATCACAAGAGAAATGTTACAGTGGAATCAATTTCTTTCCAGATGCACCGGCAAAGATGAACAGTGCTAATTACTACAGAAGGAGAAACCTACAGATACTGTTCAACAATACCACCTTAATTCCGTTTAAGTGGCGTATGAAGTATATGTGTTTCTATTGCGGTTGTGATTTAGGGGACTATAGTGATCTCAAAAAGCATACAAAGGGCCATGGTGATTGTTCCGACCGAGATAGGGCGATTAGGCTAGTTAAAGCACCCGATAGTGAGGTCAAAGTGGACGTTTCAGATTTGACCTGCGAGATATGTATGACGCTTTTCGCTAATTTCGATGAAATCGTTTCACACTTGATCGCAAAACACAGTCTACCTTACAACAAGGAAGTCGATCTAATGATAACAACGTACAGACTGTCCGATCTTAAATGCCTTTCGTGTGAACGGAGTTTCAAGTATTTCCGCCAACTCGTGTCCCATATGAATAACGAGCATCCGGTTAACTGTTTCCTATGCCACGAGTGCGAGCAAACTTTCAATAAGAAGAGAGACCTCGATCATCACGTTCGAGTGTATCACAAGAAGGAATATTCGTGTCTCAAATGCCTTGCGAGTTTTCCTTCGAATTCTGAACTCCAACATCATCGTAGGCACGCGCACGTCTCCACCTGTAACGTCTGTTTCAAAACGTTCTCCTCTGAAGTACAGAGGTTGGGGCACATGAAACGTGACCACGACACTTACGGCACTGAATGTGGCTTTTGTCATAAAGTTATGACCACCAAACAGGGATTTCTACGTCACGCAGCACAGTGCACCCTCAGAGAGTGCAAACGTCCCGAAACGATAGTAGTCGACGATAGAAAACAGTCTGTGAAAGAGATTAGAAACGATATCGCCTGTGTGCTGAATACGTCAACCGCTCTGCCCTTCAAATATTTCATGAATAGGTTTAGATGTTTCTATTGTTCAGAAGATTTCCCGCGATGTGATACTTTGAAACAGCACACTGTCGCGGAACACCCACACTGCGACATCACTTTTAAATCTATGAGGCTTCGTAATAGATACGAAGGTATGCAGATTAAAGTCGACGTTTCCAGTCTCTCCTGCAAGTTGTGCTTCGAAAGTTTAGAGGACTTAGACGGTTTGTTCGAACATTTGACGTCGGAACATAAGACTCGACTCGATAGATCCGTAGGAGAACATATGCAAGCTTTCAAATTGATAGAAGATAGTTTTCCATGTCCCTTTTGTTGCGAAGTTTACAGATATTTCAGTCTACTTTTGAGGCATGTTAGCAGGACGCATACAGATAATAAATTTATATGTACGTATTGTGGCAAATCGTTTCGAACTAATCCAAGTTTAAGGGCGCATGTTGTCACGTGGCACAACTTTGGCAGGCATAAGTGTGACTGTGGGCTGGTGTTTACTACCAATAATAACCTAAAGTTGCATATGGGGAGAGCTCATGGTACAAAGGTGGTTCAGTGTACCGAATGCCAGGAGAAATTCACGACGCATTACTGGATGAAGAGGCATATGTTGGAATCGCACGGCGCTGGTCACAAGTGCTCCCATTGTGGCAGAGTGTACGTGAAGAACTCGGCAATGGTGAATCACGTTCGGCGGTACCATCTGAAGGAGAGGAATGTCGAGTGCTCCGTGTGCTTTGAGAGATTCTTCGACGCGCAACGATTGAAGACGCACATGGTAAAACATGTCGGAGAAAGGAACTTCCATTGTGACATCTGTGGAAAGAAATTTTTATGGAAGAAAAATCTTAGAGGGCACATGGCCTCGCATAATAAACTCGTCAGTAGTAATAGTTAATATTAAAATTTTATTATTATTATTAAACTATTATGTATTGTGCTGACCCAGTATATAAAAGTGGTAGGGTGGTTAATGCAAAAAAAATCGACTAATTTGTGTAAAAGATATTTTTTTTTTAACACTAGAGAAAAATGGTTTTATGGTTCCTTTGCAGACTTTTCTTGAGGTTGTGACTACAGAAGTACTACAGACTACAGCAAGAAACGTTTATTTTCAGATGAATACGGGCCCTACGAAGGGTGTACGTCTGAGCGTCGCAGGAAAAACTTGAAAACACTCTTCAACTATACAACCGTAATGCCATTCAAATGGCGTGGGAGGTACCTGTGTTTTTACTGCGGCAAAACGTACACGGAATACGCGGAGTTCAAAAAGCACACTAAATCCCACGGCCCTTGCACCACGAAGGATTACTCCTTAAGAATGATAAAAGGGAATCACGTCGAGATAAAAGTCGACGTGTCAGAAGTGGCTTGCGATATCTGCATAGAGCCGTTCGAGAGTCACTCGGTCAGAGAAATCGTAGATCACCTGATCGTCAAGCATAATCTAGAATACGACAAGAGTATAGACATTCCCTTCCAAGAGTACAGACTCGAGGACTTCCGATGTCTGTTCTGTGAACAGCAGTTTTCCTATTTCGGATATCTGGTGAATCATGTTAATATAGCTCACCCGCAGAATAGTTACGTATGCGACGAGTGCGGTGTTAATTTCAACAAGAAGCGCGATCTCGCGTTGCATTTCAGGAATTATCACCGACAAGGCGGTTACCCTTGCGACCAATGCCTGCAAAGCTTCGAGTCCTTTTACCTTTTACGACAACACCAGAAAAACCATTTCCGACAATGCAACAACTGCGGAATGCGCTTTTCATCACTTACTTACCTACAGAAGCACATGCTAGTTGACCACCCCGATGATGGCAGCTACAAATGTAACTATTGTTCCAAGGAGCTGCATTCCGCTCAAGGCCTAAACCAGCACAGAAGCAAATGCAAAGTAAAGCTCCTAGCACAAGAGGCACCGAGCAGTCTGCCAATCGAGAACGTTGAGGCCCAGAAGAACATAAATTTGAAACAAATGCGCCAAAATATCCAGTGCATCCTGAACATGTCCACGGCTACGCCTTTCAAGTTCTTCTCGAAATTCACCTGCTTTTATTGCTCGTCGAAGTACGTGGAATTCGAAGAGCTGAGAGACCACACAATGTCGGAACATCCCGTGTGTGATCTCAAGTCGAAATACATGAGCCGATGCAAAGGGGAACGCGTAATGGTGAAGATCGATGTGTCAGTTCTCGCTTGTAAGGTGTGCTGCGTGCCGATGGATGATTTGGATGCGTTAGTGGACCATCTAATAGCGGTACACCAAGCGAGTTATGATAAATCGGTCAAGGGTTGTGTGGAACCTTTCCGGATCGTTAAGGACAACATCCCGTGCCCAGTTTGTTCGACCGTGTTTCGATACTTCAGCACCTTACAGCGTCACTTGAACACCGTTCACAGCAATAACAACAGGATATGCGATTTCTGCGGGAAGACCTTTAGGAACGTGACGAATTTGAAAGTTCATATCTCATATACGCACATGGGATCGTGCGAGTGTCACTTATGTGGGGTGAAATATAAGAACCAATGGTGTTTAGCACGACACAATGCGAGGCATCACGACGTCAAGGAGCACAAGTGTCCGAAATGTCCCGAGGAGTTCCACTCGCTGTACCAGAAGCAGAAACACATGATTAAAGTTCACCACGAGGGCCATAAGTGCAGCTTCTGTGATCGGATGTTCACGAGGAACTCGTTCATGAAAGATCACATCAGGAGAACCCATTTTAAGGAGAAAAACGTCCCGTGCTCGGTCTGCAATGAGAAGTTCTTTGATAATTACTTGCTGAAGTTGCATATGGCTAAGCATGAGGGAGAAAGGAAGTTTACCTGTGAGGTGTGCGGGAAGGCATTTCTGAGGCGGAGTAATTTGAATTCGCATAAACAGATGCATAAAAAGTACGGGCATTTATAAAAGGGATGATGTCCCTTACGGTTGTGTGTTTCTTCTGTAATATTACGAGTATGATCTCGCATTTATCAGGTTAACTAGATGTGTCTGTATGTTGGGGTGTAATTTGAAATGTGATTTTATACTAAGTTTTTGTGTTTTATGGTAGTATATACATCGGCTGATCTCGAAATGCGATTAGTTTAGGTTTTTTTTTACAGGTAAGGTTTAGCGATATGGCCATAATCTCACCTGATCTTAAGTGACGATACGGCCCAAGATGTTAGACACGCTAAACCTGTGTAGGAACTGGCTCTCAAGTGCAACTGCCGGAACACACCTGTTGGTATTTGGCGGCAGATTTACAACTTGAGGGTGGTAGCTAGTCAGTCGGGTATCAGAAAAAGCCCTACCACCGTGCTATGGTTTCCTCACGATATTTTCCTTCACCGAAAGCTCAAGCTCATTCTAGGTGGTCGGATTCGAAATCACGTCCCTTGACGCAAAGTCGTACACACTACCACTGAGCTGTCATCACTTCAAAAAAGTTGGTCACAATATTGCCTATTGCAGTCAAACATCAACACGACGACGGAAGTCGTGATTCAGTCAAAATACAAAATGTCAAAGTGACTTTGAAATTTCATGTCAAATGTCATGACAGCAGTCGAATGGAGGCGTTTGGTACTGCTAATATTGAATAGGAAGTTTCACGTTTTATACGTTTGTTAAACTGAAAACTTTGATAGGTGCGAGGACCATTTGATTTTGTGTGTATTGAATGAGACTAAGCTAAAACGCTCACCAGTTACCGTTGACTCTAGTCGATTGAGCGAGCGAGAGAGATATATTGTCAATGCGTCACTGTTACACTTACACTGTAAGCGTTATATGAGCATAACGCATCAGTCTCGTTCAGTATCGTAATTAATACGGTCTGTGTCGTGCCTATTCAAAAGTCCTCACTTTTGTCAATTGGTCTTAAACACACACCGTTTGTATGATTTTGACTTCCGATATGTGATGAGGTTAAGTAAATCTATATTGTAACTTTGTGACTATGCCATTTAAGTATGATAAAATGTATGGGAACACTGTGTTTTTTGATTCGTAAATTTGTTTATTTCACCATATATTTTTGTGTAATATCGACGGTGTTTCGCGTAATATAGCTTGATTGTGGTATCTGTGGTTGTTATTATTTATATCTTCTAATTAATTATAGGCGAATTTCTCGTACGGTGCTAGCGGATGAACGTTCCAATCAATTGTGCTAGCTGTATAAATTGGTGATTTTGTAGTGAGCTTTGACAATACAATATAATCCAAGCACCTACAACGAGTTTGAGCTTTCGGTGAAGGAAAACATCGTGAGGAAACCATAGCACGGTGGTGGGGCTTTTTCTAATGCCCGCCTGGCTAGCTACCACCCTCAAGTTGTAATCCTGACGCCAAATACCAATAGGTGTGTTCCGGCAGCAGCACTTGAGAGCCAGTCCATCCACAGGTTTAGCGTGTCTATCGACTTGGGCCGTATCGTCACTTAAGATCAGGTGAGATTATGGCCATAACGCTAAACCTTAAGTATAAAAAAAACCAATTCGCTCAAGCGTACCAAAGTAGCTTGGCGTTGGCTTCCACTGTTGCCGGTTGATCGACTTATCGGCTATCGGAATAAAGCCTATTCTAACTTAGTTAGGACAAGATGTTTCAATAATTGTTAATACAAAATTAGTGTTACATAAAACAATAACTATATATGCTGGATTGAGCAAAGATTTGTAGATTGAATTGGACTGTTTTGGTGTCATATTCTCAATAGCTATCTCACCTTGTTTCGAGTAATTTTACTCTATTCAGTAATACGTTTTCGAAATTTAGGGCTTACATTTTTCTTTACAATTTATAGGTTTAGCGTTATGGTCATGATATTATCTGATGTTAAATGATTGTGTGGTCTAAAATGGTGGACACGTTAAGCCTAGTGGATAGACTGGCTGTCAAGAGTAACTGCTGGAACACACGTGTAGGTATTTGGCGGCAGATTTTCAACTTGTGAGTCGTAGGAAATTCGACGGTTATTTGAAAATGCCCTATCCCGATGATATGGTTTCATCACATAATTTTTGGTAGCGGTACTTGCGTGTATTCACCATCTACAGTCACAATGTCACTTAACATCACCTGAAATTGTGGTATAACTTTAAAGCTATAAAGTGTAAAAAATCATTATGCCAGCGTGAAGAAGAAATCGTTTGCGAACAATGAGTTCTATCTTTTATTTCTGCACTGGGCTTTTGAGAATATGTCTCAATCTTTTATTCCTCAGTATGCTTTTCTTTAACCCATTCCTCCCCACTGGCATGTTTTTAGGACTTTATTTTCAAAATTTCTTTTTACGTATTAGCACTTTTATTTTTATTATTTCTGATGAAATTTATATTTTTTCACTATTTTTCTAATAAAATAATTTTTTTTCGCTGTAAAAAATGGTTAAATAATAGAAATAAAAGTCCTAATACGTAAAAAGACATTTTAAAAATAGTCTCCTAAAAATATGACAGTGATGAGGAATGGGTTAATGTCAGGCGCCAGTGTTATTTATGGTTTAAAAACAACACCTGCAATAGACATTAATCCAGTGTGGGTATTCTAGAAACAGAATTAACGGATAACTCAAATTTGGAAAAAATATTAATGGATTATATCTGGGATCCGACAGTGCATTAAGTTTAGAAGCAGCGATGAAGAGATTGCTTAACTTGCTTTGTTGTATTTGGGCAAAGCCCTGGGCTCTATGAACGCTCTTCGGCCTAGATAGCTAAGCAACGTATTTACAGTCACCTCGTGATTGGAACATCTAAGAATACTTTATAAACCTCCTTCACTGGCTCCACATTCACCTAATGTGCCAGGGGCTATGTACTTACCGCTTTCGCATTGTTTTCGTATAAATCGCTAGGCCAACCCACTACTAAGAAGCAATACGAAATTCGTCCTTAGTCTTTGGCGAGTATGGGGCAAAATTATGGTCATCGAGCAGATTTTTAGTGGCTGTCGCTGGTTCGCGAATTAAAGTCGTGTCTATATTGCGAGAGGTATTATGTATTTAACACAATGTTAAAAGAAAGCCAACTCGGCAGTAAATTATATGAGTAAAGGTAATCAACGGTTACGCATTCTTGTTCAGTCTGTTATTAATGGCATAGACGACGGAGGATTGGTCGGTGGTTTATGTTAAATAAAAAAACATCACATCCATGTAACTTGAAGTAAAATGTGAACAGAACTTCATCCTAACAATTGGTAGTAGTTTTCAAGGAACCTATTACAGAATTACTCGTGTTATAGTATTCGACTGTGTGTATTATAACGCCCTGAAGAAATTAGCGAAGCGGTTTGTTAAGGAATAACACTATGAATCTTTGAATGAGGGGCATAGCGTAAGCGAAAGAGGACCGTGAAGTAAAACGCACCGTTTCATTTCAGGTAACAGATTGAATAATGAAGATGACAAAAATAAGAAACTGGAAATCGCACGAAAGTTGTTGATAAAACGGCGGAATGTCGAGTACGTGTTACAGTATAGTAACGTTACGCCTTTCATGTGGCATAAGGGAAGGTATAGATGCTTTTACTGCAGCGAGACGATGAAAGACCCTGCCATATTGCGACAGCACACTGCGAATATGCACCAGTACGCGAACCTTGAACTCGTCGTCTTCGATCGGACGAAGAACAACAGGAACCGAGACGCCGCCGTCAAGATTGACATAACCGACGTGTCGTGCAAACTTTGCCCTAAAGCGGTCAGCAATTTAGAGGAACTGGTCCATCATTTGATAATCGCTCACGACGCGGAATACGATATGAGCGTACCAAACTGCCTCCTTCCCTTCAAGCTCGATAAAGACCAACCGACATGCCCCACGTGCAATATGAAATTCGTCTTTTTCGAGTATCTCCTACGGCACGCGAACAAGCATCATTTATCTCATCAGTACATCTGTGATGTGTGCGGCACTAGCTTCCAAGGGGAGAACCATTTGAAAATGCACTACAGATACTACCATAGGGAGGGCGGATACACGTGCGAGTTCTGCGGAGTCAGTCTCGCCACTCTGTCCAAGAAGATACTGCACGAGAAGAACGTCCATTTGGTCAATCTGTTGACTTGTCCCCACTGCCCGGAGACGTTCAAAAGTCCTTATCTGAGAAAACTGCATTTGGCCAATGTGCACGGTGTCGAGGAGCTGAAAATCAAATGCCCCTATTGCCCCAAAGTGTACCCACAGGAGAGCATAATGTCTAGGCACATGAGACGAGTGCATTTGCGGGAGAAGAATGTGGAGTGCGAGGTCTGCGGGGACAAATTTTTCGGCCCCTACGACGTCAAGCTGCACATGGTGAAGCATAATGGGGAGAAAAAGTTTGTCTGCGCGATATGCGGCAAGAAGTTTTCGAAGAAGAGCAACTTGAATGCACATTCCGTTCTGCACACGAGCCAGAAGCTGTACAACTGTACGCTTTGTGATAAGGCGTTCACTCATCAGGGCAACCTGAAGATGCATATACGGAATCTGCACGAACAGTTCGATGCGACGGAGCAGAACGATGCGATAGTAGACGAACTCGATGACAGTGAAATGGTCCAAATGGAGGTCATCAAACACGATTTGGACGCTGACGAGGTTGCCGAGGAATATGTTCTGTAATTTTTAACGCGTCCCGGTGATTCCCCGCCAGGTTCCTGTGGAATATTATTGATATAGGAACTAGTAAAATTAGCTAAGTAGACAGTTTCTAGTGATGTGTATAATTTTAGGGAAAAGTTTCTCTGTTTATATAGATTAAAACTTTGTTAAAGTGTGAATTTGATATAGCAGTGATTGAGTGTCCCGTGAAAATATGCACAATGTGAATTTAGACTCAATTGTATTGGTGATCTCTCGTCTTGTTGTAGTATTTATCCGCTTATAAAGTCAACCAATTAACTGATTGAAAATATATAAAAAAAAAAAATAGTATGTTATATTTTTTCATTATAACATGGTACATAAATCATTGAATTTATATTCTACTATGTTTACTGTCATATAAAGTGCAGTAACATTTCTTGTATAACGTAAAATTATGTAAAGTGTCTGTAAGGTTGAAAGAATTAGAGATGTGAGTACTAAAGGGAAAGGACGTTTCTAGAATACACGTATGAAATAAGTGTAGTTCTTGGTTTCTAGCATGTTGTTATGAAATCAGTGTATATTCGATTGTCTATTGACTTGAATGGTTTGGTTTGTAGAAAGTTTTTTTTTGCCAACTAAAATAAAAAAAAATCCTATTTAACAGATTTTGTACTATATTAAGAAAGGAAACCTTTTTGCCAATGACATCGACATATTTCACAACAACTATGTTAATTTGTATCAATCCAGCTGTTTAACTGAACAATCGATGGAAAGATCAATACGTGTTACCCTCTAATCCGCGGGCTACGAACTGATTAAATTCATATTAAGGAAACAGTAAACTGAAATTCTCGTTCCAGGATTAAAAGTCAAGAAAGTGTATCGGGAGACGTATTTGGACCGACTGTCGAATATACGGTCGAACGTTCTCACTGTTCTGCGCTACGGGAACGTGACCCCGTTCGTATGGAACACGAAGGGCTACCGGTGCTTTTATTGCTCAAAGCAGATGAGGGACTGCGAGAACCTAAAAGAGCACACCGTTGCAACTCACAGATCAGTAGACTTGGACTCTTTCATACCAAAGAGAATCATATCCAAAAACGTACCAGTAAAGATAGATGTGGTTAATCTCTCATGCAAACACTGCCCGGACACTCCGATTTGCGACTTCGATCATTTAATCTCACACATAATTGACGCCCACGGGGAGAATTACAACCGGACGGCGGGTGTTTGCTTCTTCCCTTTCATCTTAAACAAAGATGTCATGCATTGCATCCTCTGCGACGTCCGATACGACAACTTCATGTGCCTGATCGGGCACATGTACAAGGAACATGTAACGCACACGTTTATCTGCCAAACGTGCGGGTTAAGTTTCATCAATCAAGTCCGCTTAAAACGACACATCAGCAGTTGTCACGTCGCACACCGATGCCCGCTTTGCGGCAAAACGTTCAACGCCCCGAACGGGTTAAGGAGACACAAGCGAATCGTACACGGCCAAATCAAAGTCCACGAATGCGGCTTATGCAGTACGACTTTTAACACCGACTACCAGTTAAAGGTGCATATGGGGAGGGACCATAATGTGGAGAGATATAACATTAAATGCGAACATTGCTCGAAGGTTTGCGCCACAAAGGGCGCGATGTTGTTGCATGTCCAATCCTTGCACGCGGAGACGAGTTACGTGTGCGATCTGTGCGACTACCGAGCAGGAATCAAATGGATGGTGACGTTGCACAAGCGGAAACATTACGGCAACAAGGATTATTCGTGCAGTATTTGCGAAAGGTGTTTCGGTAGAGCGAGCAATTTGAGGGCCCACTTCAAAGTGCACACTGGAAGTTCCGGTAGGGTTTGCAGGTTCTGTCGTAGGGGGTTCATAAATCAGGAGTGTTTGACTCAACACGAGATAGAGTTTCATTAGCGTGATGGTTCGATAATCAGAATCATGTACCTACTTCTGTGATGATAGCACTCTTGTAGTCTTCTTTTATGTATTTACTTTGATGTTTGGAGCAGAACTGTTTTCTTAGAACTTTCTTAAGTTAGAAGCTTTCACAGCTTTGGGGGGAGTGTGGAAGGCACTCAGTCCGCGAGGTAATAAGCGCAAAGATACCATAAAATGACAGAACCTCGTCATGGTTTTGTGGTGGACTGAGTAGATACCGTGAGCCTGAGTAATCCTATTTGGATCCTACGCCAAACAGCTAACCTATTCAGTTACAGCGCCGATTATGTGCGCGTATCTAAACTTACTCATCTAAATCTAAAATCGAATCTAAGACCATTAAACAGTAAGTGTAACATCGAATGTACTAGAACGAAGTGTGGAAGCTGGTCTTTGCCGCTATGGGGGATTAGGAATCGCCTTAGTTACGTGTCAGTGGGTATTTGACGGTACTTATGACTTGCTTGAGGCTCACAGGCCCCTCTGATGACCCTCCCGGGGCATCACACAAGACGAAGTACTTGGAAATGAATGTTATTATCACGGAACTAAAACGGTTTAGGTTTCTTTGATTTGGTTATCGGTTGTCGGCTCCAGAGACTAGAACAACCATCAGAGACTAGGAGAATCGCGAAAGCTGTCCCTGGCTTTCGTCAACACGGTACTTTGAAGTATCAGCGTGGTGCGTTTTACTGGGTAATATTGGCTGATTAGCACTCGATAAGTCACTGTATGCCTCTCACGTCGTTGACCTGAGCCCGGGTAATACGTTAGCGTGTTGCGTTGAGGAAGTACGTAATAACCGGGGTTTTAAACGTCACATTAATAAAAAAAAAAGTTATCAGTGATCGTATATGCTGCAAACAAACGGGTTTGTAGTGTTCTTTACGTCAGTAGGTTGCGACCACTATACACATGATGGTAGATCTGTCACCGTGATTCGAAATTCGATAATAATTTTTTTTTGAAAATTTGAGGAAATTCTTGACTTTGTGGGAAACTAGGTGATTTCTAATTTTTTTACTTGATAACACTAAAGTTCTTCACAACTAATAAATTAATATAACCATTAACAAAATATAGATATGAGAGAACTTTCTCACTGATACACTTGAAAGGCTGAGGTGACCGATGCATATGTAGATAATCTAAATTAGTATTGCTAGGTTAAACGCAAATCGTATTCAAACCGAGTAACGTAAATGTTTCATTACGTTTAAATATATCTTGCATGTCTACATTTGTATTCTACTTAAGGTATTTATATTATTTATGTCTAATATGTGTATTCATAAGGACATTATAATTACTAAAAACTGATCTCGTCTTTTTATCATACGTTCTGAAGAGGAATATATTTTATTCTTCTACCCTCCTCTATCAATCGTAATTATTTTATTGAAACTGCAACTTTGTAGTGTTTAGTTTTAGAGTGTATAGAGGATATACATACACGCATGGATGTAGTTTGTAAATAAATTGTTCACATACCTGCATGTCAGCTTTTCTTTGAGAAGACTTACAGTGCACAAATTACATAGTCTACCAGTCATACTCTAATACCAAACCTATGGATTAAATACATTACCCCTTGAGTATACCAGTTGCCAACTTTCGCAACCCTAGTATTATAGATAAAAAGTACTCTATATGTCAATGCATACTTAATATTACCCTGACAAGTTTCAGTAAAACCTATCTAGTAGTTTCAAGAATGATCCTAGTACAAGGGGACAAGGGCAGACATATGAAACCACAAAATATGTTTCTTCTAATATCCATTTCAAAGTAAACCACGAGTATAGTTTTTAAAGAAAAGTTTATTATCTTATATTTAAACCATTCGCTGTTTTGTTGCTTAAACGAATTCATAGAAATCACACCGTAATCGAAGTCGCTAACATTACCTAGTATACACAAGAGCTAGTCTACCTTATTTTGTAGAGACTTCATATCAATAATCACTATTGTTATTACCGTCCAACTATCTTTCGAGACTAACTTCAAACCTCAACTCATTACGTCAACTTTATGGTTACTTTAATACGTATAATGATACACGTATATAAAGTAAGGTTCTATAGAGATCTAGATAAAAGAACTTGAAAATATTGCATGACGTTTTCTGGCTACCTCTATATACTCGTATGCTTTAAATTACATCTATGAAAACGGTTTTCCTTACAGGAGAACATAGAGGTGGCCAGAACTCGTGTAAAGAAAAAAAGCGGGACGAGACATCGTTCTATGAAATCACGAGAAAACCTGCTATCCTGCTGAGTGAGAAACGCCAAATTATGAGAGAAAATGCCCTCCAAGTATTAACTAAATCGACTGTTATGCCATTCCGATGGCTTAAAAGTTCGTACAGATGTTTCTATTGCTACGAGATTTTCCAAGAGGTGTCCGATTTGAAGGACCATCAAATCGTCCACACTGGGGACGAAGTCAAACAGCAAGCTTTGAGCAATTATTGGGAGCCCGTGATATACGTGGACATATCGAATTTATCGTGTAAACTGTGCCCGGAACCGCGTATCGATCTATACGAGTTGATTGATCATTTGATTATCCAACATGGCGTTTCATATAACAAAGATGTAGGTATTTGCATGGTCCCATTTAAGTTAGAAAATTTCTCAGTGTCATGCTTAACTTGCGGCGTCAGCTTCTATACTTTCGGCCCTTTGCTCCATCATACTAACAAGGACCATAAGGGAACATCGGCCATTCTGTGCGACATATGCGGACAGCATTTCAAACAGGCGAACCTTTTGCGGCTACATGTGAAATCTGTACATGAGAACACGGGGCTGCTTTGTCCCGAATGCGGTGAGAAATGTGAGACAAAAGCCAAGTTGAAGACTCACCAGAAAAACCAGCACGAGATTGACAAGAAATATAAATGCCTAGTCTGCCCGCAGACTTTCCAAAGCCATTATAAAAGATCTCGGCACATGGCAGCGGAACATAAGAACCGACAGGAGATCAAATGCTTACATTGTCCGAAGACTTTTGTCTTTAGGAGTATGATGATGACGCACCTGCGAGACACACATCTCAAAGTGAGGAATCACACTTGCGGAGTGTGCGGTTGGAAGGCGTTTAATTCGAATAGGTTGAAAAACCATATGTACAAGCACAGCGGCGAAAAGAATTTCAAGTGTGACGCGTGCGATAAAGCATTTACCACGAAGAAGATAATGAGAGCCCACTTCGCACGAATGCACAAGACCCACCAGCAACCGTCACACATACATTACGATAATCCATATGTTGGACAGTGAAGACTTTTAAGACGTTTTAATGTAGAATATTTTGAACACGTGTTTGTAGCCGTAACCTCTGCTCAACCTTCAAAACTTTTGGTCTTAAGGACCAATTAGTGTTCGTACCTTATGCTATGATAGCGATTACAAAACCTTGAAATGTAAATAAAACTGAGGCTGTTATATCTTGTACGTGTTTATACAGGTTATAAAAATAATTAAAAACACTAAATAGAGGAAACGCTTTTTTTATATATATTTTCGTTAGTACATAGATTATCGGTTGCGTGTCTTCGTTCGTATGCACTATTAGTTTTGTCAGGTCAAATTCGTTTTAATTCTAGTAAAAAATGGCACTAATTAACTACCCACATGCTAGCTCATCTAAACACTGCCGAGTTATAATCAGGATTTACTAATATAATATAAGGACTTTAAGTGATCACATTTAAAACAAAATTAAGAATCCGAAGAAATATATCATAGCGACAAGATTTTAAGAAGAAATATTTTTCTTTCAGAGACACACGATGAGCGAACTCAAATACAAAATGAATTAGTACGACACAATAAAAGATCGAAAGTCTCCAAAACTAACAAGCACTTCCAAATGAAGTTAGAGAAACACATTTCTGGAAAAGAAAGACGGTTAATAATGAGGGAGAACGTAACAGAACTTTTATCGAAATCAACTCTGATGCCGTTCCGTTGGTTAAAGAGTTCATATAGATGTTTCTATTGTTACGAAGTTTTCAAGGAACCAAAGGATTTAAAATTACACCAACAAACGCATACAGAGTCTGACGAAATTAAAAAAACAATGGACAAATATTTAGAAACGTTCGTTTATGTCGATGTCTCTAGTATCTCTTGCGGACTATGTCCGAATGATATTGAAAATTTGGATAATCTAATTGATCATTTAGTGTCTGCTCATCAAGCACGTCTTAATAAAGATGTAAGTGCGTATGTAAAACCGTTTAGGCTTAATGAATTCACGGTTGAATGCGTTATGTGTGAGAAACAGTATACAACGTTTGCATTCCTTATGATTCACACGAACAAGTATCATGCTGGATTTTCACCGGTGTTGTGTGAGGTTTGCGGTCAACATTTTCGTACCGAACGTCTGCTCCGTGATCATGTCAATCAGGACCACGAAAAGAAGCCAGTCACTTGTAATATTTGTGGGGAGATCGTTTCAAGTGTATACCGTATGCGAACGCATTTACAACGGGCACATAATAAAAGATATAAGTGTTTTGTATGCCCGGAGACCTTCGAGAATCATTATAAAAGGTCACGTCACATGATCATAGACCACAAGAAGAAGGACGAACAGAAATGTCCACATTGCTCGTTATCTTTCGTTTATCGAAACACGATGCTGAGACACGTGAGAGAGTCGCACCTTAAAGAAAAGAATGTCGTGTGCAGCGTATGTGGTTGGAAGGGTTTCGGTAAAGGGAGACTCGACTTTCATATGAAGAAGCATAGCGATGAGAGAAATTACAAATGTCCTTCTTGTGATAAAGCTTTTAAAACACGGAAAACTATGAAGCAACATCATCTGAATATACACGAGAAAGTAGCGAGAATGCATGCAAATCCTTCAGCTAATACGTCGTTTATAACATAAAAAAATTGCTAAACCGCGTTGATTTAGCTTAAAAGAACCTAAAAACTTTTATTGAATTTTCTTGTAAATGTGCACGTGTCAATTCTAATTCTATTTTACATAGACTGAACTATAGAATCTAAGAAGAGAATTTTCCTTTCAGACGCTTACGTGGAAGACATGCAAATAAAGACAGAGTGGGACCAACCAGTCAAAAAACAGCGTAGAGGCTTAAAGACTGTTTGTAAAATAGAGAGACAGAAAGTAGGTTCACTCAAAAAAGAGAGGGGAGTATCAGGTAGAGAAAAACTGCATGCCCTCAGAGAAAGTGGCGCCCAACTGTTGATGAAATCAACGTTAATGCCTTTTAGATGGCTGAAAAGTTGCTTTAGGTGTTTCTATTGTTACGACGTCTTCAAAGAACCGAAAGACTTAAAGTCGCATCAATTCGCGCACCACGATTTAGACGCCATTATAAAAACAATGAACAAATATTGGGATCCGTTGGTCTACGTGGACGTCTCTAATATTTCCTGTAGAATGTGCCCCGATAAAGTCAGCGATCTCGACAGTTTGATAGAGCATTTGGCGACGAATCATCAAGTCCACTTCAGCAAAGACATCGGCGCCTTTATAAAACCTTTTAAGCTACAAGATATTACCGTCAATTGCGTTCAATGCGACAAACAGTACACGAATTTCGCGTTCCTACTGATACATACTAATAAAGAGCACGCTGGCCTATCACCGATACTGTGCGATATCTGCGGCCAGCATTTCAAAACTGAACGACTGCTCCGAGACCACGTCAACCAGGAACACGAGAAGAAGCCCGTCGAGTGTAGTATATGCGGTGAAACTGTCGTAAGCATGACACGAATGCGCACGCATTTGCAACGGGCCCACAACAAGCGGTACAAGTGCTTCTTCTGCAGCGAAACCTTCGAGAACCATTACAAGAGGACCAGACACATGATATTGGACCATAAAAAGAAAGAGGAACACAAATGCCAGCATTGCGGCTTGAGTTTCGTGTACAGGAATCGATTGCTGACCCATATACGAGAGAAACATTTGCGTGAGAAGAACGTGATGTGTAATGTTTGCGGTTGGGAAGGCTTCGGGAAGACCAGCCTCGGTTTGCATATGAGGAAGCATAGCGACGAAAGGAACTACCCGTGTCCGTCTTGCGATAAGGCGTTTAAAACAAGAAAGAACATGAGACAGCACCATATAAACATACATCAGAAGGGAGCGAAGACGAGATCTTCGTTGCCTAATTCAGCTTTTATCTTACAATGAGATCATGCTGTAAACGTTTGTAAAGGTGCGAAAATTTAGGTCGTCAATGGAACACCTTGAATTTTTTGTCAAATTTAATAATACCTTAGTCCTATTCAATAAGTTACTTATTTAAATATATCGTTGTCTCTGACACAATTTCATACCTTTCGCTGAAGTTATACTTACTTTGGCGCGTTATATCTTTATTATAATCTTTGAGAGGGACTTTTAAAGTGAAAACTTCTTTAGTCGCGCTGAGCATTTTATTTTGAGGGTAGGTATTGAATGAGACTAAACTGAAACGCTCGGCTATATGAAGACTACATGAGTCGACTAAGGGAGAAAGAGATAACGCGCCATTGCTGTACTCGCTCGACGAGCGTTACATGAGAGAGCGTGATGCATCAGCCGGTCTCAGTATCGACATGTCGAATATGCCGTGCCAATACGTCTTATTTATTACGTCATAGTTGTATTTCGTATTATCGCCTTGATTAAGTTTTGCGTTTCTGTCGTGTGGTCATAAGCGTGCACAGTATTGTTATTATTTATTTTTAAAGGCCGGTGTTGTAGGTATCCATGGGCGGCGGTGATCACTTACCATCGAGTGACTTGCTTGTTCGTTTGCCCCTATTCCAATAAAAAAAAATCTGGTACCGATGCAACCTACCATGAATTTAGTAGAATTCGTATTTATTTCGCTATATAATTAGATATTTCGGTTTATTAATTACCTTAAAAACATAATTGTTATCATATTTTTTAATGATTTCTTATGTTTACGCGAATATTAATCATCGAAATAAAACTAATTTAAACGGATTTTATCGCGGTTATTTATTAATTTTGATCCCGACGTTTCGAAAGCTTTTCAGTCTTCGCGGTCACGGGACGGACTGAGGTGTTAGTTGTCCAGAAAAGTGAAAAGCTTTCGAAACGTCGAGATCAAAATTAATAAATAACCGCGATAAAATCCGTTTAAATTAGTTTTATTTCGATATTTTTTTTTAATCAAAATTTTACTTTGTATTCATTTTCGTAGTACGAAGATTCGAAACGTTTAAAATGTGTAGAAAGGTTGTTTTTTATATCAACAAAAAATCTAAAAAAAGTATAACTTCTTTTATTAAATTAAATTATGAATTTTGTCTATAAATGAAATTATGCCAGTAGTATAAAGCAGAGGTTCTCAAAGTGTGCGCCCTGGTGCGGTGTAGGGAGCAAGGGCGCCGTGAAACGAATCTCTTTACCGTTCTTATACCTTGTATCTCAATGTATGTGCGCCGTGAACTGAAAACATTGGGAATCACTTTGTATAGAGAGTTAATTTTGTAATTTTTTGAAGCAAGTTTTAACAAGATGGCGCCTAACTAACATAGAAATGGAAGGGAGTTTTTGTGGCAACTTGGAACAAATGTTTCTAGTTCTTACTTTTTTTAATAGTTAGGGTTTAGCGCTATGGCCATAATCTCACCTGATCTTAAGTAACGATACGGCTCAAGTGGGTGGGCACGGTAAACCTGTGGAGGGACTGACTCTTAATTGCAACTGCTGGAACACACCTATTGGTATATGGCGGTGGATTTTCAATTTGCGGGTGGTACCAGCTAGATAAAACCCTACCACCATGTTATGGTTTCCTGGCGATGTTTTCCTTCACTGAAAGCTCAAGCTCATTGTAGGTTCATGGGATTCGAATTCACGTATCTAAATTATTTCCATTGAGCATAATAACAAGTTTATGATTTAAAATGAATTATAACATATGACAGATCTTAGCAAATATTTATATCTATATTAATAAATATATAATTCTGATTTACGTTTTTTTTTTAATTTCACTAAAACTCTAATATTATATTGTTATACTTTATTTATTTAATTACATTTTTTAATTTAATTATTTGTCGAAATACCAACCGATGCATCTTATATTACTTAACACTTAAATTAAATAAAAAGCCATTTACTAGTCCTCGCCGATAAGTAGCAAATTAAATATCAAATCGTTTGAAGTGGTGATAGCTCAGCGGTAACGTGTAGAAACGCCGCGTCATGGGACGTGAGGTCGAAGCCAACCTACAATGAGCTTGAGCTTTCGAGGAAAGAAAATCATAGCATGGTGGTAGGGCTTTTCTTAATGGCCGCCTGGCTAGCTACCACCCTCAAGTTGAAAATCTGCCACCAAATACCAATAGGTGTGTTCCGGCAGATGCACTTGAGAGCCAGTCGCTCCAATGAAGGCCGGCAACGCACCTGCGATGCCTCTGCTGTTGTGGGTCTTCATAGGCGGCGGTGATGACATACCATCAGGTGACACGTCTTCTCGTTTGCCGCCTATTCCATAACAAAAAAATACTATATAAACCTTAAATAAAAAATACAAAAATAGAGAGTTTATTTTTGCATACAGCCGCCATTTTTAAAGAACCTACTTAAGGATGTCGTCACCTTATCAATGTTACCATGGGTAAAATATAAATCACCAATCTCGCTCACACCGTTGAAAGCGTGACTCTAGCTTGCCATGAAAATCAATTTTGCTGGTAATTTGTAGAATCGGTGGGCAGCAATAGGGGGATAGCAATAGGGCAAGATGTTCAGGGCAAGCAACGTTATCGAACGTAATTTTGAGCGGATATGAAACATCAGCTATTTCTCGTCGATTATGTTCGGATTTGTTATTATTTATTGTTTTTTGTGAAATGTCGTATTGTTTTTTTCTTTACACTAGCGATAGTTGAAAGATTGGATAGGGGCGTGGATTCATAATTTTATGGCAAATTGATGCCACGGCAAATACAAAAGATTGAGAAACAATACTGGTCATATAAAGATCGGTTATCCATAAGCGGTCATCGTTTACATGCTGGCTTGCGTGAACATCTTTTCACGTCATGCTTCAAGGACCTAAATGCCCCAACAATATATACTGGTCCGAAGATCGGTCCCTAGATAACTATAAGGTAAAGGATATTGAGAACTTTTAGTTCTTTTTACTTATAGGCCGTATAGATACCGCTCAATTCTGTTTCTGAAGGCGAACGCATGTGGTTGAATAATGCAAATTAGAAGAAAGAATTAAACTGAAAAACTCTTCAGAATCAGAATGGATTACCAAAGTGATTTCCAATTGCAGGATCACCGAGACAGAATCAGGACCAAACGCCATCGATACTCGAGAACGAATGGGTGAACGATAAAAAACTGTTGACCACACTAACAGGCCTACTACGTAAAACGACGGTCACACCGTTCAGGAGACACGGTAGCAAACATAAGTGCTTCTTCTGTGAGAAATGCTTTCAACACGTTACCGAATTGAGAAAACACACAAGCACGCAGCATTTGAATGAACAAGCCTTGGAAAATTCAATCTCGGAACCTTTGATCAAATTGGACGTTACAGATTTACAATGCAAACTATGTTCTCTTAAAATCGATGGTATAGAAGAAATGGCCGATCATCTAAACAGAGAACACGATGAGAATCTAGGAAAGGTTTCATCTAAAGTTCTATGTTTCAAATTAACTGATGAAGATTTCGCATGTTTATTTTGCGCAAAGAAGTTTAAACTCTTCGGCACACTACTCCAGCATATAGACTGCAATCACCTCGACAAGAACCACGCGTGTGAAGCCTGCGAGATCAAGTTCACGTCGAAGACGGAACTATTGATGCACACGCGAAATATGCACTCGATAGGCGCTTTCCACTGTGTTTACTGCAAGAAGAGATTCTTGAATAAATGCCGTAGGGACGTTCACGTGAAGCGCTATCACGAGTCGAGACGCAACTGCCTCGTGTGTTCAAAGGTGTTCGTGAATAAACGCGATAGGGATCAACATATGTACAAGGAACATTCGCAGGAGATGCAATGGTATAAATGTGATCGCTGTCCGTTGAAGTTTAAGTTGAAACGGCTATTGATGGAGCATCACAGACGCGTCCATTTGAAGGAGAAGAACGTGACGTGCGAGATCTGTGGCATGACATTCTATAGCACCGGTCGTTTGAATCTGCATAAAGTGAGACACAGCGACGCTAAGCCTTTCGAATGTGCCACCTGTGGGAAGAGGTTTCCGAGGAAGTTCGCTATGGAGTTGCACGTACGGATACACACGAACGAGAGGCGGTACTCGTGTAAGATTTGCGGTAAAGCCTTCATACAATGGACGAGTTTGCAATACCATCTGCCGCAGCACAGCGACGAGAGGAACTTCAAGTGTCTCGTATGCGGCAAGGCGTTTAAAACTAAGAAGACAATGTTGAAGCATTGCGTCAATGTGCATGGGAAGAAGAAACTCGTGGAGCCAGGGATTTTAATCGATACGTAGTATGTTTTGTGTCGCCTTTATGAGAATTATACAACCATGAATAATGGGTACATTTTAGTAGACTGTTTGGTAGCTACGATTTTCATGTGTTGTGGAAAAGCCGTTTTGTGTTTTCCAATAGTTGGATTTGAGATCTAATTTCTCTTACGTGTCGTTACGGTGCTTATATCAATGCTAGTCAATGTTTTTGACTTCATTTTGATCTTAGCAGGTCTCTACGTTATGTGAAGAATATGGATGATGACAAATAGATTATTTATATATATAAAGGCAGTACTCTTAGGAAATAAGCCATCTTGTTGACTCATTTTTTTATCGTAAAATTATAACTTACCACCGAATGATCAGTCTCGCTCGAGAATCTCTCATGATATATCGTTTTCGCCAGTCGCCAGCTTTTTTTTTTTTTTTCGAAAGGACCTACACTGTTAGCCTTAGGGGCTTTTACAACTTCATCTGATCTAGTGGGGCGAGCGCGGAAGGCGCTCAAACCCGCGGGGCAACTCGCACAAGGGTGTCACTAGTGACCGAACCTCGGCTCGGGCTGTTGCCGAATCGCGTACGAGAGAAAACGAACGCGGTACTAGCTATTAATAAGAGAATGTTATAATAATAAAAAGAGAAAGTCTAAACTAACTGATCCCCTTAGGGATCTGATAAAAAGCTTATTTTAGATTGTACTGTGCAACGCGGCGAGACAAGATTGTACTGTGCGTCCTACCTACCTAGATAGCGAAAGACGCGAGTACCTAACCAAGTAAATCGAACCCTATGAACCGAGAAGAAGGCAGTGACACACTGAGTTATATATCGTAGCCAGCGTTATGTAGTGCCTTTTTATAGTATAGTGGTAGTGGGGAGCGCTACTTCTCGTCATGTACCAACATTTGGACCGTTTATTTTGAAAGTGGTGTAAGTCCATTTTCTTTTGTTTCTAGAAAACTAAAGGTTACTATATTTGTTGATAATGCAATTTCATTTACCGACCGATTTTAAGTTGTACAAAACATGGAATTATTTTGAAAAATTAAACACGGATATATAAAAAAAATTCATTAAATTAAGTATGAATAACGTTATAGCTAATTTTTCTCAAAAATGGACCTACACCACTTTCAAAATAAACGGTCCATATGTTGAAGTACTTTTAATGCACGATCATACGTTGATGTACTTTTATTATATTGCTTGACTATATAATATTTGTGCCGATATGTATAGATTATATGGTTAAACGCGCTAGTATATTACAAATCCGATTTCCGAAGTTCCGTTTGCTGCCGGTAGCCCTTTTATGGAAGAAATTTTGTAGTATATAGAAGTAATTTTTTGCTATCGTGCTGAAAAATACAGCAAATTTATGGGGTCACGCACCGTACTTACGTTCACCAGGTCTTTATTCAGTAAACCGACACAACAATAGCACAGTGAGTTCAGAATATACAAAGTTATAGTCGGTTAGTATTTTATTTTATTTCAATTTTTATTCATAGTTTTGTTTTTGTATTTTACCTTAGAATCTTTTTCTTGTTAATATTAAAAAGTATTGCTGACCGTGACATCACGTTAGACCATCTGAAAACCAGCGCTGCAACGCATTATAGCAGCATTTTAGCTGAGATGGGACCATTTACGGCCTCACACAACTGATTAGTGGGCGCCCTCTGCCTATTATATATATTAGGCTATTTTTGTTTTTATCATTATTGTAGTAGTCATTTAGTCATTATTATTATTGTGTGAGTTCCATAATAAACGTGTTTTCTTCCTTTCTTTCTTCTTTACTGAAATCTCGATTACGTGTGTCGTGAAGCTGGCGGTTCTTATATGCGCATGCTCATGGAGGCGTGGCTTATATGCAATTATCGAATACGATTTTTGCTGCACTCAATCCTACGGTCGCAAATAATTATTGGTGCCTATCGTTAAGTTAAGTGACACCTTTTACGCACAACAGGTATACGGGACTTATCTGGTAATGAGCATTTTCAAATGACCACGGCGTCTTTCAGTCCCCCCTACTGCCAGTGACTATGGATAGCTGTCACACTTCTTCTAATCTCCAATCGAAGATACTTAATTGTCCCATCGGACCATGTTTCTATCGAGACCGTAACTTGGTTTCCGATCTCCCATCAACCACGCACGATAGTGAAATCCCATCACAGTGGGTGCCTACTTTCTAAATAAATTCTAAAAAATTGGTTAATAAATAGATGAGAAAAATGAACTGAAGTAATTTGTCGTTATTGATTTATAGAAAATAAAAAACAAAGTGTTTTCTGGATAATGTAGTAACTAATATTTAAGCAAATACACGAGAATGCCGTTAAGATCTTTTATTTATTGTCAATTGAGAACCAAATAATATTACGCCTATTTTTGGTAACATTCGTGACTAGTGTTCGATCGACTTGACCAGAGATTTTCACACCTATGAACTTGTGTATAAGTTGTTATCGCTTCTTGTATAGAACTAGTTGATTGTACCTACTTTGGCACTATTATGTGTCTATAAAATTGCCATTATAATAATAATAAATATGCCATTAGTTACTTTACCGTCGCAATATTCTTAAATAATTTTGAAGTGAAACTTTTGAAATTCTGAACCGCCATTATTTTTTGTGACAATCGTTCGGGTAATATAGGCTCGAGACGACTGTGCGAGCGAGAGAGATATATTGATGTTTCGCTTCCGTCGTGTGGTGTTAAGCACACGCCGTTTTTTTTTAATTTTCAAATGTAGCTCTAACAATATTGTATGGTTTATGTATACATTAAACATTTGCATAATTGATGGTGTTTTGATTTCTTTTGCATACTGTAAAACTGCATTATTGTAAAATTATAAAAAATAAACTCGTGAATTAAGAAGTAAAACTACAGTTATAAAAACGGATGTTTAAATTAAATTAGGGTTGCCAGCAACAGTTGGTTTGCTCTTACCAGTAGCCAATAAATAGATCACAGCATTATCACATTCAGGGATATAATTCATGCTATGCTTCTGCATCAAATTCACGTAAGTCTCTTGACTTTTATAGTGACTTGACTCTGAGTTGACATTGAGATAATTCACTCTATATATAAAGAAGTTGTTTGACTGATTCATCAACAAACCATAACTACATGAATGAAGCATGAATTTAGATTTTGTGACATAGGGTAGGTACATATCTTTCTAAATGTAACCTCAAATGGCTTAGAGGTGGCAAAGTTTGTATGGCCAAGAAAAAACCTTACTTATTGACTTAAAATTTAGCATAAATACTTCTTAACAAGAACAAACAAGCAAGATTTTTTTTAAATGATTTTATCTACCAAACCTTTTTGCTATTAAAGCTACCGTACTTATTTATTTTAAATTTGCCATTAATATTTCTTTCATGATTTCGATAATCTTTAAGAAGGGATATTATGATAAATGACTGACCGGAGTAACGCCAACGAAGTCTCAGACACCAGCTAGTCTGATAACATTGCAAGGAAACTTGAAATGTCTTAATTACATAAATATTACGTATTTGGTGTCTGGGTGATGTCAAGTGTTCACTGGGACTGAGAAATTATGAAGAGATATCACTCATTTAATTATATGAAAAATTTGCACTTAAAAAACTTGGGGCGTTCTCATGAACTTTCGGAGCTATTTTTTAAACGCATTCCTTGACATGTATCGAGGGAGCTTAATTCAGAAACTGTTTAGCAAGACATAAAATATTAAACCATACATCTATTGTGTTGTGGACTTTAGTGATGAAGAAAAACCCTGGAAATAGATAATATTCGATCGAGCCTGACGTGATTTTCTTTTTTAATTTCAGACAGTAAAAAGAACCCTAAAAGATCAGAGCTGTCAAAGAGTAAGGTTCGAGACAAAATCGAGATTAGGAAATTCGTCAGCGCTGTTTTAGAACTGACAACGATAATGCCTTTCAAATGGTTCCACAATAGATATATGTGTTTTTACTGCGAAATGACGTTCGCGGATAGCTCGAAACTGAAGGAGCACACGAGAACTCTGCACCGGGATGTCAAAATGAAGAGCATACTCAAAGGGATCGGATCGTACAGCAGAATCAAATGGGACATTTCCGATCTTAAATGCAAGATTTGCCCCAAATCGATGGCAAGCCTAAACGAAATCGCTGACCACGCCGCTAAATCGCACGACCTCGTTGTCGACATGGATGTCATAGAGAAATGTTGCTACGTGTTCCGCTTATCGGACGATAAGATGAATTGTACAGAGTGCGGGGAAATGTTTAAATTCTTCACTCCGCTCCTGTGCCATGCGAATAAGTACCATAGTAAAAGTAGACGGTACGTTTGTGATCTATGCGGCAAAGGTTTCGCGATTAAAGGCACGCTGATAAGTCATATCCAGAATGTCCACTCGGTTATCGCAAATAAATGCTCGCTGTGCGGAACTTCGTTTCGGACGCGTCACGCGTTGACGAATCATTGCGAGGCGGTTCACAAAGTTGGTAAGTTCAACTGCACGATATGTCCGGAGACTTTCAAGAGTAGTTACAGGAAAAAATGCCATTTGGCGACGTTCCACGATGTCAAAAGTTACCAATTCAAGTGTGATATGTGTGGGAAAGTCTACCCGGATAAAAGCAAGATGCTGCGGCACAAGTCGAGAGCGCATCTGAAAGAGAAGACTGTAACTTGTCACAAATGTGGACATAAGGCGTTTGATATGTCGACTTTGAAGCGGCATATGTACAGTCATGAGGATGTTAGGCCGTTTCGTTGTGAGCTATGCGAGAAGACGTTCCGGTGGAAAAAGAATTTACTATCGCATAGTGCAAGGCACCATTTGCACCAGAGTTTAGACAATTGATTTAGGAAAATCAAGACCCATTTTGTGATCCAATATCAAGAATATGATTCTTGCTATCCACAAACCAATCAAAATAAACATATGATATTATATTAAATATGAATTCGAAGTCGTTAGTCTTATTAGTCCTTATAAGTAGCGTAATCATAATTATGATGCGTTTTTTTTTGTCTCTGAAAGCATATTTTATTGCTGTATAAGTATTGAATCGTTATGTTTTTTATCAAACGTTATTTCTGTGTCTTCGGGATAACTTAGATTGAAAATGGTTATTAGCGTGTTCCTATACATTGTCCATTGATTAGTCATGAATACATTTTAATCATTCGGATATTTTCTCCAGGTACAAAGTTATATCGAAATTTATCGAGAATTGTACTGAGAATGTAGGGCCATAGCAATACTTTGCTCAATTTTTTTCTTGTGATAATTAAAGGTTATTTATGTATTTTCCAAATATCAACACCTTACAATATAAACTTATACATGTAAAGAAAAAAAAGGTGTTTTATATATGTGATTAACTTCAGAAAAATATATCTCAACAGTGGCTTTGGGTTCAGTCAAAGCGAAGCACTCGAGGCCACACATTCACGTAAGATTTATATTCTCTATTATTGTTATATATATATATATATATATATATATTATTGACACTGTTTTCGTATTTATGCTGTAAATCATTATCAGAAATGATTTTTACTGGCGTGGAGAAACACGAGCAGTGAAGGTGGGTGTTGACTGTCGTTGACAAAGGGGCTCCTTAAACTTAGCACCTTAATTCTATATTTCAACGTTAAATTTCTCTGTGAACGTCTACACTAGAGGCCATAAGTTATATAAGTGGTACGAAAAGAAAAACAAAGTGAATGCCGTTTGGTCCCAAAGACGTGAACCACATATATTTGAAGATATATAGAAGCAATTAAAATGATCGTCGTCAATTTGTTTCAGGCGATCGAAACCAGACGATGTTGATTGAGGACATGTCTGAAAGAGAGAGAAGGAAAAGAAAAGCAGAATTGACTAGATTCCTCGTTGTGGTCCTTGAAAACTCTACGATCATACCATTTAGATGGCATTCCAATAAATATATGTGTCTCTATTGCTCTTGTTGCTTCTTCGAAAGTTCAAAACTTCAACATCATGTTAAAGATGTACATCGTGATGTTAAAGTTACGAAAGACATCCGCAGATTGCTTACATCATGCCGAATAAAATTGGACGTGTCTGATATAGGCTGTAAGTTATGCCCGAAGAAACTTCAAACCTTAGAAGGATTCTTGACCCACATTTCCGAGGCCCATGATTTTGCATTCAATAAAGAACTTACTAAACGCATTTTCACCTTTAAATTAAACGACGGGCTGGTGTCGTGCTGCGATTGTGACGCGACCTTTAGATTCTTCGGTTCTCTAATGAAACACGTCCACAGATACCACAAGAGAATGTTCCTCTGCGAGATATGCGGGGAAGGATTCATCGGCAAAAGGGACGTTGAAAGCCATATACAGAATAAACACGCCCTAAACCCTATACCTTGCAACAAATGCGGTAATACCTTCCAAAGCGCTAGCTCCTTGAGACGTCACGACGATTTAGTCCATAAAGACACCTTCAAATGCCCTAAATGCCCCGAAATACTGAAGAGTAAATTCGTAAAGCGCCAGCACTTGGCAAAGGTGCATGACGTGAAACGACACAGATTCAAGTGCGACCAGTGCCCTCAAGTGTTTACAAGGAACAGTACTCTGGTCCATCATAAATCAAGGCTCCATTTAAAAGAGAAAACAGTGACATGCGACATCTGTGGTTTCAAGGTCTTCAACAAGCAACTACTGAAGCGCCACATGATAAAGCACGACGGATCACGACCGTACGAATGTGAATTCTGTAAGAAAACGTTCCAGAGAAAGAAAACCTTGGAGTTGCACACACGTATACATACGGATGATAGAAGATACGCGTGTAAGGTTTGCGGGAAAGCGTTTGTTCAAGTCACAAGCCTGAAAGTACACATGAAGACTCATCACTCTTCCAAAATCGACTCTACATCTAATTCGATTAATTAAAAATAAAACAGTTCATGATAACTTGCTTATTTTTTTGAACACTTTCAGAGTGTTTTTCAGGTCAACCGATCTATATCCAGCATTAGGTCGCGTTGGTAAGGCTCTGTAAACGTATACGCTTATCTCGTTTCGGGGTGAACCAGTGTATATCCGACCGCTGTGAGATTCGCAGAGCGGCACGATATTGAACACCTTTGTTCATTAACACGTGTGCGAATTTCTCGGAACGTTTTAGATAATATTAGTATTTATAATTGATAAAGGCCAATAAATAAAATAAAACCAATATTAATAGTAAGCTTACCCGACGCACAAACGCATAGAAGTTGACAGTGGTAGGGCAGAGTAGCATGACATAGGAAAGCGTCTTGCCATTATCCGTTACGGCATATAGGTTAATTTTGCTGTTAAGGCGTGCCAGTAGATGTTTCACATTAAAATGCCGTGTCACGACGTTCTTTTTCGGAATTGGCTCAAAAGATTTTAATGAAATTCTGCAGCTGATTTCGCTTATTATACCTTAAGTGATAATGTGACTATTATCTGGAATAAATGATACTTCCCTGAACGCGATTCGTAATGCTGTGTTCGAGATATTGAGTGATTACTGAAAATAATAGTATATCTGTCGCAGCTGCTAGTTTGCATACATATAAATGTATATAAAAATAGAAGCGTTAGTGCATATAATTCGATCACCGTAAAAATGTGTATACGTAATGATACCTAGAGAATCTTGAATTATTGATTAGAAGAGCAACAATATGCTCTGAAGAGACAGCTAGTACGAACTAAAGAGATACAAAATTTTGTTGCAGGCGAACAAAACCGGGCATTAGCGATCGAAAATATGTCAGAGAGTCAGCGGAAAGATGAACTCGCGCGATTGTTGGCTGTGGTTTTTGAAAACTCAACGATCATGCCATTCAGATGGTTCTTGCACGAATACAAGTGCTTTTACTGTAATAGCCCGTTCCTGGAGAGTTCTAAACTTAAAGCTCACATGCATAAAGAGCACCAAAACTTAAAAGCGTTGAAAGGGATTCGCAGCTTACTGAAATCGAGTAGAGTAAAGTTAGACGTCTCAGACATCCGTTGTAGACTTTGCCTGAAGAGTATGCGTAGCTTCGAACAATTTTTGAATCACATCGCCAAGGACCACGGTTTCGAGTTCAACAAGGAGATCAGCCGATGCGTTTTTACCTTTAAACTTAACGACAAGCTATTGTCTTGCTGCGACTGCGGGGAGAAGTATACGTTCTTCAGCTCCTTGTTGAAACACGTCTATAAATATCATAATAGGTTGAGCAAGTTTCTATGCGAGATTTGTGGTCAAGGATTCGTCGCGAAATCGAACGTTGATTGTCACGTTAGAAGCGTCCACGTTTTGAACCCCGTAGTCTGTGGCAAATGCGGCGAAACCTTCAAAAGCCTTAGCGTTTTGCAAAACCACGAGGACCTTGTGCATAAAAATAAATTGAAATGCCCTAAATGTCCCGAAGTGCTCGGCAGCGTGTATTTGAAACGGCGACATTTGGCGCTGGTGCACGACGTGAAAAAGTTCCAATTCTGGTGCGACCAGTGCCCGCAGGTGTTCACGAGAAGCAGCAAATTAGTTCATCACAAATCGACGGTACATCTGAAGAAGAAGACGGTGAAATGCAAGATTTGCGGTTTCAAAGTATTCAACAACGCAAGGCTAAAGTATCACATGATAAAGCACGACGATTCGAGGCCGTTCGAGTGTGAATTTTGCGAGAAATCATTTAAGAGGAATAAAACTTTGGTGGTTCATAGAAGGGTGCACGCAAAGGATAAACAGTGTGTGTGTTACGTCTGCGGAAAGGCGTTTGTTCAAATGTCGAGTCTAAAGCTTCATTTAAAAGTGCATCATTCGGGTCAAGATAATTCCATGTAAATTTAATGCATTCGAGTCTTAAATAGGGGTTCTATTGATGACTGCAGTCATCGAGTACTCATTAAATATAAAACATTTAAAATTTATTATTACTACAATTATCTTGAACGTCTTTTGAAGTTATTTTCAACATTGACCACAAGTTCCATTTTAGATCATATTCTATACTAGATTTTACGTGCGGCTTCGCTCGCGTTAACATTTATTTTGTCAAAGCGGATGGCGCAGTAAAAAGTTTCATACAAAGATTGTCCCTCACTTTACCCCACTTCCCATAAGTTTTACGAGAGAAAAGTAGTCATTTACAGGGTGGCATCTATATCTGTACCAAAATTCATCACAAACGATACAGCGGTTCAGGAGTGAAAGCGTAACTAACAAACTCACTTTCGCGTTTATAATATAAGTATGATTTCTTGCAATGGATCCGAATATCATGTGATTGAGACAAAGATAAAAGTGAAACTCCATCTAAAAGTGCATTATTCCTCTAATGAAGATTCCATGTGGACGTGAATTCCTGTAAGTCGCTTAGAGACGAGCTATAGATAACTGAAGTGTTTTGTATATTGAGTGGACCATAAATGTGACAGTTAAAATACATATATCAATAAAATTATTCTGATCATTTATTTATTTTTATTTTATTTACGTAACTAACAAACTAATTCACTTTCGCGTTTATAATATTAGTATGATTTCTTGCAGTGGATCCGAATATCATGTGAGTGAGACAAAGATAAAAGTGAAACTCCATCTAAAAGTGCATAATTCCTGTAATGAAGATTTCATGCGGACGTGAATTCCTATAAGTCGCTTAGAGACGAGCTATAGATAGCTGAAGTATTTTGTATATCGAGTGGGCCATAAATGTGACAGTTAAAATCTATACCCATAAAATTATTCTGATCATTTATTTATTTTTATTTTATTTATAATATTTGGCGGCAGATTTTCAACTTGAGAGTGATAGCTAGCCAGGCGGGCATTAGAAAAAGCCCTACCACTATGCTATGGTTTCCTCACGATGTTTTCCTTCACCGAAAGCTCAAGGTCTTTGTAGGTGGTTAGATTCGAACTCACGTCCCATCACGCTGAGCTATCATCACTTGAGCTTTCGGTGAAGGAAAATACCGTGATGAAATCATAATTTTGTGGTAGAACTCTTTCTAATACTCGCCTCGTTACCTACCAACGACAAGTTGCAAATCTGCCGCCAAATACCTATAGGTGTGTTCCGGCAGTGGCACTTGAGAGCCAGCCCCTCCCCTAGAATAAGCGTGTCTACCATCTCGGGCCACATCGTTGGTTAACATTAGGCGAGATTGTGGTCATAACGGTAAACCTTCAATATAGTAAATATGGTTATGTAGTTTTGAAAACTGTCGGTGAGTGATACCGCTTCCTTCGGACTGACAATTGATTATGAGAGCGGCAGTTCTTATACATACTATCACGCCTCTCTCCCATAAGGGTAGGCAGAGACCACATCCTTCCACTTGCTACGATCCTGACATACATCTTTCGCTTCTTTTATTTTCATAAGCACCTTCATACATGCTCTTCGGTTACGGCTACTTTTGACCTGGCCTTTCTCCAGAACGTCCTCGGTCTGATCTTTGATTCTTACCGTTCTTACCCCAGATATAACTCAGGTTAATACACCGCCTCATATATTTGTTTATTATATTTATTGCCTTTGAAAAAGTCTGAAAAAAAAAACCAAATATAAACTTATAATTTTATGATCTTTATCCTCATTATTATACTATAGAACCAACTTTTTTTCCTTTATTTAATGGCCACACGTGCGCGCACACAATTTTGCCAATGTCACGTAGGTAGAACTATAAACGATGGAGATTTTATAAAACAATATTTTTTTCTCTTGAAACTATATCTAAACCAGGCTATTCACAAACAAATATACAACAGAAACAATACATGCAGTCTACATATAAAATCTATTGTTAAGTTACAAATATACAGCACAGAATTACATTAAAATGTTAAAATTTAATTGAATTAGTTCTAATAAAACTTGTCAAGCATTCTACAACTAAGCGATTGTCCGTAACAAGAGTAATGTTAATAGGACGGTGGATAGAGGGAGGTAAAGCATCATAAAGTGGAAAACTGTTCCTTGATCAATTGAAAAATATTTGGTCAGGGGATTCGTCTTCTAAACTATTCACACAATATATCTTTTTTTCAACGCTCTATTCTCGTTTTTTTATTTGGTCCCGGCATCCTGGTCTTTTGGCCATCATCCTACATAAATATGTTATTTTACATAGAAAATAGTTGCGATTACGTCTGCAAGACCCTACAAGTACGATCTAAAGAGTCGCATGAATTTGTTGCAGGCGGGCAAACCCAGACAGTAGCTATCGAGAATATGTCAGAGAGTCGACGTAAAGACGAACTTACAAGGTTGTTGGCTGCGGTCCTTGAGAATTCGACAATAACGCCGTTCAGATGGTTCTCGAACAAATACATGTGCTTTTATTGCTGTTGTCCATTCTTCGAGAGTTCTAAACTTAAAGCTCACATGAAAGAGGAACACCAGGACGCCAAAGTGACGAGAGTGGTGCGCAGCTTACTGACCTCGTGCAGAATTAAGCTGGACGTCTCGGACATTACATGCAGACTTTGCCCTAAAAAGCTGCATTCGTTCGAAGAGTTTTTGAATCACATCTCCGAGGACCACGATTTCAAGTTCAACAAGGAGATCAGCCGATGCGTTTTCACCTTTAAACTGAACGACACGTTAATGTCTTGCTGTGACTGCGGGGAGAAGTACAAATTCTTCGGTTGCCTGTTGAGGCACGTCCATAAATACCATAATCGATCGAGCACATTCCTATGCGAGATTTGCGGCCAAGGATTCGTTGGGAAAGCGAATGTTGATATTCACGTCAAAAACGTGCACGTTTTAAACCCTTTAGTTTGCAGCAAGTGCGATAAAACCTTCAGCAGCGTTGGCACTTTGAAAAACCACGAAGACCTCGTTCATAAAGATAAGTTGAAATGTCCCAAATGTCCCGAAGTACTCGGTAGTGTATATCTGAAACGGCGCCATTTGGCGCTGGTTCACGATGTGAAGAATCTCCAATTTACGTGCGACCAGTGCCCGCAGGTGTTTACGAGGAACAGCAACTTGGTCCAGCATAAATCCAGAGTGCATTTGAAGGAGAAAACGGTGACCTGTGACGTTTGCGGCTTCAAAGTGTTTAATAACGAACTGCTAAAGCGGCACATGATAAAACACGACGGTTCGCGACCGTTCGAGTGCGAATTCTGCAAGAAAACGTTTCAGAGGAAGAAAACATTGGAGTTCCATCGGCGAATACACACGAACGATAAACGTTATATGTGCAAAGTCTGCGGGAAAGCGTTTGTTCAAGTGACAAGTCTAAAGCTCCACCTAAAGGTGCATCATTCCTCCAATGAGAACTCAACATGGACGTAATTTTCTAGTAAAAGTCGAACTATATATCGAAATATAGCGAATTTACAGTCTATGTTAATAAATCTAATCATCTCTTGAATTTGTTTTCAATATTCCCATAAGTTATTCGGTTGATTTTTATGTGTGAGTTGGACCTAAATTTCATATGTTAAATGATGGAGATAATATGTAGTATGAAGCTCGATAAAAAAGTGTGACATTCCTGCAATGAAAACCTCGCGTAGATGTAATAGAATTGTGTTTCTTAAGGACGGACTGGTGGAGTCCCACACAAGATTGTAATTCACAAACAATTATTCTTTGTCTCGGTGTTATATTGTGTCCTCTGCTTGTATAGCTATTTTCACTTGACATTAGCAAAATTATATGCATAGGCAGATTCCAGAAAATAAAGGGCAGGCTATTGACGATTAAGGTCTTGAACTATACTAATAGAAGTATGAGCACTATATTGTTTCAGTACCTACCTGTTTCATGTTTCAGTAGCTACCTGTTTCATATGTTTCAGTAGTTACCTTTATCGTATGTTTCAGTAGCTACCTGTTTCATATGCTTCAGTAGCTACCTGTTTCATATGCTTCAGTAGCTACCTGTTTCATATGTTTCAGTAGCTACCTGTTTCAACTGTTTCAGTAGCTACCTGTTTCATGTTTCAGTAGAGACCTGTTTCATATGTTTCAGTAGCTACCTGTTTCATGTGCTTCAGTAGCTACCTGTTTCATGTTTCAGTAGCTACCTGTTTCATATGCTTCAGTAGCTACCTGTTTCACATGTTTCAGTAGCTACCTGACATATGCCTCTCTCGTGACCTGCTGTCCAGGTATTACAAGTAGAAACCTGTAAATTATTTTCACGTGATTCTTACTAATATTACAAATGCGAAAGTGAGTTTGTTTGTTACGCATTCACGCCTAAACCGCTGAATCTATTATGATGAATTATGGTATAGATGTAGATGGGAACCTGGAGACGGTGAAAGCCTAGTTTTTCTTGCGAAAATGCTATTGGAAGTGGGATAAAGAGAAGGATAAAGTTTGTGTTAAACTTTTTATTGCGTCATCCGATTTGTTTGAGAAAATTAATATTAACGCGGGTGAAGCTGCAGGTAAAAGTTAGTATGTTATAATAAGGAAAATGTATCTAAAGTTTCTCAAACATTTTATGGACAGTTGTAACGAGAGAGCATCCATTTTGTGACATCTAGGTTCGAAGATTACATTATATCAGCGACACTCAACCTTTATGCTCTAAGTGCCACAAACATGTGTTAATCATGGTGTCGCGGGCCGCATACTAAAAATATTTAGTTAATAGTTTTCTTAGGTTTTATAGGTCCTTGGGTAATTAAAAATAACGAAATACTAGGTGGGCAGGTTTGTTGAGTGTAGCGGCATTATATACTCGATCTTGGTAAATTGGCAAAACGTAAATTTGAAAAAAAAAGGTAAGCAAAAATTAAGTAAGTAAAAATATGTTACCATATAATTGTAAGAATTGGTGAATTAAGAATTAATTGAGAATTATATGAATGGAAATGTAAATTATAATATTACAGCTAAAAAAAATATCTGGGCATTACAAAAACAATTATTGTCAGTTTTTTTTTTTTTTTAATACTTAAGGTTTAGCGTTATGGCCATAATCTCACCTGATCTTGCAATCTTGTAATTCCTGGCTAAGATCATGAACGTCTATATTGACAGTCCTTTGTTACTCTGTTACTTTGTTTGTTTTCTGTCCTTTGTTACGTACACATTTGTATCTCCGTTCCTCGAAGCAGTAGTCGTTTGCACAATAGTAGAACATTCATTCTACCTACTTACTCAACTAGCACGGGCTAACACTCGCCCATTTAGCGAATGTGCATCAAGTATATCGTTATTCAGTCATATTCCGATAAAAGTTACAGTCATAATCTCACCTGATCTTAAGTGACGATACGGCCCAAGTTGGTAGACACACTGAACACCTGTGGAGGAACTGGCTCTCAAGTGCAGCTGCCGGAACACACCTATTGGTATTTGGTAGCTACCCAGACGGGCATTAGAAAAAGCCCTACCACCATGCTATGGTTTCCTCACGTTGTTTTCCTTCACAGAAAGCTCAAGCTCATTGTAGGTGTGAGAGGTTGTGAGAGGTCTCCTTTTGTGAGACAGTTGTCTCGCAGAAGGAGACCGCGGGAAGGGCCCGCGAGGCTGACTTCAGCGGGCACCCTCTCCGACACAGACGTCCGGGTGGCAGGAGAGGCCGATACGCTCGTGCCCTTCCGTCACCCTAAGCCGGACTGCGAGGGGCGGGTCGGGGGATCCGCCTCTCATTGCACCAGTCCGGCCGTCTGAATGGGCAGCTCGCCAGGCTGCCCGGACGAGGCCCGGCTTACCATCAGGCCGGGTCGGTCGCCGGGGTGACGCGGTGATTGCACGCACGACCCCGCGTTGCCCCAGGAAGGCGACAGACGGCCGTGTGGTTTTAGTGGGTATTCCCGGTGACTAACGCCGGGTGAGTCCCACATAACCTTCCCAGTCCCCCCGGGCTGGGAGGGTATGCGTTAATGCATTTCCACACGAAAAAAAAAAAAAAAAAAAAAAAAAAAAAAAAAAAAAAAAAAGCTCATTGTAGGTGCTTGGATTCGAACTCACGTCCCTTGACGCGAAGTCGTACACACTACCACTGAGCTATCACCGCTTCAAGTCGATTGTTTGTTTCATAATTTAGTTTGCATTATATAATTCTTAGTAACTCTCACTCTAATGCATGTCACTTTCACATCAAGTAGGAGACAATTATACAAGCATGTGGTCAAGTATAGTTGTTTTATATTTATTTTTTATTGTGACCAGTTTCCTAAAATTAGGTTAGGTTGCTAGGTAGTTAGGATCGTGAATATTTGTTCGTTTTCCGGTAGTAGCCCAAGCCAAGGTTCGGCCATTCTGGCACTCTTGCGCCCGCTGCCTCAGGGCTGAGTGCCGTCAGCACTCGCCCAAAAAAGTTCGGTGAAGCTGTCAAAGCCCTGGGGCTAACAGCGTATGTCAGGTCGAATAAAAAAAAGTCTTTCAGCAGTAAAAGTTGCTCATCACCGTCTTCAAGATCCCATCTATCTCTATACTAAAATTAATTAAAATCGATTCAGCGGTTTATGCGAGAAAGTGTAACAAACAAACTCACATTCGCATTTATAATATTAAATTAAGGATATTATTATTACTATTATAGACATAATTTTTATACGATATCTATATTAATAGTACAAAACGGAAAGTTTGTTCGTTTGAACGCGTTAATCTTAGGAACTACTTATCGTATTTACAAAAAACCTATTTGTTCTTGATAGAACAATAATTGATGAAAACTTTAGGCTGTTCAATTTCACGCCCCCGCCAATAGGAACAAAGTTGTATTGCAAATAGTTAGGTCAACGGGTAAAAATGATTAAATAACTATATGAGACTCTGTGAACTTCGTATCGCCTATAATCGATGTTCTTTGTTTTCGCTAAAACGGTTTGACCGATTCGTATTTTTTCTATTTTAAATTTTGATTAGACAAAGTCAATTCTAATCAACCTCGTACTTCAATTCGTTGAGATCAATATCGAACGATGTTGCCGTTTTTCGTTTCTGTTGGTTCTTAAATGAAACTTGTTTATAAGTCCAATGAACTAAATGCCATTTAATTTTTGTGTTGCGTAAAAATGCAGTTATTAGTATCCGACGCTCGAACACGCGACATATTTGTATTTGTTCTTTCACGAAAAAAAAAAACCGATCTTGATGTATTCAGTAATACCTTAAACACCTTTAAGTCCGTCTAGTTGATAGAGTAGTTTTGTATTTGTTACATAATTTTAATCTCAATTCATTTCATTTAAGTTTAATTTATTTTAATTTCACATAATTTAGTCTGGTTTGTTGAATATTCATTTTTTTGCTGTAAAATTATCGCTCACACAATAAATACGTGTCATACCCACCTATAATTAAGGTTACATTTGTGCTTGAAACTTTTTATGCATTTTTAATTTTAAGGAATGTCATATTGTAAACCTTGTTGGGGCTTTATATTAAAAATATAAAAATAAAATCATTTTCAAATTATTATTGCATATAATTTTTAAACAACTGTTTCACCTAGGATTTTATATAAAATGAGAGTAACTTCTTATCTACCTATGCATTACTCGCGCGGGTGGTTGGTCTATCGTATGACAGAGAGTGTTACTCCGAAGTTGCCGAGACTTGTAATACGGATGTACGTTTGAGGGGCCTCTTTTCGACGCGCGTCAATACTCATCTTACTACTCGTGTTTCTTTCCCAGCCCAGTCAAATTCGGTAGGAGCCTGCTAGCGCAGCTTTATAGACACGTAATATAAAACTTTCTGCTGTCGTAGACTGGCTAAGATCTTTTAGTAGGTTATAGAGATTTTGCTGGTATAGCACTTGCTCTTATTTCGGCCGCGTATAACATATGTACCATAACCATTCATGTTTACGTTATTTAGTAGCTCGTACTTCATAATTATTTTATAGTGTGATATTTTGGTATATTTGTTTCCCATGTTATCTCTCAGCTCAGTTAATGGATCAATCAATTTCATCTGACTATATTTTGTCAACTAATCACAGTAAAATGTACGCATGTGGAAGACCACGTTTTTACCATTCAACAGAGTTCTTGCATCGAACAAAATCTACTTTTATTATTTACTTTTATAATTGTGAGGTCGTACTCCAGGCAATGCCAGTTAATTTGAAACATCTGTGGAATAGTTCACTACGTCATTCTGGTGGATAATTGTATTGACTGATTTGAAGAGTATTTAGAGAGTGGAAATCAGGACGTCCACAACACGCCTGGCTTTTAAGATGAGACTTCGGCAATTATTGCTGGCTGAAGTAGCAGATTCTCCACGATTGATATTTGTGTATTGTTAGCAATTGTCCTTCACGACGACACAACTACCGTCATCACTGCTTATAGCCACTGCCTATAAAAGGGCAGCTAGACCGCCGATGCATTCACTTAGTTCCGAGCGTTCGTCGAGTGCACATCGGTTGTGTTGCGTTAGCGTTAGGCCGTAGCAAAGTGGTTTCTTTTTATTAAGAATTTATGCTTCTGATTGATAAAATCAGAACTGGGATAAGTAACTTCTAGCCCACAGAACAGAGTAGTTTTAGTAAATATGACTGGCGGATCCAGTCGTAGATCGCGACGTCGTTCTAGTAATAATAGGTCGCGGTATCGGTCACGTAGCCTACGTACGTACGTACGTACACGTAGTGTTTCAACGCGGAATTGTCGGTTATGGCGTCGTTCCTGTGACACTACACACCGGAACCCCAGACGTGTTCCGGGCGGGTTCAGGGTCAGGTGAGGCCGAGCCCTCATAAGGTCGAGGACTTGTAAATTCACTGGTTCCTGAGAACGTTTAAATTCACCGGTTCCTGAGAACGTTCAACAGAGTTGTGAAGGTTCTACCAAATGAACAATATGAGCTTAAAAAAAAAACTACACAAGCAGCGGCGCAGTATATGGTGCCTTGGCGTGGCGAGTGGTGCCCTGAGTTATGTGCAGCCTTCTTTGAGGGTATGTAAAAGCTTTCATTATCTGAACTACAGGCATAAGGCCTTGGCGTTCATTATCCGAACTACAGGCGCAAGGCCTTGGCGTTCCATTATCTGAACTACAGGCTTTAAGCCTTGGCGTTCGTTATCTGAACTACAGGCGTAAGGCCTTGGCGTTCAATTATCCGAACTTCGGGCATATTGCCCTGGCGTTCGTTGAACTACAGACCTAACATGGTCTTGGCGTTCATTATCTGAACTACAGGCGTAAGGCCTTGGCGTTCAATTATCCGAACTTCGGGCATATTGCCCTGGCGTTCGTTGAACTACAGACCTAACATGGTCTTGGCGTTCATTATCTGAACTACAGGCATAAGGCCTTGGCGTTCAATTATCCGAACTTCGGGCATATTGCCCTGGCGTTCGTTGAACTACAGACCTAACATGGTCTTGGCGTTCTGAACTACAGGCTTTAAGCCTTGGCGTTCATTATCTGAACTACAGGCGTAAGGCCTTGGCGTTCAATTATCAAAACTTCGGGTATATTACCCTGGCGTTCGTTGAACTACAGACCTAACATGGTCTTGGCGTTCTGAACTACAGGCTTTAAGCCTTGGCGTTCATTATCTGAACTGCAGGCGTAAGGCCTTGGCGTTCCATTATCCGAACTTCGGGCATATTGCCCTGGCGTTCGATGAACTACAGACCTAACATGGTCTTGGCGTTCATTAGACTTCAGGCATATCTGCCTTGGCGTTTTACTTTCATACACAGCCTGGATGGTGGCAACGACTGGAAGCTCAGCTGGAATAAAAGCTCTGAATCTACGAAGAAAAATGCCTGGGCTTGATGAAAATACGGTTGCATACGAGCCACAGAATAGCGCATCACGCTCTGGGGCCGGTCACTCTGTGCTTTCCCTAAATGTGGACCAAGATCTTGGAGCTGCCGTTGTTGTCGGTCCAAGCAGTTTGATTCCAGGCTCGGGAATTGGACTGTTAATGCCCCTACTGGAGGCAGAGACTTGGTCAGTCAATGAAAACGGCACCGGACCAGGCTTCAGCCACGGAGCTTGTGTCGAGGGCGACACTTGGTCAGGAGAGGCCGTGTTAGCAATTGTCCTTCACGACGACACAACTACCGTCATCACTGCTTATAGCCACTGCCTATAAAAGGGCAGCTAGACCGCCGATGCATTCACTTAGTTCCGAGCGTTCGTCGAGTGCACATCGGTTGTGTTGCGTTAGCGTTAGGCCGTAGCAAAGTGGTTTCTTTTTATTAAGAATTTCTGCTTCTGATTGATAAAAGTATATATTATATATTTATCTATATATATATTATTTATTTATATGTTATATTTGTAATTTTTTATGTATATATCTATTCATATGCGTAATTATTTAGTTATATGTTTTTTATTTATTTTATTATGCACTTGCCTCAGTTATGATCTCCACCACCCTAAGGTCGTCTAGGAAAAATACCTTAGGCATTAAAGTCCGCCTGTGTACCTTGTGTACCAAGTTTAATAAATAAATAAAGATCGAAAATTTTATTTTTCGCTGCCACCATTGCTGGTACTTTTTGAATTGTAGCGCTTATTTACATTGTTATAGAATTGTTCTTTACAATATGCAATGCGCTAAACGACGTCGTTTGGATACAACAGTTTTATGTTTTAACGTTGGTCAAGAAATGGTTAGGATCACTTCCCATCTCATTGTAAATTTCTGAACGCACGTACATAGATATTTGACAACCAATAAATATGTCAATCTTTTTCATTACTGACAACATTCTACATTTTTTTAAATTTGAAAATGTGCTAATATTCGAATATTGTGGATGTATCTTGTCGAATTGAAACCTTTATTTAAATACGTTCTTTAATTTGAGGGGAGAATTTACTGAACAAAGGCTGTAAACATTAAATGTTTTTTAATTAAAAAACTCATGAACATGGTGTATGGGAAAATGTTTTTTTTTTGTCTTCGCCAATTTTCCAATGTTTTTAATAGTTATTTTGCTATTCGGGACGGAGGCAAATACAACAAATCTAAAACCATGAACATCGCTCCAGCCGTTCTCGAGTTATAAGTGTTCTAACAAACACGACTTTGTTTTATATACATAGATTTCAGTTCCACGCGAACGAAGTCGAGGACACAGCTAGCGTTTTTATAAAGGTAAAAATTATGTTTCAGACGCACTAGCGTTCGAAGGTATACCGGCGCTGCTAAGGAAATACGACGTCATTAATCTGCTCACCACTGTGTTGGAGAATTCTACGATCATACCATTCAGATGGTTCAGTAATAGGTTTACCTGTTTCTTCTGCCGCTCACACTTCTACCAAGCGGCGACATTAAAAAAACACATGTCTGATGAACATAGCGATGCCAGAGTCACGAGCAACCTCCGACACCAGCTGAAAACCTGGAAAATCAACCTCGATATATCCGACATAACCTGCAAAATTTGCAACGAGGGACAAACGACATACGAAAACTACTTGGACCACGTCATCGGAGTCCATAATATTCGAATAAAGAAGGACTTAGCCCATAATATACCTATATACAAGTTAGACGACGAAATCAGATGTTTATTCTGCGACGAGAAGTTTAGTTTATTCGGGACCTTGGTCGGACATGTCCAAAGCGTGCACTGCAGGTCGGATCATATATGCGAAATTTGCGGCCTCGGATTCACCTCACGACGTTGCGTGGAAAACCACGTCCACAACAAACATCGCACTAAAGAAATAGAATGCGACGATTGCTCCAAACGATTCCCCAACCGGAGAACACTGAAATACCATATAAATTCCGCTCACAAGAAGCAAATGTACCGCTGTTCCAAATGTCAAGAGAACTTCCCAAGCAGTTACATGAAAAAGAAACACTTGGCGACGGTACATAACGAGACGTCGCTTCAGTTCCCTTGCGATGTATGCTCGAAGGTATTCACAAGGAACCAAGACCTGGTCACGCATAAGTCGAGGGTTCATTTGAAGATCAAAGCGTTGTCATGCGAGACGTGCGGCTTCAAGGTCTTCAACAGGGATATGCTGAGGAAGCACCAGGCGAAACACACGGGCGTCAGATCCTACGAATGCGACGTGTGTAGAAAGAGGTTTATATGGAAAAATAACCTCGAAATGCATGTAAGAATCCACACGAACGATAGAAGATATATGTGCGAGGTGTGCGATAAGGCGTTTGTCCAGAAAACCAGCCTGAAGGTCCATATGAAGGCGCATCATCCGAAGAAAGATTGAGACGTTCAATATCCATAAACTTTTGGCTGATTTTTGTTTAGAACAACTTTGCTTTTTAACATCTAAACCGCTTTCGACTCGAACTCGATGCAACTATTTGCATGGTGTTAGGGCTTTTTCTATTGCCCGCCTGGCTAGCTACCGCCCTCTAGTTGCACTTGAGAGCCAGTCCCTCCACTGGTTTAGCGTGTCTACCAACTTGGGCCGTATCGTTACCTAAGATCAGGTGGAATTATGGCCATAACGCTAAACCTTAAATATATATAAAGCCATAAGAAAAAATATTAATAACCATGACACAGTTAATAATTGAGTTTCTAACGCTGGGTGACGCGCTAAACCTGTGGAGGGTATGGGTCTCAAGTGCAACTGCCGGAACACACCTATTGGTATTTGGCGGCAGATTTTCAACTTGAGGGTGGTAGCTACCCAGGCGGGTATTAGAAAAAGCCATGCTATGGTTTCCTCACAAAGTTTTCCTTCACCGAAAGCTCTAGCTCATTGTAGGTGGATTCAAACTCACGTCCTCTGACGCGAAGTCGTATACGCTAGCACTGAGCTAACATCGCTTTAAAAAATAATATTAGCGAACACTTTTTGAAGGATGCATTACTATTATGATAATATACATAGCATTTCCATTATTATCATTCCCTCAATCTGATTAAAATGCCCAAACCTTATCCCTTCAAAATGGTATTAATAGATGCCAAAGAGGACTGACTGAGTTGCCAAAATAAAAAAATATACAGAGGTGTAATATCAAAAAGCATCGATGTGGAAAAAAATAAAAATTATTAATAAATAAAAAACAATGCCATTTTTATTCATTTATTTCTCTATTACGACTAAATACATACATCAATAAATATACATAGACAAGTTCCATAGAAAAGACACTTATTTAAGAATACCCTCATAGTCATGCGAAACTTAATAATTATAACCGTTCCGATTGAGCAAACCTTTCACGGTGGTCCATCTGGTCACCGTCGCGCGACGGTCGTGACCGTTGGTTTAAAAAAATTACTACTTAAAAGGTAAAATTTATAAACCATATCAAAATTTACATATTTTCGTCAGAAATAAATGCCCTTTTATATACATATACGTATACATAAAGGTGTAGCGTCTTTTTGACTAGATTTATGGGGTTTTGTCGAAGAGCGTAGATGTGGGTAGGTTGAGAAATTAAAATTAAAAAAAAAATCTACTATATTGATAAACTTTTTTTCTGTCAGTACGTATATTTGTCTTTATTCGTGACCGGACATTTTATGTAATCGGTTATAAAAAATGTTTTTTGTATATTATATTAGAATCAAAAACGGCTTCATCGATTTAAACATTTTTTTTAATGGATACAGGCAAAAATGGTCATAGTTTCTTGCCTTTAAAATTATGGGTCATTTTAAAACAAATAATTACATACATATGTATGTTACATACATATATACATGTTAATAGAATGAGGTAAAATCGATTGTTCGATTCAAGCGGTTGCAATATTGATTAAACATCAGCCGAATCGATTATCACTATTTTTTCATAGCAATATGAAATACAAAACAGTATATAGAAGGTAAGAGCTACAAAATAATTATAATTTACCGAAAGTTTTATAAAAATAAATGTAGTTTGACAACAATTTATGGTAACCACTCTTAACGGTTATTCGATAACAGGAAAAGCTCGCATTGATTATAATTATAAATATAAGTAAGAAGACATGGAACATTTTCACCTTATATTTATTTCTATACAAATATCATAAAAACATTCCTACCCACATAAACAGATTAAATGATTTTTTTTAATATAAAAATTAAGGTAAAATTTGTCGACTTTACCTTGAAAAGATTCAAACAAATCATTCGAATACATTACTATTCGATGTATCGATTATTAACTTTATCGAATCGATTTAAAAGCTCAATCGACTTCGGAGGTTAATGTATTTACATAAATACAATTTAATTGTATTTTTCTAAACGTCACAGTAACAGCTTATAGTAATTACATAAGAAAGTATATCGGTACTTATATAAAAAAGTAAAGCAGTCATGAGGTATGCTGACAGAAGTGAAAACTATATTTCACAAAATAACGTGAAAAAAAGAATTATTTACTGGTTATTCATACGTTGAGGTTTGGAACCTACGACCTTGCTTACGCGGGACTATTAAGTCGCACGTCAGACCGATCGACCAAGCGTTCATATATGACAAGCTAACAATTAACACTCTACATAAATGGAAAGCGTTCGTTGACGATGACGCAAGTTTCAAGATTTTTGTTCACTCAAAACGTGTTCAAACGCGCCTTAAGAAGTTTTGACTTTAAAAATTGTCTGTCTGTTCGTTCCGGCTGTTCTCCGAAACGAATTCACTGATGTGATAAAACTTTCACTAACATATAACTGACGTCATGAGAAATAACTTACTATAAAATATAGAGAATAATTCTAAAAACAATATATTCAATAATTTGTACTAATAGTAACAAACAAACAAACAAATTGAACCTATAACTTAATATAAGCAATGTACAATCCCAGCTTGCACATATCCCACTTCTGACAAGACCAGGTAAGGACTTGACTTTCATCGACGAGAACTACATACCTAAATAAAATCAAATGTAACGGCTCGAGTCTACAGTTACCACCATCGACAGACACTGTGAGTCGCTTTGACTGATTTTAAACGTGTGTCTATGGATATGAATCCAGGCGGACTTTCTTTTTATAAGTTTAGCGTTATGGGCACAATCTCACCTGATTTTAAGTGATGATGTGGTTCAAGATGGTGGATAATACTAGTGGAAGGACTGGCTCTCAACTGCAACTGCCGGAACCCACCTATACGTATTTGGCCGCAGATTCAACTTGAGGGTAGTAGCTAGCCAGGCGAGCATTAGAAAAAGCCCTACCACCATGCTATGGCTTCCTAACGATGTTTTCCTTCACCGAAAGCTCAAGCTCATTGTATGTGGATTCGAACTCACGTGCTTTGACGCGATGCCCATACACACTACCAACTGAGCTATCATCGCTTCAATCCAATTTGAAGATTCTATACAAATACACGACAAAAATGAGTATCCCCAAACCGTGTATCATTTATACACGAATACACCTCCCTTTCTTTCTCAATGTAAGTCGTATCTACCCTCTCTTTCACACGTTACACGTCGTCGAATTTTCAATAGTAAATTCTCGTCGGATTATCGAATTGTCGCCTGAGAAATTCCACGTAAATAAACAAACACACACACAATTTTCAAAATGTCTTCTTATTCCGCTCCGGAAGGAGAGAGTCTTTCGCGAAATTGAAGAAAGAGAGGAGGCTGTAGCGCTTCGATTTCCTCGACAGGTAGTCGGTTAATACGTTATTGTCGCCTATTGATAAAAAAAGAATACCAAAATGAAGTAAATAGAGATTGCAGGGTTTTTTTATATCTTAAGTGACGACATGGCCCAAGTTGGTAGACACGCTAGACCTGTGAAGGGACTGGCTCTCTTCTTCTTCTTCTCTCTTCTTCTCTTCTCTGGCTATCGGTATTTGGCGGCAAATTGTCAACTTGAGTGTGGTAGCTACCCAGGCGGGCATCAGAAAAAGCCCTACCACCATGCTATGGTTTTCTCACGGTGTTTTCTTCACCGGGCGCTCAAGGTCATTGTAGGTGGATTCCAACTCGTGTCACTTGACGCGGAGTCTTCACACAATACCACTGAGCTATCATAGCTTCCTCGCTTGTTTCCTCTTTGTAATATTAGTATAGATACAATGTATCCAAGAGTAGAATTTATTTAAAAAAACATACAAAAATTCTTTGTTTTTGTACAGCATTTAATCTTTCTATAAAAATATTCCTTAATTATGTTTGTAAGATTGTTTCAGAAAACAAAGAATGTTATTTGAATGGTAAATGTGAATATTAAACAGCTTATTTGGATCTATTATTTATCTTTAGGGTATACACTGAAAATACAATGTGCCAAATAATAGACACCATAATACAGTAATCCTCCCTATAACACGGTAGATTGGTTCCACGTTAAAGAAAAACCCGTTGTAAGTGTATTCCTGTATAGCGCGTTTTTATGACCCCTTATAACGCGTTACGTAAAATTATTCTCGCTAAATCGAATGTTGAGAAAAAACCTATACTATTAACGAAATACATATGTACGTTTTATTAAAATCAAACTCAAAATATGAACTCTACAAATCGTTATAATTTTCACAGTACAGAAACATAATGTGGGGAATCCCCGCGTTTACCGGGGGAATGCCCGTGTTAGGCGAGAGATTGAAATCGCGTAATATGAAAATGCGTTATAAGAGTTTCCTGTTATAGGGGGGATTATTGTTTATAGCAATAGCCGGCTGGGCCCGTGACTTCCTTCGCATAGAAATAAAAAAAATTCAATATTTTTTGCCCAATTTTGTAATCTTTTTCAATACAGCGTATAAAGATTTTAAAACCTTCGTCAGTGATTGCACTATAAAAAAAAAAAATTGAAATATGAATAGTAGTTCCTAAGATTAGAGGTCTCAAAACAAACAAACAAACTTCCCCGCTTCATAGTATTAATATGGGTTTAGAGGACTTACCTAAAAGTAAATGCGTTTCCCCGGTGGTGGGCAGAACGTTGTCATTCGCCGATAGCGAAACGAATAAAGCGAAGGGCACCAACCACATACACAGTGTGAAATACGCCAGTATCTGAGAATATTTAAATAGACATAAATATAAAACTCCCACTTTTTCTAATAATTTGGTGCCCCTAGTCAAGTTGTCTTACAAAACGTATGAGATGACATATGTAATTAAGTGTAATGTATTTAGATGTAATGCAATTTAATTAACTGTAATTAAGTTAAATGTAATGTAATTAAGTTAAATGTAATGGAATTAAGTTAAATGTAATGTAATTAAATTAAATGTAATTAGGTTTAATGCAATTAAATTGATTATAATTAAATAGACATGTGCTAAACAGTGCACTGAAAATAAGGACCATATGATATCATATGGTCGCAAATTACATGATATCATACATCGCCCAAAACGTCGTCTGAGAGCAATTAATAATACGAGGAATCTCACATTATCCATGCACTTATAATATCATAAATACAGGCTTTTTTATAGTGGAGATTAAGCGTTATGGCTATAATCTCACTACGGCCCATATTGGTGGACACGTTAAGCTTGTGGAGCAACTGACTCAAGTGCAACTGCCGGAACACACATATAGGTATACATGGTGGCAGACTTTCAATTTAAGGGTGGCAGCTTAGAAAAAGCCCTACACTACCCTGCTATGGGTTCCTTACGATGTTTTCCTTCACCGGGCGCTGAAGCTGATGCTTCGTAGCGTCTCCACTATCGTCTACTAAGCATTGTCTATATGTATGCTTCTGTTCGATACTTTTCAATAAGTATTTTGAATCAGGGTCTTTTCAGAAATTTCACTTTTACCTTGTGTAACTTGCACTCACACCCGTTTTTTTTTATTGCCACCCTCTATTGCGGCCCTGGCCATGTAACGTGCCCTAACATTTTTCTGTACCCCCTCCCCCGCCTCAAACGTTACGTAACACCCGAGTGCGTATATTTTCCTAAAACTCATAATTAGGTTTTTACCTTTTTAAGTGACAAACTCTTAAAAGAAAAAACTTATATATCTTACAACCTTTTGCAGTGTGTTTATAAATAGTCGAGGGATTCTCCAGAAAACGGTAGCGAACTTGGGAAATTTTAACGGCCTATTTTTATTTAAATATAAAAAATAGTGTAACATAAGACCTTGTTCGAACCCGCTCTCCCCCTCCCGATCTTGTAACGCATCGTAACGTTTTACAAGAGTCCTTCTCCCCGCCCCCCCAATTCGCCTTACGTAATACTTGAATGGCGTCTAACTTCATTATCAACTTTGTAATATCAATCGTGATGCAAGCACATTTGTATAATTAAATTTATTGCCATTAGGTTATATGTAACTAAATTAAATGTAATTAAATTAAAAATGACACGTGTCATCCCGTACATTTTTTTTTTTTTATGAACTTGGCTATATTGTAGAACAACTAAGGATAAGCAATTCCTCTAATGTTAGGTGGTCACCGTAAATTGTAGTCATTTATGCCCAAGCAATAACTTGAGTGTGGTAGCTAACCAGTTGGGTATTCGCAAAAATCATCATACTATGGATCCATCATGATGTCTTCCATCACCGAAAACTCAAGCTCATTGTAGGGATTCGAACTCCAACCCTACGAACTGAGACATATATATAGTGGGATTCAGGGACGGCAGATCTAGAAACGGTCGCCGCTATATTTGCACTGTGCTCACCTCATTAAACGGATGGTAGACCGCCCCGAAGTATTTGAAAGCGACGTAATGGTTGACCACCAAGGTGAGAGTGGCGCTGATGAACGTCACACTCGTCACCTTCACCGACGGGAAATCCCTGAGCAGGATCCCGTGGAGGAGCTGCTGGAAGATACCTAGGCCGTTCATATACAACGGCATATCTTCGAAGACCAGAAGACCGACGTGGAACACAACCGATGCCTGGAAATCAGTGGTTCAATTTACCGTCTACAAGATTCATCTAATCAAATTTTAACTTTAAACTGCTAATTAGACATGCGCTGAACATTGGAATGAAAGTAAATGTCATGTGATATCATATCGCCACAAAGTACATATCAACTTAATGATTTCTTATGTTCACGAGAATATTATTCATCGAAATAAAACTAATTTAAACGGATTTCATCGCGGTTATTTATTAATTTTGATGCCGATGTTTCGAAAGCTTTTCAGCCTTCGTGGTCACTACCTTGAGTAGACACGGTGACATGGACTTTTCTGGACAACCTACACCTCAGTCCGCCCCGTGACCATGAAGGCTGAAAAGCTTTCGAAACGTCGGGATCAAAATTAATAAATAACCGCGATAAAATCCGTTTAAATTAGTTTCATTTTGGAATACATATCAACTTTTAATATCAACCATCGCCCGAAACATCGACTGAGAGCAATGTCAAATATAAATGTTTGTAAAATTTCCCTTGTGCGTGCTGCATAAGATCTATTTTTATTCATTAGACATGGCCATGCATCATGTCTACTGCTTAGTTTTGTTAAGCTTATGAAGTAACTTATACTAAATAAATGTACCAAAGTAATCCTTTTAATTTTATTGTATTATCTTGCATGGTGGTAGAGCTTTTTCTAATGCCGGCATGGCTCGTTACCACCTTCACGTTAAAAATTTGCCACCAAATACCAATAGATGTGTTCCGGCAGCTTGACAGCCAGTTTCTTCACGGGTGTAGCGTGTCTACCAACCTGGGCCGTATCGTCACATAAGAACAGTTGAGACTAAGGCCATAACGCTTAATAAAAAAAAAACATCGTGGTAGGGCTTTTTCTAATGCCCGCTTGGATGTCTACCACCCTCAAGTTGAAAATCTGCCGCCAAACATTGTTAGGTGTGTTCCGGCAGTAGCACTCGAGAGCCAGTACGTCCTATAGAGGCCGGCAACGCGCCTGTGATTCCTCTGGTGTTGTAGGTGTCCATAGGCGGCGATGATCACTTACCATCAGGTCACACGTTTGCTAGTTTTTTTCCTCCTAGTCCATAGAATAAAAAAAACGCCAACAAAGTCGCAAGCACATCTATAATGTAATAAAATTATTCAATTACTCACAAATACCATCCAAGTTATGACATATTTGGCCGTAACAGTGTACTCTTCGACCAACTCCGCTAAATAATAGAGAGCTGACGCTGAAACACATAGACACGAGTGTTTTAGTCTCGTCATAATTAAATGAATATAAATAATTTGTACACTTAAAGCGTCAACGAGCTTATGCGGATGCGTGAGATGATTTACAGCGATGATTCTCAAACTTTCCTTACCGCCCCCTTAACATAAATACATTTACAAGGCACCTGACTATGTATCAAAAAATTATCAATTAAGCCCCCTCTTTTTGTTAAGGTATAACAGCGCCCTTGGGGGCAGCAGTGATGCACTTTGAGAACCAATGACATCCAGTAACACCAGGGACTATAGAAGATATTAACTTATTTTATCATATTACTTGTTTATTTTGTTCTAGGCAATATCTGTAGAGTCAAAATAATGAACAAATACATAGTAAAAATTTGTTGCAACCTTGAACCTTTGAGGTAATGATAGCTCAGTAGTAGTGTGTACGGACGCCGTTTCAATAGACGTGAGTTCGAATCCGACACCACATATTTATTTTTAGCATTTATATTTGATACATTCTGGCAGTGAGAGCCAGTGCCTACACTAAGCTTAACGCATCTACCATCTTGGACTATATTGCACTTTAACATAATATGAGATTGTGGTCTTAATGTTAATTCCATGAAGTCTTAAAAGAATCTATTTAATTTTTATGCCTGACAGCAAAGGCAATGCAATCTAAATACAACATGCATGTGAACACCTGAGCATATGCTGGCCGATCCTAATATCATAATACAAGAGTCACAGTGTCTGGTTTCGGATGAACCCAAACCTGTCGACTGCACAAATATTGTACTTTACTGTCCCCTGTAGACTTCACATAAAGGACTCACTGCTCCGTACACAAATTTTCAAACAAATGTAGTTTCATTTCCCCGGTGTTACTGTTTACATGTGACTTAAGCAAATATGAACGCAAGGATAGGGAGAAATGGAGTTTCATACACTCTGCTTACCCCAGAAGAACATGGTGTTATTATAATTAGTAGATATTATTATTACCGTATATGTTCTGATTATTAATTCTATATTGGGTATAATTTACAATGAATAATTATTTTAAATGGAATATATAATAATTAATTGATTATTTAATGGTTGATGTAATAATTAATTGATTATACATGACTAGATATATTATTTTTTTGTTTATTTAATTATTTATGATTATATAGATTAGGAATGTAGACCATCCGATTAATTCTATCGGGCCACCAAGCCAGACTCTGGCCTGAGCCCTTCTCGGGTAATAGAACAGTATTAGGGCACATATTGGGGTACAAAATAGTGCTGAAAAGAAGAATTTGATTACATTAAAATCAATTCTATTCAATAAGAAAATAAATTACTTCATAATTATTAATTACATTCAAATTTCAATCGAAATAATTCAAGAATCAGCACGTTTTTTTCCTTAAATCTAAGTAGTTACTGACATTAAAAGTGCAAAAACAGAAAGAATTTAATTACTTTGAAATATATTTTATTTCACATAAATTTCTTTATCGGTTATTGAATATATCTATAAATTGTGTATATTCATGGTTCAAAAAATGGCTAAAAACGTTATTTTTATAATAAATTTAAGCCATTAAGAATCTTTTTTGCTTCTTAATTTTAAAAATAGTTCTAAAAGTTTTACCGTAAGTATAAATATCTTCAGCTTTCTCAATATGACTGAACAATATTTTTTAATATGCTTATAATTATGCATATAATATTAGAATGTATAATCAAATAACAAATTGAGTATATGACCTATAAACGTTACAAAACACAAAACAGTTTAAATGAACTAATAAAAATACTTAAACAATAATTTAAAATAATTATTTGGTTATTTAAAGTAATTAATTAGTTATGTTATTCTAAATTATAATTATGTTTAGTTAAATATTGTATATACACTAATTTGTGTATTTCACTGTATTATATTGGATTATAATAAAAAATCTAGGGAATATCCTAAATATATTTAAATATTTCAAAAACTTTTTACTTATTCATAAATATATCATATAAAAAAAAGGTTTAAATTATAATAATATTCAAACTGTATTTATGTCAAAACTCACATCCTATTAGAGGGATTAGAAGCAAACTATTAAAGGTTGTATATTTACATGGGAACCTAATAAACCTTGAATATTATGGCAGGGCTAAAGCCAGCAAAAAGCGGGGGCCAGTGAAGAGTGTCTTGTGCGGTGTTGTTTTTATAATTAAAAAAAGAACCTGTGATATTCTAGAACTATCGAATATTAGAAGCTGAACCAAATGTTTAGTGTGACATGACAAACTTGTAGGTGTTTTTTTATAGTTAAGATGTAGCGTTAGGCTGTGACAATGTGGCCAAGATGGTGTACGCGTCAAGCCAAGTGGAAGGACTGACTCTCAAGTGCAACTGCCAGAACACATCTATTAGTATTTAGCAGCAGATTTTCAACTTGAAGGTGGTAGCTATCCAAGGGGGTATAAGATAAAGCCCTAACACCATGCAAAACTATATATGCCATTTGTATAACTGTGACATTCTAGACTGTATTTAGTAATATTCAATCTTGGAAGCGGAACAAAATATTTAGAATGACATAAAAAGCTTGTATGTGTAAAATGAATTCAAATTATTTTATAATATCTAGTATAAAATAAGCATAATTAATATGAACATCATACAATTGTTAATAGTCTTAAATACACCTAACATTGCATGCTTGTCATCTAATGAATTGTTTCCAAACATTTGAGATAATTATGCCACTATCAATACAATGTACGAATCAATTAAGGCACCCCTTAAATAAGTAACTCAAATATATCAGTGAGTGTTCAAAATGAATAACAGAACAAGTTTTTTGGAATTAAGTTCCTTAGTGCAAGGTATGGATGGGGGCTAGACAAATTATAATGGAAGATTTTAAAGTCACAACTCTTTCTTTAGTCTATAATGCACTATATTTCTATAGTGTAGTTGGTTATCCATAGTGTGTATACATCATATGCATCAACTGTTTCGTAATATATATTATATGTATTATAGTGAATTAGATGATTGAATGATGTACAATAAAATGTTTATTTTCACAACTAATTATAAATATAATTATAATAAAAACATAAAATAATTAAGAAATCTTCTACTATTTGTTCAATTCATTAGTTATCTGTGTGTTTTATTTAATTGCTCTCAGATAAATAGTAATTCATTTATTTGTTTACCAATAATCTATATATATAAAAATGAGTCTCTATTGTCTTGGTCATCGCATCACACATGAACAGATGGAACAATTTCAGTAATTCTTTTATAGTTGTATTAATTATTGTCAGGAGAAAGTTCTTATTTAACAAAAAATAAGGAAGTTGAGCAGAATATTAGAAAATTTTATAAAACCTAATGAAAATATTAATTTTACATAACTGTCACTACAATGCACCAAGAATATTTGTAGTTAAGACAGGACAATGTCTGTCGGGTCAACTAGTTTGATTTGTTTGTCAATAATAATATGTGAGGAAATTTGTTCCAACCTAATGTTCCCTAACACTTAAACAATATATATTTTTAATTGAAATAAGGCAAAGACAGTACAATTCAAAAACAACTATGATAGCTGAAAAATAAGAAATGTATTGTTGGTTGTTTTTGTAATACAAATTTGCTTCTTGATAGCTGGATATATTAACTGATTCCTAAATACAACAATCTGAGAGACCCTAGGACAGGTTTGTAACCTAGTCATTGCAATGTGACAAAACTAAGCAGAGTGGCAAGAGGGCTTGCCATCCACAAATTACTGCTATGAGTATGGGTGTTACGTTGTGTTTTTAAATGTATGTTCTCTCAATTGATACTGGCGAAACTGCCACAGGCAGAAGATGCCAAAAATAAAAAAGCATATAACTATGATAGGTGTCAAGACACCTAAAATGGTCATAATCCATTTGATCACAGGAATTATTTCTTTAAAAAGATTTAATCAAATGATTGATGTATTAAATTGATTATAACTCAAAATTTACCTTTATGTTATGTTGTTTTTTTTTTGGAATGCCTCTCATTGAGTTAGTGAACTTGATAACAAACGATCTTATACGTATTTTTAGAGGGTTCGAAATTTTAATACTGAAAAATGTAGCCTACGGAACTAACGTGGCCAGAATTAAAAATCCTAATTTTTTTTTTCTTATTTACTCGTTTCATTAACTCGAGAAGCTTTCTATGAATTGAAAAAGCTAAGTTAAATAAGGGTTATGTGAATACAATTGGTAAATCAAAGTAAAAATGTGATATTTACTTATTGAAATGATACAAAAGCGGTTCTTTATAAAAATTACTCACCCACACCAAACACAACTGCGACAATTTGCACAAGTAAAGCTAATATAGCCATAAAATACATAAATTCCATTTTAATTTATTTATATCTCAAAGCAATATATCTTTGAAAAATAAATTATTAGATTGAAATGACACCTTTCTACTAGTGCAGTAAATTTGCACAAATTTTAAACGTCATAAATAATGTTGCCAGACAATAAATAATTACTTATTGATTTTTGCCAAATCTCCCGGGCACATGTACTTTATTGTATTTGCATAACGTATATTTATGCACAATTCTGTCATTGTCGTTGCAGATAAGTAAGTCTCAAGCAAACTGCATTTTTTGAAGTGAAACTTCTTTAGGCGCATGAGGGTAAAATTTTTACAGATGAAACGTCACGCCGGTGTGCAACGGAAGTGTCGGAAAAGAGAGAGAGAGTGATCGAGACCGATTGAGAGAGAGTAAGACAGGGCGAACGTAGCATGAGCAACTAGCCGTGGAGTGAGAGTAGGGAGCAAGCGAGTGAGAAAGATTGAGAGAAAAAGTGAGACAGAGCGAACGTCGTATATAAACAAGATTTATAAATTAGTTCGCCAAAGAAGTTTCACTTCTGACATGTGTACTTTGTACGCACGCATGTTTTTTTTTTTTATCTATACTAGAATAATTGTAATTTACAAGTATATAATTCTTGTTAAAGATTATGCTTAAAATTATCAATTTTTGGTCTACGTTTACAATTATTATTTAGTAGATTTTACGTGCGGCTTCGCTCGTGTTACTATGAAATCGGATGACACAGTAAAAGTTTCGTACAAAGTTTGTTTTCTTTACCCCCAATAAGTTTTTCGCGAAATAAGGTAGCTTATCACTGTCTCTAAGGTTTCATCTATCTATATGTCAAAATTCATTATAATCCGTTCAGCGGTTTAGGCATGAAAGCATAACAAATAAACAAAGTCATTTATAATATTAATCGCATTTATAATATTAGTATGTTTTAGTTTTGGAAATATAGTAACTTCTAATAAACTACGAAATTAAACGTCATAGAAGTGCATATAATTTTTGTTTGCTCCTGTTTTAATTCAGCCAGTGTCATATGATTAATTGTTCCTATTTATAAAGTAAAAGAATTTAATGCCTATAATAATTTAGTATTACTGAATGTCTTTTTTTTCTTCTAATTTGGTAATTAATTCAACTAGTGGAAAACTGTAAGTGCCATTATCAAATGGTTAGTTAGGATCTTGGAAAGAGTTCAATATCCTACCAAAATGGTGGCTCTGTTATTACAATTTTCCCAAAGATTTCTCAGAAGTCCCATGCTGTTATTCATAATGCTTGCACAGTTTTAACTTACCTGAATAATGAACTTACTTTGTACTTTGATGTTTAATATTAGGCAGAAATCTAACACGTAAAATATCAACAGTTGCCCTTAACGACGCTATAGACATATAAAAAAAAGAATGAGAATATATATAATTTTAAATAAAAAATAAATATTAAACGTTCTTAAATTAAAATTGCTAATGTTATTTATTAAGTACTAGCTTGTACGTACGCTTTCGGTCGAGATAACATTGATTTTGTTAAACAAATCGGATGACACAATAGAAAGTATCATGCAACGTTTTAACCACCTGTTACATAACACGTCTACGGCTTATTAATAAGGAAACATAATAAGACTACATGTTTTAAATTAATGAGATGGCTGGTAGTTGATAACACAAATTACAAAAAGTGCGACGTGAGCGCGGCTACAGTTCAATTTAGTCAGAGCGATACTCGTGGCGAGTTCAGTTGAGTTAAGAACGTTCAACACTACGGAAGTGTCGTAGTAAGCGGAAGCTTTACTGTAAAATATAACGGTTGTAGAACGAGACTCTGAGTATGATTCTACGTAACCTTCATGTTCTGTAACACACTTTTTACCCCACTTGCGATAAGTTTTTCGTGGAGAAAGTAGCCTATCACCGTCTCCAGGTTCCCATCTTTCTCCATACCGAAATTCATCATAATCGATTCAGCGGTTTAGATGTGAAAGCGTAACAAATAAACTCACAATCCTATTTATAATATTGGTATGAATGTTTTTAAATGTCTACAATTTCATAAACGTTTTAACAGTCGTTGATTTATTTGATATTCAATTTAAATTCGTTATTTTTTTAGAAACTGTAATTAATAGATTGTAAATGTAATAAAGATTCACTTTCGGCTTCGTTTTCGTCTAGTTTCGCTCAAAAAATCTAGTTTCTGCAACAGTTTCAGATTAGGCCAAAAACCAGCTGAATCTTCGGCCGCACCAAAACTTAGTGTAATATACACAATGTTTTACGGTTTTAAAAGAAAACATTGTAATTAATTTTATACTATTTTACTGCTTTTACGATGAAACTTGGGAAGCCATTACAACTAACATAGAGTAACTGTAAATAGTGATGTGACATATAAAAAGTGATGTAACTTAACAATTGCGCGTCGTGCGGGTAAGATCTTGGCTTGTGTGTTAATGGCTCTCACTTCACCACCTTCAACGTTTTTATTTTGTGTTTTTACATCCATAAATTATTTGGGAAATAATTAATTTTGTTTTTACTAGTGTCTTACTAAACTATTCATCCTTATAACTCTAGATCAAAATCTTTGTGTGGCAGTCATTGATTTTTTTTCAGTTTAGTTATTTACAGTTCAAAATAAATTCCTTCACAACTAATTATTTTACGCAAAACAAGTAACCGTCTAACTTATACTTTTGTTCTTATTAACTAGCTAAATGGATTAACATTTTTCAATCTTATTTAGCTGTTATTTGTACAAATAGACATGTATATTACATAACAATGAGTAATATATTGCTCAGACTTATTTAAAAGAAGCATTACTTACTTTATACACATTTTGGCAATTAGTTTTTGGCGGGATCTTGATCTGTCATATTGTGTTTATTATTTTTATTTACGTACTTAGTTATTTAGCCCTGTATTGTGTAATATAGGCGACATTTTACATAACGTAGTGTAGCGCAAGAGCAAAAGTGAAGATAGTCGCCATCTTGTTGAATATAGTATCATGTGTGCGAAATGTCCAAATCTTATCGCTTGAAAATTGCAGTAATACTCTCTAAAGAGGACTGAGTTGCCAAAATAAAAAAAAGAAATTTTTTTGGCATACTATTACAATGGCAATAATTAGCAAATTATTTTGTATTTTTACAATTGTTTGACAGACAATGATTTACAATGTAACTTATACGATGTTTTTGCAACTATCTTCTTTGGTGATCAACTAAACACGAACTTACTCAGTAGCACGGCTTGAACTTTATTCGCGGAATGGCGTCTTATAATTTAACTTGCGATAAATATTTCAATTCCTATGACGTGATTATATTATTTTCCATATGAACGATTTGGAATTACTAGAATAAGCTTTTTCTTTGACTTTATGTTAATCTCCAGGAAAACCTACAAAAACCTCACGGCCGTTTGTCGCCTTTCTGTCGCGATGCGAGTTCGTGGTGCATGTAATCGCCGCGTCACCACTATATATATAAAATTGTTAGCCCCTGTTTCCTCAGATATTATACGAGATTTTATTTACATTTGTCATTTATTTAAATTACATTCACTTATGCTTAATTGGGTTTTTCTTTTTGCAGTACTTAATTAGGGCTTCCTTACATTTTGTCACTCTTAAGTCTACTTCCTTATCTATTTTTTTTTGTTTTTTACAGGTTTATTACTTATTTATTAATTAGTCATTACATTTTGACGCTTTTAAATATAATCACTTATCTATTTATTTACTTTTTAATATATGTACATCCTTATTACTACATTTAAGCTTTAGCCTTTACGATTTTACAGTTTTATCACAGATTGACAGGATTTAAATTACAATTTGAAATAGAATCATCTTGCCCTCATTCTTTGTCACCACTTATTTAATTATTTTTGATTATTCATTTTCAGATTTAAATCAATCAATCAAATCATTTATTTTTGTTTATTGTTTTCCTTATAATTTGTACAGTAAATTCGACACCACTATATATTTTTTTTATTACGAATCAATCTTCTAACGCGAGGTCAGAAGACACTTTATTTTGCGTTCCATAATTTTTTATAGGTTAACGTATTTGTTTCATTTTTGGATGTTACCTTTACAATCGAATTTGTTTAAAAGTCAATATTATGTAACAACTTATATGATAAACTTATGAATACTATAGTTTATACATCTTTGTGCTTACCTAACATTACAGACGGGGCGATGTTGTTAATAACACTGCAGATTTTATACTACACAATTTTTATTTAGACAAATTTTTACTTATACCAATTGTACTTTTACATTAACACATCTTATTTGGCTATACAAACAGTCCACCACTATATTAAAGCTTCTTTTTATGCTGGGGAAATATATTTATGCATCCCAGCCCGGGGGGACTGAGAGGGGTATGTGGGACTCACCCAGCGCTAAGCCCCGGGAATACCCACTAAAACCCCACGGCCATCTGTCGCCTTCCTGGGGCGACGCGGGTCCGTGCATGCAATCACCGCGTCAACCACTATATTAAAGCTGTCTGACTAGCTACCGTTTTTTTTTTCTTTACTGACTTCCTCATGCATTACCCGGACTCAGGTCAAGCCGGGACGGGCATGGGGTGACTTATTTGGTGCTAATAGTTTGGTCAATTATATTGACCCACTTAACTTCAGGAATTTATATATATACGGCAGTAAGTTATAAATAACTTACAGGCCTTTTGAAAGTTCCTAACTGTGTAAGTTGTGCACTAATGTAATAGGGTATGGGATTTAAAATGATATCGAGAATTAAGTTGCTTTGGTATTTAATCTCATATCTGTATCAGTGCCTTGTAGAATAAAATAAATAAAAATAAATTAATTACTTAACACTACCCACTAAAACGCACCACAGCGACACTTCAAACTCCCGTGTTGCCAGAGATTAGGGGCAGTGCACACTTCTAATGCAGACTCCAAATGCTACCACCCTCGAAATGAAGATCTTTTGTTAAACCTATAAGTGTACGTGTTCCGACAGTCCTGCCACTGGGCTTAGCGTGTTGATCATCTTTCGGTGACGTTGTGGCCCAAATTAGTGGACACGCTAAATCTAGAGGGCAACTTGAAGGTGGTAGCTAGCCAGGCGGGCACTAGGAAAGTCCAACCACCATGCTATGGTTTTATATAGATATATAGATGTGTATAAGCGGTGTGATGTGATAATACACGATCTATTTACTACAAGTCAATTTTGTTTTTTTTAAGAGTTTATGCAAACAACAAACCAAGTCATATTTTTGTTAGGACCTACCCTGTTAGCCTGAGGGGCTTTTACAGCTTCCCCGAACTAGAGGGGCGAGCGCGGAGGGCGCTCGAGCCCGAGGGGCAACTCGCGAAAGAGTGTCACTAGTGATCGAACCTCGGCTTGGGCTGTTGCCGAATCGCGTAGGAGCAAATCGAACGCGGTACTAGACATTAATAAAAATTGAAAAACCTAAGGTACTAACTGATCCCTTTCGGGATCTGGAATCCCAACTCATAACATAGCGCCGGACCTTTTGTAGTTCGTCTACATAGTTTACTCATTGGCTGCTCGAGCGCCGATTATAAAATGGACGTGACATAACCTATTGTTACTCAATTAAGTGCATTTTTATTTTATCTGACGAAGGAGCGTTTAGACAGCCGAGCCTATTATCCTGTGTTAACGGACAGTACATTCGCTAGAATCACGATGTATTCCTTCACCGAAAGCTCAAGCTCATTGTAGGTTTACTCGAACCCGCATCTCTTGACGCTGTCCCTACATACTACCAACTGAGCTATCATCGCTTCAAATGGCCACAACGGTAAACCCTTGAAAGTACTAATATGTCAATATCACTGGTATATCAATTGTCAGTATACACAAGTTGAAGAGGTCATAATAAACTCGGTGCTTAAGATAACAAACACAACGCAGAAGGGAAATAACAAAACGAAATAAATATTTCTTTGCACTCATTACTAGGATAACTGGAGCAGTCAATATATTCCTGAACAATGATATAAAAATACTAATAATAATAATAATAATATATAATAATAATAATACTATATAATGATATGGACATGAGATGAATTGCTTAATTATCCATGGGTTCACGACGCGTGCGTCCATCGTGTGGCAGAGAAGGAAACTCCGAACAGGACCCCAGACTTGTAGAATGTAGGTTTAGTCTACCGGGGTTTAAGGGATCTGGAAGAACACTACTTCGTCTCCCAAAGTGACGAAGAAGTGACGATTATATTTGCTCATAAATTTTGACAAGTTTATTTTGTATACGCCTAATGCCTAATTAACAACACTTCGTCAACACGTACCTTCAGTGTTTGTTCTTCCTCCCTGGTCAGACAAATTTGGGGGGAACCTATTAGCGCAGCTTGTGAGGCACGCTCTTTTAGCATTATGGTCAGAATTTCACCTGACGTTAACTAACGATACTGAGATGGTGGACACGTCAAGCCTGGTAGAGGGACTGGCTCTCAAGTGCAACTACCGGAACACACCTATTGGTATTTGGCGGCAGATTTTCGACTTGAGGGTGGTAGGCGGGCTTTAGAAGAAGCCCTTACTACCATGCTATGGTTGCATCACGATGCTTTCCGTAACTGAAAGCTTATGCTTGTTGTAGGTGGATTTGAACTCACGCCCATTGATGCGGTGTACACATTACCAACTGAGCCTATACCGCTTCTAATGTAATGGATTGAGAGAAATATTGAATTGTGTTGTCCTATGAAACCACGACGCGAGTGAAACTTTATTTTCGGATCACAGGCATTTAATATATTAATATGTTTCGATTTAGGGTATTAATATCGCATTTTTGTGATAATTTCAACCTAATAATTGAAAAATGGGAATTATAATGCGAATTATAATCTATACATATAAATAAAATTGGAGTTTCTGTTTGTGATATTGAAATAACCGTTTTTTACTACATGTATATGAATATATACGGTACATACACTAAAATAACATATTTTTTTTTACAATCTTTGTCTGTCTATCAGTCTGTTTGTTCCTCTGGAATGGCTGGACCGATTTTGACGGGACTTTTATTGGCAGGTAGCTGATGTAATAAGGAGTAACTTAGGCTACGTTTATTTAAAAATAATTAAAGTAATGTTGTAATGTCCAGTACCGCGCGCAGCTCACGCGCATGCCACTGGGCCGTCACGTCGGGCGCCTCCCGCCAACGAATTAATATTAGTTAAATATATTCCTAGTTAAGACAGGACAAAGTCTGTCGGGTCAGCTAGTTATAAATATAATTAATACTACACAGACAGCCGTTACGAACCATGGGCGCCGTCATATGTCCTTGGCTGGTCTGTCGAACGCCAGCTTCACCCCCACTCCGCTGCCGCCTGTAATGCGACATGCGATAGACGTTCGAAAAAATTTAAGGCGATGTAAAATAAGTTTCACTGTAATAAAATGAGCTCTATGAATTGTACTGGCTTTGATAATATAACTTTTAATATTCAAGATACTTTTTATGTATTGTAGTGTATTTTTTTTTTAATACATAACGTTATTATTATTGCACTAATGGTGATTAAAAAAAACACAGTTAAACGTGCTCGTTATACTTTAAAGATTGAATTGTGGTCAACATTAAATATTGTTTTACTACTTTTATATATTATATTTAGATGTGTAATACAAAAAAATAAAAACTAGGTAACTTAACGTGCGTACTTGCTATTCCAGTATCTTTGGGTCTCACACAGGCTGGCTACGTTTTCATATACAGATAAGTCTATATTTAACTTTAATTTCTTTGGTCTGTCATTAGTGTTGCCAGTTTAAGAAATTTGTACTGTTTGTGTAAAATATATTTATTTTACCCAATGCTTATTCTGTGTGTGTGATTGTGGAAGTAATAATTTTTTTTCTTTTTTATTATTTTATTATTTTCGTTTGTATAATGTATTAGTTGTATCCGCGACATCGTACGGGTGGAATTTTATCTCTTTTTATAACTTTTTTCAATACATCTTTGCTCCTATCGGCGGTGGTGTGATATTAAATTGCTTTATCTAATACAAAATATTTTTTTAAAAATCCAACTGGTTCCCAAGTTTTTTTTTCTATAGTTTATGTGTCTGTATGTTGGTAGTGCTTTTTCTCATGTCCGCTTGGCTAGCTACAACCCTCAAGTTTAAAATCTGCCGCTAAATACCAATAGGTACGTTCTGGCAGTTGCACTTGAGAGCCAGTCCGTCCTCATGCTTAGCGTGTCTACCAATTTGGGCCGTATCGTCACTTAATATCAGATTAGATTATTTATGGCTATAACGCAAAACCTTGGCTATAAAGAAAAAGGTGTAACAATATGGTCAAAATCTCACCTTATGTTACTTATCAGTTTTAGCGTCAGATTTTCAACTTACCGGTGGTAGCTAGCCAGTTGGGCATTACAAAAAGCCTTATCACCTCACGATGTTTTCCTTCGCAGAAAGTTCAAGCTCATTGCAGGTGGATTCAAACTCCCATCCATTGACGCGATATCTGTAAAACTACCAACTGAGCCATCATTACATCAATCAATTCAAAAGGTACACAGTAATGAGTAAGTTTTGTTCGAAAGTAATAAACATTGGACGGAATTGTATCGGGCAACACAAATCGAAGCCGGTTTAAATACCAACGCTTCGGTCTGTACAGTGCAGTGCCTTGACGGGTTTTCCCAGCAACCTTATAGGCGACATGAACAAGGTAATATTTTTAACTTTCCCTTTTTTTGTATAGTTAAATTTCAATGTTATGGCCATTGTTATGGCCATAATCTCACCCAATCTGGTCTAATCACGCCCGATATGGCCTAAGTTGGTAGAAACTAAACCTGTGGAGGGACTGGCTCTCAAGTGCAACTGCCGGAACACACCTAATGGTATTCCCTACAACCATGCTACGGTTTCCTCACGATGTTTTCCTGCACCGAATCCTCAAGCTCATTGTAGGTGGATTCGAACTCACGTCCCTTGACGCGAAGTTCGTACACACTATCACTGAGCTATTATTACTTCAAAAACATGCGCTTTAAATATTTAAACTTATTTTTTTTTGTATTATGCCATCTGCCTATGTATGCGATTCCGCTAATATCAAGACAGACTAAGAACAGCTACAGAAAAAGAATTGTCTCACGCAGGAATCGAACCGACGACACTCGTCAGCAAGGTGTCCACCTAAACCGCTAGACTAACCGTGCATTTATTCAGCTAAGCAGAGATAAAAATAAGTATAATATGTTTTTCAGATAACTTCATTATGTTTGCTGTTTTTTTCTTCTGATACTTCAAATGGCTTTGAAATTCTGATCTGCAACGTTTTTGTGCGACGCGTGTTTGGGTTTTTTATAGTTAATAACTTAAAAGTTATGGCTGCAGTGTCCCGTAATAGTGGACACGCTAAACAGTGGAGGGACCGGCTCTCAAGTCCAAATGTCAGGACACACCTATAGGTATTTGTCGGCAGATTTGCAACTTGAGAGTGGTAGCTAGCAAGACTCTTGTGGCCGGAGTGCTTTAAAAAAATAAAGAATTGCTTTTTACTTACAATTACTGAGTAAATTAAAAGGTAAGTGATTGACGCGCCGTACCGACAGCGCTCACCGCCCGTGATAAATAAATTTTTTTTTGTTCAATCTAATCGCGAGCATTCAAATTTTTTTGCGGATTCTATTATTTAAATGTTTAATGCATAATATCGAGAAAAACAACTTTTGTTTTTTGAGGGAGAAGTCATTAAAATTTTCATTTGTTAACTAAAAAGATAATTATCAATATGAAAAACAATAAATAATTTAAACTTTTGTGTATCTTATCAAAATACTACTATTGAACTATAAATCCTGAAAGTTTCATTAAAATATCTTTAATAGCTTTTTATTTATTGATTTTTTAATTAAAACTCATAAAAATTTTCATTAAAAAAAATGTTGTTAGAATGAAAATTTTCAAAAACTGTTCTGGGGATTAATTGTTCATAGTAAATACTTCATGTAGAAATATTCATCCCTGAATTTAATAATCAAGTGGAAAAAGGGGGGTCCACTTGACGTGATCTTGCTCGTATGTAAAACAACGTTCTTAAACAGCCTTAGATAATTTTTAATGAGATAGGAACTTCTTAGCAAACCAAGGGTTCACCTAAAGTGAAATGGATTCACCTCAAGCGTCCGAGACTTGCGATTCAGATGTAAGTTTGTGGGACCCTTTTGTCGACGCGCGTCAACATTCATCTTCACCGCTTGTGCCCTTCTCCACTCAGTATAAATCATTCCCGACAGTGATTTATAAATAAATACCAAAAACAGCGTCAATAATAGAGAAATAAATCTTACGTCCCTTCGGTAATGTTCCAGCTACGTACGATGAATACGCCGGAAGCGTCAAACTTCGACTGAACTCAAAGCCGCGCTCGCACCGCGCTATACTAATCAGCGTTATAGACTACCCTCCTATAAATATATTGTACCATAAATACCTACTTTATAACTATGTAGTTATGGGGTTGCATGGTGGTAGGGCTTGCCTACGACCCGCCTGCGTAGCTACCAGCGTCAAATTGAAAATCTGCCGTCAAAATCCTAGAGGTGTGTTCCGGCAGTTGCACTCGAGAGCTAGTCCCTTCACAGATTTAGTGTGACCACCATCTAGGGATTCTGGGGCCTTAATATACGGTCTTAACATCAGGTGAGATAGTTGGCATAATAGCAATTGGTTTTTTTTTATCGTGGGGAAATGTATTTATATATTCCCTCCCAGCCCGGGGGGACTGAGAGGGGTAAATGGGACTCACCCAGTGCTGAGCCCGGGAGTACCCACTAAAACCCCACGGCCATCTGTCGCCTCCCTGGGTCGTCGCGGGTCCGTGCATGCAATCACCGCGTCACCCCAGCCATAATGGCAAACCTAGAAGTTATAAAAAATATATATGATACACATTTTTACATTTCGTAAAATCCAATATGACGTACGCCTAAGCATAATACATCTTCATTATAATTGTATATATTATAATATTTGTTATGTGTTATTTTTTTTTATACTTAAGGTTTAGCGTTATGGCCATAATCACACCTGATCTTAAGTGACGATACGGCCCAAGTTGGTAGACACGCTAAGCCTGTGGAGGGGCTGGCTCTCAAGTGCAGCTGCCGGAACACACCTATTGGTATTTGGCGGCAGGTTTACAACTTGAGGGTGGTAGCTACCCAGACGGGCATTAGAAAAAGCCCTACCACCATGCTATGGTTTCCTCACGATGTTTTCCTTCACCGAAAGCTCAAGCTCATTGTAGGTGCTTGGATTCGAACTCACGTCCCTTGACGCGAAATCGTACACACTACCACTGAGCAATCATCGCTTCGAATGTATAATTATGTATAAACTGATCTTGAAATTACCATATTTTTTTTTTATTTCTTTCTCTGTGCGTAGAATCAACTTATGTATTTATGCATTTTTACGAGTGCTGAAATTATTTTCTGTCTCTAGTAGAGATGTCCCTATGTGTATTTGAAACCCTGAATTCTTTGGGGCCGAATGCCCACGTTCTGCACAAATATATTGCGCAAAGTTTATTTGAAAGTACGCCGGGCCGAAATACAAGAGTTAGTAAATCAGTAGTTCGTTCCAACTTCCGTACATTCCTGCTTACATCAAAGTCAACTTGGATAGCGTGAAGCAGTTTCTACTTTATAATTTACACAGTATAATACACGATGCATTTAATAACATCGGCCAGTAGAAATATAGTTCGCCGTGTTCAGCTCCGTAGTAGTGTGTACGATTTCGCGTCAAGGGACGTGAGTTCGAATCCGCCCACAATGAGCTCGAGCTTTCGGTGAAGGAAAACATCGGGAGGAAAGTATAGCATGGTGATAAGGCTTTTTGTAATGCCCGCCTGGGTAGCAACGACCCTCGAGTTGAAAATCTGCCGCCAAATGCTAAATGGTGTGTTCCGGCAGTGGCACTTTCGAGTTCCCTTAGTGTTGTGGGTGTCTATTAGCGGCGGTTAACACTTACCATCAGGTGACACGCTTACTAGTTTTCCATATTCCATTTAAAAAAAAACTACGTTGCAATGCTGTTAGTGGCCTGGTTATGGTGCTTTTGGATTATATATTTCATTTTTATTTGCATGTATTATTATAATAACTAATTTCTAATTGATGTAATTGTCTTTCAGAGAATGTTTCCACTTTGCTTCGTATTTCTTTTCCTACGTTTCGTAGACAGTAAGTATCTTATATATCATGTATGTAGTATTTACCCGCGGCTTTACTCGAGTTTATTGCTTTTAATTATCACGTTACATAAGAGTAATTTTGTTATAGATTTATTAACGTTATAGCCATGAATTCGGCTGATGTTAACTGAAAGCCTGGTCTAAGATGGTAAATACGTTAAACCCACTGGAGGGACTGGCTCTCAAGTGCAACTTCTTTAACTACTTTAAGACGAGTAACAGTTTTTGAGATAACAGTGTCAAGTTCTGTAATAAAGTCCCAAAGTACATTACATTACTACATCGAAGCGATGATAGCTCAGTGGTAGTGTGTACGACTTTGCGTCAAGGGACGTCAGTTCGAATCCAAGCACCTACAATGAGCCTGAGCTTTCGGTGAAGGAAAACATCGTGAGGAAACCATAGCATGGTGGTAGGGCATTTTCTGATGCCCGCCTGGGTAGCTACCAGCCGCGAGTTGAAAATCTGCCGCCAAATACCAATAGGTGTGTTCCGGCAGTTGCACTTGACAGCCGAATGCTTGCAGTAGGTTCAAGAACCATGTCACACGGGTTTTGATGTCAAAAGGCTGTTATAGGTTCGATCAATATGTGAGCGATCGTGATGTCTGGAATTGACACCCCTCTCTGTACATCCGCTAATAACTTCTGTAACACATTAAACTATTGTATACAAGAATAAGAATAAGACTTACAAAAAAGATGCAGATCGAGTTTCTCGCCGGTTCTTCTCGATGACTGCGTTACTTTCGGAACCGGTAGTAGTTTTGACGTTCATAAGCGCCTTCTTAGGGCCTGAATTCAATAAAGATTGTTTGATATGATCTGAACTGCCGGAACACACCTATAGGCTCCAGATTTTTCAACTTGAGGGTGGTAGCCAGCCAGGTAGGTGTTAGGCGAAGCCCTATTATGCTCTGGTTTCACCACGATGTTTTCCCTTTTGCAAGGTTACGAACTTGGATTTATTGACGCGGCGTTCGTACACACTACCATCTGAGCTATCATCCCTTTAATATATTTTCCACAGGCACAGTGGGATCTGAGGATGTCCCGTACATGAAAAACCTGCCTTCGGAAGTACTCTTCCAAGTTTCGAAGCCAGCAGTCCTCGAATGTGTGACTGAGAATAGAGAGAGTTATATCAAGTAGGTTATAGCTTGTAACATTATGGCTCTGATCTCACTTGATCTTACGTGACGTTACGGTCGAAGTTGGTGGACACGCTGAAGCTGTAGAGAGACTGGCTCTCAAATGCAACTGCCGGAACACACCTATTGGTATTTGGCGGCAAATTTTCAACTCGCTGGTGGTAGCTAGCCAGGCGGATATTAGATAAAGCCCTACCACCATGCAAATATATTGCATACCACCATTCGGATTTACACTTGTTTGAAGTGATAACTTGTTTAGACGCTCTGAGCACTTTGTTTTGTGGGTATTGAATGAGACTCGGCCGTCACGCTCGGGTATGTGACGCCCATGCGCGTGAAGTTAACTCGAGTCCGTCGCCCACAACACAAATATCATCTTCTTCACGAGCTCGTTTTTCATATATGTAAGATACGAAAAAAAAAAAATTATGCCTACGAACTGACCAAACGTTTCAACCAATTTATGTGCCCGAACATACAAATTTCACAAAACTTTTTTTTTTTTTTATACTTAAGGTTTAGCGTTATGGCCATAATCTCACCTGATCTTAAGTGACGATACGGCCCAAGTTGGTAGACACGCTAAACCTGTGGAGGAACTGGCTCTCAAGTGCTGCTGCCGGAACATACCTATTGGTATTTGGCGGCAGGTTCACAACTAGAGGGTGGTAGCTATCCAGGCGGGTATTAGAAAAAGCCCTACCACCATGCTATGGTTTCCTCACGATGTTTTCCTTCACCGAAAGCTCAAGCTCATTGTAGGTGCTTGGGTTTGAACCCACGTCCCTTGACGCGAAGTCGTGCACACTACCACTGAGCTATCATCGCTTCATCAAAACTATTTATAAATATTTATTTACTAGACTTTACGTGCGGTTTCGCTCGCGTCAATATTAATTTTGGCAAACAAATCGAATGACGCAATAAAAAGTTACATACAAAGCTTATTCTTTATTACACATCCAATAAGATTTTCGCGAGAAAAAGTAACCTATCACCGTCTCCATGTGCCCGTCTATCTGTATGCCAAAACTTATAGTAAGCGATTCAGCGGTTTAGACGTGCGAGTGTAACAAACAAACAAACTCACTTTCGCATTTATAATATTAGTAAGGATATTCACAACGTTTCATAGCGATCTTGAAGCGATGATAGCTCAGTGGTAGTGTGTACGATTTGCGTTAAAGGTCGTGAGTTCGAATCGAACCACCTCTCAACCAACCACCAATGAGCTTGAGCTTTCGGTGAAGGAAAACATCGTGAGGAAACGATAGCATGGCGGTAGGGCTTTTCTGATGCCCGACTGGCTAGCTACCACCCTCGAGGTGAAAATCTGCCGCCAAATACCAATAGGTGTGTTCCGGCAGTTGCATTTGAGAGCCAGTCCCTCCACAGGTTTAGCGTGTCCACCAACTTGGGCCGTATCATCACTCACGATCAGGCGAGATTATGGCCATTACGCTAAACCTTAACTATAAATAATAATAATAATAGGAAACCCAAGAACATTTCCTAGAGTGTTCACCTCAGAATGACCACCATTTGTTGAAAAAAAATTTTACTAACAGGACAATTTCTACACACCTAACAAAACACATACAGAGCCCGATGGTTTTCTTATAACATTTTCAATACAAAAAAAAAAAAACTATCACTAGTTAAAAATCGGTCATTAAAATCACCAACATCACATTCCAGATACACCTGGGAAAAAGACGGGAAGCCCTTCAACTGGGCGGACTTCGAAATAGCCCAACGCAGGAACGAAGGTACCCTGGTCTTCCTGTCGCCACAGGCTGAAGACGAAGGCATTTACCAGTGCTTCGCAGAGTCACCGGCGGGAGTCACCAGCTCGAAGAGAATAAACTTCAAACGCACCTATATAGTGCCGCCGGAGATAACGGTTAAAACGGTAACACCAATCGAGAGGAAACCGCTCAAACTTGAATGCCCGATACCAGATGCCTATCCGAAACCGACGATCGTGTGGCAGAGACGCCTACTATCGAAGCCGAGTATAAGCTATAGCATTTACAACACACGCTCGTTGGTCTCCGACGAGGGCACGTTCTACATGACCAGGGTATTGACAAATGACAGTTTCGAGTACTTTAGATACGTCTGCGTGGGCAAATCCCCGGCGGCTGAGTGCGGGGTACCGTTAGCCGAATATTACGTGCCTTACCTGAAGATAGACACCCATCCCGACGATCATAACCACGAACCGCAATACGTGAGCAAGGATTTAGTAGGAAAAGTCGGGGAACAGACTCAGATGTATTGTATCTCGTAAGTTTTTTTTTTTTTTATAAGGCTTATGACCATAATCTCACCTGATGTTAAGTGAAGATACGGCCCGAGCTGGTGGACACGCTAAACCTGTGGAGGGGCTGGCTCTCAAGTGTAACTGCCGGAACACCTATTGGTAGTTGGCTGTAAATTTACAACTTGAGGATGGAGGTAAAAGCACTACCACATTGCTATGTTTTCCTCACGATGCTTTCCTTCGCTGAAAGCTCTAGCTCATTGCAGGTGGTTGGATTCGAACTCACGTCCCTTGACGCAAAGTCGTATACACTGCCACTGAGCTATCATCGTTTGAAGTTTTTGAATGTGGTGATGATAGTTGGTCGTTTTTAGGTCATTTCTATGGCACTTCTTGTCTCGTTTGCCTGGACATGCTACGAGAGGAGTATTTGGGATTGATCGGGTTACAAGCAAGCAGACACGAATCTATTACTTAACAGGTTTACCGTTATGGCCACAATCTCATCTGCTGGACACGCTACTGCTAGTTGAGAGACTGGCTCTCAAGTGCAACTGCCGGAACACACCTATAGGTATTTGGTAGCAGATTTTCACCTTTAGGGTAGTAATTAGCGAGGTGGGCATTAGAGAAAGTCCTACCACCATGTTATGTTTTCCTCACGATGCTTTCCTTCGCTGAAAGCTTAAGCTCAGTGATAGCGCGTAGGAACACCGCATCGTGGGACGTGTGTTCGAATCCAATAACCTACAATGAGATTAAACTTTCGGTGTGGGAAAACATAGCATGGTGGTAGAGCTTTTTCTAATGCCCGCCTGGCTAGCTACTACCCTCAAGTCGAAAATGTACCGCTAAATACCAATAGGTGTGTTCCGGCAGTTGCTCTTGAGAGCCAGTTTCTCCGCAGGTTTAGCGTGTCTACCAACTTGGGCCGTATCGTCATTTAGGATCAGGTGAAATTTGGCCGTAACACTAAAACCCTAAATATAAAAAAGTGTCTTATTATTATTATCGAAAATGCTTGCTGATATCACGTAAATGGATGTGAGTTTGAAACCACCTTGCTTTTTGCATGATATCAGGGCTTTTTTTAAAGCCCAACGAGTTACCTGAGCTGCCACCCTTAACTTGAAAATCTGCCGATAAACACCTATAGATGTGTTCCGGCAGCTGCACTTGAGAGCCAGTCCCTCCACTATGCTTGATGTGTTCCCCATCTTGGTCACATCGTTACCTACCATCAGAGGAGACTGAAGACCTAAACCTATGGAGTATAAAAAAGGGCAAATTCTGAGCTCATGTCTCGTCAATCGAATAACGTTGGTTATTTCAGACCGGATCCCTACCCCAGATGGTTCAAAGGTGAGACCAAAATCAAGGACTCCCTTGAGAGCCGAGTCACAACTTACACCCACTCATCAGGCAGGATGCTGTCGATCAATCCGACAACGTTTGAAGACGAAGGAACTTACTCCTGCCAGTACAATTATGGGGATGGACCGATCCAGGAATACACTATCAATTTGAAAGTCGTCAGTGAGTATTTCGCAGCTGATTATCTATTTCTACACGGACGAAGTCGCGGGCAGAGCTAGCTTATTGATCTCACCCCAGAAAGGCGACAGATAGCTCAGTGGTAGTGTGCACGACTTCGCGTCAAGGGACGTGGGTTCGAATCCAAGCACCTACAGTGAGCTTGAGCTTTCGGTGAAGGAAAACATCGTGAGGAAACCATAGCATGGTGGTAGTGCTTTTTCTAATGCCCGCCTGGGTAGCTACCACCCTCAAGTTGTAAACCTGCCGCCAAATACCAATAGGTGTGTTCCGGCGGCAGCACTTGAGAGCCAGTTCCTCCACAGGTTTAGCGTGTCTACCAACTTGGGCCGTATCGTCACTTTAAGATCAGGTGAGATTATGGCCATAACGCTAAACCTTAAGTATATATATAAAAAAAAAGATGGGCATGGGGTTTAGTGGGTATTCCCGGCGGCTAGCGCTGGGCAAGTCCCACATACCCCTCCTAGTACCTCCGGGCTGGGAGGGAATGCATAAACGCATTTCCCCACGTAAAAAAAAGGAAAAAAACAACAAAGCTAGCTTATTGAGTTACATTATTACTAGATACCTTTGAAGCGGCGGTAGGTCAGTTGGCAGTGTGTACGGATGCCGCGTCACGGGGCGTGCGTTCGAATCCCTGCAATGAGTTTGAGCTTTCGGCGAAGGTAAACAACGAGACGAAGCCATAGGCATTGTGGTAACGTTTTTTCTTACTCCCGTCTGGATAGCTACCACCCTCAGGTTGAAAATCTGTCGCCGAATGAATATAGGTGTGTTCCGGCAGCTACTCTTGAGAGCCAGTCCCTTCACCGGCTTAGTGTGTTCACCAGATGCGACCATATATCATCAATTAACTTCAGAATAGATTCCGACCATAACACTAAACCGATAAAGTATTAGAAAACAGATTGGAAAATCCAAAAGTGCACGTCTCATGATTTTTTTTTTTTTGTTTACTCAATAACAATTAAACCACATCGAATCAGACTGTGAAAATTAATAAGGTTCTATTCCTTATTATACTGAAGCGTAAGAAAAAAAAAGACACGATTAGTAAAGTATTTCGGTCGTTATCGTGATAACATACAGGATCCGCACATACAGACACACGGACGTCCAAGACAGAACCTTTTTATACAGTTTTTTAACTAGTTTAAATAACAAAACTGGGACCAAAAATGTCATGAGTGTTAAAAGTAGTGTTTTATCTTGATGCATATGTGTATATATTATTTGACAAGTGCAATATATAATAAATAGAGATATTTTAAGTTTGAAATGTCATTTGTGTCGCGTGAATTGACAGTAGTACCCACCTCAACGCTTCGCTTATGAGGCGTGCAGAACACGGAGACATAAAAACAGTGTTCCTCTCTTAAAGAAAAGTTTGAGAACCCTAGATATATAATTTTTTTAACCGATATAATATTTATATTAAGCAATTTACCTCAAAACGTCCACTAAAGTTAAAAGAGAACGTTCTGAAAGTGATTCATACAGAACAAGATTAAAAATCCAACTTGTAATCAGAAGTGGGATATTTTAAACAATAACGAAATCTATATTAATATTAATGTGATGAGACCGAAATATGCACGTTTCAAATAAAGCTTATTGTTATTTGCGGTTACGGAACAAAATTATAACCACAAACTCAGTATAAACCATTCCCAATAATGATTTACAGCATAAACACCAAATATATAGAAAATGGTGAAGGCCACGATCTCATCTGATGTTAAGTGACGATGTGGCCCCAGGCATTGGACACGCGAAGCCTAGTGGAAGGACTGGCTCTCAAGAGTAACTTCGGGAACACACCTGTTGGTATTTGGTAGTAGGTAGCCAGGCGGGCATTAGAAAAAGTCCTACCGCCATGCTAAGATTTCATCACGATGTTTTTATTCACCGAATGCTCGAGCTCATTGTGGCTGGATTCGAACCCACGCCCCTTGACGCGGCCTGACACTACCGACTGAGCTTTCATCCCTTTAAATTACATAAAAAATATAGAGTTCAAATTGTAATTTTCTTCAAAAGGTGCGCCGAAGTTAAAGGAAAGCCCTCCGAGACTGATTCATGCGAAACTAGGTGAAGATGTCATGATCCCTTGCACAATGGTCGGAGTCCCGGAGGTCAATATAACTTGGACGTATAACGCGAAACCTTTGACGAATGATCACATATTAGTGACAAACGAAGGGCTTAATGTGACCTCTGTAAGGAAGCAGGATGCTGGTTACTACACTTGCGTGGGACTTAACAAGCACGGGGAAGAACGGGCAGAGACATATCTCCAAGTCGAATAATGTTACGTAGAATCCTACACTATTGTAACTCACCGCCATTTTCAATATTTTCCTATAAAGGACTGAAATAAACATTTTTCTACCGACGTAAGTCGTTTCTTTTTCTAATTTAAAAATTGTGGGACGAGAATTAATCGTTTTCTAATCTAATCTTTATAGTTTATAGTTTATAGTTAAGGTTAAGCGTTATGGCCATAATATTATATGATCTTAAGTGACGATATGTCCCAGGTGGGTAGACACGCTAAATCTGTGGAGGAATTGTCCAAATTTGGAAAAAAACGTGGTAGTCTCGTGTGGAGCAAAGGCCGGGAAGTATGGTGGGTGCTGGAGACGTTCCGAAGGCAGTCCCTCTGATTTAGAGACAGTCTGTGGTGAAGTATGGAGTCTGGGTTTGCCTCGAAGCATCAGATCAGCAAAGTTTCACCAGTCTCAGTTGTTTGACGGCTGGCTTTTCCATCAATAACCTACAATTGTTGACAACACAGATCTGCTTTGAACATTTGGCCAAACCTTAAAAAGCTGTTGTATATGACACCGGCACTGATCCACCAGACACTCACCGGTATCTTTACTAAGTCAACTAACACTTGAGTCAGGATTTGGCTGGTTCTCCTGGCTTCACCACTTTCAATATTTTTCACCGATTTACATCATCAGACCATCGTCATTATTGACATCAGAAAAAGCCCTACCACCGTGCTGTGGTTTCGGCACGATGTTTTCCTTCACCGAAAGCTCGAGCTCATTGTAGGTGGATGGATTCGAACTCACGCCCCTTGACGCACAGTCGTACACACTACCACTGAGCTATCATCGCTTCATAACCTCTAATTCTTATTCTAATAGGCCGGCATGGAAACGTTGGAATTAACACATACCTGCTTTCTTTTACAATAGCTTTTCCATACACATAATTATTTCATAAAGTTGATTCTGCAAGGTTGGTGTTCCAACACGACACGCGACACGGAAACGTGGGTGCCCCGGTGGAATTCGGTATTTTGTGTTTTCCATTTTGTGAACAGAAAGATAACAAAGAAAAATCGAATGGTCCATACACGAATAACTATAATCGAAGTATAAATACACAAGAACAAATCTATCGATCAGCACATGTAATAATAACTAGTTTTTACCCGTAGCTTCGCTCGCATTGAAGCCATTAAATAAGTTTTTTTTTAACATTCGTAAACTATTTTTTTTCTTTATGTCCAAATATGTGTACAAAGTTTCCTGATGATCGGTTGAGTAGTTTTCGCGTGAAAGCGTAACAAACAAACTTACATTCACATTTATAATATTAGTAGGGATAATAAATATATGAATAATCGCAATCACTCGTGGAACAGCTTCGCTAATTTTTTTTTTGTTGTGTTAATTATCGTCGAGACAATGTTTTTATTAATGAAAAAGATAAGGAAGTTGACCGGAATATCAGTAAATTTAAAAAACTTAACGAGAATATCAACTTTATATAACTGACAGCTGTCAGTTGTCATAGAGCATTATAAACACTATGTTTGTGATTTTTTTTTTAATACATATACCAATTCGAATTCAATATTCATAGTTAAAGACAGGACAACGTCGGACGGTTCAGTAAGTAATATAATAATGCTGTGATGGTATCACAAAATCTGTATATTCAATATTAAAAAAATAATAATAACAAATAACAAAATAATTTGTTATCGACACAGAGACCAAAATTATGGTTTTTAGAATTTTTGTTTATCTGTCTGTCCCGTTACACTCGCGTAACTCTGAAACTACTTGATAATATTACCGATCAATATTTAGGATACTTTTTATCCCATAAAGGCTTAGGATAAGAGATAAAAGTAAAAAATGTGTACTAAACGAACCTCTACACGGATTCTGATACAAGCTTTTGTTTTCGCTACCTCAAAATATAAGCTAATTTTGAACGTTATACTGAACGTATACAAGTGTATATTTGTTTATCAATATTATATCTACCATCGTATATTTGTATTTTTCTACCAATATAGTTTTATTTTTTGTACAGGTAAGTGTAAATAATAAACTCCAAGATTAGTCGATAGATGCCACACTTAATGTATACTAAAAAAGGCGACATCTGCCGGATCTTGAACTATACATATATATAACATATATATACGGAATCCAATAACTCCGAAGTTGCCCGATAGATGGCGACGTACGCGAGTTATTAAAGCTAAAAAATATGGAATGACCTCCGGATCTTTAAATATTTGAAAAGTACATACCAATACAAAGATTTTTAATTAGCCATAACATACATATATTAGACTTATCTCTATCTAATACTATAAAGTGAGCAATTATTGTATACACCATTTTTCGTATCTTCGAAACGGCCGTAACGATTTGCATTAAATTTTATATTGAGATAGGTTTTTGTTTTTTGATAAAAAAAAAACGCAATTTTATATTAATACAATTACAATGTTATATTATAATTAAGTAGTGTTTGTTTTGGTCTTTTTGAAGGCTTTTCAACTTGGAGAAAATTTACGTGTTGACACGGATCAAAGGGAACTTTCTGATTATTTACTTAATTAAGGTAGCGATGAACTGCTATTAAATAAAATGGAAGAAATTGATAATATAAGCGATGATAGCGCAGTGGTAGTGTGTACGACTTCGCCTCAAGGGACCTACAATGAGCTTGAGCTTTCGGTGAAGGATAACATCGTGAGGAAACCATTGCATTGCTTTTTCTGATGCCCGCATGGCTAGCTACCACCCTCAACTTGAAAATCTGCCGGCAAATACCAATAGGTGTGTTCCGGCAGTTGCACTTGAAAGCCAGTTCCACCACAGGTTTAGCGTGTCTACCAACTTGGGCCGTATCGTCACGTAAGATCAGGTGAGATTAAGGCCATTACGTTAAGCCTTAACTATTAAAAAAAATCGTTACAAGCAACGATCTATTAATAATGCAGTCCGTACCTGCTTTGCAAGTGAAAATTATGAGGGAATTAAAGACACAAAATAAAATGAAAACACTATAGTTATTAATATTATAAGAATTTTATTTTGTATTCAACAAATTTCATTCGCTCTGTAATATGAACGTGATGTTTGAATAGGTTTTATTTGCGTTTTAAGCAGATTTTTTAGATAACGTAGAGCAACACCTCGGTGTATATGTCTCCATACTCGTTTGTGGCCCTGCAGCCGTAGTACGCCGTGTCAGTCTTCTGCACTCCCTTGATCACCAGTCCGTTCTCGGTGACCGTAGCCCTATCGCCGCTGAGGGGCTTCGCGTTGTGGCTCCAGGTGACCTTGGCCTGGGGTATACCAGACACTTTGCACGGTAGAGTCACGTCCTCTCCAACCTTGACTTGCATTACCTTTTCCGGTTTCGTCACGAATTTCGGTTCACCTTAAAAAACATATATATTTAATATGTTAAATTATTGCCCACGATCACAAATGGAATCCTTGCTTTTATAGCGCACAAAAAAAAAAAACATCTGATAATAAATGATCACTAACTGGCAACGTAGAAAGGGACTGTAACTCTTAGTAGGGAAAGTACGCCATAGGCGATATTTGAGCCATAAGAAGTCGTGTCAAAATGGACGTCAAAATACTACCACCGGTACGTACAAACAATCCCAGCCTTCGAGAAGAATATTCGATGCGATAATTTAGATGTGAACGTTATCTGGAAGCTGTACTTCAGTGCCTTTAGCCAAAAAAAAAAAAAAAAATTGGAGGCAGTCAATTTTAAATCAAGTCAGTTTGACATGTGTCATCGCAAAACTTTTTTGTTTTCCTTTTTCATTAGCAATGGTTCTTCTTCTTATTTTTTATTACTGGCAACTCAGTCCTCTTTAGAGACTAATACTACCATTTTTAAGTGATAAGATTTGGCCATTTCGCACAGATGACAATATATTTAACAAGATGGCGTCTTTCTTGTTGAAGCTCTCCTGGGAGTTTTATTGGCAACTAATATAACTTGTTCCAAGTGATAATTTATAATTCACTTCACTTATGCTCTTTAGCTACACTACATCACGTAAAATGTCGCCTATATTACAGAACACAGGGCTAAATAACTATGTACATGAATAAAAATAAAAATTAACATGACAGACAAGATCCCGCCAAAAACTCATTAGAATGGTTAAAAGTCCACTTGGTTAGAGGCACAGGTAGTAAAAGACTAAGTCTACCATACATCATATTTAACAAAATAACAAAACAGACTTCGAAATTCGTCTCTAAAAAAATGCATTGAAATAATTTTCTCTGTACCTTCACAGACATAGACCTAGTCCTGCTATCTACCATAGTCAATCACTATAAATTTTCTATTCGAATTTGATTAATTGTCCAAGGCTAATGTAATAAAATTGGACCATCTTGAAAATATTCCCTTTATGACAAAATAAAAATGACCCAAGTCGGTTTATAAATTACGAAGTTCTGAGGTAACAAAGATAAAATACAGTTGAACTGAAAACCTTTTGATTTGTTATATTTACGCGAATATTACTCGTCGAAAGAAAATTAATTTGAATGGATTTTATCGCGGTTATTTGTTAATTTTGATCCCGACGTTTCGAAAACTTTTCTGGAAAACCTACGCCTCAGTCCGCCCCGTGACCACGAATGCTGAATAGCTTTCGAAACGTCGGGATCTAAATTAGTAAATAACCGATATAAAATCCGTTCAAATTAGTTTTATTCCGATGAAATTGATTTTGCAAACCTGCCGCCAAATACCAATAGGTATATTCCGGCAGCTGCACTTGAGAGCCAGTTTCTCCACAGATTTAGCGTGTCTACCAACTTAAGCAGTATCGTCACTTAAGATCAGGTGAGATTATGGCCATAACGCTAAACCTTAAGTATAAAAAAAGCCTTTTTTTCACTAAATTCGGTTAGGGTCTTCTATATAGTTTTTATTCCTACTCTCTCACACATGCGCATTATGTATATTTTTGTCCTTATCACCTATAAATTCTATACATTTGACCAAAGCCTCGAAGGTCGAAAGATAAGGTACTTACTGACTACAGTTAGCTTCATGGAGTGCTCTTGGGGTTTGCCCTTTCCGTTGTCAACTTTGCATTCGTAGTGACCCGCGTCTTCTGGGCGCGTATCCTGGATCATGAGGCGCTTGCCAGAGGATCTGTTGTGGCGGGTGACGCGGTCTCCGGGCTTACCGTTCGTGTCCTTACCGTCCTTGAAGTAGTTGGGGTAACCCAAGGGCCTGGAAGGGAATTAATAACTTACATGCATCAATTGCAACGCAAAACATTTACGTGTCGTACTCTCACATGTCATAAGAAAAAAAAAAACGTTTGTGGTGAGAAAAGTAATGGATAGCAATGTTAAAGGATGGCAAGAAAGATGAAGACCAGAGAAAAGATTGATAGAGAATGTGAGGAATATGATGAATGGAAAGGGACTGACTGAAGAGATGACGGCTAATAGAGATCTGTGTAGCAAGAAAACCTATTACAGCGACCCTAAATTACTTAGGAACAGGGAATAAAGAAGAATATGATGATTCCGCGGTCAGACGATTTGTATCCATTAAATTTCTGGAGTATATTGTGTTTCATAGATACAATTTACTAGGTCAGCTTATAGCCCGACTTTAAATATCAGAAGTGGGAATAGATTGTTAAGTGTGGCTACTGTAACGTATTGCTAAAGATTTGACAACAGATTTAAGTACTTTCTAGCTAAAAATCATAGCTAACACAAATGTTATAACTGTCTGACTGATGCCAGGTTCGTTCAGAAACTTTCTAGCTACTAATGAGATGATGGAGTGTTATTTAACTATGTCAGATCTAAAATTGATTGACATGAAGCAGAGCTGAAGTCTGACGTCATATATAGGTAAATCATACTTACTCTCCGCCGTACATGCAGTAAATCATTGTGGTGGTACCAGTCCTCACTACAATATCGTTGGTGAGGTACTGAGGTATCAGCTCGCCCTTGTAATTGGGATCACTGTTGGCCAGTTTCTGGATACTGTATTCGACAATAATGACTTCTTCATCGACGGCTTCGTTTTTGGCGGTGCATACGTATTTGTTATAATCGCTAACAATGTCTTTATTGGCAGCGGTGACGTAGAGGTTTCCATCAGCTCCAGCGGTCATGGAGCGGCCCAAGTTGCTGTCGTAACTCGGGGGAACAGATCCGGCTAAGGATTTCTTCCAGGCGATGGTAGGTTTCGGGTAACCGTTAGGAGTGGGACAGTCTAATTTGAAGGGTTTGCCTTCGACTGGGGTAACTTCGTGAGTCTTCGCTGGGACGGTTTCAAGGTAGGTCTTTTTAAAGCTGACCACCCTCGAGCTGGCAACACCGGCGGGGCTTTCAACGAAGCATTGATAGTGTCCTTCGTCAGAAGCCCGTGGCTTCGGGAAGATTAGGGATCCGTCTTCTATACCCAGGACGGCATTGTGTTGTTGGAGGTTAAACGAATTTCCTTCCTTATGCCAGGAGTATCTGAAAAGTGTTAATTTATCCATAAAAATTAATGTAAACCGAATAAACGAATTCAGACAGATATTTGACATCATCGCTTAAATCACCGTTTTCTTATTTGATTTTTTTTATACTTCAGGTTAAGCGTTATGGCCATAATCTCACTTGATCTTAAGTGACGATACGGCCCAAGTTGGTAGACGCGCTAAACCTGTGGAGGAACTGGCTCTCAAGTGCAGCTGCCGGAACACACCTATTGGTATATGGCGGCAGGTTTACAACTTGAGGGTGGTAGCTAGCCAGGCGGGCATTAGAAAAGCCCTACCACCTGCTATGGTTTCCTCACGATGTTTTCCTTCACCGAAAGCTCAAGCTCATTGTAGATGCTTGGATTCGAACTCACGTCCCTTGACGCGAAGTCGTACACATTACCACTCAGCTATCATCGCTTCTTATGTCATATTTACGCTATTTGCTCGCTAGGAATTTATACAGAATACTATAAAACAGTACGAAATAAATTAAAACCAAATTAAACAATGCGTTCGAGCCCTTTGGGATCAAAACGTTGCGTTTTTACGGGTCGAGTGCTGTTTAAGTTTGTTGTAATCTACGCGAGACCAAAAGGCGGGTTTTTGACCAAAAAATCAGCATTTCCATGCAACTCGGCAATGTTACTTGTATTTAGGCCACTCTACCTAGTAGCCCCGAATTAGTTTTTAATTAGTTTATTATGTTGATATACTATATTTTGCTTATATGTAAGGCTACCAATCCATATACACAATTGCAAAAGGTAGAGTGTTTATTGGATAAGTTATGAACGACATTTACTACCAAAAGATAGAAGTTAGAAGCGATGATAGCTGTGACAGTGTGTACGACTTCGCGTCAAGGAACGGGAGTTCGAATCCAACCACCTACAATGAGCTTGAGCTTTCGGTGAAGGACAACATCGTGAGGAAACCATAGCATGGCGGCAGGGTTCTTCTAATGTCCGCCTGGCTAGCAACCACTTTCAAGTTGAAAACCTGCCGCCAAATATTAATACGTGTGTTCCGGCAGTTACACTTGAGAGCCTGTCCCTGCGCAGGTTTAGCGTGTCTACCAACTTGGGCTGTATCGTCACTTAAGATTAGGTAAGATAATGGCCGTAACGCTAAACATTAACTATTAAAAAAATAGTGCTGTAACAGCAGTGGATCTAACTAAGGAAAAATTAAGTTGATAAAAAAAATGTAATTTATAAGAAATGTCGATATGGTGAGATTTTCAATACTTATAAATAGAAAGGGGTTAGATTTTTTAGGGAATAGAGTTTTCTTGGGTATTATTTATTACCCTGTTTTGTTTGAATAATACAATCCTTCACGAAATACGTGAACTGACACTAAAACAATTTTAAACAGAAACTTGTACAAATGGCGCACTTATTACGGATTATTTAGCAGATAAGAAAATGCATTGGATTAAAACATTGTGAATACGTTTAAGTTCGGACAAATGTATTCACATGTCATAAAGAGCGATTGCTGGAGTTTGTTGTTTTTTTGCCGTTTCTTTTCGGCCAGTACGCCATGTTGTTTCCCAAGTAGCTTTTTGACTTGAATAAAGTGAGCACATATGAAAATTGGTACTGGGACTTCGTTACGACAATAAAGTAATTAAATTGAAAATAGGATTGAATAAATAGAAATAATATAGCGCATACTTCACGCTGCTCGTGTCTCCCTCGATGACGCACTCGATGACTGCCGGCTTGTTCTCCCTGAAGAGTATTTCCTGGTGGGGAAGATCCTTCAGTACAGGGAAGGGGGGCACCTCGGGATACTTGTGCATCGGATGTGCCGCACCTGAAGTGTCATACAACGAAACTAGGAATGGGGATCTGAGATCGATTGTACGAAGAATCGATTTCTGTATCGATTCACAGCTCTGAATTGATCCAGTGTTATCGATTTGTGGCGTATCGATCGCCACCGCTACTTTTATGCACTGGACGTTTCTGGCCTTTCCCAAATACTAAACATTCGATTGTTATGAATGGATATGTCATAAAAATATTATTGTAAATATTGCTTTGTTATTACAAGAAGTTATTACCGAAATATTCTGTTGTAATTCATATAAATATAAATCACAGTGAAACTATTACTGTATCACTGTGTAAACTATTTCCAGGTAATTTTATTTTGTAGAAACGTCACCCAAGTAAACTGGGTGATATCAAAATATCGATGCCCAGCTTGGTGGCTCCGTCGTGATGTCGTAATCGGGTGACTGTCGACGCAAACCTCTGCTGCGAATCAACACATTGTCTACCCTGATGAAGACAAGATACTACATCCCTTTAAATATCGGAGTTCGATTCTTGTCATCTTCGTAATTTAATTTTTTACTCAAACATATATAGAAATCGATTATTGTGGTGTCCTCGTTGTTTTCTATGATTGGTTTAATATTGAAACTGTAGACGGGAAAAGTGAATCGAATTTTGTGTATCGATTCATTTGTTTTTCTCTTCGAATCGATGTAAGAATCGATCTTTTGCAAAAAGAATGGCTATCTCTAAATCAAACCCTGATTCATTCATTATTTCTGGGTATTATTTGGTTTTAAAGCAGAGAACACATCAATATGAAAACAAATACATAATAAAGCTTAAAAATATAAAGATGCGTGACTTAAAAAAGTGAACATAGCTTACAGCATATATATAGCATATAACATAAGCATATTGAGCTGAAATGCTCGTAAGTTTTTACGACTTGAGTTTTTAAGTGATTCGAACACACAGATATAAAGTGGACAGTTCGCCGACCTGAGCCACTTAATTATCATAATGAATTTATATTGATTACTTACTTAATATTATGAAGACGCTAAATACAACAATACTTTTGAACGCCATTTTTACACCTGAAATAAGAAAAATCTACATTATATAACAATATAATCTATGAATATAAATGAATCTCTATTACCCTCAGTCATCGCACCACGAGTAAACGGATGGAACAATTTCGCTAATTCTTTTTTTATTGGGTTAATCATCGTCAGGACAATGTTCTTATGAAAGAACAAATTAAGGAAGTTGACAGGAATAGCAGGAAATTTAAGAAAATTAAAAAAAACTTAACGACAATATCAGTTTTACATAACTAGCTGTCAGTTGTGATAGAGCATTAAAATAATGAACACTATGTTTTTGATTTTTTTTTATTTTTTATTTATACCAAATCAAATTCAATATTCATAGACAACGTCTGTCGGGTCAACTAGCAGATTATAAGAGATACAAGAAATCTACATTAACATGAGCGAATCCGCGTATAAAGTATAGTAATATTAAAAAAGTTATTAAAATAAAAAGAACTCTGAAAATATGTGTACATAAATTATTAAAATATATATTCATATTAAGCAATTGTAAAATGTAAATGTAATTTAAATTCAACGAACTCTAGTAACATATTAAATAGCTAATTTAAATAATTCTGTATTTATTATGCTAACGTATTCTTCAAAAACCGAGAGTAATTTATTTTCTATACGTATACATAATATAAGGAAAACTTCCTTCGACAGTCAACTTTCAAGTGATGATAGCTAAGTGGTAGTGTGGAGCAACCCCGCGTCATGGGACGTGAGTATAATCCAAGCACCTACAATGAGCTTGAGCTTTCGGTGAAGGAAAACATCGTGAGGAAATCATAGCAAGGTTGTATGGATTTTTCTAATGCCCGCCTGGCTAGCTACCACCCTCGAGTTGAAAACCTGCATTCAAATACCAACGGGTATGTTCCGGTATTTGCACTTGAGAGCCAGACCATCCAAAATAAAGGCCGGCAATGCGCCTACTATTTCCGCGGTGTTTTGGGTGTCTTTGGCGGCGGTGATCACTTACCATCAGGTGACAATCTAGCTTGTTTACCCTCTGTTCCAAAGAATGTTGAATTTATCGCGATGGGATTCTGACCAATTATGCTGATTTTTTGTAAGCACTGTTCTGAAGTATTACTTACTTTGTATATTATATCATCACTGTGTAATTATTTTGTCCGTTCACGTATATATTGAAATTTATTTGGTTTTTTATACGCCCTTTTATTTAGGGGTTGCTAAAAATAAGAGTGAAAGTGACTCTATCTGTCTATTTGTTAAGTTTCAACGCTGATTTCGATGAGTTTTCGTGAATCGATTGAATCTTGGAGACGCAGGTTTCGTCGCGAAAATGGAACTTAAAAGTGCGAAACAAGGGTATAGATATGTAGTTTTTTTATATAGTTAAGGCTTAGCGTTATGGCTATAACCTCACCTGATCTTAAGTCACGATACGGCCCAAACTGGTAGACACGCTAAGCCTGTGGAGGAACTGGCTCTCAAGTACAGCTACCAGAACACACCTGTTGGTATTTGGCGGCAGATTTTCAACTTGAGTGTGGTAGCTGGCCAGGCGGACATCAGAGAAAGCCCTACCACCATGCTATGGTTTCCTTACGATGTTTTCCTTCACCGGAAGCTCAAGCTCATTGTAGGTGCTTGGATTCGAACTCACGTTGACGCAAAGCCGTACACACTACCGCTTCAATCGCTTCAAGAATTAGACATTTATGCTCTTGGTAAAAGATACGGTTCGGCGTTTTGGGAACATCAACCCTCAAAACGACGCTCTAGGGTGTGGTTTTCATTGTTTAAGCTCTCTCGAACATCGCAGACAGACAGCAAAATATAATGCTTAGGTTTTTTAAAAAAACAACAAACAAATTACATACAAATTGGTATAAAATATATATTACGACTGTTTGTTTGTTTTATAATTTAGTTTGTATTATTTATCTTGTATCTAATCTTGGTATCTCACATATAGTGCATGTCAGTTTCACATCAAGTAAGTTACAATTGTAGAAGCGTGCAATCGAGTATGGTTTGTTTTTTATTTATTTTTTATTGTGACCAGTTTTGTGAAATAAATAAAAAAATACTAATTAGTCTACGAACGGGATATTTCTTTCGAAAATACTAAAGAAGTGATTTACGTATATAAATTATTAAATTACGAACAGAATAATAATTCTATAAAAAATAATTGTACATAATTTAAACAAATGACTCTGTTTTATCACCGAAGTTAACTTCGAAGATCCTTTGACATTTAAGGGACCGAGCATTTTATAGCGTTATTGAGAGTTCTTGTTAAATGGAATGTGATATCATTATATGGACAATAAGGTAAGTCAAGTACAGAACCAAGGTGAACGAGCTGTATGGCGATAAATGGAGATGACACTGATTATAAGGGACTGCTACAAACGTGAATTTATTTCAAAATTATTCTAAAGTTGTATTATTGTAACTCAAAACACTATATAAATACGTATAACCTCGCTTTTCCACGCTAATGTCAGTCGTGGATGGGAATCAAACCCACGACCTCTCGGCTCAGTAGTATAGCTTTACGACTGCAATTTAAGGTTATATGTAAAAGACTACTCTTTACTAATATTATAAATGTGGAAGAAAGTTTCTTTGTACGATGTTTTCAAGCTTAGATTATGACGAATTTTGGTATAGGGATAAATAAGAAACCGGATACGGCGATAGTCTATTTTTTCCCGTGAAAACCTCATTGGAAGTGGGATACAGTGAGAGATAAACTTTGTATGAAACTTTTAAGAGAGAACGTGAGAGAAGCCACACGTGAAATCTAATAATAAAATATTAACCTATCCGGTAGTCACACCTTATCTAACCACAGATTAAAAAGTCGAGAATAATAAAAAACAACAAAGAATAAGGAATTTCACATATTACACATATAAATATTATGTTTCTATGGTTTGAATACAAAAACAATTTCTTACATATCTGGTTGGAATCGAGCCAAATGTTTCGACGATAAATTAAAATACCGTGAAATAATACACAAATATTAAAACATAAGATAACAGTGAATACAATATGATTAATATTTTTATAGTTGATAAATTGAATAACAAATATTGCGGTGACAAAATTATAACTTGCAATAAACTTACTCCAACTTAAAAATACAACATATTCACATACGTATCGCGATAAATAAAAATTAAAATATTAAATTTTTTACCAAAAACTCTCTACGGGACGTATTTAATACAGGGAAATTGAGATCTATTTTATAAATATTATAAAGTGGTAAAGTTTGTATCCGATAGAGCATTGATTACGGTAGGCTGTGCATTATTTAACATCACGCTAACACTAATAGGTACACAGTTGTATTGAAAAAAGTTATAAAAACGGGCAAGAATAATTATATAACTTTTAGTTGTACACAAACGAAGTCGCAGGGACATCTAGTGAATATATAATAATAAAACCGCTAATTGTTGATGCACAATAGGATATTATAGTCTATATATATATAGTATATATATATATATATATATATACAGTAGACCCTCGTTAAGTCGAAACTCGATAAGTTGAAAACGTCCGAATCTCAAAAAAATGTTTTGTCTCCCTCCCTTCAAACATCGAAACCTCCATTCTTTATAACTTCTATATTCTCTATGAGGAGACGTTCTAAATATATATAAAGAAAATATATTTCTTTAATTTATATTAGGTCGCATTGCGTGTCTTAACTGGCCAGTGTAAAATATATATATATATATATAATGACAATCAGAGGCAATGTCAGAACGAATAAAATAAAGGTCAGAAAATTATTTTACAAACGCATTTCTACTCAATTAGAAAATAAACATCAATTGTCATTTATTGTATTCACAGGTAATCTATACATATAAATGAATCTCTATTTCCCTCGATCATCGCATCACGCGAGAACGGATGGAACAACGTCGCTAATTCTATTTTTATTGTGTTAATTATTGTCAGGGGAAGGTTCTTATGAAAGAAAAAATTAAAGAAGTCGATCGGAACATTAGAAAATTCACGAAATTTTATAAAAAAAAAACTCATAACGCCTATATTATTTTACACAACTGTCAGTTGTCATAGACCATTACAATAGTAATTATGCTATGTTTTGCAATAATATTTTTTTTATTAATTATATCAATTCGAATTCAATATTCATAGTTATGATGGACGTCTGTTGGGTCAGCTATTATAATTATAATAATAGTGTAAAAGAATAGATTACTATAAGAATTTTTGATGAACAAAGTAAACGTTGTATTCACAGAGCAACGTGCGAATGTTTATTTTCACGAAAATGTTTACATATCTTATATATGGACCGTTTATTTTGAAACTGGTGTAAGTTCATTTTCTTTTGTTTCGAGAAAACTAAAGTTAAAATATTTGTTGATAATGCAATTTCATTTACCGACCGATTTTAAGTTGTACAAAACATGGTTTTTTTTTGAGAAATCAAACACGGACTAGTTATATATAAAAAAAATTACATTAAATTAAGCATGAATTACGTGATAGCTCATTTTTCTCAAAAATGGACTTACACCCCTTTCAAAATAAACGTTCCATATATAGATACACATATGATATATATAAAAAAATTACGTATAGTACTAACCCTTGTTTGACGTTTCGTCCAAGACTGCGAAGAGATGACTCTATGCCCCCCTCTTTTATACCAACGGAATGCGTACTCTAACAATGTATGACTCGTTGAGATGATGCATGGCGGTAATTTACCGCGAGCGCCGACACACAGACACACACATAAAAATGGCAAAACAGGAATATATTACCCACGTCGCTTACTACGTTAAACAAACATGACCCCGAACTAGTTGGTTCCAAGCGTTTCTTTTATTAAATCGATTTAGCTTGAGAGAAGTTTCTTCGCATAGTTTATTTATTAATAAATTAGAATAGTGGGCTAACGAGCGATCATGTCACTTGATGGTAAGTGATCACCGCCCCCCTTGGACACTTACGACATCAGAGGAATCGCAGGTGCGTTGCCGGCCTTTATAGGAGGGACTGGCTCTCAAGTGTAGCTGCCGGAACACGCCTATTGGTATTTGGCGGTAGATTTTCTACTTGAGGGTGGCAGCTAGCCAGGCGGGTGTTAGAAAACGCTCTACCACCATGCTATGGTTTCCTCACGATGTTTTCGTTCACCGAAAGCCCGAGCTCGTTATAGATGAATTCACGTCCTTTCACGCGGAGTCCATACACACTACCACTGCGCTACCATCGCTTTAGTACTTCGTACTTGTAAGGCAGAGTTAAGATACTGAATTTAGGAAACTTGGCCTTTAGTGATTCTATTTGCCAGCGACTTTCTCCGCGTTGAATAGTTACCTTTTAATTTTTTTAAGATACTTCTATATCAGACAATACGCATGCAAACTTTCATCCCCTATTTCATCAGTATGTAGGTGGGAATTTCAAAAAAGCTGCGTCGAATATTTATTTATTTCTTATCAACAGCGTAAATCAAATTTTCATGGTTTTATCTTCGTTAATAACGAACTTCCATACAAAATATCACACTTATTATTTCACGATAAAAGGTTGCCTGTGTCCTCTCCCAAGGTCTAGTGTATCGTTGTACCAAATTTCACCAAAATCGGTTTAGCGGTTTAGGCGTGAAATCGTAACGGACCGACGGACAGAGATGCTTTCGTATTTATAATATTAGGAACGATTGCTGGACCTTTTCGTTTTTGTAATATGTATACTATAATATTATAAATGGGAAAGTGATTTTGTTTGTTTGTTACGCTTTCACGCCTAAACTGCTGCATCGATTACGATAAATTTTGGTATACAAGTAGATGGGAACCTGGAGACGGTGATAGGCTTCTTTTATTCACGAAAAACTTAGAGAATGTTTATTGCATCATCCGATTTGTCTGACAAAATCAATATTAAATTGAAGCGGTGATAGCTCAGTGGTTGTGTGTACGACTTTGCGTCCAAGAACGTGAACCTACAATGAGCTTGAGCTTTCGGTGAAGGAAAACATCGTGGGGAAACCATAGCATGGTGGTAGGGCTTTTTCTAATGCCCTCCTGGCTAGCAATCACCCTCAAGTTGAAAATCTGCCGCCAAATACCAATAGATGTGTTCCGGTAGTCGCACTTGAGAGCCAGTTCTTCCACAGGCTTAGCGTGCGTACCAACTTGGGCTATATCGTCACTTAAGATCAGTTGAGGTTATGGCCGTAACGCTAAACCTTAACTATAAAAATCGAAATAACTCGAACGAAGCCGCAGGTAAAAACTATTAAAAAATAAGTAAATAATCTGGCTCGCTCTTGAATACTAGGAAAACGTATCAACTACAAGAGGCTATTATTACCTCGAGACTGACTTTTGGTGAATCATATTTACTAGAAATACAATGCACTTGTTATATAGTCACATATGTTTTCTTTTCCGTAATCACTGATAACAGAGAATAGATAATAAATAGATAATGTCTGCAATTAACACACCTCTCTGTACATCCCATAAATGTACTATTGTAAATGCATTATTTAAAAATAAAAAAATGTATGTGCAGTTCACATGCGATAGAAGTGAAACCTTAAAAAATTCGTTTCGTTTCACACAAGCCAACACGAGTATAACGTTCGGACCTAGTGAGAAACGCTGTATCCTTCTATCTCATTCTCTTGTACGTTATAACCTATAGATCAGTGTTTTTCAACCTTTTTATCTCATGTCCTCTTTAGTATGACGAAATATTTATCGACCCTACCCTTGCTTTTTTATGGATTTTTTTGTGTATCAAATGTTCAATTGAACATATTTATTCATTTTCATAATTAGGGTTCGGATAAATACATAATTAAGTACGTAAAACACATTTTTTACTAACATCTAATGCGTCGCCAATAGGTAACGCAACTTACAAACAAAATCTACCTGTGGTCATCATCTCTAAGTCAAAACAACTAAAATTTATTTTCTTTGACACAGTCTACAGAAGTCTGATGTGAGATAAACATCAAGGAATATATAGCTGGTATGAAAATGGCGTTAGAAAAGTTGAAGGAATTTTTTTTTTTTTTTTTCGACCTGACATACGCCGTTAGCCTTTAGGGCTTTGACAGCTTGACTGAACTTTTTGGGGCAAATGTTGAGGGCGTCAGCCCCGAGGCTGCGAGCGCAAGGGTGCCAGGATGGTTGAACCTCGGCTTGGACTGCTGCCGGAAAACGAATAAAGAACTGTGCAAAGGTGAATCTTAAATATATTTTTAAATGCGGCTATAAATGAGGCAAATTTGGCAAAACCAAGCTCAAAGAAAGTCTGTTGGATTTAACTGCCGATGGGATGATGCATTAGGAATTTAAGTCCGTCAATTTGCATATCTTTTGATTAAAAAGGAAATCAGAATACCCAGAATTAACAGTACAGACTTTGAAGTGTTTGATTCTATTTACCACCCACCATGTACTTCTGCGAGTTGACATTTTCATCAATGGCCCAAATAAAATGTAAGGAAGGAAATAGCTTAAGTTTGGAAAACGATTTGATTCTCCAAATCGTGATCCACAATTGGAGAAATCGGTTAATGAAAAATAAACGCAACCTTCGCATTGACAGTTCTTATGAGTTTATTTTTAATTTTTTGTTAAATTAATACAACATTTTAAGAGATCTCATAAGTTATTTATATATATTTCATACAAATGATCAAGTCCTTTAGTTAACATTTTTACTAATAAATCTTTCTTTATTTCTATATTAATAAACATTTCTATTAATAGATCTTTGTTTTTTTTACTGCTGTAGCTTTTCCAACCTTCTGCAACACCGCTATAGAAGCTTCGCCAGCCCCCTAAGGAGGCTTCGCGACCCACCAGGGGATAGCGATCTACACGTTGAGAAACACTGCTATAGATGTATGGTGTTCACTCTTTTACTGCCGTTTCATCATAACGGTGCTAAAAGAAGTTCGCACTTCATAATTTGCATGTTAACCGATCAATATTTTGCCGGCTCTTTTCGATTAAAGTGATGATTGCTCAGCAGTAGTGTATACACATACCGTGTCATGGGACATGAGTTCGAATCCAACCACCTACAATGAGCTTGAGCTTTCGATGAAAGAAATATGGTTATAGCATGGTGGTAGAGCTTTTCTGATGCCAGCGTGGCTAGCTACCACCCTCGAGTTGAAATTCTGCCTCAAAATACCATGTGATCCGGCAGTTGCACTTGAAAGCCAGTCCCTCCAATAAATGGCGGCAACGCATCCGCGATTCCCCTAATGTTGTGGGTGTCCGTGGACGGCGGTGATCACTTACCATCAGGTAACATGCTTGATCGTTTGCCCTTATTTCTTGAAAAAAAAAATTACTGGGTATTTTTTTAACTTTTTATGTTCATAAGAATCTTCTTTAGAGTCTAAATTGAATACAGTTTTTCCAATTGTACTTTATTATATATTATACTAGTCTATTGTTGTTTTTGCTATTCGCCCTAATTTTTTATTATTGTTGTAGTAGTCTTTTAGTCATTATTATTATTGTGTGAGTTTCGTAATAGACGTAGATTCTTTCTTTCAATTTCCTAATACCAATTTCCGAATTCCAAACTCCAAATTCCAAATTCCAAATTCCAACTTCCGAATTCTAAATTCCAAATTCCAAATTCCAAATTCCAAATTGCAAATTCCAAATTCCAAATTCCAATTTCCAAAAAAACGCTTAGAAAATCATAGCGGTGTGTGCTTCAGACCATATAGCAGAGGCGAAACATCACTAACTCTTGTTCCCTTTGTCGCCTCCCATATTCAATTAAAAAATGGTAAAAAGGAAACACAATGTACTTGTTAATATTATAATATTTATTTTTTATTTAACAAATTTGACACAGACAAGTTCTTCGTCTAGATTCTAGGTATATCTTTTTTTTGCATTCAGAACAGACTTTTTAGTTGACTAAGAGCAACACCTCGGTGTATATGTCTCCGTACTCGTTCGTGGCTCTGCAGCCGTAGTACCCCTTGTCAGTCTTCTGCACTCCCTTGATCACCAGTCCGTTCTCGGTGACCGTAGCCCTACTGCCGCTGAGGGGCTTCGCGTTATGGCTCCAGGTGACCTTGGCCTGGGGTACACCAGACACTTTGCACGGCAGAGTCACGTCCTCTTTAGCCTTGGCTCTGACCACCTTTTCCGGTTTCGTCACGAATTTTGGTTCACCTTAAAAAAAGCATTTTCGTTTTAAACCATTGACCGCTGTCTCACTTGAGATCTTTGCTGTTAACTGTGGATTAGAATATGTTTTTTTTTTATATACTTTAGTTTTAGCGTTATGGCCATAATCTCACCTAATCTTAAATGACGATACGGCCCAAGTTGGTAGACACGCTAAACCTGTGGAGGAACTGGCTCTCAAGTGCAACTGCCGGAACACACCTATTGGTATTTGGCGGCAGGTTTACAACTTGAGGGTGGTAGCTAGCCAGGCGGGCATTAGAAAAATCCCTACCACCATGCTATGGTTTCCTCACGATGTTTTCCTTCACTGAAAGCTCAAGCTCGTTGTAGGTGGTTGGATTCGAAATCACGTCCCTTGACACGAACTCGTACACACTACCACTGAGCTATCATCGCTTCGTGTGTTCATATGTTTTTGTTTGTAAATACAAATTCCAACTGACATTAATTGATCACTACCATGTATCTTCGAGAGGGTCCCTAAGCCCTATGGGGGGAAATACAAAATATTGTTTACGTCTTCTGTGGTTATTGATGCAATGATCCTGAGCTTTTGGTGAAGGTAAACATCATAATGAAACTATAGCACGGAGTTAGACAACTTGACGTCGAAAATCTTCTTATGAAGTATCTATTAATGTGTTCTCGCAGTTTAAGCTTAAGAAATCCTGAAGTCAAGAATTTTCTAAACTAACTCTGAACTAAGGGGCTCTCATCAAGTGAGATTGTTTTATAGTTAAAACCTATACAGAACATTAAAAGAGGTCCACTATCTTTTTCACATAAATCATTTCGGTTGATTAAATTACCTTACATTTGACATGCGAGTGAATGATACATAGTTGTTGTCTTCCTTTTCATTCCACAGGTACGTTACAAAATAAGGTAAAAAATCAATTGAAGCAAACGTCGGGATCAAAATTAGTAAGTAACCGATATAAAATCCGTTCAAATTAGTTTTATTCCGATGAAAGCCTTTTTTTTCACTAAATTCGGTTAGGGTCTTCTATATAGTTTTTATTCCTACTCTCTCACACATGTGCATTATGTATATTTTTGTCCTTATCACCTATAAATTCTATGCATTTGACCAAAGCCTCGAAAGTCGAAAGATAAGGTACTCACTGACTACAGTTAGCTTCATGGAGTGCTCTTGGGGTTTGCCCTTTCCGTTGTCAACTTTGCAATCGTAACGGCCCGCGTCTTCTGGGCGCGTATCCTGGATCATGAGGCGCTTGCCAGAGGATCTGTTGTGGCGGGTGACGCGGTCGTTGGGTTTACCGTTCGTGTCCTTGCCGTCCTTGAAGTAGTTGGGGAAACCCATGGGCCTGAAAGGTAAATTAACTTCATAATTTACATTCATGCATCGAATCCAACGTAAAACGTTCGCGCGGGCCCACCAATTCTTCAAAGAACGTAAACGTCCTCTTTTAGCCCTATTACGAAAATCGGGAGCGGCTTGTGTATGAAAAGTATAACTGTTGGAACATACTATTAAGGGTTCTATCTAAGGGAATCTAAAAACTTTCTAGCTAATACAGAATTTAAAATCTTTATAGCTAACACGGAATTTAAAAACTTCCTGACTAACACGGAATCCAAAAACTTTCTAAGTAACACAAAATTCATTGACTTTCTAGCTAACATAATATTGAAATACTTTTTAGCTAACAAAGAATTGAAGTTTTATTATGTCAGTGAATTGCGAGAATCAGAGCCGCCTTAAAGTCTTATATCATATATAAGCGAATCATACTTACACTCCACCGTACATGCAGTAAATCATCGTAGTGGTACCAGCTTTGGCTACGATATCACCGCTGAGGTACTGAGGGATCAGCTCGCCCTTGTAATTAGGATCACTCTTGGCCAGTTTCTTGATAATGTACTCGACAATAATTACTTCCTCATCGACAGCCTCGTTTTTGGCGGTGCAGACGTACGTGTGAATATCGCTAACCATGTCTTTCTCGGCTGCGGTGACGTAGAGGTTTCCATCAGCTCCAGCGGTCATGGGACGTCCCATGTTGCTGTCGTAACTCGGCGGAACAGATCCGAGCAAGGACTTCTTCCAAGCGATCGTCGGTTTTGGATAACCATTTGGAGAGGGGCAGTCTAATTTGAAGGGTTTGCCCTCAACTGGGCTAACTTCGTGAGTCTTCGCCGGGACAGTGACGAGGTAGGTCCTTTTGAAGCTGATCACCCTCGAGCTGGCAACGCCGGCGAGGGTTTCAACGAAGCATTGGTAGTGTCCTTCGTCAGAAGCCTGAGGATTCGAGAAGATCAGGGAACCGTCTTCCTTACCCAGGACGGCATTGTGTTCTTGAAGGTTGAAGGATTTTCCTTCCTTATGCCAGGAATATCTGAAGCGTGTTAATATATTCATGAAATTAATGTTAACTCATACACTGCATGACGTATATTTGACAACGTTTCACACATTATCTGGTCGCATGTAGTAAAATCGCTGTCAGCATTATCATATTAAGGTCATGTGCTCGCTAGTTATGAATATTGAATACTAAAGAACCAAACGTATTAAAAATTGCTAGAAAAGTATGTTTATTGCAACAATTATAAACGTTAATTACATATCATCAAATTATTAACCTGCCAGGAATGGATTTAGGTACGAAAAAAGTTATGCCACGCAGGTGTAAGTGCGAGTTTGCACCGGGAATGTTTTGCGATAATAAGGGTTGGCCTGGGTTAAATACTGGGGGTGCATGAAAAGGAACGACATCCGGGCCACGTCCAGCACACCCTGGGCAGTCAATTTCGATTCAAACTTCACTGACCGGCCAACCTTTTGCGAGTGTATGAGCACCTTTTTTTGTAACACGGCATGTGTTAGATCAAATAGACAGAATAATTGTAAAATAACTAATTAGTAAGAAGGCAGCGCTCACTTGACGTTGGTCTTGTCTCCCTCGATGACGCACTCGATGACCGCTGGCTTGTGTTCCCTGAAGAGTATCTCCTGGTTGGGCAGATCCTTCAGCACGGGTGTCATGTCGGTCACGAGTTTCCCTGCCGGATGTGCGGCACCTGGATTGCACACCACAGTAAGTCGTTAGAAGATTTACATAAGATTAGAAGCGATGATAGCTCAATGATAGTGTCTAGGAACGTCGCGTCGTGGGACGTGAGTTCGAATCCGATCACCTACTTTTTTTTATATACTTAAGGTTTAGCGTTATGGCCATAATCTCACCTGATCTTAAGTGACGATACGGCCCAAGTTGGTAGACACGCTAAGCCTGTGGAGAAACTGGCTCTCAAGTGCAACTACCGGAACACACCTATTGGTATTTGGCGGCAGGTTTACAACTTGAGGGTGGTAGCTACCCAGGCGGGCATTAGAAAAAGCCCTACCACCATGCTATGGTTTTCTCACGATGTTTTCCTTCAACGAAAGCTCAAGCTCGTTGTAGGTGCTTGGATTCGAACCCACGTCCCTTGACGCGAAGTCGTGCACACTACCACTGAGCTATCATCGCTTCAATCGAGTACTTAGGTGGTAAGGTTTTTAGAATGCCCGCCTGGCTAGATACCATTCTCAAGTTGAAAATCTCAAATACCAATAGGTGTGTTCCGGCAGTTGCACATTAGAGCAAGTCTCTCCTATAAAGGCCGGCAACGCACCTGCCATTCCCCTGGTGTTGTGGGTGCCCATGGGCGGCGGTGATCACTTACCGTCAGGTGACAGGTTTGAATGAAAAACTGACCGGAATCGTTCGTTTCCCTGAAGCTCCTTGGGGTGAAGTCGGCTCGAGTCGACTGAGGCAGCAAGAGAGATTACATACGCGTGACGCATCAGTCGTATTCAGTATCGACATAGGTACCGCATGCGCCGTGCCAAGGCGTTTTATTTTATACCCAAAGGTTTAGTGTTTGGCAACAATCTTAAATGGTGCCCAATATGGGGAAACCCTAAACCCACAAGGGGGGATGGCTCTCAAATGCAACTGCTGAAACATATCTAAATGTCATTGGTGGTAGTTCTAGTTCAGAGTGGCCGATAAGTATACATAGTGAGCGAACTCCAGAAAGAAAACGTCGAACCGACGGACATTAAATCGATATTTCGATGACCTGTGTCACAAAATAATAATTAATATACATTTTTTGCTTACCTAATATTATGCAGGCGCTAAATACTGCTATACTTTTGAACGCCATTTTTACACCTGGAATTAAAAAAAAAAAAAAAAAACAAATTAAAAACTTTTTAAATAACTGTGGACGACGGTTTTAAGGCTTGATGTATATTTATTCTGTACAATTGATTGTCAACAAAAAATACGCGTTCGCGCGTGCGTAGTTCAATCTATCGTAATAAAATATCGCTTGCATGTTCTCAGGAATACAGAACAAGACGTAGTCTACCTTTTAACTTTTAGTGTTCAAGATGGCGGAAACGCTGAGGCCTGTCTCAAACGCAATTAACGCAGTTAATACACGGACAAATAAACATTTTATATACTGGAATTGTTTCTCTGTTTGTAACGCGCGAAACTTATAAACTACAAGTACGATTTCAAAAAATATATATATTTCTATATGATAGAGCAACAATTGGGGGACGCTGTTGTCTATTTATCATCACGCTACCACTAATACGATCTAAGCTGTATTCTAAAGAAAAAAAAAACGAAAAAAAAAAATTAAAACAAATACGTTAATCGTTGATGCAGAATCACCGACAAGTATACACGAATTTTATATATATATACACACATAATATTATAATAATATGTACGTACAGTACTAACCCTTGTTTGACGTTTCGTCCAAGACTGTGAAGAGATGACTCTATGCCCCCCTCTTTTATACCAACGGAATGCGTACTCTAACAATGTATGACTCGTTGAGATGATGCATGGCGGTAATTTACCGAGCGTGATAACATAAATGTAAACATATATCATCCACAACGCACTTGTCCTCGTGCCTGGCTAGCTACCACCCTCGAGTTAAAAATCTGCCATCAAATATTTATAACTTGAGAGCCAGTACCTCCGCTATGCTTATCATGTCCACCGTTTCGAGCCACTCCGTTACTTAACGACAGGTATGATTGTGGCAATTTTTTTTATCGTGGGGACATGTATTTATGCATCCCCTCCCAGCCCGGGGGGACTGAGTGGGGTATGTGGGACTCACCCAGCGCTAAGCCCCGGGAACACCCACTAAAACCCTAGCCCCACCCCTGTCTGGTGGTAAGCTGGGCCCCATCCGGGGTTGTCGTCATACCACTGCCACTGTTAAGTTTTTTTTATATGTTTAGCGTTACGGCCACAATCTCACTTGATCTTAAACCTGTGGAGGGACTGGCTCTAAAGTGCAACTTCCGGAACACACCTATCGGCATTTGGCGGCAGATTGTCAACTTGAGAGTGGTAATAAACAAACTCAATATAATCAGTGTGATCGCCTTTGTGTTATGGCAACAATTTCACCCGATGTTAAGTGAGGATGTGGCCCAAGATAGTGGACACGTTATGGCTAGTGAATGGACTAGATCTCAATTGCAACTGCCGGGACATAACTATTGGTATTTGGCGGCAGATTTTCAACTTGAGGGTGGTAGCTAGCCAGGCGAGCATCAGAAACAGCCCTACCACCATGCTATGGTTTCCTCACGATGTTTTCCTCCACCGAAAGCCCAAGCTCGTTGTAGGTGGTTTTGAACTCACGTCCCTTGATAGTATATTTTGATAGTAGTTTTGAAACGATGATAGCTCAGTGGTAGTGTGTACGACTTTGCGTCGAGAGACGTGATTTCGAATCCGACCACCTACAATGAGCTTGAGTTTTCGGTGAAGGAAAACATCGCGAGGTAACCATAGCATGGTGGTAGGGCTTTTTATGATGCCCGACTGGCTATCAACCACACTGAAGATGAAAATCTGCCGCCAAATACCAATAGGTGTGTTCCGGCAGCTGCACTTGAGAGCCAGTTCCTCCACAGGTTTAGCGTGTCTACCAACTTGGGCCGTATCGTCACTTAAGATCAGGTGAGATTATGGCCATAACGCTAAACCTTAACTATTAAAAAAATGTACCTGTAGGTGGACGATTTACCTGATTTACCCTTGGATACAAAGCCGTTATTCTATAAGAGTTAATTAGTTCAAGATTGACACCCGATTAATTATTATAATTATATGAAATGCTATGTACTTGAAGTGTAAACATGTTTTTCTCTTCCATAAACACAGATACCAGAGAACAGATAGTGTGACTATTGTTTTTATAATAGTATATTTTTATACTACCCGTGCCCGCGACGTCGCTCGCTTCGAACTAAAATTATTTAAACTCGCGCCGTCATAATTACTATAACTCCTGGTACGTTGACCGATTTTAATGAAATATAGACTATAACTTTTAAAACGACCATAGCTCAGTGGTTGTGTGTAGAAACGCCGTGTTATGGGACGTGGGTTGGAATCCAATCAACTAAAGTGAGCTTGAGCTTTCGGTGATGGAAAACATCGTGAAGAAGCCAAGCGCTGCGTATCTCAAGTTGAATATCTGCAGCCGAATACTTATACACATGGTCACTTATCATTAGGTGAGTTTGTGGTTAAAGCTAATAAAATATATATAAATGGTTTCGTAAATACTTTTAAAGTTTTGGGTCCTTGCGTATATGTTAATTAACACATAAGTTACATATATGAGTGCAAACGTAAACAATTATGCGCCACCTCGACTCTAATTGTAGTCGGTTCGTTGAACTATACTTTTGTCTTTACTTCTTTCACAGTGAATACATATTATAGCAACATATAACAAGTGATTGGCCGCGGCTTCGCTTGCGACCGCATAACGTGCGGATCTATCGAAGGCTGGCAACACTTGTTGACGGAATGTCAACGGAACTAAAGATAAATTATGGAATTCTGTCATACAGTTCTATGTAGATTTCGTGCATATCTGTAAGTAGCTCTTACATGACATTAGCTTACATGTGGATTTGTAAATGAAATTATAAACAAACTGAAGTACCGCTTCAACCTTACCTAGTATACTGTAAATTGTAAACGTACTATTTTAAAATAACAAACCGTTTCTTAATAATCTTTTATATTGTAATTAAAAACTAACTAATGCTATACATAAAAAACTGGCACACTTGACTCAATCACTCTTTCTTGCAAATATTCGACGCACACACACCCAAACACACACACACACACACACACACACACACACACACACACGCACACACGCGTACACATTCACATGCATGTTCATATCTTACTAAGCAAAGATGTAAATTGAGGGCATTGGCACATATGAAACGGTTTTAAACTAGTATAGATGTCAACGTTACAGGTGTAACGTCCTTTAGTTTTAATTTGATCTAATTTTAACTAACACACATACGATGTGTATTTGGAAGAAATAAATTATTACTATTATTATTGATTTTTGCGCATATTATAAGGTCTGGGTATAATGGAACTGTTGTAAGACGCATGTGACTAGGTTCGATCCTCCGGACAGGAGCCCTCGAGTGACTCTGCTCGCGGGATACAGTGACGATTTACATCACTGAGAGTACACCATCACACCGCATACCATTCGTGCACACTCACACGTTAAGTACACGGTTCTGTAAGGGACTACCCTCGCGGCCCTTGAGCTGCTCGCCCGATAAGGTCGTTGTTAGGATCGCTAAGCTAGTAGGACAGGACCTGTTGGTTGGTCGGGATCGTGAATCTTTTTTCATTTACCGGCAGCAGCCCTAGCCGAGGTTCGGCCGTCCTGGCACCCTTGTGCCTGCTGCCTCGGGGCTGAGCGCCCTCAGCACTCGCCCCCAAAAGTTCGGTGAAGCTGTCAAAGCCCTTACGGCTAACAGCGTATATCAGGTCGTATTTTTTTTTATGGTACCTACACTGTTACCCTGAAGGGCTTTTACAGCTTCACCGAACTAGAGGGGCGAGCGTGGAGGGCGACGGGAAAAAATCCTATGAACTTGGTGAATTAAATAGGTGTCTGGGACGCATTTGAAAACTTTATTAATAATATATGATAATAAAAATCTATATTTTGTATATTAATATTATAAAGTTTTTTTTTTATTATTGGACGTGGTCTTGGGAGCTACGAGGAGTGGCATTTAAAAAAACCTTAAGTTATATAAAAGTCCAAAAAAAAACGTAGATTTTTAAACATATTATTGTGTCATAAATATTTTACACTAGCTATGCCGGTGGGTTTCTACGCGCTAAGCATTTGAACTCGGTATCATATATATTAATATTATATAGTGAAGAAGTTATGTATGTTTGTCCGAGCTTAACTATAGATACTAGTGGTAGGATTTCAAAAGTTCTTATTGTATTTGATAAAGCGATCATTGAGGAAGGCTTAGGGCTATTCATCATCACGATACCACCAATAGGTGCAGAGCTGCATTGAAAAAAAAAACTAAAATGGGAAAAATGATTAAATAAGTACTATGATTAAATAAGTATGATTAAATAAATAAATGAGTATTAAATAAATAAATAAATAAATAAATAAGGTGAGATTATGGCCATAACGCTAAACCTTATAAAAAAAAACTATAAGTCGTATTTCTAATCTTATTATTGTATTTGATAGATCGATCATCGAAAAAGGTTTTAGGCTATTTTAACATCACGCTAACACGAATAGGAGGTAAGCTGTATTGAAACAATTTCAGAAACGGGCAAAAATTAAAAAAAAATTGTTTCACGCTAACGAAGTCGGGTTTAGCGGTTTAGCGTGTCTACCATCTAGAGCCGTATCGTCACTTAAGATCAGATGAGATTATGGCCATAACGCTAAACCTAAGCTGTAAAAAACAAAAAAGGTACGACTAGTATTTTTATTATGCGGAATAGTTTCTGTGAACGTACTAATCTCTGAAACTACAGATCGGATATCAAAAAATCTTTTTGCAGTTAATAGAGTAACCATCGAGGAAGGCTTTGAGCTGTTTAACATCACGCTACCGCCAATAGGAGTAGAGCTGTATCGAAGAATGTTACAGAAACGGGCACACGCATGTAGTCGTCGGCGCATCTTTTTTACGCTTAAGGTGTAGCGTTATGGCCATATTCTCACCTGATCATAAGTGACGATACGGCCCAAGTTGGTAGACACGCTAAAACCTGTGGAGGAACTGGCTCTCAAGCGCAGCTGCCGGAACACACCTATTGGTATTTGGCGGCAGGTTTACAACTTGAGGGTGGTAGCTACTCAGGCGGGCATTAGAAAAAGCCTTACCACCATGCTATGGTTTCCTCACAATGTTTTCCTTCTATAGCATTCTATAAGCATCTATTAGGCTTTGCATGTCCGTGATCTTTGTCCACATCGCCACTTTATACCAGTTGAGATTATAGAGAAATGGTGAAGGTATAGAGCAATTACAAAGCGCTACCAAGATCCTAACGTATGACAAATAACATCACAATCAATTATTTCAATAGGTGACGATGAGGAAACATTCCGCGTCGAGTCATAGATGTTCACTGCTCGAGATGTTTGAGGAAAAAACACGGTGGAAATTGAAAAACATCTTGAATGATAAGAGCATACTAACGGGAAATACACTGTACCTACTCATTGTCCGAAGCCGACAATTCTAGCGTAATTCCTACTAATATTATAAATGCTAAGTATGTGTAAGTAAGTGTAAGTAAGTGTAAGTAAGTGTAAGTAAGTATAAGTAAGTGTAAGTAAGTGTAAGAGTGTAAGTTTGTTTGTTACGCTTTCACGCGAAATCTACTCAACCGATCATCGTGAAACTTTGCACACATATTCTTCGAGGTATTAGAAGTAAATATAGGATACTTTTTAATGAAAAAAAATTATGTATATATATATATATATATATTTTTTTTTTTACGAAAGTCAAAAACACTTATTTGATGGCTTCAATGCGAGCGAAGCCGCGGGTGAAAGTTAGTTTGCGCATATTTGTTCGGGGCTGAGTTGATCTACGTACAGTCTTAGAGTGTTCACCGTCTTAGGTCACAGCGTTACTTAAAACCATGTGAGATTGTGTACACGACGCTCTATGTCTTTAGTGTAAAAAAAAGAAAAAAAATATAGATCGCACGGTTATTTTTCCCGACGATTACTTCTTAAGTATCCATCGATATATGTTATAAAAAAAATTGCGAAATTTTGTAAAAGATTACCTTGGAATGGTTTTTAGTCTGTCTAATTTTCGATATGTGCGAATAATATATTTTATTTATGAAATAGCGGGCAAACGAGCAAGCGTGTCACCTGATGGTAAGTGACCACCGACGCCCATTGACACTCATAACACCAAGGGAATCGCAGGTGCGTTGCCGGCCTTTATTTTGGAGTGACTGGCTCTCAAGCGCAACTGCCGGAACACACCTATTTGTATTTGGCGGCAGATTTTCAACTTGAGGGTGGTAGCTAGCCAGGCGGGCATGAGAAAAAGCCTTACCACCCTACTACTCTCCTAAACCTGCTCTGGTTTCCTCACGATGTTTTCCTTCACCGAAAGCTCATTGTATATGGTTGAATTCGAACTCACGCCTCTTGACGCGGCGTTCCCTACACACTACCACTGAGCTATCATCGCTTCAAATAATCTAAGATTTATGGATATGTGAGAACTGATCTTCGGGAAAAATCCGTGAAATTTATTTTTCATTTTATTATAGTTTAACGTCATGGCCACAATCTCACGTGATTTTAAGTAACGCTATAGCGTAAGATAGTAGACACTCTAAGCCTGGTGGAGGGACTGGTTCTCTAGTGCAACTGCCGGTGCACACCTATAGGAATTTGTCAATCTGAGGGTGGTAGCTCTAGCCAAGTATCATAATTCTACTATATATACTTTCATCACGATGTTTTCCTTCACCGAAAACTCAACCTCATTGGAGGTGGATTTGACCTCACGTCCCTTGATATAGCGTCTGTACACTGAGCTATCTTCGCTTCAAAATAGAGAGAAATCAGCTTCTTAGCTATCCATGGATTCACCGTGTGGGTCGGGTCCATTGAGTCGTAGAGAGGGAAACTCCAAGGTGTCCCCAGACTTGTGATTCGGGTGTAGACTTAAGGTATAGGTTCTCAAAGTGGGCGGCACCGCCCCCCAATAGGCGCTGAGACTATCTGAAAGGGTCATTCAAATTTCGATTGGTATTTGAGAAGGTAGAAAATACCCTGGCCAGTGATTTTCCCTACAAATGTCACTCAAATGATTAGATCAAGCATTTCTGGGGTGCGCCGGGCATTCAATTACCCCTAAAGTGGGCAATAGATCAAAATAGTTAGAGAAACACTGGTTTAAGGGATCCCTTGCCGACATGCGTCAACACTCACCTTCAGTACACGTGTTTCTCTTCCTATCTAGACAAATTCGTTAGATACCTGTTTGTGAGACATATGAGTTTCCTCACAACTTCGTAAATAATGTATAACAAGATTGTGTTCAATGTTAATTAGGTTTTTTGTTAGAAACAATGTTAATGTTTGCAATCAAATTAAACTAATCACATTGGAATATTTTGTATACAATTAAAAAAAAAAACCCATCACACTAGCGCGTCAGATTTTGCCCTCACGGCATCGCGTCACGGCTGCGCATATGTTTTTGGTACATGAATATACTAAAACTTGATACTTTAAAGTTTAATGTTACTTCAGAAAATTTTGAATAAGACTGAGCTGAAACACTCGGTTATGTCGAAGCGATGATAGCTCGGTGGTAGTGTGTAGGAACGCCGCGTCATGGGACGTGACTACGAATCCAGCCACCTACAATGGGCTTGAGATTTCGGTGAAGGAAAACCATAGCATGGTGGTAGGGCTTTCTCTAATGCCCGCATGGCTAGCTACCACCCTCGAGTTGAAAACCTGCCGTCAAATACCAATAGGTGTGTTCCGGCAGCTGCACTTGAGAGCCAGTTCCTCCAAAATAAAAGCTGGTAATGAACCTGCAATTCCCCTGGTGTTGTGGGTGTCCATGGGCGGCGGTGATCACTTACCATCAGGTGACACCATTGCTCGTTTGCTCACTAATATAGTTAAAAAGTGTGACGCTCGTTCGGGTAAAGTTTAGCTCCATCTCCACAGATTTACCGTGTCTATCAACTTGGGCCCTATCGTCACTTAAGATCAGGTGAGATTATGGCTATAACGCTAAACCTTAAATATATAAATAAAAATATATTTTTTCGACGTTTGGAGGCTTACAACTTATCTAGGATCGACTTAACGAAGTCCTACTGTATATATCTACGTCACGAAAAAATGTCACAGATCAGAATTTCAAGGTTTCCCTTAAGAGCTCAAAAACATTGCGAGGTATATCGTAGGTAATAAACAATAATTGTTGATCGAGGAATGCCACGGAACATTCGAAATATGCGTGTAAAAGTTAAAAAAACAATGTACACGTGATTCACAAGGAATTTTAATATTCGTGTCGTTAAACAAATGCAAAGTTAAGTTTGTACAGCGACAGTTAAAGCGTTTTTCCAACGCATTCCATGACATTATTCTTAGAGGTAGTGTGTACGACTTCGCGTCAAGGGACGTGGGTTCGAATCCAAGCATCTACAATGAGCTTGGGCTTGCGGTGAAGGGAAACATCGTGAGGAAACATAGCATGGTGGTAGGGCTTTTTCAAATGCCCGCCTGACTAGCTAGCACCCTCAAGTTGAAAATCTGCCGCCAAATACCAATAGGTGTGTTCCGGCGGCTGCACATGAGAGCCAGTTCCTGCACAGGTTTAGCGTGTCTACCAACTTGGGCCGTATCGTCACTTAAGATCAGGTGAGATTATGGCCATAACGCTAAACCTTAAGTATATAAAAACAACTATATTTTACATGCGGCTTCGCTCGCCTTAACATTGATTTTGTCGAACAAATCAGATGACGCAATAGAAAGTTTCGTACAAAGTTTATCCCCCTCTTTAACCCTCTTCCAATAGATTTTTCGTGAGAAAAAGTTGCCCATCACCGTCTCCAGGTTCCCGTCTATCTCCTTACCAAAATTGGTCGTAATCGATTCAGCGGTTTAGGCGTGAAAGCGTAATAAACAAACTCAATATAATCAGTATGATCGCCTTTGTGTTATGGCAACAATTTCACTCGATGTTAAGTGAGGATGTGGCCCAAGATAGTGGGCACATGTTAAGCCTAGTGAACGCACTAGATCTCAAGTACAACTACCGGAACACGCCTATTGGTGTTTGGCGATAGATTTTCAACTTGACGGTGGTTAGAAACAGCCCTACCACCATGCTATGGTTTCCTCACGATGTTTTCCTTCACCGGAAGCTTCGCTCATTGTTGGTGGATTCGATCTCACGTCCCCTGACGCGAAGTCGTACACACTACTACTGAGCTACCATCGCTTCTGCTTTCTGTCTATTAACCTTTTAAAAACTATGGATCCATTCCTGTTTCTTATATCAAGAAAGGGTCAAGTGAGACGCTGCACGGTTAGTTAGTACGGCTTCCTACACAAATTGCGTTTAACCCTGATATCCTAATTAAAGGAATTGTTTGTAGTTCACTGGTGGAATACTACGTATTAGGCTTTCACTGCTTCTATATGAACATTCAGTGGAAGGCTGTGAACTCGGTGTTACCTCTCCTGCTCTTGGCGAAATTCTCGAGACGAATCCTGTTTGGGTGGTATGTATTTGTATGTCGGTCTGACTGTTATACAACGATGGTCATAAATTAATAGCTCGTAATATTTATTTGCTCCTTAAGTATATTTTATATTGTAAGAGTTAAATAAGGAAAAAATAGGTTAAACATCTGCCGAAGGGAAGAAAAAAGCGTCGATCGCTTTCGTTGTACTTTTTATATATTTATAAATTCTCGAACGTATTGTGAGAAACAAGCCTCGCGACCTTCATTGAATCGTCCGGGCACGAGACAAACCCGTTTCGCAAATTGATGCGAGATGAAGAAAAAACGTCTCGAAGCGATATGTGTATTCCTCAGCGACAGAAGTTTCTTTAATATATTACGTAAAACACAAAACAAACAGTTAAGAATCAGATCAAAAACTAAGACACGACTACTGAAAAGACTACTTAAAAGTGTGTAATACTTAAGGTTTAGCGTTATGGCCATAATCTCACCTGATTTTAAGTGACGATACGGCCCAAGTTCGTAGACATGCTAAACCTGTGGAGGAACTGGCTATCAAGTGCAGCTGCCGGAACACACCTATTGGTATTTGGCGGCAGGTTCACGGAGGGTGGTAGCTACCCAGGCGGACATTAGAAAAAGCCCTACCACCGTGCTATGATTTCCTCACGATGTTTCCTTCACTCAAGCTCATTGTAGGTGCTTGGATGCGAATACACTACCACTGAGCTATCATCGCTTCAAACGATTCCGATGAATAATATTCGTGTAAACATAAGATATAATTATTTCTTTTTTCTTTACGTATTTTTTTCTTTTGATTTGTTTCTGTATTCATTTTCTGTCACTCAAGACATCTTTTTTTTTTACAAAAGACGCCAAACGATGCACGCTTGTGACAGGTGTCACAGAATGAATAATTGGCTTGCAAAATTCGTCTGACATTCGTCAACAATTACGAAAAATCTGGTTAAGTCATTACTCGAATGACCGCTAACGTAACACTGTGCCGTGCATCGAACCCTATGGTACTGAAGTTCGAATTTTTGATCAATTTGAAATTTTCAAACAAATGATTTTCATATTTAGCCCGCGGTATCGAAATTTATGAGGAGTAAAATCGAGCGGTAAGTGAAAGTGAGGCATAACGTTCCGTTGTGTAACGTTTTTTTTTTTTTTCTCAACTTGACGTACGCTGTTAGCCGTAGGGACTTTGAGAGCTTCACGGAACTTTTCGGGGCGAGTGCTGAGGGCACTCAGCTCCGGGGCAGCGAGCGCGAGGGTGCCAGGATGGCCGAACCTCGGCTTGGGATGTTGCCGGAAAGTGGAGAAAGGATTCGCGATCCTGACTAACCAACAGGTCCTGACATACTAATTTAGTGATGATGTAGAGTGTCACTGTATCGCGGGAGCAGAGTCACTCGAGGGCTCCTGTCCGGAGGATCGAACCTAGGCTCGAGCGTCTGCGGAGGGAGGCCTCGGCGGGACCTTGTGTAACGTGTGTATATACAAAGTTTATGTTATATATTTCATTGGAATGACGTAAATAATATGAATAAATATTTTTATATATATTTATTTTTTAATTCGTTTTCACTTAACTTATTTTGATATATAAAATGATAGTTCTTAAGGAGTAAACTCCAGTCGTGCGTCGGAGCTAACACACATTTTTTTTTAAATATTGAAAGTTAAGTCACCAACGCGACTATATCGCGATGTAACAAACAATTACATATTAATAAATATATTTGCATGGTGGTAGGGCTTTTTCTAATGCCCGCTTGGCTAGCTACCACCCTCAGGTTGTTAACCTGCCGCCAAATACCAATTGAGAGCCAGTTCCTCCACAGGTTTAGCGCGTCTACCAACTTGCGCCGTATCGTCACTTACAATCAGGTAAGATTATGGCCATAACGTTAAACCTAAATATAAAATAATATATACTTAACAATGTTTTGATTCAATTTTGTATAATTCTGTATTACTTATGGAGACGAGGTCAGACGATAAGGAATTGTATAAACCAATGTGGAATGAAGCAGAAACATTGATCCCATATATTGCACGTTAACTTCGAATACCACAACCTCATTATAATTATAAATATACAGGACGAAGGAAGGAGGACGATTTAATAATCTATACCAATAATATAAAACGGGAAGTTGTTTGTTTGAACGCGTTATTTCTAGAAAGTACTTGTCGGATTTTTTAAATTATTTTTATATTTGATAGAGTAATCATCGAGGAAGGCGTTAGGTTATTTAACATCACGCTAACACCAACGGGAACAGACCTGTACTAGATAGTTACAAAAAATGGGAAAAAAAAAATATAATTAAATAATACTTAGTTCCCCGCGAACGAAGTCGCGGGCACAAATAGTGCTAGGATGAAATAGAACTTAAATCATACTTTGTTATCGCTTACATGTAAGTTGTTTAGTTACTTGATAATCATGTCACTTTGCGTGACATTTATGACATTTTTTTATACTTAAGGTTTAGCATTATGGCCATAATCTTACCTGATCTTAAGTGACGATACGGCCCAAGTTCGTAGACACGCTAAACCTGTGGAGGAACTGGCTCTCAAGCGCAGCTGTCGGAACACACCTATTGGTATTTGGCGGCAAGGTTTACAACTTGAGGGTGGTAGCTACCCAGGCGGGCATTAGAGAAAGCCCTACCACCATGCTATGGTTTCCTCACGATGTTTTCCTTCACCGGAAGCTCAAGCTCATTGTAGGTGGATTCGAACTCACGTCCCTTGACGCGAAGTCATACACGCTACCACTGAGCTATCGTCGTTTCGAAATCATACTTTGTTATCGCTTACATGTAAGTTGTTTAATTACTTGATAATCATGTCATTTTGCGTGACATTTATGACAGCTATTAAGTTCAAATAACATTGGCTGCAAACAGAAACCCTATCACGTATTGTTTACTATATGCGTTATTTTGTTAACTAAATATAAACAATTTATAACGTTACGTCAAATGTAATTTCCCGAGCACGTTTAGTGCATTTTCCTTATTAATGTTTTGGTATTAGAATGCGGGCTCTGTAATAATTTGTTTGTTCCGTCCAGAATAAACAAGGTATGAATATAAAATATAAATAATAATACAACTATAAAGCGATGATAGCTCAGTGGTAGCGTGTACGACTTCGCGTCAAGTGACGTGAGTTCGACTCCAACCGCCTACAATGAGCTTGAGCTTTCGGTGAAGGAAAACATCGTGAGGAAACCATAGCATGGTGGTAGGGCTTTTTGAGATGCCCACCTGGCTAGCTACCACCCTTAAGTTGTAAACCTGCCGCCAAATACCACTAGGTGTGTTCCGGCAGCTGCACTTGAGAGCCAGTTCCTGCACAGGTTTAGCATGTCTACGAACTTGGGCCGTATCGTCACTTAAGATCAGGTGAGATTATGGCCTTAACGCTAAACTTTAAGAATAAAAATAAAATGGGTTTAAGTCAATCATGACAGCTCGTTACGATGAGAATATTGCGTTGCCTTTAAAGTCGCTTTACCATTCAGTTCTTCACCATACACTACCAATAAATATAATTTAAAAGATTATGTAAGAATCAGAAGCGATGTAGGTAGGTATGTAGGAAATAAGGATTAATTAATTAATTCCTTATTTCACTTTAAATATGTACAATGGGGAGATTAATGCAATAAGGCATTACCTTCCAGCTAACCAGAAGTAATGTGGTAAGAAATAATTACTTCCATTGTAGGTAGTGCAAATAAAATAATTGGTGAAATAATAAATGCGATGATAAAAAAAACTAAATTAATATAAATACACACGGTAGAAGGGAAACTTGTGAAAAGTCCCTGATTAAAAATACTTATTGTAAAGTATTGAATTAGTAGACGACAGTGGGGACGCTATGAAGCATCTCACAAACGGGAGACAGAGAACGCGTAATGTCTTCTATCTCATTCTCTCGCCGGATGAATCCTATACATTTACGTGTTTGTGTCTCTGTGGAGTCGCTTTTTCGTTTCATCGTGTTCGAAATCACAACGATTCGAAAGAAGTCTCACTTCGAAAAGTTACAGAGACGGGCAAAATTTACAAATAGTTTCTCGTTCCACACAAACGAAGTTTACAGATATAAGAAAAATTACACAGTTTCTTCGACAGCTAATCACGTCAAAACCGATCTGAATATGTCTATGCCGATACGATGCGGAGATTTTGTATTTTTTTTATATTTTTTATTATACTTAAGGTTTAGCGTTACGGCCATAGTCTCACCTGATCTTAAGTGACGATACGGCCCAAGTCGGTAGACACGCTAAACCTGTGGAGGAACTCGCTCTCAAGCGCAGCTGCCGGAACACACCTATTGGTATTTGGCGGCAGGTTTACAACTTTAGGGTGATAGCTACCCAGGCGGGCATCAGAAAAAGCCCTACCACCATGCTATGGCTTCCTCGCGATGTTTTCCTACGAAAGCTCAAGCTCATTGTAGGTGCTTGGATTCGAACTCACGTTCCTTGACGCGAACTCGTACACACTACCACTGAGCTATCATCGTTTAAATTATTATTTCTAGAGTAATTAGTTTTTGGATTCCTCGTGTTACGTCCGGATGATACTTTATCTGTATAAAATATCGTAAGATTGATTCTGTAAACATATGATGCGATAATAGACATATCTGATAACCGGTGACCGTGTTAATTAAGAGTCGTTTACAGCGGGAATCACCGCGAGCGATACGCGGTCTGCCCCGTATGCCGGCTTGAGGAAAGATTCTACGATTTTCCTCATATCAATCTAATTCACTGAGTTTAAAAATAGCGTAAAATTATGTCTACAATGTACTATGTAATACTAATTTATAATTGTGGGTTTTCTCCAGTCATATATATAATGTAATTATATCTAATCTATCTAATTTGGTTCTGTGTTTATTATTTCACATCTAAACCGCTGAATCGATTATAATGAATTTTGGTATAAAGATAGATGGGAACCCGGAAAAGGATAGGCTACTATTTCGCGCGAAAACCTTATCGGAAGTGGGGTACAGAAAGGGATAAATTTTGTATTAATTCTTTTTTTACGTCAACCGATTTATTTGACAAAATCGATATTAACCCGAGCGCGTAAAACGGAAGTACGTCAAATCTACTTTCCAAATGAAATACGACAACGGGACACCATTTTCCCGTTCATTGTAACATCACTATGAGTATAGTATCAAAGAGTTTTGCATTGATACGGAAAATTATTATGAAGGCAACACACGTCTCTATACTTGTGTGACGATGTTTCATGCAACGAAATCTTACATTTGGACCGTTTACTTTGAAAGTGGTGTAAGTCCATTTTCTTTTGTTTCGAGAAAATTAAAGGTCACTACTATATTTGTTGATGATGCAATTTCATTTACCGACCGATTTTAAGTCGTACAAAACATGGGATTTTTTTGAGAAATTAAACACGGACTAGTTATATATAAAAAATTTACGTTAAATTAAGCATGAATTACGTGATAGCTCATTTTTCTCAAAAATGGACTTACACCACTTTCAAAATAAACGGTCCATTTGTTAAAGTTACTCGAACTCGAGTCGTTAAAAACTGTCCGTACTCGTTATCACTAGACACTCGTTGCTTGGAAACTCGTTTGACATCGAACGTGTCGTGTTCTTGTTGCCAGCTTAATTGTATAACAAAAAAAAAACCCATCAAAACAACTCGATCAGGCCACAAAGGCTACGTACCATTTGTCGGTTATAACGCTGATGTTCGAGTGTTATTTTCCATTCAAATAATTTGCGGGCATACAATCGTTACCTAAATTGGAATAGAGTAATGTTGTTCATCCATATACCCACACATGCGAGTCAGCTTTTTTTTCTAATTTAGATTTAGCATTACGTTAGGATGGAGAGGGGCAAGCGATGGTAGCTCCAGTGGTTGTGTGTACGACTTCGCGTCAAGGGACGTGCGTTCGAATCCAACGTTCTACAATGAGATTTCGGTGAAGGAAAACCTCGTGAGGAAACCATAGCATGGTGGTAGGGCGTTTTCTAATGCCTGCCTGGCTGGCAGACATCCTCAAGTTGTAAACCTGTCGCCAAATATCAATAAGTGTGTTCCGGCAGCTGCGCTTGAGAGCCGGTTCCTCCACAGGTTTAGTGTGTCTACCAACTTGGGCCGTATCGTCACTTAAGATTAGGTGGATCAGATTATGGCCATAACGCTAAACCTTAAGTATAAAAAAAGAGAGAGGACGCCCAGAGAAAAGATAGATGGAGTGTGTGAGGGAAGATATGAAAACAAAAGGGGTGAATGAAGGTATGGTGACTGATAGAGATGTATGGAAACAGAAGACATACTGCGCCGATCCCAAATACCAAATTGGGAGATGGGCGATGATGATGACTCAAGATGGACACGCTAAGCCTAGCAGAGACTGGCTTTCAAATACAACTGCCGGAACACACCTATAGGTGTTTGGCGGCAGATTTTGAACTTGAGGGCGGTAGCTAGCCACACGGGCATTAACAAAAGCTAAATGCAAAATTAAATATAAAGTAAAATTAATGCTGTTATATTTAGTTTAACATGATTATAATTAACAGTAGAGTATTTGCCGAAGAAACAACGTTATTATTGTAAGAAAGAAAGTTTTATTTATCCACCACACGGCAAATGATGATTAAAATAAATAAAAGAAGAAGAAAAAAATTAATACAACTGAACATAACAACGAGATCACAAAAACAAAAGAGTTTCTTTCATCGTTTCATCGCTTGCAGGACGCCATTTTGTTTCATAAACGGTAGTAGATTTTTGACTAAAAAAAGTGATATTGTTGTTCTATTTTTGAGACATAAACGATGTGATTTCATCTGGTGTCGCCATCTTTAACTATTCACAATGGCGCTGAATCTGTTAACCGCCAGTACGATCGACAACCACAGTGGTCGTTATTTGGCATCTCAGACATGTTTCCGGCGTTCTAAACTCTAAATGGAACATAGCTGAAAACATAAACCCGCCCATAGCACTCTGTCTGCGTCTATTTTGATATGTTTTTTAAAAGAAGTCTTAATTACCTAATATAAATTTCGTAAATTGAATATATAATCAAGGAAAGGCGAAATTTTATTTGTTTTTTTTAGAATCAAACGTTTTGTTAATAATTTTATTGAAATTATAAATAAAGGTATTTTGAGACTGATAGTGTGTCGCAGGTTTGTGTTTAGTTGGTTAGTTAGTTAATTGGTTAGTTAGGGGATTCCTGAATAGCTGAAAGGCTGTAGCTACTTCCGGCGGAGAAAGGAAAGAGCTTGAAAGCCGTCCCTGGCGACTTTCGAGTCACCGTTGGACTTTTTAATAGGTATTTCACGGTGATTACGCTCTGATGAGTCCCAGACGCCTTTAGTGGCACTGAGCACATTAATTGTACAAAAACTGAAGGAATCTGATCCGTCACGCTCGGCTATGTAACTGACAGAGATATAGTCAAAGCGTCACTATTACACTATACGTGTTACTGACTGTGTCTACGAATTCGTTCGCGTGATACTGAAAATTATTTAATAATTTGTGCCCGTTATTGAAACCTTTTTTCTATACAGCTTAACTCCTATTGGTGGTAGCGTGATGTTAAAGACTCTGAAACCTGCTTCAAAGATTACTCTATCAAATACAATAAGGTTTTTTTAAAATGCGACTCCTCGTGGTTCCTAAGACCACGTTCAAAAAAAAAAAAAAGCAAGCAGACTTTCTGCTTTATAATATTAATATACAGAAAATACATATTATTAATTTTCATTATTATATATTATTAATAAAGTTTTCAAATGCGTCTCAGACACCTATTTAATTCACCAGGTTCCTAGGTTTTTTTTTTCGACCTGACGTACGCTGTCAGCCGTAAGGGCTTTGACAGCTTCACCGAACTTTTTGGGGCGAGTGCTGAGGGCACTCAGGTCCGTGGCAGCGGACGCAAGGGTGCCCGAATGGCCGAACCTCGGCTTGGGCTGCTGCCGGAAAACGAACAAAGAGTCGCGATCCTAACTAAACAAAGGGTCCTAACTTACTGAGTACTATACTTAAGGTTTAGCGTTATGGCCATAATCTCACCTGATCTTAAGTGACGATACGGCCCAAGTTGGTAGACATGCTAAACCTGTGGAGGAACTGGCTCTCATGTGCTGCTGCCGGAACACACCTATTGTTATTTGGCGGCAGGTTTACAACTTGAGGGTGGTAGCTACCCAGGCGGGCATTAGAAAAAGCCCTACCACCATGCTATGGTTTCCTCACGATGTTTTCCTTTACCGAAAGCTCAAGCTCATTGTAGGTGCTTGGATTCGAACCCACGTCCCTTGACGCGAAGTCGTGCACACTACCACTGAGCTATCATCGCAAGTCGCGAAAGGACCGCGGGGTTCAAAAAAGCATTACAATTGATAGCACATAGAGACACAACTATTCGTAAATATATTTTATTAGTTGATTTTTTGTATCACAAAAAGATTATGTATAAGTATTCGCTGTGGTCGTAAATTTTAAACTAAACGCCCTAATTAGAGGTCAATTTAATTATATCGTTTTAGTTTATTTTCCCATTCGCTAATGCCTTTGGTTAAACAATACCTAAACGTATAATAAAGCTGTTAGTTATTGAAATCTGAGTTTTATATTTTTTGTAAATTATATATATATATATATATATATTGTTTGTACTCTTATATGGATGTAGAGGTCAAATATAATATTATTCGTTCGCGTGGAGATTAAATTTATTAAATAACTACCATTTACCCGCGGCTCCGTTCGCGTTAATAATAATTTTGTCAGTCAATCCTTTATCCGACTTCCTATAAGTTTTTCGAGGGAAAAAGTAAGCCTTCTCCAGATTTTTTTATGTAATAGCGGGCGAACGAGCGAGCGTGTCACCTGATGGTAAGTGATCACAGTCGGACACCCACAACGCCAGAGGAATGGCGTGTGCGTTGCCGGGTTATTTTGGAGGGACTGGCTCTCGAGTGCAACCGCCGGAACACACCTATTGGTAATTGGCGGCAGATTTTCAACTTGAAGGTGGTAGCTAACAAGGCGGCATTAGAAAAAGCCCTACCACAATTCAAAACTCTGTTCCCTTTAGAACTTGTGTTTTTGTTTCGAATTTACATACGCTGTTAGTCTTAAGGGCTTTGACAGCTTCACTAACCTTTGAACACCTATTTTACCACTGTGTTCGCACTGTATTATTATTCTAATTGTATTTTTTTAGACTTTATAGGTTTAGCGTTATGGTCACCATTTCAACTGATGTTAAGTGACGATACGGCGCAAGAGAGAGGATACGCTAATCCTTGTGAAGGGAGTGGTTCTCAAGTGCAACTGCCGGAACACACCTATTGGTTTTTGGTGGCAGATGTTAAACTTGAGGGTGGTAGCTATCCAGGCGGGCGTTAAAACAAGCCCTAACACCATGCTATGGTTTCATAACGTTGGTTTCCTTCACCGAAAGCTCAAGTATTTGAAATTATCACTTATATCAATTATACATCAGCACTTAACATCAGGTGAGATTGGGGCCAGAACTCTAAACATATAAACACTAATAAGAAAAATACAGCTTGGAAACAGTTGTGAAATAAGTTCTAAAGGCCACATGCATCGCTAGTCAACAATAGACTCATCTACAATGACACAGACGTGACAAATAGGTATTTAGGTATTTCAAATAGAAAACGAATGAAAGATTTTAAGCTAGGCATTTTCCGTTTTTATTGGTGGTAAAACAATTTACACAAAGGAAAATTGAAAAAAAAACATAATGAAATTCGAAGCGACGATAGCTCAGTGGTGGTGTGTAGGAACGCCGCGTCATGGGGCATAAGTTCGAATCCAACTGCCTACAATGAGCTTAAGTTTTTTGTGAAGGAAAACATCGTGAGGAAACCGTAGCATGGTGGTAGAGCTTTTTCTAATGCCCGCCTGGCTAGCTACCAGCCTCAAATTGAAAAGCCACCGCCAAATACCAATAGGTGTGTTCCGGCAGTTGCATTTGAGAGCCAGTTCCTTCAACGGTTTAGCGTGTATACCAACTTGGGCCGTATTGTCACTTAAGATTAGGTGAGAGTATGGTCATAACGCTAAGCTTTAACTATAAAAAATAAAATAAAATAATATAGTGACGTTGAAGTTGAAGCGATGATAGCTCAGTAGCAGTGTGTAGGAACGCTGCGTCATGGGGCGTGAGTTCGAATCCAACCGCCAATAATTAACTTGCGCTTTCGGTGAAGGAAAACATTGTGAAGAAACCATAGCATGGTGGTAGACCTTTTTCTGATGCCTGCCTGGCTAGCTACCACCCTCAAATAGCCAGTCCCTATTATAAAGGCCGGCAACGCGCCTACAATCCTCTGGTGTTGTGGGTGTGCAAGGGCGTGATGATCACTTACCATCACGTGGCACGCATGCTCGTTAGCCCACTATTACAGAAAAAAAATGTTTTCAACTCTGTCGCCTGGACATAGCAGAACTCTGTTTTTTTAGTCTCTACTTGGATAAAATTGCAAATTTTAATGTACGGAATAACATATTTAGTTCTGTTAAACTTGCATTATAATTATAGAAGTTACGTGGTGAGTAAAAACGAATTATACACGGTACTTTACAGTATTACTTTCGCATGAGTTTACCTGGAAAAGAGATGTACCTACGCGGGGTTGCCGCTCTCGGAAATCGAATTACAAGGAAATTGTAAAAAACATCGGCAAATATAAAGTATTTTTTTAACGCTCCGCTCCGGCCATTTTGGAATGTCAATGCTCAAGACAGCAACGTCAGTTGATTAAAAAATATTAGTTTAATTTGTCGGATCATTTTAAAAGATTTAGGCCTTACCCAAAGCTCTGTATAGTTGGCGCCTGTAATATTCAAGTCTAAAATACTATGACAAATAAGCTGATAATTGAGTGGTAAATCCGCTTCAGTTGAAAATTGGTGTTTTTAAGTAACTTTTGCTTTTTTATACCCCCAGTTGTTAGTTTGTATTTTTTATTTAAGGTCGCTATAAAATCTAAAGTCTTCAGCGACCACATAATTATAATCATATTATAGCTTAGTGGTAGTGTGTACGGACTCCGTGTCAAAGAACGTGAGTTCGAATCCACCTACAGTAAACTTGAGCTTCCGGTGAAGGAAAACATCGTGAGGAAACCATACACGGTGGTAGGACTTTTACTAATGCCCGTCTGGCTAGCTATCACCCACAACTTGAAAATTTGCTGCCAAATAACAATAAGTGTGTTCCGGCAGTTGCACTTGAGAGCCAGTCCCTGCACAGGTTTAGCGTGTTCACCAACTTGGGCCGTATCGGCCGACCAGGCGAGATTATGGCCATAACGCTAAACGTTAACTACACTACCTTATTTAAGTATTTGCACAACCATTTCCATTGAAACGTTCAATTACCTTGTCAGGTACTGTATATCGTGATTTAAGAAAGAAAGAAAGTTTTATTTATCCACCACACAGCAGATATTTAAAATAAATAAAAGAAACAGAAAAAAAAAACATAACAACATGATCAAAACAACGTACTGTTTATTTTATATATAGTTAAGGTCACCACGCTGTCACAGTATATCTAAAAACAATATAAATAAACAAGTTCTCTCCATTTAATTTCTGTATTAATTTAATGTAAATATATAATAAATAAATATACATCTCTATCATTAAACACCTGAGTGCTTTTAAATTTTTTTATTGTATCATATTTATTTCCTAGCATAAGCTATCACTTTATGTTCACAATTTGTACGAAATATTTCGATGTTTCACATTTCGGCTTACTTTTTGGTGAATGTGCTTATCGTCTGTTATTATTTAAAACATGCTGTGTTTCGACCAGAAATCGATTAGACACAACAGTCCTGAATTGCAAAAAGGAAAGAAGTAAGCCAAAAATAAAATTGTATAACTTGTGCAAACATGATTAGCAGAAGAAATTACAATGTCCTTTCTCGTAGAGTGGAGTTCAATGACTGTGGTAAGTAACACGCCACCAAATGAGCCTTTCCGGCTGTGTCCTTAAAAATATAAAACTAATCTATAAATATAAAAATGAATCTCTATTTCCCTCGGTCATCGCATCACGCGTGTACGGGTGGAATAATTTCGCTAATTCTTTTTTTATTGGGTGAATCATCGTCAGGACAAGGTACTTATGAAAGAAAAAAATTTAGGAAGTTGACCGGAATAGCAGGAAATTTAAGAAAATTTAAATACAAACGACAATATCAATTTAACATTACTAGCTGTCAGTTATCATAGAGCAATACAATAATGAACGCTATGTTTTGTGAATAATTTTATTTTTTATTAATTATACTAATTCGAATTCAATATTCATAGTTAAGACTCGCCAATGTCTGTCGGGTCAGCTAGTTTTTTATATATTTTTATATCTCCTATGTGTACGCAATTTCGTTCGTTTGTATACTTGTTAAGTATCATAGGCCTCAAGAATATATTTAAAAGAATACAACGTTCGGGCTTTCACGGAACACCTGGCAACTCTAACTGTAAAGTAATTACTTTTCAGCTGAACGTATCGAGTACCGAGAACTCGTTAGTTACACTTCATGAAAGGCAACACAAGTGGATTATCGGTATTAAAAGTATTTCATAGAATTATATGAGTAATTATTGTATAAACTATTTCCCTAAACATCTACTTTGGTTAGGTTACACTTTTTTTAGTTTTTTTATTCTTATATGTTCTTAGCGTTATGGCCATAATCTCACGCTAAACCTGTGGAGGAACTGGCTCTCAAGTGCAGCTGCCGGAACACACCTATTGGTATTTGGCGGCAGGTTTACAACTTGAGGGTGGTAGCTACCCAGGTGGGCATTAGAAAAAGCCCTACCACCATGCTGTATGTGTTTGCAACGCGTAAATGATTCCGATAGGCGTTCCATTTGACTCCGCGGTCGGTTTGGTAACACCATCTTCTGAACTTTTTTTTGTATTTATGATAGTTAACTGGTGTAGCGTTATGGCCATAATCTCACCTGATCTTAAGTGACGATACGGCCCAAGTTGGTGGACACGTTAAACCTGTGGGTGGACTGGCTCTCAAGTACAAGTGCTGGAACACGTCGATTGGTATTTGGCAGCATATTTTCAACTTGAGGGTGGTAGCTAGCTAGGCTGGCATTAGGAAAAGCCCTATCACCATGCTACGGTTTCCTCACAATGTTTTCCTTCCGTGGCTTTCCCTGATATCCACCTAGCTAGCTACCACCCCCAATTTGAAAACCTGCCACCAAATACCAATAGGTAAGTTCTGGTAGTTGGACTTGAGAGCCAGTCCCTCCGCAGGCTTAGCGTGCCTACCAATTCGGGCCGTATCGTCACTTAAGATCAGGTGAGATTATAACCATAACCCCTTAAATATAAAAAAAAAACAATTTTGCAGAAATACGCGAGTTTACCCACTCCATTCTATCCAAGACCACCAGTATTATTATAAATAAACAAATATAGGTGAAAACCAGTGCTATAGCAATTTGTCATAGATCGTTTTTCGGTGCTATTTAAGGCTTTACTTTTCAAGACTGTGTCTATATAATATACATTGTAATTACTAATGGTGTACGTTTGTGTACTCACACTGTGTATTAAGGATGTTATTGATGTGTCCATTCCGGAACCGGAAGGTTTATAATCTGCTTTATCGTAGACGGAGTTGGAGGCAAAATGGAGATAGAGAAGAAAGCAGATGTGTTAAATAAAAATCCATATACAGGTCGAATTTATTGCCGGTTCTTCTGGGTGGTGGGTTATTTTCCGAACCGGTGGTAGTTTTGACATTCATAAACGCTCTATTAGGGTCCAAATTGAATAAAGATTTTTATTTATATATTTATTTATTTATTTATGTTTTATATCTAATTATTTATTTAGTTTTAGTTCATTTTTTATATTTATTTATTTATACTTTATGTTTGTTACAATGGCGGACTTAATGCCATAGGCATTCTCTAACAGTCAACCTTAAGGTGGTGCAGAGATAAAAGACGTTAGGTGTAAACCAAACAACAAATGAAAGACAAATCTATCTACGAAAATACTACATGACACATATATAAACGTATACACTATGTATATATAAGGAAATACAATTAATAATATACTATTAAGATTTTTGATTTGTTAACAATTGTGACGCTCGCAAGCTAGCGGAACGGGCAGAACCGCGGTCGCGAGCGTTGTGAACGTTAAGTGGTGCATGTCCTTTGTAATAATAATGACCTAATTTCCTGTTTATGAGTTGTGCTACTTATAAGGTCACCGGTGCGTCACCTCAGGGAAAACAATAATGTGATAAAAATGTGTTTAAAGAATAAATAATATTATTTACTTTCTTTCTTTGTATAATACATATAAAAAATACCTATAATGCTTTTTTATACTTCACTGTTTTAGCATTAGAGCCACAATCTCACTTGATGATAAATAACAATGAGGCACATGATTCCGGGCAACCTAAGCCTATATAATAGCTGTCCTATATCGGCGAAGCGATGATAGCTCAGTGGTAGTGTGTAGGAACGCCGCGTCATGGGACGTATATTCGAATTCACTTACAATGAGCTTGAGCTTTCCGTGATGGAAACATCGTGAGGAAACCATAGCATGGCGGTAGGGCTTTTCTAATGCCTGCCTGGATAGCAACGACCCTTGAGTTGAAAATCTGCCGCCAAATACCGATAGGTGTGTTCCGGCAGTGACACTTGAGAGCCAGTCCCTCCCATAAAGGCCGGCAACGCACCTGCGACTCCTCTGGTGTTATGGGTGTCCATGGGTGGCGGTGATCGCTTACCATCAGATGACACGCTTCTTCGTTTGCCTCTATTCCATATAAAAAAGTGACAAGAACTCCCACGTGCAAAAATCTAAATTGATTTTTGTGTAAATTAATTAATTGTATTAATTAAGGTCGTGATTTTCATTTTTTTATGTAGATATACCTTTAAAGTTGACTATTTATACGCCAGAGTCATCACAATCTCGGATACCTGCTTCATAGAATAATATATACTGAATATTTAGTTTATTCATATCATATGTTTAAAATTAGTGACGAGATTTTGTCCGTTTCCTGTAAAAATATGTTTTTCCACCCAGGAGTTCTTGTCACTTCGTGCCCAGTAAATGCGTTTCCGATGTGGGGTAAGGAATTCCGTAACGAATGTGATTTTAAACACCACGTTAATAACAAAAAAGAAGGGCATCACAAAAAGATTTAACATCATGCTATTGTCCCATCACAATGTTTACCTTCACCAAAAGTTCAAGCTCAATGCAGGGATTCAATCTTACGTCCGTTGTCGCGGCGTCCGATAATACTACCAACTAAGCTATCATCGCTTCGCATGATTACTCTAAACGCAAACGAATGAACAAAAAGACAACTTGGCTTGAGGCTAAGGGGTGATTGGAAGAAGTGTGTGTCAAGGAGTTTAAAGTGTCTGGGTGGTTCGTTTTAGAGAGGAGTTTTGGGTGATTAGCGCCCGATGAGTCGTCAGATACTCCCCACGTTTTGACCTTAGCCCGGGTAATGTGTTGCGATAAGGAAGCCCGTAAAAACAAGGATTTTAAACACTATATTAATTTAAAAAATAAGTTAAGGGATCCTAAAGTTAGTCACTGGTAGAAGCTAGTTAAGAAAATAAGCCAATCGGTAAAACAATGTCCTTAAGAATTTTATTTTTGCTTCAGTTGATTCTCCAGGCGGGGATTTTTATTGAATGCTGTCAGCTGAGTAATAGAGATGAGGTGTGGTCGACAAAAAAAAATTTTTCGTATTTTTTTTATACTTAAGGTTTAGCGTTATGGCCATAATCTCACCTGATCTTAAGTAACGATAAGGCCCAAGTTGGTAGACACGCTAAACCTGTGGAGGAACTGACTCTCAAGTGCAGCTGCCGGAATACACCTAGTGGTATTTGGCGACAGGTTTACAACTTGAGGGTTGTAGCTAACTTAGACACTAGAAGAAGCGTGAAAGCTGTAGCTTAGCAGATTCGCATAGAGCGTCCAGCTCAGCATATGCTGAAGTATCCGAAACATTCAGCTGAAACCCAAATCCACTTGCGGTGCGTTAAAAACTTGTTACATAAATCGCAGTAAAATTCTGATTAACAACATTAACAAGAAAAACAAATATATAGCAAAATAAATATAGCATCTCTTACTAATATTTGATAAACATTATTTGCAAGCGTATAAATATAAATAGATAATAATTAGGGTACTAATCAAATATTTAATGTTTATGTTTGTGTGCAAAAAAGAGTGCTTTAAAGTGTGTCGGTTTTAAAATAAACGGTCAGTTAAACGCAAACAGAAGACTCAAATGCGCGCTTCATACATTTCGGACCTTATGCTTGTGAGTGATACGATTTGCTAAATACTGTTTAGTAAAGTTTTATACTGTATTTGATTACTAATTTCACAAAATGAGGAGGAAATAAGTTTTTAAAATACTATGGTGTTAGGTGCCAAATATTTAAGTTGGTTGCTAAACAACGACGGAATGCAATTTCATGGACCTTATCGTATTTCCAAATAATCAAGGCAGTTTTAAGATTCCGAACTTAATATTTTATTTGTGGATACTTAAATAACCCATAAATATAAAATTCTATTTCCAAAGTACATTATAGCGTGGTATTTATTAATTATAGTGGGTCTAAGATCGTCTGTTTAAGTACTTTATCAGTTCGTTGTATGAAAAATCTAAGACCAAAAAATTAAATTAATAAGTTTTCTGACATAATCCCGACTGCGCTTTATACATTTTAGAAAGATTTTGCAAATAAACATTAACTTATTTGTTTAATATAAAAAAAATCTTATACTTTTTATTACTCGGAATTCGAAAACTTCATTTAGTATTATAAATCGCTAATCCGATGTATTTAGGTCGAAATGAGGTTATATGAGTACCCGATTTCATGGTAATAGTACATGTTAAATATCCAACCACAGACAATGAGCTTGAGCTTTCGGTGAAGGAAAACATCGTGAGGAAACCATAGCATGGTGGTAGGGCTTTTTCTGATGCCCGCCTGGCTAGCTACCACCCTCAAGTAGAAAATCTGCCGCCAAATACCAATAGGTGTGCTCCGACAATTGCACGTGAGAGCCAGTTCCTCCAAAGGTTTAGCGTGTCTACCAACTTGGGTCGTATTGTCACTTAAAGATTGAGATTGAGATTGAGATTATGGCCATATAGCTAAGCCTAAACTATAAAAAAGAGTGTTAATTATTTTACACAGCTTGTTAAACACTTTTGAATGGTTTTAGTAATTATACAAAAATATTTGCCTTACAAAATACCATTCATGACCCGATATACTCAGATATACTTATATACATGTACTTTATATTTATTTAAATTGTTTGTACTATGTATCTAAATGCTGAATATATGCCCAACTACAATCCTTGCTCAAATATTATTCGTAGCAAATAAGGTTCACTTTAAAAATATAAACATCGACATATTACATCGATACTAGTGTACGTCACTAATTATTGCAGTCACGTTCCGTTTTCCTGTTTGTAGCTGACACCGACGGCATATTTATCAGTTATGTCAAAGACAGTAAATAGGTAAAGCAAGTCACTGTCAAGGATAAATCAATGATAAGGATGTAAATGCTTCATTCTTGATGTTTATTCATATTATATTATTATTTGTTCGACATATTTTCCTGTATAGTTCCCGAGCAACGAGCAAACGATTCATTCGGTTCATTCAACTAAACTGGTTCGCACTGACAGTTCAATATTAGAGTTGCCAGCTTTAAGAATCTAATTTCCGAGAAAGCCAGAAACATGATCATAGATAAAGATTTTTTTTTATGTGAAGAGTCGAACTTCTTAGCAAACGATTGGATTCACAATACAGTGCTATGGAGTGCGGAAATACTCCGAGTAGTAATCGAGACTTGTGACACGGATATAGGTTTCAAGTGCTTCTTTCCGACGCGCGTCAACACTCACCTTCACTAGTTATATTTCTCTCTCTACCCAGCCGAATTTGGTAGGAGCCTGGTAACGCTGTTTTAGAACTTATATAGAACTTACTTCAGTCCTAGACTGAAGATTAGCATCTTTTAGAAGGTTATAGAGAGGTTTTGTTTGCATATCTTTCGCCCACACTTCGGCTAACTGGAAATCAACTTCTATTGGAACGTCTTGGCAGTAAAATATAACCGTATAGCGTCACAGCAAACGGCATGACGCTTTCTTATGTAGTTAAGCCCTCCCTATAACACCACTTTTACTCTTAGGAGTGTGCGCGGCTATTCACTTCATTGATTCTCTGTATGCGTTGTATACTAATATTATGTTCGGTCTTAATCTCTTTTGATTTTTTATTAACTATATTTTAATATCAAATTCAATCTTTCACATCTAACGGACGTTCTTTTTATGGTTTATAGGCTTAGCGTTATGACCACAAGCTCACGTGACATTAAGTGACAATGTGGGCTAAGTTGGTGAACACGCTAAGTCTTGCGGAGGGACTGGATTTCAAGTGTAACTGCAGGAATACCCATATAGGTATTTGGCGGCAGATTTTCAACATCAGGGTAAAGGTTGGTTCAGCCATTGAAATCGGTTTTTACGGAAATCTCATATGCAAATGTTATAAAGAGTAAATCGATCTATTTTTATTTCAAAAGCTCGCGAACGAAGTCATGGGCACATCTAGTTAATAATAACTTGAATACAACTCGACCTTCTGCTGAGATAAAGACTATTTATTTTAATTCTTAAATCACAGAAAGTAACACAGCAAAATATAAATGTTATTATTTAAAGTATGCTATCTTATCTATGGAATAATTGAGCCCGTAAAAGAGAATAGTCATGGCCCTTGTAAGACCACTGGCAACCCTAACCGTGGTATCTCCACAGAATATAATTTACGTGAGATTATTATCTATTTTTAATAACCACTTATATTGAATAATTTTAATTTTATTGTATGTGGTATCACTGTGAAGTGACTGCTTTGTAACGAACGCTAAGCATGGAACAATCTAAAACCATCGGTTACCAATAACAAATCAGCAATTATAAACAATCCTCACTGTCACACCGGTCTGCAAGCCTCTAGTGAACTCTATATATACTACTAGCTTTTTCCCGCGGCTTCGCTCGCATTTAAGCCATTAAATAAGTTTTTTATCTTTCGATTTCGAATAAAGAGTATCCTATGTTACTTCTAATACCTCCAAGAATATGTGTACAAAGTTTCATGATGATCGGTTAAGTAGTTTTCACGTGAACGCGTAACACACACACTTACATTCACATTTATAACGTTAGTAGGATTCTAGAGCGTGATAAAGGAAGAAATGTTATAGCGATTTAGATATCACAGATTTTTCACAAATGTCAACCACCTCACTTGATTATAGGTTCGTTCGCGTGATATTAACACTTACCTCTGAATCTCATAGGAGCAATATTTTTAAGAGAAAGTTTCTTTAGGCTTCCAACTTCAAGAAATTGTTGTGTTTATTTAATGTGACTGGGACGTGTCATTCAGGCTCTGCTATGTAGTGCTCGTTGGGGTAAAGGCATAGAGATAAAAATAACCCTATGTATGTATGAAAAAAAAATCCTCAAAAAAAGTTAAATATGGATGGCGTTACAGTAGCAAAAAGGTACAAGCAAATACCAAACATGATTTGAATCGGATTAAAAAAAAACAAAGATAGATCTGAACACTTGAACAATACTTCACAATAAGTTCTCTCATTACTGTGCAATTATTTTAAAATGTCTTATATCAGTATTCGCTTGCACGCAGAATCGATGCCTGATGGGGCCACCGGGTTCTCGAATGGCTACCTACGGCTATATCTAGCAGTGGACGTCTTTCGGTTGAATGGATGGATGGATATCAGTAATCAATATAAAACCACATCAATGTATTAAAAATTCTCAAAAAATAAATCATTCTCGATATATTTAAAACTCCATAGTCTTTAGGTCGTATTTAGTTAATAATTGTATTACATTTAGCTTCAATAACTAATCATGTCATATAAAAACTAAATTTTCAATTAAGTACACTTTACATCTTACCTACGCTAGCGCCATCCTGGTCTATTGTTGAACTATTATTTACAATATTCAGTTGAATATTTCTTCAACCTATAGTATCTACCATTATAGTAGAATATGTAAAAACCGGTTATCAACGTATAAAATCCAACGTCAGTGTTGCCATCCTTTAGAGTATTTTCCTACTGCAACGGAATAGATGGCATTCTGGGTAGTATCGTCCACTACTTAATAAATTATAAGGCATTTCTAAAACAGATAAAAGAACCTTTCTTGCCAAAACCTTTATAAATTAATTTAATGTAAGAGTACTTATTTTGGATTCATGTCTCTGTTTGAATGAACTATTACAATACCGAGAATAATAGATTACATCTCAAGGATTGTATGGTTCTTCCCATAAACAAATAAATATTTTTTCTAGTTTTAGACACACTAAACCTGTGTTGAAACTGTCTCTCAAGTGCAACTACCGGAACACCCCAATTGGTATTTGATTGCAGATATTGAACTTGAGGGTGGTAGCTAGCCAAGCAGGCATTAAAAAAAGCCCTACAACCATGCTATGGTTTCCTCACGATGTTTTCCTTCACCGAAAACTCAAGTTCATTGTAGGTGGATTCGAACTCACGTTCCTTGACGCGGAGTCCGTACACACTACCACTGTGCTATCATCGACTCTACTGAGCCGTCATTTCCTTTTTATCACTACCCCGAAAATAGCAATGACCTTTTCACGGTAAATTCACTGTTGACTTTGAGTTCGCAGAATAATTATTTCTCTATTCTGTGGTTATAAAAAAAATCGTGGCTTGGCCTAAAAACGAGACGATAAAAGAGTACCACTTAAACACGACCTCAAGCTGTTACTAACTCAATTATTTACTAAACTGACAAATAAATAAATACATCATATGTTGCCTTTAAAACATTTACTTTCGCTGCTTACCACGTGTATTGTAAAATGAATTTAGTTTTGCATGTAATTAAAGTCCATTCTAGAAAAACTAGTACGCTTTGGAAAATTCACGCATGGGTTGACGTCTTTACGGGGATCGCTTAGTTTCGGTGGCGGTATGAGCTTGCAACTCTGTTTAGGACAGTGGCATGGTTCTTTCTCCTGCTTCTTTGGTGTAGGCCACGAGGGTATCGGAGTCCACGGTTCGAAATCCCTGGCCAAAGTCAACTTCGAGCTAGACGGCTCATCAGAAACTGTCGCTTGGCGGACAAGCAGCGCTTGCCCTAAATAGCTCAGACGGGTGATAATTTCCCGAGTCAAAACAGCCTTCTTACTCCTTAATGTACTTCTGAAATCATTGAGGTTGTAAATTGAGAGCGGTTGGTTACGTTTCTGGCTCGTTCCAGCATCAGATCTCAAATAGGCAAGCATTATCAGCGAGTCCTGTAGGGACGTGTTTGTGAGCTTTTGAAATTTATCGCACGGGCTCTTCTTAGGTGGGCATGGAGATGGACATGGTGGTGGGCATGGCGGTGGACACGGTGGCGGACACGGTGGTGGACACGGCGGTGGACATACAGGCTTGGAAGGGCAAGGCGGTGGACATGGCGGCGGACAAGGTGGCGGACAAGGTGGTGGACAACGCGGTGGACAAGGCGGTGGACAAGGCGGTGGACAAGGCGGTGGACAAGGCGGTGGACAAGATGGTGGACAAGTCGGTTTTTTATCCCCACATTTACCCCTGACAGATTCAGCCAAAGTTTCATCAATTCTAAATCTTGTCAGTTCATGCTGTCTGCAATATTCGATGTGGTTCCGCTCTCTAACTCTTTTCAGAAGTTCTGATAAGGGCACTTGTCCATCATTAAATTTAGGAAGAGGACCTTGTGACGTCGAGATGGTACTCTCGTAATTCGTTACGTTTTTCTCAAAGGGCTTATTTAAAACTGGATTCAATATACAGTGAGGATGGTGGAAATCTTTTAACACACTGTTGCTGTCACTAGGACCATCGTTATCAGAGTCTCCTTCTATCTCTGTTACTCGAGTGCCGTAATTGGGATCGTACGCAGTGTTCACAACTTCATTTTCAACTGGTACAGCACTGGTGGTGCCCATTGCTGGTTGTATACAATTCAGCAGATGTTCATGTCTCTGTGGCAGTACATAATCAGGTTCTGTGATGAGCGAAGACACGGTTCCATTCACCTGCGTACCAAGAAAGGAATTTTGGTGACTAAAATCGCAAACTTCTTCCCTCGCTTCGAAGGAAGGAATCATGGTTTTTTTCGATAGATTAGTATTCACGGCTAATAAATGTTGCGCTGAATCGTGAGTTGGAAGCGAGTTAAACTCGATTTGGCTGTACCATGCTTTTGACATTTCCTTGATTTTTTTATCGAGAAAAGTCTTTGATTCCCATGCAGAGTTTAAGTTAAGCTCTTCAGTATCACGAGCTAGAGTATTTTTATCGTATGGGTCTATAATTACTTGACTTGGGTCCAAAGCCCCAATCTCTCCTACGTTGTATTTTTTATTATCTATCTTCGACGGAGGTGCCAGTGATGTCTCTTCATTGATGGAAACTAGGTCAAACATAGGCCTGTTGTTATGCGTGTATAATTGCATATGAGTGTGTTCGTGGAATTGTTGTTGATCAATATTGCTACGTTTCTTTGTGTCAGTTGGTGTTTTAAAAGAAGCATATGAAGTATGACATTTCTCGCTATATAATGGGTTTTTACATACCTTATTATTATCAAATTTAATATTGACGACGTTGGCTTCATATTGAGGTGTTTTAAACTGGCTCATCTGAACGAGATTATTGTCGATAAGGATTGGAGAATCCTTCTGAGTTTTGTTAGGTAACGCTGATCTGTTCATCTCCTTAACTAATCGCTCGTCAAGTTCGTTTGTTGGTGAATTCATACATTTCCTTGCAATTTCGTCCGGCGTTAATGGAACGTCTGAATCGCTTTTCCAGTGATTTCTTCGTTCATCTATATTGACAACAGGATCGTTACCACCTGATATTTTTAATAAACTGTTAAATCCTTCAACTTTTGTATCGCCTGCGTCTACGAGGGTTGCTTCTTTAATTTTTTCAAACTTCTGCGCTAATTTCTCTTCAGTCTCTTTTGCGTTATAATCTTTTGTTATAATATAAATGGGTTCTCTTTTCTGACGATCATAATTATTGTCAGTCTCCCTCTCACTTAAATATGTCGTTGCTTCCGATTCTGTTTCTTTAATAGTATCAACAAATTGCGTACGGTTTTCATTGTTCAACTCTTTCATACTGCTCTGCAGGTCCGTTGCATCACTTTTGTTGACTTTGCCCACATTCGGCTGCTTTGCAGGACCGAATGCAAGCTCGATTATTTTTTTGCATTTCTTACATTCATCTTCGTTATCTTTTGAACGGGAATCGGTGCTTTTATCAACCGCTCTTAATAAACCAAACGGTACTGAAAGTAGAACGGAGAAAATGATTACTTTTCTATACAGTTGATTATAAAGTCCCTCCACAGATTCAGCGTATTTGCTAACTTGGCCCGTATCGTCACTTTAGATCAGGTGAGATTATGGTCACAACGCTGAATTTAACTATAAAAAAGGATATAAGGTATTAGAAAAATCAGTTTTCAGCACATCTAATTGGTTTATTGCGGAGAAGAAATAAAAAAGATGTCTACTTAAGGCCACACGACAGAACTGAAAACTTCATCGAGATGGAGTTAATAATATGAAATACATTTTTTTTTTATATTCATAAAGTAATATTACCGGTAACATAGCTAAGTTTATATACATAGGATAGGTTGGTACCAACATGGGTTAGTAGTGACTCGTAACTATTTCTCTCGCGCCCTTAACCAACTCGAACCGACTTTACCCGAACGAGCATTACACCGTGTTAAAGATAAAACTTTGCATTACAAGGTTAAGGTTAGGTTAGGTTGATATACTGTACACGGCCGCAGTTTTCATTTCGAAAAACTGATTTCACTTCGTCAACATTGTAAATCGCTTTGACTGCCAGTCTATTAATTATAAAATGGCCAATAGTGCATGCATAATAGTAAATTATATACAAAGGTGTATACAAGGTGTTTAGTACACCTGAGTACCGTATATCTAACTAGCTGAGCCCGCAACTTCTTTCCCGTGAAACTACAAATTATCTAATACTTTTTGCCCATTTTTGTAAATTTAAAGCTTTGCTCCTATTATATTGGTGGTCTTCCTTAATCATTACTCTATCAAATATAAAAGTATTATCGAAATCCGTCGGGGAGTTCCTCAAAATAGCGTGTATAAGTAAAAAAAAAAACTTTTCCGCTTTAGAGTATGAGTATAGATACATAAAGAACATACGTAAAAAAAATCTTATGCTGTACCACAGAATCAAATTTTTGCAATTCATGAGAACGATGTTGCAGATATAAAACAGTCTGATATAAAACTTACAGTTTTTTAATTTCGACAGAGGATAACGGATATCGCTTTTCAATATACGAGGCACCAACGCCAACGCACAGGTTCTCTTCATCTTCGTTATTGTTGTTTTTAGGATTTTCTAATTTAAAAGGCTTTTTTTATAAAACAAAACTGATATATAGCGTAAATAAAATTACATTTTTTTCCAAAAATTGTTTTAGACCAACTAAAAAAGATGCATATTTAAATTTTTATTTTGTCAGCAATTTTATGTTCTTTTCTTTTATTAATCAAATCTTCTAGAAGAACCTGCCAGAATGTATTTAAAAAAATTGAAAATATTAAGTTTTGTTAATATAGTTAGTTAATGATATGGTGCTATTTAACAAATAAATAAATAAGAAAATTAGTTATTTATCTATCTTTATTTTAGAAATAAATATTGTTACTTCATTCCTAGTTGTAAATAAAATATGGAACGCAATTTAAAGTTTCTTATTCTCTGAACGCAGTTCTATAATTATTTAATTTTATAACGTTTTATTACCCACAAATATTAGATATTGTTGTATCTTTAGATATTCATATTACCAGTAAAATTTCTTGTATTTCTGAGAAATGCAAGTAAAACTTACAATATACTATACATAAAAATCTGTTTTTAAATAATATATATTTATAAAATAAAGAATCAACTTATATGAGCCATCAGTCATTCATGTCAAATACTTAACGAAATAATAACAGATTTTATGAAATAAAACGTCATTTCAAATGCGAGAAAATAACAAAGATGGCTGAAGAACAGGTGAGTACCATAATATTATGATATTTCGATGATATTAAATGAATTCGACGTTTTCTTTATCATCTACATAATTTTTTTAAGTCATATTACTCATTACGATAAAAGTTTCTCTACATTTTCGATTCGAAATCACTGTATTTACTTTGAAGATTTCGTAAGTTCGTGTCGTTCCGTAATTTTCTTTAAGTTTTCTTATACATTTATCATCTTATTTATCGAAATAGCAATAGGATAATTCATTTATAATTCTATATTTTAATTATTTGCCTCAATATTGCCGGCCTTTTTGGTTATAATGAGTGATATATTTGTTGTCACAGTATACCCTTGAAATTTTTGTGCTGTGTTATTATTTGTTGGACAGCTAAACGAGATGTAATATTAGATTATCAACCGATATATCGTTTCTGTGTAGATTATGTGTACATTTCGGTGCATTTATTTGGTGTACCTCTAGTGGTTGAAATTCAATTAAAACCTTTGTTGAACAGTTGAGAAAACTCTTCTAATGTGTCGAATAAAACTGGTACTTTCCTTATATTTTTTAATTGAATACATTTAAATAACTTAATATGTACTATACTATGAAATAATAATGATAAAACTGGTTAACACACAAGGAAGAAAGTGTAATGAACAGTTTTTACCTATTCATTTATGTTTTCAAAGTTTTCTCATTGATTTAACTGAAACTGCATGGTGATAGAACCTTTTCTAATGCCTGCCTAGCTAGCTCCAACCCTCGAGTTAAAAATCTACCTTTAAATATATATATGGGTGTGTTCCGGAAGTTTTACTTGAGAAGCAGTTCGTCCGGTAAACTTAACATGTGTTTCAGCTTGTGCCACATAATCATTTAACATCAGATCAGATTGTGGTCAAATGTTAAACCAATAAAGTAGTATATCTGTTTCTGTACTCCTGAGAACATGTAGGCAAAATATTAATTGTGATGGATTGAGTAGTCGGGATGTAAAGTGTATTGTTTGTTTGTATTAATTCACAAAGCATAAAACATTGGTTGTTGAGTTAATTATATCCTTAGTAATATTATAAATGCAAATGTGAGTTTGTTTCTTATACTTTTACAAACAGCTGAATCGTTGATGATAAATTTTGGTACGGTGTTAGGTGGGAACCTGGAGATGGTGATAGGCTACTTTTGCTCGCAAAAAACTTACTAAAAGTGGGTCAAAGAGAGGGATAAACATAAAATGTAATAAAGTCATACAATTGAGAGTTAAACCCTCCACTAGGCTTAGTGTGTCCACCGTCATGAACCATAATGTTACTTATTCATGTTATATCAGGTGAGATTATACCCATAATGCTAATCCTATTAAGTATTTAAAAAATGGCCTATGCTTAACACCACATGACACAAGTGAAACATTATTATATGTCTTTCTCTCTTAGTTGTCTCAAACTGTCTTTAACCCAATAAGTGACTTAAAGATGCAGATCTAAATATCAAAGCACTCCCATGGTGGTAGGGCTTTTTCTAATGCCCGTCTGGGTAGCTACCACCCTCCAGTTGTAAACCTGCCGCCAAATACCAATAGGTGTGTTCCGGCAGCAGCACTTGAGAGCCAGTTCCTCCACAGGTTTAGTGTGTCTACCAATTTGGGCCCTATCGTCACTTAAGATCAGGTGAGATTATGGCCATAACGCTAAACCTTAACTATAAAAAAAAAAAGTAATTTCTCTACAGAAATAACATAAAGTGTATGAAAATTTGAGAATAACTAGTCAAGATTTATTCAATAAGCTTTTTAAAAAGCTAATTTCTATTGAAAGCTCTAAAAGACTAATGCAAATTCTAAACCAATCATAAGTCATATCTAATTCAGCGCAGATGTAACTCGATAGGTCTTTAATCAGGTACACATCATTATCACATCTCGTTTCATACCCGATGACTTAGCTAACTAGGAAACATAAAATAAGACAATCTGAGCTCCTTGCCGTGTTCTGTTTTCCTACAATCATTAATGTAACAGAGAACAAAAATTTTATAGATACATTATTTTGTTTTCGGTTAAACTATCACAGAAAAAGTCAACTTTGTTAGAGACTACATTGACAATTGGATTGGAAAAAGGTACTGAACCTTGTCCTTATTTATATATAACATATTTTCCTAACTTTATAAAGAGCTTATTAACCTATTCCTCCCCACTGTCATATTTTTAGGACACTATTTTCAAAATGTTTTTTTACGTATTAGGACTTTTATTTTTATTATTAAACATTTATTACAGTGAAAAAAAAACATTTATTAGGATAATAGTGTAAAAATATGGATTTCATCAGAAATAATAAAAATAAAAGTCCTAATACGTAAAAAGAAATTTTGAGAACAGTGTCCAAAAAATATGACAGTGGGGAGGAATGGGTTAAGAAGCAAAATCATACATTCAAAGCCATAATAGCTCAGTGGTAGTGTGTAAGGTTTGTAAAAGGATGTGAGTTTAAATTCACCTACAATGAGTTTAAGCCTTCGGTGAAGTAAAAACATTGCCATTTTTATTCTAATGCCAGCCAGCTAGCTACTACTCTCAAGTTAAAAATCTGCAGCCAAATACCAATAGGGTGTGTTCTGGCAGTTGCACTTGGGAGCCAGTCCCTTCACAGGCTTAGCATATTTACCAACTTGGACTATATTGTCGCTTATGATCAAGTGGGATTGTGGGCATAACGCTAAACCTTAACTACAAAAAAAACCTCTAAAGGTAGACTGATAGGAGTCTTTGAAAGAGAACTAATTATACCAAAATAACAAAGTATGACAACAGTGTGGCTTATTATATTATACAATAGGAACAGATTTCCAGGTCTCAGTCAATGTCAAAGAAGGAAAAAACAAATTTATATATAGATAATTGATTATAAATAATTACTTTGTGAGTTGTTAACACAGAACTCCTTCTGGAACACGCACAAAACGCACACGCACAAATAAGGGTCTACTTTTGAAGGCATTATTAAAGTAAAAGCCCAGCAGACTTACAATTTCAAGTTGGTCAACTATATTATATAGTATAAGAAGAGGCACCACGATGGTCCACCATAACGAAAACCACATCTTAGTGTCCTCCTCATAGCTCTGACTTCATTCACTCCTCCTTCGCTATCCAATCCATTCTCCTTTGGGGCGCAATCTCTCAAAATCAGGATGTCCACAACACAGCTGGCTTTTAAGATGAGACTTCGGTAATTATTGCTGGCTGAAGTAGCAGATTCTCCACGGTATATATTAGTGTATATATTATATATTTATCTATATATATTATTATTTATTTATATGTTATATTTATAATTTTTTTATGTATATTCATATGCGTAATTATTTAATTAAGTTTTTTTTTAATTTTTATTATGCACCTGCCTCAGTTATGATCTCTACCACCCTAAGGTCGACTAGGAAAAATGGCTTAAGCATTAAAGTTCACCTGTATACCTTGTGTACAAAGTTTAATAAATAAATCATAGCCAACTAAATCAGTCAATTCAATAATTGGTCTACAATAGTATCAGAATCATATTAAATGTATAGCAATACATGTATAAAAATCATATTGGCCCACTTCCCTGTTTATTGCAATAATGAAGCGATGATAGCTCAGTGGTAGTGTGTACGACTTCGCGTCAAGGGACGTGGGTTCGAATCCAAGCACCTACAATGAGTTTGAGCTTTCGGTGAAGGAAAACATCGTGAGGAAACCATAGCATGGTGGTAGGGCTTTTTCAAATGCCCGCCTGGCTAGCTACCACCCTCAAGTTGTAAACCTGCCGTCAAATACCAATAGGTGTGTTCCGGAAGCAGCACTTGAGAGCCAGTTCCTCCACAGGTATAGCGTGTCTACCAACTTGGGCCGTATCGTCACTTAAGATAAGATGAGATTATGGCCATAACGCTACACCTTAGGTATAAAAAAAAAAAAGATTACTATGTGTGCATTAGCATGCCACGTGTTTTGGCAAAATATTATGAAGAGACCATATCTATACTGTGTATAATATGATTGATTGTATGGACAACAATGTAAACTAAATAAATATAAGTTACTTTGACTTTTTAGGCATCTTCAGGTCAACTTAAACAACTATATTTTTAATGGTTTATTTCCTTTTCTTTGTCATGCAGACTTCACGTGTTTCAGCTACAATTTTTATTGTATGACAATTCCCTATGCATACAAATCCTTCATGCATTCACATCTTTTCAATTTTTGTAGTTTTATATAAATTTCGTATTTTTTTAATACTTTTTAATTTGTAATTTCGTATATATTCGTATAAAATCAAACATTAATCCTATTTATCCCTACTCATATTATAAATGTGAAAGTATGTCTGGTACGCTTTCATGACTAAACCGCTTAACCGATTTCAATGAAATTTAGTATAGACATAGACTAGACCTGGGAAAGAACAAAAGCTACCTTTTATCACTAAGAAAGGGTTGAAGTAGGGTATGATACTTGGTTCATTATTTGTTATTGGTGAAGATAAAAACAATGAAAATTTGCATTACATAGTGACATTTCGACCTATATGGGGATGAAAAAGGAGATGAAAGTTTCTATGGGTATTATTTGCAAAAGAAGTATCCTACTTTTTTTTTTATAGCTTCCCAAAAGAATTATTCAATGCAGACTAAGTCACGAGCAAAATCTAGTTGACGTATAAAATATAACTAGTGATTATAAGATGTATTATAACTTATAACCACAATTAACCCATTCCTCCCCACTGTCATATTTTTAGGACACTATTTTCAAAAATTCTTTTTACGCAATAGGACTTTTATTTTTATTATTCCTGATGAAATTAATATTTCTACACTATTTTTCTAATGAAAAAATTTTTTTTTCGCTGTAAAAAATGTTTAATTAATAACAAAAGTTCTAATACGTAAAAAGAAATTTTGAAAATAGTGTCCTAAAAATATGACAGTGGGGAGGAATGGGTTAAGGGACACTTACAAACCAAACTCAGAACCTTTTTTTTTAAATGCCCTTTAGGTTAGGTTAGGCCCATCTGATGGTAATTGGTTACCGTCGCCTGTAGACACGTGCAACACCAAGAGTGTTACAGCCATGATGCAACGGAAAGCTAGGAACAAAAAAGCACATACTTAAAATTAAACTTTAAGATTTTAGTGTCATTCTGTAGTCTGTATTTGTAATCTAAATGTATATTTTATATGTATTTTGCATGTATTTTTTGTGTAGTCCATTTGTTAGTGAACCGCCTGGCTTGGATATAATTTAAAGAGAAAAATGAAAATTGTTTAATACAATTTCCATCCTTTATGGTTCTACCTACAGGTGACATTGGCAAAATTGTGTGCGCACATATGTGGCCATTCATTAAAAATGAACAAGAAAAAGCACATACTGAACCTTTATTACATGTAAAAATACATAAATATATGATAAATATATAAATAAATAAATATATGATATTTTGCAGGAGGTGATCCAAATAGAGTTGCTATGCAAACAGTTCTACGAGTCCCAGGACCCCCTCATCAGGGGCCAAGCAGAGAAGGCAGTTGTCGCTTTTCAGGTACCGTATGGTGCTTTTAAGTTTTAATTTATTTAGGCGATGATAGCTCAGTGGTAGTGTGTACGACTTCGCGTCAGGGGACGTGACTTCGAATCTAACCACCTACAATGAGCTTGAGCTTTCGGTGAAGGAATACATTGTGAGGAAACCATGGCATGGTGGTAGGGCTTTTTCTAATGCCCGCTTGGCTAGCTATCATCCTCAAGTTGAAAACCTGCCTCCAAATACTAATAAGTGTGTTCCGGCAGCTGCACTTGAGAGCCAGGTCCTCCACAGGTTTAGCGTGTCTACCAACTTGGGCCATATCGTCACTTGAGATCAGGTGAGATTATGGCTATAACGCTAAACCTTAAGTATAGAAAAAAAAAAGTTTTTACTTAATGTTGTTGCTAATTAATTAGCTGCCCAATTTCTGTTTGCATTTTTTATGTCGCAGTAATAATCCCCATTTCTTCAATGTTTTAGTTATAATGTCAGAATGTTTTTTTTTTCTGTATTTAATATTGTTATTTGATTTTTGTTATTTGTGCATGCTGTGGTCGTTTTTAATTAGCTGCACAATACTGTGCAGCGGTTAATGGTTGCGCCAGCTGCTTATCTATATATAAATGAATCTCTATTTCCCTTGGTCATCGCATCACACGTGAACGGATGGAACAATTTCGCTAATTCTTTTTTGGTTGAGTAAATTAGTCAGGACAAGTTTCTTATGAAAGGAAAAATTAAGGAAGTTGACTGAAATATCAGCAAATTTTAGAAAATTAGAAAAAAAATTCAACGACAATATCAAATTTACATAACTAGCTGTCAATTGTCATAGAGCACAATAATGAACACTATGTTTTTGAATAATATACTTTTTTTATTAATTATAACAATTTGAATTCAATATTCATAGTTAAGGTAGAACGACGTCTCTCAAGTCAGCTGGTTAAATAAATAAATGGCATGTATGCGGATGGGAACATGTTAACTTCAGAAGTGGGACAGGCAGACCATTATAGATATGACAGTAATTTTAATGATTTTAGAAATACATTCTACAACCTCCGGAGTGAACACTAATTTTGAGAGTTCTAAAATTTTGCACCGGATATGTTAGAGTCTAAGACATGTTACGTTACATATGAGACCTGATTTGTTAGACCGACCATACTCAACCGTTTTTTTTTTGTAATTAACTCACTTTCTTCTATATCTGTCCGTGTGGAATTTTGTAATTGATTTTAAGCTAACTTCCCGATGAGTAAGATGCTTGAAATTTGGACCATACCTTAGAAGTGGCTGACAATGCATAAAAATGTGAAAAAATTGGTTTGTGTGTTTTTTCAATAAAAATTGCTTTATTGACTGCTAACTTCTCGAGCATATATATACTTGAATACAGCCCAAATGTTGCTGACAGATGAATAGAATGTATTAAAATTGCATTGACGTAATCCTAAAAAGCAAAAAAATATAATAATAAAAAAAATGTGTGATGTTTTAAATAAAAAGGAAAAAATAAAAGATTGGAAACGTAAACCAATACGGCACATTCAATACATAAATATAAACATGGGTCATATGTATTTCTTTTCTAACCCTTTTATTTCTTCCTTTATAGCCCGTTATAAATACATTTAGGGTGGCAACCACCACACCCACACCGGATGAGATATACTACTCCGGATTTTTATTTAAATTGGACTGTATTATAAAATGGTTAGAAGTAGATATCTCATAAAATGAATGCTAAATATTTTACTGCTATAACCGGGATGAAAGCTCACTTACATCGTACACCGACGATACTGACATCGTTGCGTTTGGGGTATCCAAAGCTACCAAAACACCTTCCAAAAAATTCTGAAGATTCACGGGGTTCACAACAGCAACACACAGCAGTCCGCAGCGCCGACTCCCGAGCAAGTGACCGGTCATCTCCGATTTTTCATATGTGCAGAATAGAGAAAATAATTTCACCTACCTTCCAATCAATTTATCAACCCGAATAATATTCTACATGAATATTTATTGTATTTTATTTTTTTCTATGGCCGCCACAAAAGTATGTTTAGTCAAGGTGTTGCCACAACAACAAAGGAAATCTAGGTACTGATTTCCTTAGGTTTTATATCCTTAGGTTGTTAGAAAATAAAGAAATTCCAGGTGGGGTCAATCACAAAAGGGCGGCGGGTCGCATGCAGCCTGGGGGCCGCAGGTTGAGTGTAACGGTGTTAGACTATATTCATTTTTAGATTTATACATTAATATTATATATTATTCCTTTCAGAATTGAAAGTCCAGTCAAAAGTCAATCAATACTTTGAAATGTTATATTTTTAAAAGAATTTTTTTATATCAACATCATAATTACGACATCTATATATATATATATATATATATATATACAAATGAATCTCTATTTCCCTTGGTCATCGCATCACGCGTGATCGGATGGAGGAATTTCGCTAATTCTTTTTTGTTGTGTATTTTATTGTCAGTAGGAGGTTCTTATGAAAGAAAAATTAAGGAAGTTTACTGGAATATCAGCAAATTTAAGAATATTAATAGAAAGTCACGACAATATTAATTTTACATAACTAGCTGTCAGTTGTCATAGAGCATTATAATGATGGACACTATATATTTTTTTTATTTTTTTATTATTAATTATACCAATTCGAATTCAATATCCATAGTTAAGATAGGACAACGTCTGTCGGGTCAGCTAGTATACATTTAAAGTTTCATAAAAAATCGTTGAAGCCGTTTCAGAGGAGTATGTCAAGTAACGTGGTAACACGAGAATTTATATTAAAGAATACGTTTGTATTAATCTCCAGGAGTCACCTGATACACTAAGCAAATGCCAGGTGTTACTTGAACGGGCCGATTCCAGCTATTCACAAATGTTGGCTGCTTCGACCCTCGGAAAACTAATTAGCAGGTGAATAATAAATATATTTATTCAAGTATGAAGTGGACGCAACTATTGAAGATATTTGAGTTTTGCACTGTCTCCTCAGATCCACATTTTGGGTGCTTTGCAATGTCTCCTCAGATCCACATTTTTGAGTTTTGCAATGTCTCCTCAGATCAACATTTTTGAGTTTTGCAATGTCTCCTCAGATCCACTTTTTTGAAATTTGCAATGTCTCCTCAGATCAACATTTTTGAGTTTTGCAATGTCTCCTCAGATCCACATTTTTAAGTTTTGCAATGTCTCCTCAGATCCACAACGAGTTTATCAACACAACAGCGTCTGGATATAAGGAACTATGTACTAAATTATCTCGCAACGCGGCCGAAATTGGCTCATTTTGTAATACAGGTAAGGTCGTTTTCCTTATCGTCAGAGAAAGAAATGCTATTTTATACACACACGCGTTTAGGGTTGTCACCTTATTCAGTAGTTTTTTATATATTAGTATATATAAAAATAAATACTAAACTGGTAAAACCTCAATAGGTGATTAGGGGCAGATCTTCAGCATGAGGGTGGTAGCTAGAGTGGGCTTAAAATAAATCCTGCCACCATGCTATGGTTTCACCACGATGTTTCCCTTCAACGAAAGCTCAAGCTTTTGAATATTATTAAGATTTTGTTGTCAAAGATTCGTATTAATATATAGAGTTATGTTTGACATTCAGTATAGACAATTTTTTTTTTGTATAGTTGAGGTTTAGTCTTATGGCTGTAATCTCACCTGATCTTAAGTGACGATACGGGCCAAGTTGGCAGACATGCTAAACCTTTGAAGGAACTGGCTTTCAAATGCAACTGTCGGAACACACCTATCTGGCGGCAGATTTTCAACTCGAGGGTGGTGGTAGCTACCCAGGCGGGCATTAGAAACAGCCCTACCACCATGCTATGGTTTCCTCATGATGTTTTCCATCACCGAATGCTCAAGCTCATCGTAGGTGGATTCGAACTCACGTCCCTTGACGCGAAGTCGTACACACTACCACTGATCGCTTCGAAGCTTCGAACAATATTTGACCACAGACTTTAACAATACACAAAAGTGTATATACGCCTGTGCGTGTCAAATATATGGTAGTGGGTTTAACTTTTTTTTTTTTTTTTTGCCTGATGCACTTTGCTCATAATTTCCAGGCACTAGTGGGCCTCTTCGCTAGAATCACAAAACTCAGCTGGTTCGATACGGTCAAAGAGGATTGTGTATTTCAAAATGTGATCAATGATATATCTACATTCTTAGCGGTACGTACAAACTATCTATCTACATTTATATATGTATATTTATCTATCTCTATATATTATTGTTTATACTCATGTGCGTATACCTGTTTACAGCTCTTTGTATATAGCTAAGGTTTAACGTTATAGCCTTAATCTCACCTGATCGTGAGTGACGATACCCAAGTTGATGGGCACGCTAAACCTGTGGAGGAACTGATTCTCAAGTGCAGCTGCCGGAACATACCTATTGATATTTGGCGGCAGGTTTACAACTTGAGGGTGGTAGCTAGCCAGGCGGGCATTAGAAAGAGCCCTACCACCATGCTATGGTTTCCTCACGATGTTTTCCTTCACCGCAACCTCCAGCTCATTGTAGATGGTTGGGTTCGAACTCACGTCCCTCGACGCGAAATCGTACACACTACCGCTGAGCTATCATCGCTATACACTCATATATATGTAAAAATATATATGTATATATTGTTAATATCTAAATGATTCGCATCTTTTGTGTGTCCCGTGATGGACAAATTTTTTCTTCGGCTATATTTTTTATACATTTACTGGTATCTTTTTCAGACCACATACAAATTGTAACAATATGTATCTGTGATTGTCAATAAAATTCTATACTTTATACTTTGTTTCAGTTTTATATAGAATTTATAATTATTGTTATTAATTTTTTTTTTTTTTAATTTCCCTCGTACCAGAGCCAGGAGTTGTGCACGACGGGCGTGCAGCTCCTGTCGCAGCTGGTGATGGAGATGAACCAGGTGTCGGAGGCGGACGCGAACAGGTCCCTGGTCAAGCACAGGAAGATAGCATCCTCGTTCAGGTTAGCTTACGATTGAAGCGATGATAGCTCAGTGGTAGTGTGCACGACTTCGCGTCAAGGGACGTGGGTTCGAACCCGAGCACCTACGTTGAGCTTGAGCTTTCGGTGAAGGAGAACATCGTGAGGAAACCGTAGCATGGTGGTAGGGCTTTTTCTAATGCCCGCCTGGGTAGCTACCACCCTCAAGCTGTAAACCTGCCGTCAAATACCAATGGGTGTGTTTTGCAGCAGCATTTGAGAGCCAGTTCCTCCACAGGTTTAGCGTGTCTACCAACTTGGGCCGTATCGTCACTTAAGATCAGGTGAGATTATGGCCATAACGCTATAACCTTAAGTATAAAAAAAAAAAATACTCGTGCAAAATAATTACTCAACCGGTCGACATTAGAGTATAGTGTTTATTGGTATTTTGAACGTAATTCTCGTAAATAATATAACAGTATCCAGGGATGGCTCAGCGGTAGAGAATGTGCGATGTTTGTTATAGAAAATACATTTGTTTTGTATTTTCATTATTTGGTTTACACAGTGTAAGTTGAAAATCTGCTGCCAAATACCAATAGATGTGTTCCGGCAGCGGCACTTGGGAGCCAGTTCCCCCGCAGTTTTAGCGCGTCTACCAACTTGGGCCGTATCGTCACTTAAGATCAGGTGAGATTATGGCCATAACGCTAAACCTTAAGTATAAAAAAAAAAAAAACTCGTGCAAAATAATTACTCAACCGGTCAACATTAGGGTATAGTGTTTATTGGTATTTTGAACGTAATTCTCGTAAATAATATAACAGTATCCAGGGATGGCTCAGCGGTAGAGAATGTGCGATGTTTGTTATAGAAAATACATTTGTTTTGTATTTTCATTATTTGGTTTACACAGTGTAAGTTGAAAATCTGCTGCCAAATACCAATAGATGTGTTCCGGCAGCGGCACTTGGGAGCCAGTTCCCCCGCAGTTTTAGCGCGTCTACCAACTTGGGCCGTATCGTCACTTAAGGTCAGGTGAGATTATGGTCATAACCTTTAACCTAAAAAAAAATCAATTATCTATGGGTCTACCGGTTCCACTTGAGACCAAGTCCTATCACTAGGCCTGATGTGTCTACTATAATTTTTTTTATATGGAATAGGGGGCAATCGAGCAAGCTGGCCATCTGGTAGTAAGTGATCACTGCCATCCATGGACACCCATAACTCCTGGGCGTTGCTGCCCTTTATAATAATAATAATATTTTCTATTACTAGTCACAAAAGTTTTAGAAATATATGGATCGTTTATTTTGAAAGTGGTGTAAGTCCATTTTTTTTTAATACTTAAGGTTTAGCGTTATGGCCATAATTTCACCTGATCTTAAGTGACGATACGGCCCTAGTTGGTGGACACGCTAAACCTGTGGAGGAACTGGCTCTCAAGTGCAGCTGCCGGAACACACCTATTGGTATTTGGCGGCAGGTTTACAACTTGAGGTTGGTAGCTACCCAGGCGGGCATTAGAAAAAGCCCTACCACCATGCTATGGTTTCCTCACGATGTTTTCCTTCACCGAAAGCTCAAGCTCATTGTAGGTGCTCGGATTCGAACCCACGTCCCTTGACGCGAAGTCGTGAACACTACCACTGAGCTATCATCGCTTCTTTCTTTCGTTTCGGAAAAATTAAAGGATTCTTACTATATTTGTTGATAATGCAATTTCATTTACCGACCGATTTTAAGTCGTACAAAACATGGGATTGTTTTTGAGAAATCAAACACGGACTAGTTATATATAAAAAAAATTACATTAAATTAAGCATGAATTACGTGATATATACTACGTGATAAAGGGACAAGCTCAGCAAATGCTGTGTTTTCAGTCTGCCACATACTTTATTTATTTCTTGACGCATGCGCAGTTCGTAGATCGGCAACACGACACTGAAAAAATAATAATTAATAATAGTGCAAATATATAGTTTAATAATTTAGTTCAATATGACCGAAGGGAACACAGTAAAAGAACGAATATTCGAAAGGTAAAAGTAAAGGGTGTGATTAGAGGTACTGGTTCTCAAGTGCATGCTTCTCATTGAAGCGATGATAGCTCAGTGGTAGTGTGCACGACTTCGCGTCAAGGGACGTGGGTTCGAACCCAAGCACCTACGTTGAGCTTGAGCTTTCGGTGAAGGAGAACATCGTGAGGAAACCATAGCATGGTGGTAGGGCTTTTTCTAATGCCCGCCTGGCTAGCTACCACCCTCTAGTTGTGAATCTGCCGCCAAATACCGATAGGTGTGTTCCGGCAGCTGCACTTGAGAGCCGGTACCTCCACAGATTTAGCGTGCCCATCAACTTGGGTATCGTCACTCACGATCAGGTGAGATTAAGGCCATAACGCTAAACCTTAAGTATAAAAAAAAAAAAAAAATACTCGTGCAAAATAATTACTCAACCGGTCGACATTAGAGTGTAGTGTTTATTGGTATTTTGAACGTAATTCTCGTAAATAATATAACAGTATCCAGCGATGGCTCAGCGGTAGAGAATGTGCGATGTTTGTTATAGAAAATACATTTGTGTTGTATTTTCATTATTTGGTTTACACAGTGTAAGTTGAAAATCCGCTGCCAAATACCAATAGGTGTGTTCCGGCAGCAGCACTTGAGAGCCAGTTCCTCCACAGTTTTAGCGTGTCTACCGACTTGGGCCGTATCGTCACTTAAGATCAGGTGAGATTATGGCCATAACGCTAAACCAAAAGTATAAAAAAAAAAAAAAAAAAAAAAAAAAAAAAAAAAAAAAAAAAAAAAAAAAAAAATTTTTTTTGCCCGTCGGATTCGAAGCGGCGTCCCTTGCCGGTCGGTTGCAGGGACACGCAGCTGTTCGAGATGTTCCGGCTGTCGTGCTCGCTGCTGAGCTCGATGCGGCACAAGCCGGTGGGGCTGGAGGAGGGGGGCCGGCACCACGCGCTGCTGACGGCGCTGCTGCGGCTCGCGCACGGCTGCCTCACCTTCGACTTCATAGGGACCGTCAGCGACGAGTGCTCCGACGACCTCTGCACCGTTCAGGTGAGTCTACTTTTGGAAGGAAGTTCCTTATCGCGCGTTGTGAGGGGGGGGGGGGGTAGACGATACTTTTCGCTATGGTAAGCTGTGCGGCGTTCGCATGTTTCTCTCTCTCTCTTTCTCTTTCTCTCTCTTTTCTCTTTCTCTTTCTCTCTTTTTCTCTTTCTCTCTCTCTCTCTCTCTCTCTCTCTCTCTCTTATAGAAAGCAAGCCAAATACTTTCATTTCTATTTCGCATTGAACAGTATGGTGTCGCATCGGTTATTTTTGTTGTGTGTATACAAGTTTTTTGTACGTAATAAATAATAATAATAATAATAATAATGAATATTACTAAAATTGAGCGTACTGATTGAGTTTATATTACATTATATTTGTTAATAATAAAAAAAAATTATTGTCTTAAAAAAAGAAAAATTACAATTCCTTCACTAATTAATCGAAAGGAACTTCGTTCCATCCGGGTGTCCCTTGACGCCTCTCAACTTTTCTTTTTTCATACTTAAGGTTTAGCGTTACGGCCATAATCTCACCTGATCTTAAGTGACGATACGGCCTAAGTTGGTAGACACGCTAAACCTGTGGAGGGACTGGCTCTCAAGTACAACTGCCGAAACACACCTATTGGTATTTGGCGGCAGATTTTCAACTTGAGAGTGGTAACTAGCCAGACGGGCATTAGAAAAAGCCCTACCACCATGCTACGGTTTCCTCACGATGTTTTCCTTCACCGAAAGCTCAAGCTCATTGTAGGTGCTTGGATTCGAACCCACGTCCCTTGACGCGAAGTCGTGCACACTACCGCTGAGCTATCATCGCTTCTGAGCAATCTGAACAATCATTCCACCTTTGTTTTTTTTTAGCAACATACCCCGATTGTTATTACCATTTTCAAGTGATTAGATTTAGGCATTTCAGGCGGAAGGACACTTCTTCCTCCCCTGCTGCATCTTCTTCTTTTTTTAATCTTAGCAACTTAATATGAATATTATTCACATTTTCAAGTGTTTAGATTTGGGCATTTCAGGCAGAAGGATACTTCTTCGTGTTCTGCATCTTCTTTTTTTTTGTTTTTGTCAACTTAGTCCGGCTATTATTCCCATTTTCAAGTGATAAGATTTAGGCATTTCAGGCAGAAGGACACTTCTTCCTCCCCTGCTGCATCTTCTTCTTTTTTTAATCTTAGCAACTTAATCTGAATATTATTCACATTTTCAAGTGTTTAGATTTGGGCATTTCAGGCAGAAGGATACTTCTTCGTGTTCTGCATCTTCTTTTTTTTTGTTTTTGTCAACTAAGTCCGGCTATTATTGTCATTTTCAAGTGATTAGATTTAGGCATTTTAGGCAGAAGGATACTTCAGTCACTATGACGTGCGCTTAAGACCACATAACATAAATTAAAACTTCATCAAGACCATGTAAATATACGAAATTCAATTATAACGTATTAAATCAAACATATCAGTGGAATATATGTGTCGTCGATACTGAATGCGAACGATGTGTCATGCTCTCTAATGTAACTCTCGCAAGTGAGTATAGTAGTGACGCGTTGACTACGAGCGTGACGTTTCAGCCTCGTTCAGTATCCACAAGGAAATCGTGTTCTAATATAGAAATCCGCTTGTGCCAGATCCCGACGTCGTGGCGTCCAACGTTCCTGGACTCCGCGACCCTGGACCTGTTCTTCGAGCTGTACCATGGTCTGGGCGGGTCCCTGGCCAGCCTCTCCCTCGCCTGCCTCGTGCAGATCGCGTCCGTCCGCCGGTCACTCTTCAGCAACAACGAGAGAGCCAAGTTCCTCAACCGTCTCGCCGCTGGGGTCTTGAAGATACTGGAAAATACACAGGTGAGGGTCGAAGATTGGTGGGTCGAAGAACCACCTACAATGAGCTTGAGCTTTCGGTGAAGGAAAACATCTTGAGGATACCGTAGCATGGTGGTAGGGCTTCTTTCTGATACCCGACTGGCTAGCTACCACCCTCAAGTTGTAAACCTGCCGCCAAATACCAATAGGTGTGTTCCGGCAGCAGCACTTGAGAGCCAAATCCTACACAGGTTTAGCGTGTCTACCAACTTGGGCCGTATCGTCACTTAAGATCAGGTGAGATTATGGCCATAATGCTTAACCATACCTAATAAAAAAAATCTAGCCCTGATATGAAACCTTTCAGGTATTTCTTTTCCCTGATCTCTGATATCTGACATATGCTGTTAATCTTATGATCTTTGGCAGCTTCATAAAGACTGATGGAGAAAGTTCTCTAATATGTTGTAGTGTATTCTAGAAATTTCTAACGCTATTGTAAAGCCTTTCACATAATATTTTCTCTGACACACACTTTTTTCTTCGACGTGACATACTCTGTTAGACTTCTGGGCTTTGACAGTTTCATGAAGACTGATGGAGAAAGATATCTAATGTATTGTAGTGTGTTCTAGAAATTTCTGGCGCCGAATTAAAACCTCTATGGTACTATTTTTCCTTGACAAATACTTTTTCTTGTAACTGACATACGCTATTAGACTTATGATCTTTGACAGTTTCATGAACTTTTTGAGTCGAATGCTGAGGGCACTCAGCTCTGAGGCAGCAGGCACAAGGGTGCCACAGGTGTATTTGTGTTATGCATGTAATGTGTTGTGTCATATGATGATTAGGGTAACGAAACAATAAGCTTAATCGTTGCTCTGTAATAAAGAGTATTTTATTATATTAAATACAAATGTTAGAGTAAAATATATGCACAAAATAACGTCCTTCTTAATAACCTAACTTACTAATTACATATTATATTTTACGTACCTGTAATAAAGAGAAACAACATTTAAAGCTATTGCTTCACTTTATTTGTATTTGTATTTAATGTATTCAATGTAATGACATATCATGAAGTATTTTTTGACGTATACATTGTTTTATAGACAACTATCGATAATACAGATTTTAAAAAGAAAATATATATTCTAAATAAAAGGAGTTTATAAGCGTACAGTTAAAATGAAGGTTTAAATCACCTTCATTTACATGGATAATTTTTATATGGATTGCTATACAACAAAAAAGAATTGAATACAATAAAATGAAAATGGCGCGGACCAAGAGCTTGTAGTGTGAAGAAATAGTTTGGAAAATCCAAAAGTGCACACCTCATAACGTCATTATAAACGAATGACATAGTTAAAGTATTCATATTAAATAGGAAGTAATCAGATGTCATTCTAGAGCTATTACAAAAGAAATGGTCCCAATACATAAAGCTTTTTGGCCGTTATCGTTACACTCCATACACACAAACACCGGGACGTCCACGTTAAAAAGATTTTTTTTTTAGTTTTTAATGAAATAAATGAATTTAAAAGGCTACTAATATATTAGGGATTACAATAGGGAAGTATTTCTCTTGATAACAAAACATTTGCATTGCTGTAAATACTAAAGATTTAAAATAATGTGTTCATAGTATTATTACAATTAAAGTAGGACAGTATGCTCTATATAGCGGGAGCGGTAAAGGGACAAGTATTCTTTGTTATGTATCGTCTAAATCATAGGTTCTCAAAGTGGGCAGTACCGCCCCCCGCCCCCTCCCCAGTGGTCGCTGAGATTATCTAACGAAGCTATTTAAACATCAAGTAAGGACAGGCTAAGAAAAATCGTAGGGCGATGAATTTCCCTACAAAATTTCTGTAAAAAATTTGGATGAAACATTCCTGGGGCGCGTTGGGTAGTCAATTTTCCCTAAAGTGAACGGCAAACAAAAAAGTTTAAGAAACACTGGTCTAAACTATACACCGTATCTTTAAGCAATGAGAATTTTTACTCATGGATATATTTTATGTTATAAAAATATCAACTAATCAAATTGGTAATAATTACCAGTATTTTACCATTACCAGTAATAATTAAATTAATTGTAGAAGTTTTGTTTGTATAATTTGTACAATACCGCAGTACACACGAGGGCAATTTTTCGTTTCTCAAGTCTATTCGATAAATTAATCGGCACACGACATACTTCCTTGAACGCTGACGCGATACTGAGCTTTGAGTGTGCCAATTGAACCAAATTCTACCTGCTATTTATATGCCGTATCTACACGTTTTTACTTATAATATCATTGGTTCAAGTGTTCAACTGTATGCCAGTGAAATATATGTTATTTTCCAGGGTCTGTCTGATCCTACGAACTACCACGAGTTCTGCCGGCTCCTTGCGAGGCTCAAGTCCAACTACCAGCTCGGCGAGCTCGTGATGGTGGACAACTACATACGGCTTATCGAGCTCATCGCCAAGTTTACAGTTCAAAGTCTTCAGGTAATTGTTCAGAAGTGGGATATCTTTTATATATTTTTTTTTTTAGAAAACAGCCATCGCATGGTGGTAGGGCTTCTTCTAAAGCACGTCTGGCTTGCTACCACCCGTAAGTAAAATATCTGCTGCCATATACCTAGAGGCGTATTTAGGCAGTTGCACTCAAAAGACAGTTCCTCCTTCAGGCTTACTGTGTATACCATTTTCGGCCACATCGTCACCACTTAACATTAGGCGAGACCGTGGCCATAACGTTAATCTTATAAACTTTAAAAAATATATGCGTATAACTTTGATTAACATAATTATCCGTGTGAAGTGAGTTCGGGTCGTTAGTACGTCCCACTTCTGAGTTTTTGGAATATGTTTTATTAGATATTGTTATATGTAAATTTTGATTCATTTTCAGTCATTGTTGATTTAGAATTTACAGGAGAGTCATTTTACTGCATGACGTAAAAAAAAAGTTTGTTTTTTTTATAGTTAAGGGTTAGCGTTCTGGCCATTATCTCACCAGATGTTAAGTGACGATGTGGCCCAATACGGTGAGAACGCTAAGCCTAGTCGAGGGCCATGAGTCATCATCGCTTCAAGTATCACATCAATACGTCCCACTTCTGATTTTTTGAGAGTGTGTGTGTGTTTTAGAAGGTATGTCTGGTTTGACAGATGTGGCAGTTCGCACCGAACTCGGTGCACTACCTGCTGTCCCTCTGGCAGCGCATGGTAGCCTCCGTACCGTATATAAAGGCGACGGAGCCGCATCTCCTGGAGACGTACGCGCCGGACGTGACGGCGGCCTACATCGGCTCCAGGCTCGACTCTGTCTCCTGCGTCGTCAGGTAAGGGTATGGAACGGGTATTGGTTCGCCTCGTGCCGTGCCGTGACGGTAAATGGCATGACGCTCCTTTGCCGTCACGTCAAATAATATAACTGTTGTCTGTGGCGTGACGGCAAATGGCACGACGCTCGCTCATGACACGGTGGCAAAAACATGATGGTTGTCTATGGCATGACGCTTGTTTATGACGTGATGGCAAATGACATGACACTCGCTTACGGCGTGACGGAAATTACATAATGCTCGCTCGTGCCGTGACTGGAAACGGCGTGACGCTCGTTTATGCCGTCACGATCCTACTCTCAAGTAAATGTACGCGTGTAAATTATACGCTCCGTTGCTTCTATGCGTGACGTGTTAACTATTTTTATTACCTATATTTTCTTTATTACTTAGAATACTAATACATAGAATTTTAAAAATTATTTATTTAGAATTAATAAAAATTCTGCAACATGTTATATTTTATATTAATGAATTTTATTCATATAAAAGCATTATTTTAAATGTAATGCTTTATATACGATTCTTATATGGGCTTATGTTTTTTTTTTCATTTAAAATATCTCCTATATTAATATTGTGAAGCAAAAATTTGGTTATTTGAACCCGCTAATCTTGGATACTACCGTCGGATTTACAAAAAAATATTTCACACAGTAATCATCGAGGTAGGTTTTAGACCTTGTAACATCACGCTACCACCAAAAGGGGTGAAGCTGTATTGACAAGAGATACAAGGAAATAAAAAAAATATTCAGTCATTTTTAGTTCTACGTCGAAGTCACGGACAAAGCTAGTGAAATATATAATATAACCTATTTCGCATAATGATAGGCTTACATACGTGCATAATCTCGAAGTGAAAGCTCGAAATACGTTACGCAAAGGTACGTAACGCCTCACTGTTAGATAACGCTCGATTTTACTGCTCGTAAAACTTTAATACTAAATATGAAAATCGTGTCTTAAGTAGTAAACTCCGAAAATGGGAGCTTCACGCGAACGAAGTCGCGGCCGCAGCTTGTCTATATACGTATAAGATATCTGTTTGTTGAAAAGTGGATTTTGAATATCGAAAATAGCGTGTTAAAGGGCAACCGACAGAACCAATTTCCAGAATTTTTAGAATTTTTTGTCTGTTTGTGAACGCATCACGTAAGATATATGACACTAATTTACATAACTTTTATACGTAAAACTTGTACGTAACTTGAAGTAGTACTCGTTTGTTGTTTCATCGCAATCGGTTCACTCTATCAAGTTAGCTAATATGAATTTAAAGTGTCCTCACGCACGCAATTCAGTTACTTGCAACGCCGAAATATAACTAATATTGACAGTTGAACTCCGTATTCGATAGATGGCGCTGTGCATATGACGTCATCATGTTACGCGCTTATTGACTGTACCCTTATCTAAGGCGTTTTAGTTTCCGACTACCACTCGAACGAAGTCGCGGCCACAGCTGATCTATATACAGTAGAACCTCGTTGAGTCGAACCTCGATAAGTTGAAAACTTCCAAATCTCGAAAAAATGTTTTGTCCCCTTCCCTTCCAACACCAAAACCTCCATTCTCTATAAGTCGAAAACTCTACAATTCGAATTTTTTTGTCGCCTTCCTTAATGTTCGACTTATAGAGGTTCTACTGTATATAAAAGTGATACGCTGAAATGTACGTACGCGCATAACTTCCAAAGGACTGTATCAAATCGGATGAGTCTTTTTTTATTGTGTTCGCTATTGTCACAGCACAGGTTTATATGACAGAGTTATTTTTTTTATTTATTTCATTCGGAAATATTAGTATGGAAAGAGTGTGAGTGAATAGGACAGAGAAGATTGAGATATCCAGACACTAATATTATAAATGTGAATGTAAGTTTGTTCGTTAACGCTTTCACGCGAAAACCACTGAACCGATCATCGTGAAACTTTGTACACATATTTTTGGAAATATTAGAAGTAACATAGGATACTTTTTATTAAAAAAAAAAATGTCTTCAATGTAAAAGAAACCGCCGGTTAAAACTAGTCTATGTATAACAAAATTAATCGGTGTAGCTACGTCTACGTTTTCAAAGTTACTACGTTAAAGTTAGATTAGGTTTTTCGAGTTTTAGCGAGACTAAAGAACACGGGCTGTGGGTGATGCGAAGTTCATGGTGGTATGGTGGTATAGAATCGAGAGTGGGCGGTCCACAGGGAGGGGCTGGAGGACCCCCTGGACGACGTGGGCATGGTGCAGCAGCAGCTGGACCAGCTGTCGGTGATAGGCAGGTGCGAGTACGCGAAGACCTGCCAGCTGCTCGTCGCGCACTTCGACAGCGCCGCGGCCGCCTACAGCGTCGAGACCCAGCCCCAGCAGATACAGGTCTTGCAAGGTGAACTGCGTCCTTGTTCTTCTGGATATTAACGAAACCTAGGATTATTACTGCTCACACAAACCCCCCAAACCTTCCCCCCTCCCCCTCCTCCTAACCCCTCCCCTCACATTCCCTCCCCCGCCCCGCCCTCCCCTCCCCCGCCCCGCCCTCCCCTCCCCCGCCCCGCCCTCCCCTCCCCTCCCCGCTCCCCTCCAACCTTTCCCTTCCCTCCCCCTCCCCCATCCCCTCCCACAACCCTCCCCTCACCTTCCCTCCCCCATCCCGCCCTCCCCTCCCCCCGCTCCCCTCCATCCTTCCCCTCCCCCTCCCCCTCCCCCTTTTTCAGACTGAGTAAGACACGTGACAGTTTTCTAGGTGATGGTGTCAAGTTTTGTGATTTAGTCCCAAAGCGCGTTACTGAACTGGGTTCAAGAACCATGTGAAACGGGTTTTGAGGGCAAAATTCTATTGTAGGGTGTATATATGTGGGCGATCGTGATGCATGGAATTGACACCCCTCTCTGTACACCCTTTTCTGGCATCCTGGCTTTGTTTAACGCTCGCCTGGCTAACTACCACCCTCAAGCTGAAAATCTGTCGCTCCAAATACTAATAAGTGTGTTCAGGCAGTAGGTACCCTCGAGAGCCCGTTCCTCCACAGGTTTAGTGTGTCTACCACCTTGGATTGTATCGTCACTTAAGACCTGATGAGATTATGGCCATAACGCTAAAAATGCTAACTATAAAAAAAAAAATTGCTTTTTTTTACACAAAAGTTTTTACACAATAAAAGGATGTATAGGACCATGGGCAATATTTACTTATCGTTTTCGTTACTGACATCAGCCCTTAGTACCAATAATGGATCCCTTTAAACTCCGTAGACCTCAAGTTATGATACTCTAAAACAGAGATAAGGGTGTCCTTTGTTATTAAAAAAAATGTTTTTTATTATATGGCCAACCTCATAATTTGACTATATACGTTGAAAAACAATGTTGTATTTCTTTCATTATTTTTAAAGGTCGCTATCGAAGTTTGTGTATTTTAATACTCAAATAATTTTATTTAATTAGTATTTCTTTATAAATATCACATCCATATTCACATAGGATGTCAAAAGTGTAAAACTATTGTTATTATTACAAATTAAAACATGTTAGTAACACGGTAAAAGCATGTATTATAAAGATACAAAAGGCGGTTTTTTTAGTGTTAGCGTATTTTTTCTTATAGCCCTTCACCAATGTAAGCAAATGTAGCGTTTGTACTGCATCGGTTGTCAGCAATTTATTATAATGTTCCATTAATACAACACACCAAATTGATATCGTTCACCGCACGCGTAGAAATAACGTTTTTATTTTTATTTATTGCATCCACAAAATAAATCCAAGTTTCCATATCTTAATTCAAAAACCTTGCTGAAATACCCAGAGTTTAAAAGAAGCTACGATAGCTCTTTGTTAATGTGTATGGCTTCGCGTCAAAGTACGTAAGTACGAATCCACCTACATGAGCTCGAGCTTTCGGTGAAGGAAAACATCGTGAAGAAACCATAGCATTGTTGGGCTTTTCATAATGCCCGCCTGGGTAGCTACCACCCTCAAGTTGAAAATCTGCACCCAAATACCATTAGGTGTGCTCCGGCAGTTGCACTTAATCAATGTTTATTCTCTTTGAGCAATGTTCTATGGCTTTTTGTTCTGTTGAAGTCTCTTGTTCTGTACCAGTTTAAACTGACGTGTAAACGTTTCAAACTTGCCATCCATCTAGCTCGTTGTAGACCAACAGGTTTCCTAAAGAAAACTTTATTTTTTTGAGGACATCTCCTATGAAAATCCTTGTAAGATTGAATAATTCCCTATAAATGTAATTCTCGAGGTTTATGTGCCTGTGATAGTAATATGCAAAAATTCTGTCTGCGACGGATTCGACAAAGATACTTCATTCGGTGTCATCAGTTATTTATTGTCTTGTCGTCTAATCCAATATTTAAAGAAACATATATGTATATATATATATTGAATATCATCAACGATTTGGAAGCGATGATATCTCAGTGGTTGTGTGTACGAATCCGACCACCTACTAGCTTGAGCTTCCGGTGAAGGAAAACATCGTGAGGAAACCATAGCATGGTGGTAGCGCTTTATCTACCACCCTCGAGTTCACCAAATACCTATAGGTGTGCTCAGGCAGTTGCACTTGAGAGCCATTCCTCTGGTGTTGTGGGCGTCCATGGGCGGCGGTGATCACTTACCATCAGGTGACACGCTTGCTCGTTTGCCAACCAAGCGTTTGATTCACTACAGCTGGTAACATGATTGGGGCCAGCTACACTTCCTAGGTCTGCACTTACGAAAAAGTGACCTATACGTGTCTTCGCTAAACCTTTTTTTGTTGTGTTAATTATTGTCAGGGGAAGGTTCTTATGAAAGAAAAAATGAAGGAAATTGACCGGAATATCAGTAAATTTAAGACATTTAAAAACCTTAACGACAATATCAATTTAACATAGCTGTCAGTTGTCATAGAGCATTACAATGATGAACACTATGTTATTGAATAAATAAATGTTACACTAATTCGAATTTTATATTCATAGTTAAGACAGGACAACGTCTGTCGGGTCAACTAGTACGGAATATACACTTATTTTATCCCATTCCTCCCCACTGTCATATTTTTAGGACACTATTTTACAAAATGTCTTTTTACGTATTAGGACTCTTATTATTTAAACATTTTTACACAAGAAAATAATGTAAAAATATGAATTTCACCAGAAAAAATAAAAATTAAAGTCATTAGGACGTAAAAAGAAATTTTGAAAATAGTGTCCTAAAAATATGACAGTGGGAAGGAATGGGGTTAATCAGTTTACGCGACTTACAGGCGGCCATACAATATATTTTCGTTAGTTTGCCAACTCGTAGCGACCTCTATATATTATCCAAAATGTAATATAAAAAAATAGTATGTCGTATTTTATACTACAAATTCGAATGAAAAAGGAAAAAAATACACCACTCTAATGGAGACCCTTTTTTATCCCGGCCCGGCAAAGCGTCTGTACTGCACCTGATGGTAAGTTTCAGTACAGTCCAGTAACAGTACGTGTCCTTCGTCAGTCGCAACTGTCCTGCCGGCCCACTAAATATATCTTCACGCCTCGTTTAAAAGGAGAAAACACCCAGATCGGAAGACGGTTCCACAGTTCCACTGTGCGACAAACGGTAGACTTTTCGAAGTTTTTAGTTCGCTGGAGGTTATGGTGAAGCTGTGCCTCCGTACTCCAGCACGGGTGGATCTGGAGACGAGAGGAGGGGATCAGGTGGAATAACTCTTCAGAGCATTCGCCATGATACAGTCACTTGGTCTATGTTGGTATATGACCATATGATTCATTTTTAAACAGGTCAGCTGACGTGGCTAGTGTACATAATCGGTGCCGCCATCGGAGGCCGGGCCTCCGTGAACACGTGCGACGACAGCGACGCCATGGACGGCGAGCTGGTCTGCCGGGTGCTGCAGCTGATGACCCTCACCGACTCCAGGCTGGCCACGGTCAGTCCGGGGTCACTCTGCCCACTATACACGAGCGTGAGCCACGGTTGATATCAACCGAGCGGGCAATACATTGGCTTACAATCACGTTACATGGCTGTGCGATGAGATAGCATGATACGAATGGTAACGAGAGTGAATGAAACAGCAATAAGCGAGGTGACTCCAAGGCATTGTGACCCTGTATGTGTGTGACATAAGATCTATTTTTATTCACTAGATATTAGCATGAACCGTGGTTGATATCACAATTTTTGATATCAACTGCATTGTAATATCAACCGCAGTGCACGTCGATGTCTAATAAATTAAAATAGATCTTATGCAGTCACGCGCAAGGTAACTTTAAAAACATTCATATGTGACATGTCTCTCAGTCTCACCTTACTTCTACACTGTCATGTTTTTTTAATACTTAAGTTTTAGTGCTATGACCACAATCTCACTTGATGTTAAGTGACGATACGGCCCAAGTTGGAAGACACGCTAAACCTGTGGAGGCACTGGCTCTCAAGGGTACTACCTGAATACACATATTGGTATTTGGCGGCAGATTTTCAACTTGAGGGTGGTAGCTAGCCAGGCGGGCATCAGAAAAAGCCCTACCACCATGCTATGGTTTCCTCGTGGTCTTTTCCTTCACCGAAAGCTCAAGCTCATTGTAGGTGCTTGGATTCGAAGTCACGTCCCTTGACGCGAAGTCGTACACGCTACCACTGAGCTATCATCGCTTCAATGGTTCAAATGATGCGGAGATAGCCGAGTTAAATGTTTTGTTTGTATCGTTTCTGACGCATAATGAACGAATGCTTATTCGTATCACAGATTATATTTTATTATTGAAAACTTTTTTTTTTCTAAAATGAAATGTAGCCTAAATTACTTCTATAACATCAGCTATCTACCAGTAAAAATTCTAACAAAATCGGTCCAGCCGTTTCAAAGTTTAGCTGCAGCAAACAGACAGACAGACAGACGGATGAAAATTATAAAATTATTTATTTTATTTGACCACCGCATATACTTTCATATGCATTTAATAGAAAGCTGTTATTTTGATAATAAAAGTAGTCATTATAATACAAATTTTGAGGATTCGTTCGTTAAGATGTCGAATTAACTCGACTTTGGTTGGTTTAATGCCACTTTGCGTTTACCGATATCTTTTTATACTTTTTAATTGTGCCATTTCATGTGTCTTTACACATAATGAATGTTTGAAACGACGGTAGCTCAGTGGTTGTGTGTACGGACGCCGCTGTAAGGTGGGTTCGAATCCACCTACAATGAGTTTGAGCTTTCGGTGAAGGGAAACATCGTGATGGGACCATAACGTGGTGGTAGGGCTTGTTCTAATGCCCTCCCGGCTGGCTACCACCCTCAGGTTGGAAATCTACCGTCAAATACCTATAGGTGTGTTCCGGCTGTCAAATCAAATCAAATTAAACAATCTTTATTCAATTTAGGCCATAAGAGGACGCTTATGAATGTCAAAATTACTACCGGTTCGGAAAGTAACGCAGTCATCAATAAAAACCGGCAAGAAACTCGATCTGCATCGTTTTTTTTTAAGTCTTATTCTTATCTTAAATAAACATCCATAGCAAATCCATTTTATTTTGTTTCGAGACAATTAAAGGTTACTATATTTGTTGATAATGCAATTTCATTTACCGACCGATTTTAAGTTGTACAAAACATGAGTTTTTTTTGAGAAATTAAACACGGACTGGTTATATATAAAAAAAAAATTACATTAAATTAAACATGAATTACGTGATAGCTCATTTATCTCAAAAATGGACTTACACCACTTTAAAAATAAACGGTCCATATAATGGTTTAATGTGTTACAGTAGTTATTAGCATATGTACAGATAAGGGTCTCAATTCCAGACATCACGATCGCTCACATATTGATCCACCCTATAATAGCCTTTTCACAACAAAACCCTTTTGATATGGTTCTCAAACCCACTGTCCGGCAATACAGTAATGTGCTTCGGGACTTTATTATAAAACTTGACACCATCACCTAAAACCTGCTATATAATAGCCTTTTAACATCAAAACCCGTTTGACATGGTTCTCAAACCCACTGTCCGGCAATACAGTAATGTGCTTTGGGACTTTATTATAAAACTTGACACCATCACCTAAAAACCTGCTATAAATAGCCTTTTAACATCAAAACCCGTTTGACGTGGTTCTCGAACCCACTGTCCGGCAATTCAGTAATGTGCTTCGGGACTTTATTATAAAACTTGACACCATCACCTAAAAACCTGCTATATAATAGCCTTTTAACATCAAAACCCGTTTGACATGGTACTCGAACCCACTGTCCGGCAATACAGTAATGTGCTTTGGGACTTTATTATAAAACTTGACACCATCACCTAAAAACCTGCTATATAATAGCCTTTTAACATCAAAACCCGTTTGAAATGGTTCTCAAACCCACTGTCCGGCAATTCAGTAATGCGCTTCGGGACTTTATTATAAAACTTGACACCATCACCTAAAAACCTGCTATATAATAGCCTTTTAACATCAAAACCCGTTTGACATGGTTCTCAAACCCACTGTCCGGCAATACAGTAATGTGCTTCGGGACTTTATTATTAAACTTGACACCATCACCTAAAAACCTGCTATATAATAGCCTTTTCACAACAAAACCCTTTTGACATGGTTCTCGAACCCACTGTCCGGCAATACAGTAATGTGCTTTGGGACTTTATTATAAAACTTGACACCATCACCTAAAAACCTGCTATATAATAGCCTTTTAACATCAAACCCCGTTTGACATGGTTCTCAAACCCACTGTCCGGTAATACAGTAATGCGCTTCGGAGCTTTATTATAAAACTTGACACCATCACCTAAAAACCTGCTACTGCTACTCAGTCCAAAATAGGGAGTGGTCAGTTGCACTCTAGAACCAGTTCTTCCACATAGCTGTGGCAGTAACGCCAAACCTTGCCATGCCATAGAGCTGACCCATGGGTTCTGATGCGCAGAGCGGTTGCGAGAAGCTGGAGAAGGCGATGATGTCGTTCTTCGAGCAGTTCCGCAAGATCTACCTCGGGGAGCAGATCTCGAAGAACAGCAAGATATACCGGCGGCTCAGCGAGGTGCTGGGCCTCAACAACGAGAGCCAGCTGCTCAGCGTTCTCATGATGAAGATGTGAGTTTAAAAAAAAAAAGCTCCACCGCTTATAAGCAACATTAGCTTATACACGATTCGGCCATTATGGCATATTAGAGTAGGTTTTTTTTAATAATTTATAGGTGTAGGCATTATGGCTGCAAACGATTTGTTAAGTGACGCTGTGGCCCGTGATGGTGGCGCGATAAACCCAGTGGAGGAATTGGCTCTCAAAGCTTACTCAGTAATGAGAACTTCTAAATAGGGATCTAGGATCGATTCGTCCTCAAGCACCAGATACTTGAATAAATAACAGTGTCAGATGATGTATAATCTGTCCTCCTGAGTTTTGTTTTAACGATTACTAACGTAAAAAAAAGTATGGTAAAAAAAGGAAACAGAAAGGTATGGTATGACGCATAACAATAAGGTATGGTATAACTTGGTATGACGCAAAAAATGTATGGTATGACCCAAATATAATGTATGGTGTGACATGGTATGATGCAAAGCAACTGTATGGTGTGACATGGTATGATGCAAAGCAACTGTATGGTGTGACATGGTATGATGCAAAGCAACTGTATGGTGTGACATGGTATGATGCAAAGCAACTGTATGGTGTGACATGGTATGATGCAAAGCAACTGTATGGTGTGACATGGTATGATGCAAAGCAACTGTATGGTGTGACATGGTATGATGCAAAGCAAATGTATGGTGTGACATGGTATGATGCAAAGCAAATGTATGGTGTGACATGGTATGATGTAAAGCAACTGTATGGTGTGACATGGTATGATGCAAAGCAACTGTATGGTATGATATGGTATGATGCAAAGCAAATGTATGGTATGACATGGTATGATGCAAAGCAAATGTATGGTGTGACATGGTATGATGCAAAGCAACTGTATGGTGTGACATGGTATGATGCAAAGCAAATGTATGGTGTGACATGGTATGATGCAAAGCAACTGTATGGTGTGACATGGTATGATGCAAAGCAAATGTATGGTGTGACATGGTATGATGTAAAGCAACTGTATGGTGTGACATGGTATGATGCAAAGCAACTGTATGGTATGATATGGTGTGATGCAAAGCAAATGTATGGTATGACATGGTATGATGCAAAGCAAATGTATGGTATGACATGGTATGATGCAAAGCAACTGTATGGTGTGACATGGTATGATGCAAAGCAACTGTATGGTATGATATGGTATGATGCAAAGCAAATGTATGGTGTGACATGGTATGATGCAAAGCAACTGTATGGTGTGACATGGTATGATGCAAAGCAACTGTATGGTGTGACATGGTATGATGCAAAGCAACTGTATGGTGTGACATGGTATGATGCAAAGCAACTGTATGGTGTGACATGGTATGATGCAAAGCAACTGTATGGTGTGACATGGTATGATGCAAAGCAACTGTATGGTGTGACATGGTATGATGCAAAGCAACTGTATGGTGTGACATGGTATGATGCAAAGCAAATGTATGGTGTGACATGGTATGATGCAAAGCAAATGTATGGTGTGACATGGTATGATGTAAAGCAACTGTATGGTGTGACATGGTATGATGCAAAGCAACTGTATGGTATGATATGGTATGATGCAAAGCAAATGTATGGTATGACATGGTATGATGCAAAGCAAATGTATGGTGTGACATGGTATGATGCAAAGCAACTGTATGGTGTGACATGGTATGATGCAAAGCAAATGTATGGTGTGACATGGTATGATGCAAAGCAACTGTATGGTGTGACATGGTATGATGCAAAGCAAATGTATGGTGTGACATGGTATGATGTAAAGCAACTGTATGGTGTGACATGGTATGATGCAAAGCAACTGTATGGTATGATATGGTATGATGCAAAGCAAATGTATGGTATGACATGGTATGATGCAAAGCAAATGTATGGTGTGACATGGTATGATGCAAAGCAACTGTATGGTGTGACATGGTATGATGCAAAGCAACTGTATGGTATGATATGGTATGATGCAAAGCAAATGTATGGTATGACATGGTATGATGCAAAGCAAATGTATGGTGTGACATGGTATGATGCAAAGCAACTGTATGGTGTGACATGGTATGATGCAAAGCAACTGTATGGTATGATATGGTGTGATGCAAAGCAAATGTATGGTATGACATGGTATGATGCAAAGCAAATGTATGGTATGACATGGTATGATGCAAAGCAACTGTATGGTGTGACATGGTATGATGCAAAGCAACTGTATGGTATGATATGGTATGATGCAAAGCAAATGTATGGTATGACATGGTATGATGCAAAGCAACTGTATGGTGTGACATGGTATGATGCAAAGCAACTGTATGGTATGATATGGTATGATGCAAAGCAAATGTATGGTGTGACATGGTATGATGCAAAGCAACTGTATGGTGTGACATGGTATGATGCAAAGCAACTGTATGGTGTGACATGGTATGATGCAAAGCAACTGTATGGTGTGATATGGTGTGATGCAAAGCAAATGTATGGTATGACATGGTATGATGCAAAGCAAATGTATGGTATGACATGGTATGATGCAAAGCAACTGTATGGTGTGACATGGTATGATGCAAAGCAACTGTATGGTATGATATGGTATGATGCAAAGCAACTGTATGGTGTGACATGGTATGATGCAAAGCAACTGTATGGTATGATATGGTATGATGCAAAGCAAATGTATGGTGTGACATGGTATGATGCAAAGCAACTGTATGGTGTGACATGGTATGATGCAAAGCAACTGTATGGTGTGACATGGTATGATGCAAAGCAACTGTATGGTGTGACATGGTATGATGCAAAGCAACTGTATGGTGTGACATGGTATGATGCAAAGCAACTGTATGGTGTGACATGGTATGATGCAAAGCAACTGTATGGTGTGACATGGTATGATGCAAAGCAACTGTATGGTGTGACATGGTATGATGCAAAGCAAATGTATGGTGTGACATGGTATGATGCAAAGCAAATGTATGGTGTGACATGGTATGATGTAAAGCAACTGTATGGTGTGACATGGTATGATGCAAAGCAACTGTATGGTATGATATGGTATGATGCAAAGCAAATGTATGGTATGACATGGTATGATGCAAAGCAAATGTATGGTGTGACATGGTATGATGCAAAGCAACTGTATGGTGTGACATGGTATGATGCAAAGCAAATGTATGGTGTGACATGGTATGATGCAAAGCAACTGTATGGTGTGACATGGTATGATGCAAAGCAAATGTATGGTGTGACATGGTATGATGTAAAGCAACTGTATGGTGTGACATGGTATGATGCAAAGCAACTGTATGGTATGATATGGTATGATGCAAAGCAAATGTATGGTATGACATGGTATGATGCAAAGCAAATGTATGGTGTGACATGGTATGATGCAAAGCAACTGTATGGTGTGACATGGTATGATGCAAAGCAACTGTATGGTATGATATGGTGTGATGCAAAGCAAATGTATGGTATGACATGGTATGATGCAAAGCAAATGTATGGTATGACATGGTATGATGCAAAGCAACTGTATGGTGTGACATGGTATGATGCAAAGCAACTGTATGGTATGATATGGTATGATGCAAAGCAAATGTATGGTGTGACATGGTATGATGCAAAGCAACTGTATGGTGTGACATGGTATGATGCAAAGCAACTGTATGGTATGATATGGTGTGATGCAAAGCAAATGTATGGTATGACATGGTATGATGTAAACGAAACTGTATGGTATGATGCAAAGCAAATGTATGGTATGACATGGTATGATGTAAACGAAACTGTATGGTATGATGCAAAAAACATGTATGGAATGACACAAACAAAATGTGTGGTATGGCGCGAAAAAAAAACGTTTTTACATGGGCAGAAGACATATCACTGTATGAACAAGAATGTAAATCCACGAAGACGAATAATTTTGGTCTTCAGAGGGGCTTCGGTCGTTAAATGATTTTTGCTTTTTCTTTGTATTTCAGTATAACGAACCTGAAGTACTGGGGCCAGTCGGAGCAGATCATATCGAAGACCCTCTGGCTGTTAAGTGACCTCAGCGGCGGCTACGCGTGCGTCAGGAAGCTCGTCAAGCTAGACGAGGTTCAATTCATGCTGACGCATCACACGGTCAGTTTATACCTTTTTTTTATCAAAAAAAGGGACCACCTAAATGTCACCCACAGATGATATGGCTTTTAAAAGTATCAGTCACTGTGTAAAATAAGTGTCGGTATGAATAAAATAACAAGATATAAAAAAACGGCTGCATCTTCATATCCTTGTTACCGAATGTAGCCTTTTTTGGCGGTCAAAGATATTAATCACCGAGAAAAGGCACTGTTTAAAATAAAAATATACCCCAATGTCTTCGTTAAACCAATAAACTCACATCGGTTTTGTAAAAATTGATAAGTAACTGAATTTTGTCTAAATAAGAAAAGGGAGAAATCAAAGCAATTACATATAACTCATCTTTCTCTAATGATCCTGTACGGGGTTGTAGTAAGTAAATCCGAGCACTATGGTTTGTAGTTGTAGAAGTAGTTATAGAGATGTAGTGGGTGTTTTATGGCAGAATATAATTATAGGAGGGTAGTTTATAACGACGATTAGAATAATAGTCGATGCGAGCGCGGCTTTGAGTTTAGCTTTAGCGAGGCACTTGAGGCGTATTCATCGTACGTAGCTGGAACGTTACCGATGGGACGTAAGATTTACATTTCTCTATTATTGACACTGTTTTGGATAATGATTTATACTGGGAGGAGAGAAATGCGAGCGGCGAAGGTGAGTGTTGATGATCATCGAAAAGAGGCCTTAAACCTGCATCCGTGTCGCAAGTCTCGGACACTGTCGTGCTATCCTCTCTGCTACGACTATTGTGTTTCACGATGTACCCGTGACATTATTCCTGATTATTATCTCTTTAACAACCACTCGAGATCATGTTTCTACATGATCATTATTACCTTTTTTTATTACTCGATATACACCCTTATTCTATATAGTTATAAAGTTAAAAGGGATATTTCCATAAAGAGTTATACAGTAGTTAGTAAAACGACTAATTCTTTTTCTTAATGCACTCGTAAAGTTCGCGAGCGCTTAGTTAGCTAGTGATTTGCTATATTTCAACTGGTCGTGAGTTTTGTGGCATAGTGATTTTATACTAAATTGTTTAGTAAGAACTGCTTAGCTGCATGTAGGTTTTGGTGTTAGCAGCAATGTAAGGTAGTTGGACCGTACAGTTACACTGATCTGCGTCGCTTGTCGCTTACCTTTACACGTACATTTGTCTCTTTTCTTCGTATCATTTTTAGTCTATGCATCCGTGCTAACATTATAAATTTGAACGCCAGTTTGTTTGTTACGCTTTCACGCGAAAACTACTTACCCGATCATCATAAAACTCTGTACACATATCCTTGGAGGTATTAGAAGTAACATAGGATACTTTTTATAGAAAAAAAGAATTACGAAAGCCGAAAAAAGCAATTATTTAATGGCTTCAATGCGAGCGAAGCCGCAGGTAAAAGCTTGTAATCTCAAAATTCTCTCTCCCCCATGTTTCACCTTTCTGCCTATTTCTCCTCACCCCTCTTCGCCATCTCCCCCTTTCGCATCTCTTCCTCCTCTCCCCCTTCGCATCTCTTCCTCCTCTCCCCTCTCATCCCCTTTACTCATTTTCGAGATCGCTGTAGGTGACGACAGAATTCACGGTATTGTATGGTGTTCGTGTGATGCCAGGCGGAGAACTTCCCGTTCCTGGGCATCACGGGCGTGGGCACGGCGGAGTTGCGGTGCCGCAGCATGCTGTACACGGCGCTCGGGAGGCTGCTCATCGTGGAACTGGGCGAAGACGAGGAGAGGTTCCACGCCTTCATGATGCCGCTCACGGGTTCTTAATGTTTCCTTTACTTCGACTTGTATTTCACCTATAAATCGTCTGAAATTATTTTCGTCCATCGACCCCATGACGCATTACGTGAGGGCAGTTGAGAGGGGGGAGGGGGGGGGGTTAAGTGGTTAGTAATGCGATTTTAATTACCGTAAATAAACTTGTATAGCGCGGTTTGTATAGAGAGTAAATTCGTATGAGTCGTCATCGACATGGTCACGTGACGTGTTCACATACACACTATATCTGTTCCTATTAGTATACACTATTGTGTTGTAACACAGTTTTCATTTAAGATAAAACAATTAATTTAGATACGTAAAAATAACAACTGTTTGTTATTAGTTTTAAGTTTTCCCTTCTGTTAGCAATCCTCATTTTTTATGAATGATAACTCAGTGTTAGCGTGTACGACTTCGCGTCAAGGGCCGCGAGTTCGAATCCGACGATCTGCAATGAACTTCCGTTGAAGGAAAATTTCGCAATGAAACCATAGCATGGTAGTTGGGTTTTTTCTAATGCCCGCCTGGCTAGCTACCACCCTCAAGTTGAACATCTGCTGCCAAATACCAATAGGTGTGTTCCGGCAGCTGCACTCGAGAGCCAGTTCCTCTACAGGTTTAGCGTGTCCACCAACTTAGGTATCGTCACTTAAGATCAGGTGAGATTATGACCATAACTATAATATAATTAACTATAAAAAGTCCTCATGACTGCTTTGAATCATTTTTTTAACTGAAGGGTTGTTGAATAGCACTGGAAATACCCTCTAAAACCCACGACCATCTGTCGTATTTTTTCTGGATCGTTCGATATAAATATCCACATGTCTGTAGGTTGCTTGTGTTTTCGGATATGAAACTTTATTGTACTGTTCTCTTGTCCTTAAAATCAGGCATAGTGTCTTGCTTTATTTGATTTTTTAGTCATGAGGGAGCGTTCATTAGTTACACAAAGGTCTTAGGGGGAGATGGTTACTCAAATATCTAGGGGGAAATGTAAACAAATTCTTACCTAACTTGTACATCTTATTTATAAATGTGAAAGTGAGTTTGTTTGTTGCGTTTTCACGGCTAAACCGCTGAATCGATTGTGATGAATTTTGATGTAGAGATAGATGGGAACATGGTGCGATGATAGACTTTGAAACTTTTTATTGCGTCATTTGATGTTTTGACAATCAATCAATATTCTTGCTTCCTCTCTCTCTATATGTCATATCTCCTATTATTGTGCACTAAGCAGAGTGCAGAAGAATTTAGACAGCAATATTTTAGAACACAAAGGTCGACGTAGGTACTTTTTTTATAATTTAGGTCAGCGTTATGTGCATAATCTCACCTGAGCGTAAGTGACGATACGGCCCAAGTCGGTAGACACGCTAAACCTGTGGCTGAACTGGCTCCCAAGTGCAGCTGCCGGAACACGCCTAATGGTATTTCACCGGAAGCTCAAGCTCGCTGTCTGTGGATTCGAACTCACGTCCCGTGACGCGAAATCGTACACATCAGCACCGAGCTATCTATCATCGCTTCGAAATATATTAATAAGTTTTTGGCGACTTTTTAAGTGGCATATTGTGTTTTCGCTTCCAGCCGCATTCGAGAGCATAATAGGCCTGCTCGGGCCCCCCGAGAGCCCCATGTTCGGGTCCGAGGACGCGAAGAAGACCCTGATAGGGCTCGCGCGGGACCTCAGGGGTCTGGCCTTCGCGTTCAACACGAAGACCACGTACATGATGCTCTTCGACTGGATGTGAGTGTCTCTCCCTCAATGCTGGACCTTTGTTCTTTACTAGCTTTTACCCGCGGCTTTGCTCACGTTAATGCTGTGTCCTGGTAAACTATTCTGATTCCGGTACTCGCTATTGTTAAGGTTTAGCGTTATGGCCATAATCTCACCTGAGCGTAAGTGACGATACGGCCCAAGTTGGTAGACGCGCTAAAACTGTGGAGGGACTGCCTCTCAAGTGCTGCTGCCGGAACACACCTATTGGTGTTTGGCGGCAGGTTTACAATTCGAGGGTGGTAGCTAGCCAGGCGGGTATTTGAAAAAGCCTTACCATCATGCTATGGTTTCCTCATGATGTTTTCTTTCACCGAAAGCTCAAGCTCATTGTAGGTGCTTGGATTCGAACCCACGTCCCTTGACGCGAAGTCGTGCACACTACCACTGAGCTATCATCGCTTCACTATAATAAATTACATCAAAAGAGACCGGTGTAAGAACAATTTATTGTGCTCGTAGTTATTTATACGCGGGCCACTCATTATTTTGGCGATAATGGCTTACACATAAAAGATAGATATATGCTGTCGCGGGGTTTTTTGTAGGACTATTTAAGGTAAACATTTCCAGTATATATTATATACGTGGAACTTTAACGGTTTTTCCAGCGCACGCCATAATAGCTAGCTATTTTGGACAATTCACACGATATCTTTCTAAATTATATCCTATGTGTTATTCTGATGCATAAGCTATAGTATTGTAAAGTTTTATGAAAATTGATTCAGTAGTCTTTGTGTTAAATAGTAACACACATCCATACCTGCTTGTAAACTTTATAGGTTTTAATGTCATGACCACAAGCTCGCTTGATGTTAAGTGACCATGTGTTCCGAAATGGTGGGCACGTTTATAGAATACGTATGACACAACCTTTTGCCTTTTTAGATATTCTCACTAGGGATGTTGATTCTTTGTGAAAAGATCGATTCTTGGGAGAATCAAATCGAAATCAAATCAATCGATTCGTATACAAATCGAGATTTAAAAGATCGATTCACCAAAAATCCTTTTCGAGTGAAAATTACTGAAGGCGCGTTGAGCACTTTTTAGGTGAATAAACAGTGTGAAACTCGCGTCATATCACCGAACGCTTTCAACTTTAATTAGGTTTTTTGATTTGTGTGAAGTGTTAATGACTAATTTATACTTTAATCTTTGATAACTCTTTATAAACCAAAAATAATTAGAATATAATAATGTAAGGGTTCGACGATACAACTCACAAGTTACTTAGCTATCACTTCTATCGATAGTCCCCAAAGACTGTCCCGTTTTTATTTTATTTTCGATTATATAAACGTGCTTATATTTTCAATACAAAACCAATCATAGAAAACAAAAAGAACACTAAAATAATAGATTTTATCATAACATTAGACAAGAATCGAACCTCGATTTTAAGGTTTAAATACCGATTCACTGAATCGATTCAGAGCTAAGAATCGATTTCAAAAATGCTTCCATAAATCGATCTTAGATCGCTATCCCTAGTATGTGGCAATAAGATGAGGAAAAGGGTTCTAGTAATTGAAAATAGGATCAGGTAATGGGGAGAGATTGACGAGGAGGAGAGGGTAAGGGGCAAAATGGGAAAATGAGGAAAGGGTAAGAAAGGGAGGAGTTTTGTGTGGGGCTAAATCAAGGTCAGCAACATGACTATAATACCCTTGCTTTAAGGTTTAAGGTTTATAGTTAAGGTTTAGTGTTATGTCCGTAATCTCACTTCATCTTAAGTGACCATACGGCCCAAGTTGGTAGATACGCTAAACCTGTGAAGGAACTGCCTCTAAAGTGCTACTGCAGAAACACCTTTTGGTATTTGGCGGCAGATTTTCAACTTGACGGTGTGTTTTTGTTCAAGTTAATTAACAACATATCGGACACTCCCTATGTTTTGAATAAATTATACTTTTGTATACCTGGTAAGTAGGTGTCCGAGATAATGTAAAAAACTGACTACGTTTCTGTAAGGTTCGATGCCCGTGCGAATCTGGGATTGCCACCCGCCTATTAATAGGATGATAAGTAATCACAATGCAGTTAATGACACTGAGTTTAACCGAGAAGAGAGAAACTATTCTGTCATAAATTACATCATTTGGACATATTTTCAAGCAACTACCGTCAAGTTGAAAATCTGTCGCCAAACACCGATAGGTGTGTTCCGGCAGCTGCACTTGAGAGCCGGTTCCTCCACAGGTTTAGTGCGTCTACCGACTTGGGCCGTATCGTCACTTAAGATCGGGTGAGGTTACGGCGCTAAACCTTAACTATAATAAAAAAGATAGGAACGAAGTCCCTATTATAAAAATATTAATTTTAAATTGTAGTCAAGTTATAAAGACAATAATTACTCGGGTATACATTTTTATTGTTATTTTTTTTTTTAATCGATAAATATAAAAACAACTACTTCACCAAATTATCGTAACACCGTTTATTTTGTATACGATGATTTATAAAAATATAAAATAATAACAGTGATCACGTAGACTATACATGAGACACTGTATAGCCATCATACATAGACTATACATAAACATCTTACGGTAACGTTACGGACATTTTTTGCCGGCTACGATACCCACTCCCCCCCCCCCCCCCATAAGAAACTTCGTGCCAATGAAATTCTCACATTACATAAAATATCCATTCGTGTCTTAAGATGCGAGTAAATATATAAATATATGTCACGGCCATAACGACGAATACCCTCGCTGATCATCCAGTTCTCATACCAAGAGTTCCAAGATAATCTTAATTGTTATTATTATTATTATTTTTTTTTTTTTTTATAAATGCCTAATAGCTGTTTATAAAGATTATAGATAAATTTTCTTAACAACGGAGGTTACATCTGCCAATAAACTGTACTGCAGTTTGGCAGAAGTATTAAAATGTATATTTAGTATTGAAAATATATTAATAATAAATAAATAAAAAAAAAAAAAAAAAAAAAAGAGCAGAAATAGGTCGACTGGATCATACGTACCTCTTAAATGGTATGGTACCTTGGATTCGACTCTGACCACTGATCTATCATCGCTTCAAATGAATCGAATCTCGCAGACGGGCCGCCTGGTTGTATGCCGGTCAGCATTACATTAAAAAAAAAAAATTTTTTATGTGCCTGAACAGATACCCGGTGTACCTGAAAGTGCTGCTGCGCGGCGTCGAGGTGTGGTACAGCGAGCCGGCGCTGACGACGCCGGTGCTGAAGCTGACGGTGGAGCTGGCCAGCAACAGGAACCAGCGGCTGCACTTCGACGTCAGCTCGCCCAACGGGATCCTGCTGTTCAGGGAACTATCCAACATCATATGCGCTTATGGTATATACTGTGGTTAGCTACTGCGTTACGGCGACAGACCCGTGCAAGTGCCGGAACACATCTATAGGGGGCACTCGAGACGAGAACATCGTCGAAAGGACGTATGATATTTATTTCTACTAGATTTTACGTTCGGCTTTGCTTGCGTTGATATCGATTTTGTCAAACAGACTTTATGACGCAATAAAAGTTTCATACAAATTTTACCTCTATCTTTACACCACTCCTAATAAGTTTTCCGCGATATATAATCCGTATAATAAGTATCACCGTCTCCAGGTTCGCACCTATCTCTGTACAGAAATTCATCACAATCGATTCAGCGGTTTAAGCGTGAAAGCGTAACAAACAACCTCACTTTGGCACTTATAATATTAGTAAGGGTACTCGATGCCATCAAAACCGTAGGCGAAACATAGTTTAAAGTATACATTGTACTGTGAAGTGGATACCTCCCTCCCCCCACACAGGCAGCCGGATTCTGACAGTGGAGGTAAACAAGAAGCAGATGTACGCGCTCAAGCTGAAGGGCATCTCGCTCTGCTTCTCGATACTGAAGGCGGCGCTCTGCGGGAACTACGCCAACTTCGGAGTCTTCAGGTTCGTACTATTCTCCCCTCTTTTTACCCTCTCTCATCCCTTATTCCCCTAATCCTCTTCGTCAAAGATCATCACAGCCATTATAAAGCTGACCTCTTTTACACCTTCTCCTCGCTCTTCTCCATACCTTCCCAATTTTCCCCCTTTTCTTATCATACCATCTGTCCCTCTCCCCCGACCCGATCACTTATCGTCTTCGCCAAAAATTACGAATGCCGTTATCGAGCTCCCCCTTCCTCTCACCGTATCTTCCAAATTCCCCTTTCCTTATCTTACCCCTCTGTCCGCTCTCCCGCCTCGGTAATTATTACTCTGCATCAAAAATCATCATCACCATTATCGAGCTCTCCTCCCATTTTTTCCTCTTTCTTATCTTACCCCATAACCCTCTCCCCCAACTTCGTCACTAATCCTCTTCGTTGAAGATTATCATCGCCGTTATCAAGTCCCCCTCCCCATGTGCCCTCTTTCTCCTCCCCGGATTTTCCCAATTGCTTTATAGCAATCTTATAGCCAACAATTATAACTAAAAACGTCGAGTAGATGTCGTTTGAGGTAAATTGGTATATCGAGTCGAGAGCGGTGGGTCATAAGCGGCGTGACGGCACGAGACATCGTCATGCCGTTCGCCGTCATGCCATATGGGTTGATTTTATCACCGAACCGTACCGTATGTGTCACATTACAATTCTAGAAAGCTTCTAACTCACGATTCTGTACGGGATAGATGACGTTAGAGGCGAATCGCACAGTTCTGTTATTTTCACGTCCGATCACGGTAACTGTTACATTTCACAGGTTATACGGCGACGAAGCGCTCGATAACGCCCTTAACATGTTCGTGAAGTTATTACTGAGCATACCGCAGAACGATTTACTGGTAAGTGTGTCTCTCTATTCCTATTTTCATCTACCCTCATAATGAAAAATATATTTTTTTTGTGTGTTAATTATGATAAATAGCTATAAAATATCGATTATGAAGAGCCATACAAGCAAGACCCAGAATTGGGACAATTATGTACGGATTCACACAGATAATTGACCCGTGCGGGATTCGAATCCACAGCGTGCGTTAGCAGCGAGGCGAACGTCTGAACCGTTAAACCGATCGACCGAGTCATCTCTAAAGTATTTCTGTTTAAAAAAAGCTCAATGGTAGTGTGTATGACTTTACATCGAGGGACGTGAGTTCGAATCCAACCACCTACAATGAGCTTTAGTTTTCCGTGAAGGAAAACATCGTGATGAAACCATAGCATGGTGGTAGGGCTTTTTCTGATGCTCGCCTGGGTAGCTTATCACCTTCAAGTTGTAAACCTGCCGCCAAATACCAATAGGTGTGTTCCGGCAGCTGCACTTGAGAGCCAGTTCCTCCACAGGTTTATCGTGTCTACCAACTTGGGCAGTAACGTCACTTAAGATCAGGCGAGATTCTGACCATAACGCTAAGCCTTAAATATAAGAAAATAAAAACGTTGTGTGTGTATATCTGTCTCGCTCATCCAGCCGATTTGACCCGAAAGAGCTACACAAAAAGGTTGCTGATCAGAATTTCAAAGCTCTCCCATAAGAAGTTTCATAAAAACTTGGAATAAATACACTTCCGAGTTTGGAATTGACTTTTTTTAAATCTTTTTTTACTGCATTTCATTATTGTTTATAGATTTAACGTTGTGGCTACAATCTCACCTAATATTAAATGACGATGTGGCCCAATATGGTAGGCATGATAAAGCTGATGGAGGGACTGGCCCTCAAGTGCAACTGCCGGAATACACCTAATGGTATTTGGCAGCAGATTTTCGACTCGAGGACGGTAGCTAGCCTAGGGTTTTTCCTAATTCCCGCCTGACTAACTACCATCCTCAAGTTGAAAATCAGTCCCCAAATACCACTAGGTGTGTTCCGGCAGTTGCACTTCAGAGCCAGTACCTCCTATAAAGGCCGGCACCGCACCAGCGACTCCTTTGGTGATGTGGGTATCCACGGCCGGTGATGATCACTTATCATCAGGTAGCGAGCTAGCTCTTTTGCCCCCCATCCCATAAAAAAAAAACTCACCTAGAGTCATATCATCACGTCAGATGAGATTGTGGCCTAGAGGCGAAGTGTAGTCACTTTGCCTCGTTACGAGTGTTATGTGTGTGTGTGTGGTATAAAGTGAAGTCAGTTTGCGTGAAAGTGAGTGGTGAGTGGGGGGTTGCGTGTGCGCGCAGGACTACCCGAAGCTGTCGCAGACGTACTACGTGCTGCTGGAGCGGCTCGCGCAGGACCACATGCCGTTCCTGGCCTCGCTGCAGCCGGACGCGACGCTCTACATCCTCGGCTCCATCTCCGAGGGGCTCACAGCTCTGGGTAAACTGATACACCGTATATTGTTTTAACTCTGTACTACAGGAAACAGATATACCAAAACAAATTAATAATGCGAGGTATATATGACGTAAACGGAAACGGTTACGTAGTTAATTTGTAGCAGAGTCCTACCAAATTTCTAGCAAGCGCCTACCAAATTTCTAGCATACGCCTACCAAATTTCTAGCATGCTCCTACCGAATTTTTAGCATGCGCCTACCAAATTTCTAGCATGCTCCTACCAAATTTCTAGCATGCGCCTACCAAATTTCTAACATGTGCCTACCAAATTTCTAGCATGCTCCTACCAAATTTCTAGCATGCTCCTACCAAATTTCTAGCATGCGCCTACCAAATTTCTAACATGTGCCTACCAAATTTCTAGCATGCTCCTACCAAATTTCTAGCATGCTCCTACCAAATTTCTAGCATGCGCCTACCAAATTTCTAGCATGCTCCTACCAAATTTCTAGCATGCTCCTACCAAATTTCTAGCATGCGCCTACCAAATTTCTAACATGTGCCTACCAAATTTCTAGCATGCTCCTACCAAATTTCTAGCATGCTCCTACCAAATTTCTAGCATGCGCCTACCAAATTTCTAACATGTGCCTACCAAATTTCTAGCATGCTCCTACCAAATTTCTAGCATGCTCCTACCAAATTTCTAGCATGCGCCTACCAAATTTCTAGCATGCTCCTACCAAATTTCTAACATGTGCCTACCAAATTTCTAGCATGCTCCTACCAAATTTCTAGCATGCTCCTACCAAATTTCTAGCATGCGCCTACCAAATTTCTAACATGTGCCTACCAAATTTCTAGCATGCTCCTACCAAATTTCTAGCATGCTCCTACCAAATTTCTAGCATGCGCCTACCAAATTTCTAGCAAGCTCCTACTAAATTTCTAGCATGTTCCTACGAAATTAGTATGGGCAGGAAGAGAAACTTGTCTCGCAACAACAAAAAAAGTCATTGTATATAGAAAGAACCACTAGCTTTTATCCGCGGCTTCGCTCGCATTAATGTCCATTTCGTGAACCAGTTTAGGGTATCGACGATCACTTACAATTAAAAAAAAATCCACATAAATCTGAAAAGTACAGACACAATAACCAGGAATCAGCACCGGAGCTTTTTAGAAAATAAATAAAACTAATTTAAACGGATTTTATCGCGATTATTTATTAACTTATAATCAACTAATAAAATCCACTACAGTTACGCGATATCTAAATATGTACGTTTCCATTGAAACAATGGCACGTTTCCAATGAACAATCTGGGTGTTTCTGATGACGGAACACAATTACAACCACGAAACTGATGATAATAAACCATTCCCAATAATGATTTACTTTCATCGCTCGCCTGGAATGTTTTTTGCTAGCACAGTGTTCGTTCGCATCATATATCGTATGATTAACTACCCTCCTAATAATATGTATTCTATTTTTCGTCAGTGGTTAAGCTAAAAATTAATCTACGTATAGAAAACAAAAATCTCAAATCTCTAATGCTTAGCCGCCTTTTACAATTTCGTGAACCAGTTCGAAGGACCTTACGGGGAATTTCACGCTCTTCGAAATTGCTTTGCTTGAAGCGATGATAGCTCAGTGGTAGCGTGCACGACTTCGCGTCAAGAGACGTGGGTTCGAATCCAAGCACCTACAATGACCTTGAGCTTTGGGTGAAGGAAAACATCGTGAGGAAACCATAGCATGGTGGTAGGGCTTTTTCTAATGCCCGCCTGGGTAGCAACCACCCTCAAGTTGTAAACCTGCCGCCAAATATCAATAGGTGTGTTCCGGCAGCGGCACTTGAGAGCCAGTTCCTCCACAGGTTTAGCGTGTCCACCGACTTGGGCCGTATCGTCACGTAAGATCAGGTGAGATTATGGCCATAACGCTAAACCTTAAGTATATAAAAAAAAAATATGTGTTTTTGGGTAGCACAAAATTTTTACCGTTTGCCCAAATAAAAAAAATAAAACGATTTATTAAACTAGTATAGTACTCACTGGTATAGTATTTTAAATGAAATATTTATCGATACAAATGTACGATTGTTATATTCTGTGACAGACACGAGCGTGTGCACGGGATGCTGCGCGACCCTCGACCACATCGTGACCTACCTCTTCAAGCAACTTGTCCAAAAGAGTGAGTATCGACTCGGTATATTGTTGTCGAATCAGGGATCCGTTCAATGAATTATACGCAACCGAATTTTTGAAGGCTTTTGAACCCCCCCCCCCCCCCCCCCCTCACCCCATCCCCCTATCGGTCTCTTCGTCAAACACGTTACGTAACACCCAAGTGTCGATTTTTGCTTAAAAGTCATAATTACTTTGTATCTCTTTCTACTAAGTATAAAATCACTTAACGTTTGACCAGAACTCCCTCCCCCCCCTGCAACTCCCAAATTGCGTTACTTAATACTGGGACGATCCACTACGATATTATGACATTTTTTATCGATTTGTAAATATCGTTTGATACCTTCTTATACATATATAAAATTCTCGTGTCACAATGTAAGTTGCCATACTCCTCTGAAACGGCTTGACCGATAATTATGAAGCTTTATATGTATATTCGGTAGGTCTGGGGATCGGTCGTAATCTGTTTTTCATACTCCTAAGTAAAACGGTCATACGAAGATAATCCTTTAGAAAATACATACATCCTTAAATGTTCATCGTTCTACCCCCATTCTCTCATTTTTTATGTAATCAAAGTATTGACTAGAAACCATTTATAGGAAAGAACAACGTTTGTCGGGTTAGCTAGTTATCGATAAAAATACATCGACAGTGTGAACCGTTTATATTATCCTCTGAACCAGTGTTTCGCAAACTGTTTAATGTACCGCCCACTTCAGGGAATATTTCATCTAAGTTTTTTAGTTTAGCCTTCACCGATACCACGTGAAGATGCAATAGGCCCCCTCGGTAGCCTCAACGCCCTTTGGGTACCGCCCACTTTGAGAACCTGTGCTCTGAGCCTTCGCTGAAGGATGAGTCGATGGAATTATTCCAAACATACATTTTTTTTTTATCGATAATAAATAGGTTACAATCCATTTAAACATAAAACAACACTTATATGTATGAATTAAAAAAATACGTGTGTGTGTATGTACTTATGCTTCTAAAATACTATTCGTGCATGTAATAAATCTACAATCCATCTGTAAGTTTTATCACACGTTGTAGCACTATGTTTGGATTAAAAAAATTACGACCACTTTCGTAATGATTATATGCATTTGCATGGTGGTAGGGCTTTTCTGATGCCTGCCTCGCTAGCTACCACCCTCAAGTTGAAAATCTACCGCCAAATACTAATAGGTGTGTTCCGGCAGCTGCACTTGAGAGCCAGTGCCTCTACAGGCTTAGCGTGTCCACCAACTTGGGTCGTATCGTCACTTAAGATCCGGTGAGTTTATGGCCATAACGCTAAAACCGCAACAATAAAAAAATATTAGTTATTTACGTATTTTTTTCAATTATTACATCAGACATAGCCAATTTCGCGAATGTCGAATTGAAAATTGTTTATTATTATAGAAGTTAAATTGTTTACGCACGCTTGACTTGGGCAGTAAGCCGTTGAATGCGTGACGGCAGCGTTACGGAAAGTGTGATCGGGCGAGGCGAACGCAAGTCGAGCGGGAGATATAAGTTAATGAAGATAGAAACAGAGAGAGTTACGTTTCGTATATTACTGTAGGGGCAAGAGAGAGCACACATTTTCTTCCCCTCCTTCTCTTCTTCTCTCCTTCTCTTCTTCTCTCCTTCTCTCCTTCTCTGATATCCAGAGAAGTCTTACTTCAGTCGTGTGGTTGACCACTCGTTTTTTAACATCTTTGGGCGTGCGTTCTTTTCTGTTGAAACATACAAACTTTATTAGACATTTAACAAATCAATATCATGGTGTCGATTTAGATGTCGATATGCTAGCACATAGTAACGAACACTCTTAACCATTTTTCTCTAATATGCCAAAAGGAATATAATTTTAATCAAAATAATTACTGTGTCTACTCAAAAGCAGACGACAGAAGTGAAAACTCCATCGTCTTATCGATTCTGAATGCGACTGATGCGTCACGCTCTCTCCTGTAACGCTTACAGTAACGCGTTGGCTATGTTTCTCTCTCTTCCTTACTCTTTAACCGTATGAGCGTCACATAGCCTAGCGTGATGGCTCATTCTCATTCAGTACCTACAAAAAAAAAACAAGCTCAGCGCGCCCAAAGAAGATTGCATTTGTCAAAACCACGACATGGACTTCTTAACCTTTAACACAAAAAACTAGACACAGTGCTCTTGGTTTAGTAAAACGCCAGTCACTTTGTCGACAAAGTTTTTACTAATATCATATACGCGAAAGTATGTATGGATGTTGTTACTCTTTTGTGCAAAAACTGCTAAACAGATTTTAATGAAACTTTACAATAATATAGCTTATGCATCAGAATAACACATAGCCTATAATTTATAAAGATATCGTGTGAATTGTCCAAAATAGCTAGCTATTATGGCGTGCGCTGCAAAAACCGTTAAAGTTTCACGTATATAATGTATACTGGAAATGTTTACCTTAAATTGTCCTACAAAAAACCCCACGACAGCATATATCTATCTTTTATGTGTAAGCCATTATCGCCAAAATAGTCATCGGCCTGCGTATAAAAAACTACGACCACAATTAAATGTTCTTACATGAGTCTGCTTTGATATAGTTTCCTTAAAATAGCGGCTACCGGAATCAGAATTAGCATGAACGTGAGCAAAGCCGCTGGTAAAAGTTTGTACTATACAGCAGAACCCCTATAAGTCGAACATCAAGGGACACGCCAAAAAATTCGAGTTGTAGAGTTTTCGACTTATAGAGAACGGAGGTTTTGGTGTTTGGAGGAAAGGGAACGAAACATTTATTTGAGATTTGCACGTTTTTAACATATCGAAGTTCGACTTAACGAGGATTTACAGTATATACGTAAAAATTGTATCACAAGTTTTTTTTTTTTTATACTTTGGTTTAGCTTTATGGCCATAATCTCACCTGATCTTAAGTGACGATACGGCCCAAGTTGGTAGACACGCTAAACCTGTGGAGGAACTGGCTCCCAAGTGCAGCTGCCGGAACACACCTATTGGTATTTGGCGGCAGGTTTACAGCTTGAGGGTGGTAGCTAGCCAGGCGGGCATTAGAAAAAGCCCTACCACCATGCTATGGTTTCCTCACGATGTTTTCCTTCACCGATAGCTGAAGCTCATTGTAGGTGCTTGGGTTCGAACCCAAAACCGAAGGTTTCCGATATGGTAAAATTGTGATTATCGCACTACAGCGAGTAATAAAGTGACGAACCCGCGACACCCGGCGCCCGAGATGAGCAACATGTTCATCGAAGTCCTACAGCGGAGGCCCGAGATCATGCAGCAGCTCCTCGCTACGGTAAGTGATCATGCCTACGATAGCTCATCATTTAATAAAAGTCGAGTGTGTTCTTGATACTTTGTTAAGTTATAACCCGGTTCTTACGACTTCTTATAAGTTAAGTGTATTGCTATTCTTGATACATTTATTTAATTAGACTTTGATGTAAGTTTGAACTATGGAGAGTGGAGATGAGAGGCGCCATCTCTGTGTGTGAAAAAGTGTCCGAGAAAACGCCTTCAATAAGGATACATACTGGATTTGAAACGATGATAGCTCATGATGGTAAGTGATCCTCGCTTCCCATGGACACCCACAACACCAGAGGAATCGCAGATGCTTTGTCAGCCTTTATTGAAGCCTCTACGGGTGTTTGCGGGCAGATCTTCAACTTGAGAGTGGTAGCTAACCAGGCGAGCTGGTGCCTATGGTTTCCTCACGGTGTTCCCCTTCACCGAAACCTCAAGCTCATTGTAGGTGGTTGGATTCGAACTCACGTCCCAGTAGTGTCTAAAAGCGTTTCATATTGCGATCCCGGAAGGTGCTGAACGTGATAATGTTCGAGGACTGCTGCAACCAGTGGTCGATGTCGCGGCCGCTGCTCGGGCTGATACTCCTGAACGAGGAGCAGTTCTCCTGCATCAGGGCGGAGATGATCGCGCAGCAGCCGCGGGACAAGCAGCCGCAGCTCGCGCAGTGGTTCAACGGGCTGATGGCCGGCATCGAGCCGAACCTGCTCACCAAGAACCGGGACAAGTAACAGACTATATCAATTTCTCCCGCCTCCCTCCCTAGCTATATACAGTAGAAACTCGTTAAGTCGCACCTCGATAAGTTGAAAACCTCCAAATGTAGAAAAAAAAAACATGCGTGCGTACAAAGTACACATGTCAGAAGTGAAACTTCTTTGGCGAACTAATTTATAAATCTTGTTTATATACGACGTTCGCTCTGTCTCACTTTTTCTCTCAATCTTTCTCACTCGCTTGCTCCCTACTCTCACTCCACGGCTAGTTGCTCATGCTACGTTCGCCCTGTCTTACTCTCTCTCAATCGGTCTCGATCACTCTCTCTCTCTTTTCCGACACTTCCGTTGCGTACCGGCGTGACGTTTCATCTGTAAAAATTTTACCCTCATGCGCCTAAAGAAGTTTCACTTCAAAAAATTTCAGACACTAAAACCTCCATTCTCTATAAGTCGAAAACTCTACGACTCGAATTTTTGACGTCTCCCTTGGTGTTCAAACTAATAGAGATTCTACTGTATTCAAAAATCAGAAGTGGGACTTTGCCCTTAATTTGTGCTATTTTTAATTCAAACTTTTGTTACGTATTTGTACTTAAAAAAAATTCAGTTCCATGCGAACGAAGCCGCCGGCACAGCTGCTGTGTTATAATTATACATAAATGTTTGCAAACTTTATACCAGCGAATCGTGTTGAACGATTATCGATAAGTTGAAGTCGATGAACGGTAACGGACGGTGACCGTTTCCAGGTTCACGCAGAACCTGTCGATCTGCCGGCGCGACATCCACGATCTGCTGAAGGGCACGGCGGTGAGCGCGGCCGGGTCCGTCACCGACATGATGACTTCCTAAGTTAATATAACGGTATTTCCTCTCGTTTATTCAAATAAAATTAAAAAAAATTATTCAATTTAGGCCCTGGGAAGGCGCTTGTGAACGTCAAAAATAACATTCATCCGATATAATCGATATAAAACGTGTTACTAATCGATTAATTTTGTTTTCAATTACGGCCCCTGCCTGTTAGGAATGACGTTCAGGGATCGATAATTCAAAGAATCGTTTTTTTTTTTCTTTTGGCAGAATGGATCGATTTTTTTAAATCGAATCTTAGCACTGAATCGATATTTCGCCCTATAAAATCGAGGTTTTCATTCTGGCCTGTTCTCATAAATTGGTTTTTGGCGGCAGATTTTCAACTTAGGGTGGTAGCTAGCCAGGGGGTCATTAGGAAAAGCCCTACCAACATGCCATGATTACATCACGATGTTTTCCTTCACCGAAAAGTGAAGCTCGGCGTAGGAGGATTCGAAATCACCTCCCTTGACGCGGAGTCCGTATACAGTACCACTGAGCTGTCATCGCTTCAAACATTATTTGAATCGAAACATCGGCACTAAGATGTGCTAACAATATCTATTATTTCAGGTATTAGATGTATCATTCGCAGACGTTATGTCAAGATGAACGACGCCGCGTGCGATGTCTAGTTAGTATTAGTTAAAAAGAAAATCAAAACTCTGAACGAGATTCAGTGATCGGACGGGTTGTTGTGTGTGGAAACTAAATGAAATATCGATTTTATATCGTTACGTAATCGATTAATTCGAGATATGTAAATAAGTTTCGAATCGATTGCCAGTACGCACGTTCGGTTTTGTACGTTTCAAAATATGGACTATTGTAGTTTTTTTTTTTTTTTTTTTTTTTCGTTACTATTTTGTTATGTTATGCGTTGTATTTTGTTATGCAAGGGTGGAACATTCCATTTCGTTTGAGATCTATCACTACGATCCTATATTTTAATAGAGTGTTATCGAACAAAGCAAACTCTAATAATACCGTTCGATACTTTACTTACAAATACCTATATATTAGGGTAATATTTGACCTCTAGTTCCTGTCCGATGCGTTAGGCTTCAAATATCACTGGTATAATGATTTCTTATGTTTACGCGAATATTATTCATTGAAATAAAACGAATTTAAACGGATTTTACGTCGGGATTAAAATCAATAAATAACCGCGATAAAATCCGTTTAAATTAGTTTTATTTCAATCACTGGTATATCAACTTATACTTGCTTATACACCTATACGGTATACGTTACTCTAGTATGGTGTACACATGTGTATTATTACACTAATACGGAAAAGGCTAGAGCTACTACGCCGGTATGGTGTACACAGCTGTAGTACGCTAGTACGGTTTACACTAATACGGCATACGCTGTAATACTGTGCTAGTACGCTAGTATGGTTTACACTATTTTATGTTAGTACTGTATGCTAGTGTCTTGTACACAATTCTGATACGGTTTGCATTACTCTAATATGATGTGCACTATACTGGTACTTTTATACAGTGTACTCTGCACTAGTACGCTAGTAATGTATAATTGCGATTTACCCAATCCTAGTACGGTTTACACTACTCTGATACGGTATACGCCACACTACGCCAGTACAGTGTACATAACTCCAGTACACTAGTACGGTTTACACTACTCTAATACGTTATGCGTTATTCTGGTACACGAATACGGTACTCTGTACACTAGTACGCTAGTATGGTATGCATTCCTTTAGTACATTATACACAATTGCAATACGCTAGTACAGATTACACTACTCTAATATTGTGTAGACTATACTGGTGAACTATTACAATATATGCCAGTGTTTACACAACTCAGCTACGCTAGCACGGTTTGTATACTGTAGTACGCCGATATGGTTTACACGAGTCGAATACGGTAATTCTACACCAGTACGCCATTACGATATACGATACGCCAGTACATTAATACAATATACAATACATATACGTAACGATAACTAATCGAAGCGCTGGTATTGGAAAGATCTTGTTTAGTTGATTTCCTACTACAGTGGAATCTTTATAAAACAAAATTATGGTGTAGTCGACAATCGAGTAAGCGTATCACCTGATGTTAAGTGATCACCGCCGCCCATGAATACCCACAATACCAGAGGATCGCAGGTGCGCTGACGGCCTTTATAGGAAGGACTTTTCAATTTGAAGGTGGTAGCTAGGCAGGTGGGTATTAGAAAAGCCCTACCACCATATAACTCTATTCGATAAGCTGTATTCCGGTAGAGCTCGCTAGACGTTTCAAATCGAATAATCGATCACTTTTCGCTCGCAATCGATTAAAATCGACCAGAGTTTGAGAATCGATTTAAATTCGTAACGATTAGATCGTAAGTATCAGAACTGTCTGCACGTTGTCTAGCGTAGAATTTACGTGGTAGGAAGTGTAAATTGTTGTTTTATTAAAGTTACACTTGTGTTGTTCGTGAAAAGTGATGAGAGTGAATGTGTTACGATGTACATAGACTTTAAAAAAAAATAACTGTATACAATTCAGGCCCTGGGAAGGCGCTTGAACGTCGAAACTAACACCGGATCGGTAAATAACCCAGTCGTCGGCAAGAACCGGCAAGATACTTGGTCTGATTATATATTTTTCACATACTTACTTAAAAATGATAAAGTATTTAATACATTTACAACAAGTTTTAGCGGACGTACAGAGAGGGGTGTCATATACAGACATCACGATCGCTCACTTATTGGCCCACTCTTGACTCACTCTTGACATGGTGCCTGAACTTGCAAATTGGTAATAAATGTGCTTTGGGACTTTGGTATTAAAACCTAACACTATTTTATAAAACACTTGTACTGGTCTTACGTTTAGGTTCATAAATGTTATATAAGTAAAAGTAATGTAGGTCATGTGTTTGGACATGGATATTACTTTAACATTTATGCACCTACAATGAGCTTGAGCTTTCGGTGAAGGAAAACATCGTGAGGAAACCATAGCATGGTGGTAGGGCTTTTTCTAATGCCCGCCTGGTTAGCTACCACCCTCAAGTTGAAAATCTGTCGTCAAATACCAATAGGTATGTTCCTGCAGTTGCTCAGAGCCAGATCCTTCATAGGTTTAGCGTGTCTGCCAACTTGGGTCGTATCGTCACTTAAGATCAGGTGAGATTATGACCACAACGCTAAACCTTAAGTATAAAAAAATATATATATAAATATAAATTTCTCACAGTCTTCTGTCCCGTTAATTCGCTCTGGGACTTTCTGCTTTGGGACTCTTTTATAAAACCTAAAAACTTATCCTGGTCTTACCAAAACATCAGGTGACAAGTTTATCGAGATCTGTAGTATTTGAGTCACGCTGGTCTTTACATAATCCGGTTTATCCACGTTTTTGCGGACCGACATCTAAATCGACACCACGATGCCGGATCGTAAATGTCTCGTGAAGTGAGAGATGTCAAAATGGCTACGTCAGATTTATGTCAAACACGCGTGTCAAAATGGCCGCGTCAGATTTATGTCAAACACGCGTACACGGATAGATCTAAGCGAAAATAACCGATCACAGATAATGTCATGCGGTATTCATAGATTATTTTATCGTTTTTTTTTTTTTTGTTTACAAACGTAGAGTATTGACGCGCGGGATGAAATGTTCGAGGTTGCTTTTTGTTTTCAAAGTGTAACTTCTTATGACTTTGAAGTTCTGTTCCGCAACGTTTTCGTGTGACGCTCGTTCGGGTAAGGTCGGCTCGAGGCAACTAAACGAGTGGAGAGATATACTGATGTTTCACATATGTCGTGTGATATCCGCACGACGCTTTTTTTTGTTGTTGTCGTCTTGTAAAACTGCATGTATGTCAGGTAGATTATATATTTTTTTTTATATTCACATACGCCTGGATGTATGCGTGCTCGTATAGAAAGCCCTGTAAATATTAATAAATAAATTGTGATTTGTACAAAGAATACTCTAGTTGTTTCATTTGACACATCCCACTTCTGAACATAGTAGTTTCGACGATCATAGGCGACTTCTTAGGGCCTAATTTGAATAAAGATTTTTGATTTTTTGATTTTTTTATTTGAACTTTCTCCGCCATCGCTTTCAATCATCGATGGCATCTTGGAGACGGTAATAGGCTAGTTTTTCTCGCGAAAACCTTATCGGAAGTGGGGTAAAGAGAGGGATAAAGTTTGTATAAAACTTTCTTCCGAAACTTTTAAAACTTCCTGTCTTCCGATTTTTTTGAGAAAATCAATATTAACGCAAGCGAAGCTGCAGGCAAAAACAAGTGTATAAAAATCGTTGTGTATACATATGTTAAAGAGCCACTCGCTGCACTAAGCTTAACGCGTGGTGACGTCTCGGGTCACATCGTCACTTAACATCAGATGCGATTGTGGCCATAACGCTACACCGACAAAAGTATTTATAAAGAAGTCGCCAATGACTTTCGAAGAGGCTGGCCCGATTTTGATGTAATTTTCAAGCAATGTGAGATTATTAACCCTGGAATTGACCGTGTGAGGTTTGTTAGCCATCGGTTAGGTTCCCGTGAGATATAACAATAAATTCTAGATTCGCACAAATGAAAAACCCCATGAAAATGCTAGTAATTCATACTGGAAACCATAAGAATATTTTGCATTTATTAGACAATGTTCAAGTTATATTCGAGGGGGGACACAATAAATATATAGAAATATAGGTGAGGGATCAGATGCTCTTGGCTAGTTCATGGGATTTCGTAATGACGTCTTCAATGGTGCCGACCATGTAGAAAGCAGCTTCAGGTATGTGGTCCAGTTCACCGTCCAAGATCTGGAAGATTAAATGCCTTCTTTAAATCTACCATTTGTGTTTTTGTTTGTAGCACATAAACCCGACAACCGCTGGCCCGATTTCAAAAATTCTTTCACCGTTCGAATGTCACATTAGTCCCGAGTAACATGGGTTATATATAACATTTTTTCTAATGAAAAATGTTTGAATAAAATTTTATTTCCACGCGAACAGAGTCGCGGACAGAGCTAGTACTATATTAATTTAGTGTTTTGATTACAATTTCGCCTTTTTTATAGTTAAGGCTTAGCTTAATGGCCATAATCTCACCTGATCTTAAGTGACGACACGGAGGAACTGGCTCTCCAGCGCAACTGCCGGAACACACCTATCGGTATTTGGCGGCAGATTTTCAACTTGAGGTTGTTAGCTAGCCAGGCGGGCATCAGAATAAGCCCTACCACCATGCTATGGTTTCCTCACACTGTTTTCCTTCACCGAAAGCTCAACCTCATTGTAGGTGGTTGGATTCGAACTCACGTCTCTTGACGCGAAATCGTACACACTAACACTGAGCCACTTTACAAATCTTGTGCCGAGCTTCGAGATCACACGCTGACCAGCAAAGAAGGTAAGACAGACACACGTATCGAGCTGTCTGCGACCCCCCGACCAATATCCTTTGAGGGGCCCAGCACAGCTCGATTCTACCTGTCATGGATAGCCCCAACGGGGACTGATTCTCAAATGCAACTGCCGGAACACACATATAGGTGTTTGGCGGCGAACTTTCAACTAACAGAAGCGCTACCACGCAAATATAGTTTCATCACGATATCTTCCTTCACCGAAAGCTCGGGTTCATTGCGTGGATTCGAACACGCGGCATTTGACACGGCGTAGTACACACTACCGACTGAGCTATCATCCCGTGCGATGAAAAGGCAGAAGATCCGTCTAGCTGTAACTGGTTACCGTAGAAGCTTGCAATATACATTAACTGTAACATATTATCCATGACAAAATAATACACTAGCTAATTTCATTTCCTAGGACTAATATAATATTTATTTATATTGTTTAGCAATAGTTATACTTAACTTTAAGTGGTTTTTTATAGTTAATAGGTTGACAGTATAGGCCACAATCCCACCTGATGTTAAGTGGCTATGTGACTCAAGATGGCGGACACGCTAAACCTTTAACGTAGTCATAACAGCCGGAAGACACCTTCAGGTATTTGGCAGTAGATTTTCATTTAAAAATGCCCTATCACGCAGTTATACTTTCATCGCGGTGTTTTCCTTCACCGGAAGCTCGGGCTCATTGAAGGAATTCGAACTTACGTCCCATGACAAGGCGTCCGTACACGCTACTACTAAGCTATGAGCACTTCAAAAGTTGATGAATTCTAAATGACTTCTTAGTGCCCACAAAAATATATTTTTTAACAGTTATTGTAGCTTCATGGCCATAATCTCATCTGATCTTAAGTGACGATATGGTCAGAGTTGGTTAGCATGTTAAACCTGTGGAGGGACTGGCTTTTAAGTGCAACTGCTGGAACACTGCTATTTGGCGGCAGATTCTCAACTTGAGGGTGCTAGCTGGCAGACGGGCGTTATAAAAGTCCTACCACCATAATATGGTTTCCAGTTTCCTTTCACCAAAAGCTCAGCCTCAGGGAGCCGTACACACTACCATTGAGCTATCATCGCTTCCATTTCTGTGGGAATAAAGAATACCCTACTTTGCCATATAAAGTGACGGACTCCGCCAGTCTCACATACTGCTGTTAAAATTATAATCAACACGGAATTAGTTACCTTCTTAAAACCCTTTATGGTCTCTTCGAGTTTCACGAGCTTGCCCACGTGTCCGGTGAACACTTCAGCCACCTACGAATGTCATTTTTCATACAGAAATAAACTCGTTGCATATCTCAATTATATGATTGAAAATTATTTTGAATTTCATTATACGACGAAATATTTTTAACTTAATAATGATAACTTTATTTCGGCTATTAATATATAAAACATATATATTGCTAAACGAAATATTAATTTAAAATGTTATTGCTAACTTAATTAGATTATTGCACGCCTCATAAGCGAAGCGTTGAGGTCGGTACTACTGTCACTTCACGCAGAACAACTGATTTTTCATACTTCAAATGTCTCTATATATATCATATATTGCACTTATAACATAATATATACACACATATATCAAGAAAAATACTATTTTCAACACTTGTGATATTTTCGATAACATTTTTGTAATTAAAACTAGTTAAAAAGCTCCTTAAAAAGTCTCGTCTCGGACGTCCGCGTGTCTGTATGTGCGGATCCTGTATGTTATCACGATAACGACCGAAATACTTTACTAATCGAGTCTTTTGTTTTCTTACGCTTCAGTATAATTAGGAATAGAACCCTATTACTTTTTACGGTCTGATTCGATGTGGTTTAATTGTTATTAAATAAACAAAAAATAATGGGATTATGAGGCGTGCACTTTTGGATTTTCCAGCCCTGTAGATAACATTGAAGCGATGATAGCTAAGTTGGCTGTGTAAACGGATCCCTCGTCAAGAGACGGAAGTTCGAATCCACCTAATATGAGCTTTCGGTGGAGGAAAATATCGTGATGAAACCATAGTATGGTGGTAGGGCTTTGTCTAATGCCAGACTGGCTAGCTACCACCCTCAAGTTAAAAATCTACCGCCAAACACCAATAGGTGTGTTCCGGCAGTTGCACTTGAGAGCCAGCCCCTCTACAGGTTTGGCGTGTCTACCAAACCAACTTGGCCCGTATCGTCACTTAAGATCAGTTGAGATTATGGCCACAACCCTAACCCTGTAATGAAGAATGGCATAAATATAAGAAATATTTTGTCGTTCCTTTGCAATTTTTAATGGTCTCACACAGGGACGCGAACGTGTCCAAAAATTTAACGCCTATCAATATGTTTTCACTGGAAAAGGTACCTGTCATTACAAATACCTGAAACGGTTGAGACAAGAAACGCTGAATTTTCCTCGCCCTGGCCACAGTCAGCTTGTCGTCTTCGGACAGTTCATCCATGCCCAATATAGCGATTATATCTTGTAATGATTTGTAATCCTGGAAACAGTTGAGTTTTGGACTTGATCTAAACTGGTGTTGGGTAGTGGGATTGGTTCCAGAAATGCACTCAAAACCTCGTTTAATAGCAACACAGGTACGACATATGTTATTTTGTTATATAGTTAGGGCCATAATCACACCTGATCTTAAGTGACGATGCGGCCCAAGTTGGTAGACACGCTAAGCCTGTGGAGTGACTGGCTATCAAGTGCAACTGCAGAGGAACACACCTGTCGGCATTCGGAACTAGTTACTATAACTAGTTCCACATTAGAAAATGCCTTAATCACCATGCTCCGGTTTCATCACCATGTTTCCTTCACCGAAAGCTGAGGCTCATTGCTAGCATCGAACTTACGTCCACTGACGTCGGATCCGTACATAGTACCAACTGAAATACCTATATGTATTTGGTAGTAGATTTTCAATTTGCGGATTGTAACTAGCCGGGCGGTCATTAGATACAGCTGTAAAAAAGATAAGATCCTGCCGTCAAATACCAATAGGTGTGTTCCGGCAGCTGCACTTGAGAGCCAGTCCCTCCACGGGTTTAGCGTGTCTACCAACTTGGGCCGTATCATCACTTAAGTTCAGGTGAGATTATAGCCATAATGTTTAAAGTTATTGCAACCTGCAGAATCTTCTGCACTCCCCTAGCGACTCCGTAGTGTTCCGGCCCGATGATGTTCGGGTCCATGACTCTCGAGGTCGAGTCCAGGGGGTCGACGGCCGGGTACACGCCTAACTCGGCGATGGCTCGCGAGAGGACAGTCGTCGCGTCTAGATGAGCGAAGGTGGTAGCCGGAGCTGGGTCGGTCAGGTCATCCGCTGGTACGTACACCGCCTGTGGTGACACGGTCGATAGAATTCTTACTGCAAACCCTCGATGACCCTGACTGGGAGCCAGTTCCTCCTCAGGCTTAGAGTGTGTACCAACTTGGGTCGTATCGTCACTTAAGATCAGGTGAGATTATGGCGATAACGCTAAACCTTAAGTATATAAAAAAAAAAGTTTTTCCCAAGTACAAATAGCCTATATCCGTCTCCAGGATCCCAAATATCTCTATACCTAAAATCATCAAAATCAATTCAGCGGTTCAGGCGTGAAAGCGTAACAAACAAACAAATTCACTTTCGCATTTATCATATTAGTATTAAGGTAAAAACGCTAGTAGATGGCCACTTAACGCAGTTCCATTCCATTTGTAGGCATTCCTAGGTTGAATATAATTATATTTACTTAATTAAAATGTTATGTAATAGTTTGAACTCTACTTTATTAGGAACTTATGAACAAATAACTTCAAGCGAAAGAAATTTAGCAGATTTTTTTAAGAAAGAAAAAAAAACGAAAACTCTAGTAGATGGCCACTTGAAACCACAAAAAATTCAATAGATGGCCACTTCCTAGCTAGTAGTTGCCCACCTCGTTTATCTTTGTTTATTAACACATGTGTCACGTGTTATACCACTTAATGAGGAAGTAAGTATGAAAAAAAAAAGAAAGAAAGAATGTAAAGTTTATTTCTTTTATAAAAACAATGAAAAATATGTAATAAGTTTTTCGCAATTTTTCAATCATACTTAGTTATAGTGAAGTATTTCTGGCACATTGTACAGGTCTCTCGTTTTACTGGTTTTCGTCGGCTCTTCTATGCTTGTAATTACAGCGTCCCATTCATAGTACAGTACGTCTGGCCGAAGAGGCCACTTCCATAACTTTCCGCTTGGAGTCATGGCAGAAATTTTAGCTCGAGATGGAAGTACCTCCAAAACAAGCCCCGGATAAAATTTGCCATCATACTTAACAATAATGTACTCCCCGACAGCTTTTTTGGGAGGAATCCTCTTTTTTTCACCAACAGCATCTTCTTCTCCTTCATCATCTTCTATGTCATCTCCAGAAGTGACATTAGCACTTGTGTCCGAAGAAGAAGAAGATAAACTTAACTTACGTTTAAATTTTTTAGGTTTAGTAGCTTGTTTTGACCTGCGGCGTTTCATAAGATCTCTTTCGGATTTCTTTTTTTCTTTCAGTGCATCTCTTTCCTCCTTCTTTCGCTTTCTTTCATTTGCTCTTTCCAACTTCTGTTTTTCAATATTCTCTCTTTTTTCCATCTTCAATCTCAGGTAGGTCCGATAGTCTTCCCCGAAAGTTATTGCTGGTAATTTTTCCTTATGCTTCCTTTTCGTATCCTTATTCATGTCTTTTGATTGATAAAAGAAGTGTAAGTTCTAAAGTAAACTCGGGTAAGTTATCAGATACAGGTGCATCATCAGCAGAGGTAACAGGGAAATCGGGTAAATTTGTAGACATGGTTGACTGAAGTGTGTCATGTGTAGATTTCCACATTTTAAACAAAGATTCGTGGACTATATCCCCGTCCCAATCTCTAGTTGTTGATTTGACAGCGAGTTGGAACTTCACCAACAAACCAGCGGGCAATTCGTTTTCCAGAAACTTCAGTCCTCTTTGCAAATATAAAATTTGCTCAGTGTTGTCCACCTTCTCAGAAGATTTCCCTGACAGGGCGATGGATGGAGCCTCTGGATCCCAGGGATGAAGGCCGCATTTACGAAAGCCATTTCCTAAAAAAGCGGGTGTCACAGTGTTTTCCATAACTTCTTGCAGAAGTTTGGCAAAATCTTTTTTTTTTAGGGTGTGCCCTTCTCCACTACTGATTTTTTCAATGCGCAAACAATGGACCCGTTTTCGCCAGGCTTGTTTTAGAGGATTGAAGACTGCAACGTCCATCGGTTGTAGAATGTGCGTTGCATTGGGGTACAGCGGAATCATTATTATTCCATGCTCATCACAAAATTCACTGCATTGATATGAGAGGTGCGATTTATGTCCATCCACAAATAAAATGACGGGCATATCTACCTGTTGAGAACAAGCCCATGGGTAAAATATGTCAGCGATAAATTCATAGAACGCTTCCCACGTCATCCACCCCGAATCCGTTTTCCCCAATCCCCATTGGGCTGGAAAATTGTCCGAAATTTCTGCAGGAACTCGTTTATATGGGTATAATAATGTTGTGGGGGCTAGGGTACCAGCCGCATTTCCAGTGACAAGAACTGTGAGGCACTCCTTATCATCGGCGTTAACCTGTTGGTAGACGTTCTTTTCCCCATTTTTGGCAAGAACTTTTGGTGTCTTCGATGCCAACATGAAAGCCGTTTCATCGCAGTTAAAAACACGATTTGGGTCCGCCAAAATGTCCGCCCAACCCTTTTCCTCTAATTTGCTTTTTACTTTATTAAACCATTCTCTTATATTAGCGGTTGTCACAGACGCTCTTGAAGACGTGAGATTTTGGGATGTCCTTGTTGTTACATCTTTATTTCTTTTCATGAAGAGTCTAAGAAAAGTTTTTTCTGGCGTTTAAAAACTTGCATTCTCGCTTAATGTCCTTAAGGTACCGTTGAATGCTAAAGAGCAATTGGTCTGTCGTTATGGGGAAACCAGCCTCAGCAGAGTCGTACACCCATTGGCATATGCGTTGTTCTTCATCCTTAGTTAGCGTAGGAGCAGGCCCCATTTTCCTCTCAATTGGCGATTTCCCTTTTACTTTATTTGATAAAGTTTGTCGGGGTACCCCAAATTTTTTGGCTGCTTTTCTTATTGAGGTGCTGTGCAGGCGCACATCCTCAACTGCGTTTTTCATTGCATTCTCCTCATAACTTAAAAAATTTGCTTTGTTTCCATGCATCTAAAAGAAAAAATAATTCATTAACAACGCACGCGGCCCAATGTATAGGCCAAATAGATATATTTTTAGTAGTTGGTAGTTGAAGTCAGTAGTTGCCCACCCGGCCCATTACTGAAATAAAAGAAGATAACACAAGTATTTTTTAGCTGTTTCAATGCTTCGTGTATTTCGGTCAAATTTAAAGATATTAATAAAATTTTACATATAAATTTCAAAACCTCGGTAGTTGCCCACCCCGGGCAACTTCTAATTTTTATTGAAAAATAGATGCCAGTAATGGTCCTCCCCCTCCGTTGCTAATGTAAACAATCCGAATTCACTGAGTTCAGTTCAAAAAATCCTTGCAATACTTCTGCAAATTCCAAACCAAATAGTTTAGCATATAATTGCAAGAAAATTCTTCGAAATTTGCAAAATACCAAAAGAATATCCTTAATAAATTACTTAAGAAATTACCTTGAATAACATGGGACGCCGATGCTTAAAAGTGAATATCCGCCATCTTGTAGTTACAGAGCTGTCAACATTCTCACTTTTTATCTACAAACTATTAGATGGTGATACCATCTCATAAGCTAATAATATGCTAAAAACAATATTTAAAACTCTTATTTTTTAATACTTTGTATCAAAGTGGCCAACTACTGGCGCATGGCCATTTACTAGCACTTCTACCTTAGTAAGGATTAAAAGTTTTTATGAGTTAATCTTAGGAACTACCAGTGGGATTCCAAAAATTCTTTTTGCATATTTTTTTATAGTTAAGATTCAGCGTTATGGCCATAATCTCACCTGATCTTAAGTGACAATACGGCCCAGGATGGTAGACACGCTAAACCTGTGAAGGAACTAGCTCTCAAGTGCGACTGCCAGAACACACCTATTGGTATTTCGCGGCAGATTTTCAACTCAAGGCTGGTAGCTAGCCAGTCGGGCATCAGAAAAAGCCCCGCCACCATGCAAATAATTAATATGTATTTAATTTAACATCACGCTATCACCAACAGGATCTAGGTGGATCAGTTAGATTCGAGTCTCGCTACCTCGAGTACGCAGTAGGCATTGTCAGCGCCAGCTGAGGTAGCACTGGTACAATCCTTCGCGCCACTGTGGCACGGTTCAATCACTCTCTATTTTTAGCTAGTACCGCGTCCCGACAACGGCCCAAGCCGAGGTTCGGTCACTAGTGACACCCTTGCGCGAGTTGTCCCTCGGACATAAGCGCCCTCCGCGCTCGCCCGTCTAGTCCGGTGAAGCTGAAAGCCTCTGAGGGTAACAGTGTAGGTACCATCAAAAAAGAAAAAATAAAAACAGTAGAATCGAATGTATTTTTTTTTTTATATTAAATTCAACGCACAGCAGGCATAAAAGCAAATGTCGTGTTGTTTATTACTCTTTCACTGCTTAGACCCCTTACCAAGTTTTCTTTTCGTATCGGAGCGGAATCGTATGTGCGTTGCGCAAGTACTCGAGAGACTGGCTCTCAAGTGCAACTGCCGGAACACACCTATTGGTATTTGGCGGCAGATTTTCAACATACGGGTGGTAGCTAGCCAGGCGAGCATTAGAAAAAGCCCTACCGCCATACTATGGTTTCCTCAGAATGTTTTTTTATCACCGAAAGCTCAAGCTCATTGCAGGTGGATTCCAACTCACGTCCCTTGACGCTGCCACGGAGCTATCATCACTAACACACTTTTTTTTAGTAACGTGCTATTTCAAATCCCAGTGTTTACGGACTTACTCAACGCAACGGGCAAACGCAGTACCCGGACCGAGGTCAAAGGCGTGAGAGGCGTGTGGTGACAAACGGGAGTCCATTACCCATCACTATCCACTTCCAACTACCCATAGACGTGACCCGGCAGTTGCACTTGAGATCCAGACCCCCCACCAGCCTTAGAGTGTCCACTGCCTTGGGCCACACTGTTCACCTACGTTGATCTATGGAGTTCATCATACCTGCACGCTGGTGATCGAACCGGATTTAGTAGTGGTGATGCGCTCCTGCATTGTACCCATGTCCGTCGCCAGCGTCGGCTGGTACCCTACCGCTGATGGTATACGCCCCAACAAAGCTGACACCTGTCAGGTCAAATCAAAAAACTTTATTATAATGTGTACGTGAGTATGTATGTGAGTTCGAAGCCAACCACCTACAATGAGCTCGAGCTTTCGGTGAAGGAAAATATCGTGAGGCTACCATAGGACTTTTTCTAATGTCCGCCTGGCTGGCTACCACCATCAAGATGAAAATCTATCACCTAAAACCAATAGGTGCGTGCCGGTAGCTGCACTTGAGAGCCAGTCCTGCCAATAAAGGCCGGCAACGCACCTGCGATTTCTCTGGTCTCGTGGGTTTCCATGGGCAGCGGTGGTGATCACTTACCATCAGACGATACGCATAATCGTCTGCCGCCTGTTTAAAAAAAAAAGTACAGAGACTGGTGTCAATTCCAGACACCACCCTGTAAAATAGCCTTTAGACACCAAAACGCGCTTAACACGGTGCTTAAACTTGTTATCTGGCAAATTAGTAATGTCCTATGGGACTTGGTTATAAAACCTGACACTCTTACTGGACTTACTGAGCCTAGAATTTGGTGTTACCACCAGTTTGTCACGATTTGTAGCATTACAAATGAAATATAATATAATATAATATAATATAATATAATATAATATAATATAATATAATATAATATAATATAATATAATATAATATAATATAATATAATATAATATAATATAATATAAACTAAAAATACTTCGTTTCATCTGATGTTAACTCATCGTTCAAGAAGGTATAAAAATATGGGGGGATATCCTACTATAATTTTTTTATAGGTATGGTTTACCGTTACGGCTAAAATCTCACCTGAACTTAAGTGACGATACGGCCCAAGTTGGCAGACACGCTGAACCTGTAGAGGAACTGGTTCTGCAGTGCAACTGCCGGAACACACTTGTTGGATATTTGGCGGCAGATCTTCAACTCGAGGGTGGTCGCTAGCCAGGCGGGCATTACAAAAAGCCCTACCGCCATGTGCTATGGTTTCCTCACGATGTTTTCCTTCACCGAAAGCTCGAGCTCATTGTACGTGGATTCAAACTCACGTCCCCCGACGCGAAGTCGTACACACCACAACTGAGCTATCATCGCTTCAAAAGTTTGATATATAACAATAGATTCTGACTTCGTTCGCGTGGAGCAAAAATGTTCCGGTTTTTGTAACTTTTTCTGATACAACTTTGCCCCTTTTAGTGATAGCGTGATGTTGAATACCTCAACGGGTGCTCTATCAAACGCAAAAATAATGTTTGATATCCAACCGGTAGTCACTAAGATTTGCGCGTTCAAACGGACAAACTTTTCCGCTTATTAATAACAAATATAGAATACCTCAGAGCCGGCCTGCGTGAACCGGAAGATGTTGTCAATGAACAGCAGAACATCCTGCCCTTCCTTGTCTCTAAAGTGCTCCGCTAACGTCAGACCGGTGAGCGCCACGCGAGCTCGCGCACCGGGCGGCTCGTTCATCTGCCCGTAGACCAACGATACCTGGATGAGTAAAGCAAACTATTTAAAACAGACAGACCAACTGACAGACTCACTGACAGACGAGCTAACCAACTGACTGACTGACAGACTGACAGACAGACTTTCAGACTGACCGACTGACAGATGAGACAAAGACGAACTTCTAGCAAACCATAGATTCACCGTGACAGACTGGTAGAGAGAGAAACTCCGAACAGATCCCGGGATTCGTAACACCACGGCATGCTAAGCACACGCCCGCGTAGATCTGGCGACACTTCGAGTCGATTTCTTTAGAGTTTGGGACAAACCGGCCGACTGCCGCTACTGACATATGATGTGCGTTCCCAGCTACTTTATACTTACATACTTTATCTGGGGCCAAACCTTTTTTCTTTTGTGTGGTTTTGCATTTACACATCTCCTCCCAGCCCGGGGGGACTGTGAGGGGTATGTGGGACGTACCCCGCGCTAACCGCCGGGAATACCTACTGAAACTCCACGGCCGTCTGGTTCGTGCTTACAACCACTTGGATCTGCCTCTGTTTAATAAGCTGAGACTTTTTTTATGGAGTAGGGGGCAGTCGGGAAAGAGTGTCACCTGATGGTAATTGATCACTGCCGTCCGTGGACACCCATTATACCACAGGATTCGCAGATGCTTGGTCGGCCTTTGTAGGGGGGACTGGCTTTCAAATGCAACTGCTGAAACACACCTATTGTGCGGAGATTTTCAACTTGAGAGTGATAGCTGGCCAGGCGAGCATTAGAAAAAGCCCTACAACCGTGCTATGGTTTTCTCATAATGTCTTCCACGGCCGAAAGCTTAAGCTCATTGTAGATTGTTGGTTCTAAACTCACGTCCCATGACGCGGCGTTCCTACACACTACCACTGAGCTATTATCGCTTCAAACCTAGGACCAGACTATCTTGAATTTTTTTTTAGAAGGGACTTGCACTGTTAGCCTCGAGGGCTTTATCAGCTTCACCGGACTTTGTGGTAGAGCGCGGAGGGCGCTAGATCCTGAGGGGCACCTTGCGCAAGGGTGTCACTAGTGACCGAACCTTGGCTTGGGCTGTTACCGCGACGCGAAAGACAGCATCGAACGCGGTACCAACTAAAACGAGAGAGAGCGTTTGTACTGTACCACGATAGCGCGAAGGATTGAACCTTGTACTGTGCAACTCTAGCTGATGATGTCAAAGAATACTACCAACTACCCTGGGATCTGAACAATGAAAAACTAAAAGAGAACTCGTATCTTGAAACTCACCTTGGAAGTTTTATAATCATCTGTGATGACTCCCCCCACCTTCATTTCATGGTAGAGGTCGTTACCCTCACGTGTCCTCTCCCCCACTCCCGCAAACACCTGTAAAGTATTCAGTTTATTAACACTTTGCGCGAGACAGTTTTTGGTGGTATTTATACACTTAAAGTTTAGCGTTATGACCATAATCTCACCTGATCTAAGTGACGATACAGCCCAAGTTGGTAGACACGCTAAACCTGTGGAAGGACCGGCTCTCAAGTGCAGCTGCCGGAACACACCTATTGGTATTTGGCGGCAGGTTTACGACTTGAGGGTGGTAGCTAGCCAGGCGGGCATTAGAAAAAGCCCTACCACCATTCTATAGTTTCCTCACGATGTTTTCCTTCAACGAAAGTTCAAGCCCATTGTAGACTTTTGGATTCGAACTCACGTCCCATGTCGCGGCGTTCCTACACACTACCACAGAGCTATCATCACGTAGTGATAAATTTCTTTCACAGCACATTTAACATACTGAAATTAACTATATTCAGGCTAAACTATGATAGCGCAGTTGGTAGGGTGTACGGACGCCGCACCAAGGGACGTGAGTTCGACTCCACCTACAATAGGCTGAGCTTTCAGTGAAGGTAAACATCGTGACGAAACCACAGCCACGTGGTAGGGCTTTTTCTAGTCCCATCCTCAAGTTGAAAGCATTCCTTCCACTAGGCTTAGCGTGTCTGCCATCTTGAGCTGCATCGTCCCTTAATATTAGATGACACTGTGGCCATAACACTAAACTAATTAATTCAGAGGTTCTCAAAGTGTGCCGTAAAGAGTGAAGAAGGGCGCCGTAAAACGATTGTCTTTAGCATTCTCGTATCATTGTAACTATTTCGACCGGCTAGATGGGTTAGGGCGCCGCGACTAAATAGTGAATGTGTATGTTTGCCGTGAACTGAATAAATAATAGTTAAAAAAAAAACCTTAAAAACACGCTTTTATTGAAAATCCGACTACAAAATAGAAAATAAATTTGAATTAAAAATAGTGTAGGAAAAAATGATTTTATGGTAGCAATAGTTATAAAGTCATTAGTTATAAGTTATAAGTTGAAGCGATGATAGCTCAGTGGTAGTGTCCACGACTTCGCGTCAAGGGACGTGGGTTCGAATCCAAGCACCTACGATGAGCTTGAGCTTTCGGTGAAGGAAAACATCGTGAGGAAACCATAGCATGGTGGTAGGGCTCTTTCTAATGCCCGCCTGGGTAGCTACCACCCTCAAGTTGTAAACCTGCCGCCAAATACCAATAGGTGTGTTCCGGCAGCAGCACTTGAGAGCCAGTTCCTCCACAGGCTTAGCGTGTCTACCAACTTGGGCCGTATCGTCACTTTAAGATCAGGTGAGATTATGGCCATAACGCTAAACCTTAAGTATATAAAAAATAAAAAAATAAAATTTTATAAATAGTTATAAATATTTTATGAACAGATATGAGCAGAAGGGTTATTTTGATAATATCCTGAAAAGCACTTCACGCTTTTTTTACAATAAAATCATATTTACTTACACTATTTTTAATTCAAGTTTATTAAAATTTAATTTCTATTTTTTAGTTGAATTTTCTATAAACGCGTATTTTTTAATTTTTTTAAACTATTATATTTATTTTTAGTGATGATTTAGCAATAACTTTATGATATTTACATCTCTATTAGCTATTGCATAGAAGAGCGGTGTTTCACTTTGACGGTCTCTGCAATTGCCATATGCTAAAATCGCTAATCCCGATTATCCTAGTAAGGATAACGGATCAAACTGTTTGAAAATACTGAATTGTCATCGGTCCTTAATAAGTATGCCAAATGTCGAGTTAATCCGACGTTTTGAAGGGGGTCAAAATCATGTTCAAAGATTCCGTTACATACTAACATACGTATGAAGCTAATAAAAACGTATTAAAAAGAGTGGGAACCCTGGAATTAACTCATAAAATAAATAATAGTTCAAAAAAAACTAAAAAATACGCTTCTTATAGAAAACTGAACTAAAAAAGTAGAAAATAAGATTTAATAAATTTAAATTAAGAATAGTGTAATTATAAAAAAAAATGTATTTTATTTTAAAAAAAGCGTGGGGTGCTTTTAAGATTATAAAATGATAATCACTCTACTCATATCTGTCGATAAAACATTTATAACTATTGACACCAAGCCCTCACGCATTTTTTAAAATAAATTATTGTTTTTTTATTTATACTATTATTAATTTATATTTATTGACATTTTTAACACTATTCTTAATTTAAATTTACTAAAACTTATTTTCTATTTTTTTAGTTTAATTTTCTATAATAAGCGTGTTTTTTAGTTTTTTTTTTAACTATTATTTATTTTCTACTTTTTAGTTTGCTTTATTTATTTCGTAAGCTTGTTTTATCTTTAATTAAATAAAAATATTATTCTTGCCTTATCGACTATAGATGAAAATTATGTAAATTAACATAAATCTTATTTTGCAAATTGAAAAATATAATAATTTTATCAAATTAGTGTATTGTCATCCAGTCCTCGATAAAACTACAAAGTTTGAACGAAATCTGGCCGTTTAAATTGGGTCAAAATCGCGCCCAAAGGAGTCGGTTACAAACATACAAACAAACAAACAAACAAACAGGTGAAGTTAATAAAAAAGCGTGTAAAAAGTATGTGCATTAAAAAGTATACTTTTCGGTGTGTATCATTATTAATACAATGCATCCTTACGGAAAAACCACCATGAGCTTTGGCCACGTTGTTAATCAGCTCCATGATAAGCACGGTCTTCCCGACTCCAGCGCCTCCGAATAGACCAATCTTGCCACCTGATTCATTAACATGGTACATTAAAAATATATATTATTAGATCTTAGATGCAGCTTCGTCAGTGTGAATATCGATTTTGTCAAACAAATTGGACATCAATATAAATTTCATGCAGTTTATCCCTCCCTTTACCTCACTTCCAATAAGGTTTACGCGAAAAAGTAATAACCAATCACCGTGTCCTTATCCTGCTTCCCATCTATCTTTATACCAAAACTCATCATAATCGATTCAGCGGTTTAGGCGTGAAAGCGTTACAAACAGACTCACTTTCGCATTTTTTAATATTACTAGTTGACCCCGTTGAGTTAGTTGAACTTCGTATCACCTACTCTGGAATGCTAGATGGCGTAAAAGTAGCTATATTTTGAGATTTTTTATCAAACAATTATTTTGTCTTTCATTAAAAATATATATTTTTTCTCAATAAAAAGTATCCTATGTTACTTCGAATACCTCCAAGAATATGTGTACAAAGTTTAATGATGATCGGTTAAGTAGTTTTCGCGCGAAAGCGTAACAAACAAACTTACATGCACTTTTAATATTATTAGGGATAGTTAGGATTACTTTCTGGTTTTTAGGGTCATCTGAATGAAATTTCGATATATTCTGTTTACCTGTCAGTATTCAAATACATTATCAGCCATATCTTTATCTCTTACTTTTCGTTGTTTTTTTTTTTACATTTTCACCCACTTCTGAGCTGTGGTTCAAATTTCAAACAGGTATCTAGCTCATCGGGAAGTTAGTTTAAAACCAATTACAAAATTCCACACAAGAAAGCGAATTTACAAAAACATGGTACGTAATAATAATAATATTAAAAAAATCGACAATAATACAGTTCGTTTCCTACCAAGTAATTATTCCAAACTCCATTACTCACCGATTACTTGACTTTGGTTAATTTAAAATATAGTAACCGAATGACCGAGCTGGGCTCCGAAATATTTTCCCCGAAAATCGTGTTTATAAAAAATATTCGACACGAATCAATTACTCATTGAATATCCACATTTCATGATAATTTACATTATAACAAAAACATAAATACTATCAATCATTTTACCAGAAAACGTTTGATTATAAAATAACGTTTTTACAAAGAACTATATATGTGAATTCAAAAAGAACCTAAATCTTTCTAAATACAATATTTCATCAAAATTATTAGAGCCGTTTCAGAGATACGCAAAATTTATACATAGCTGTATATATAAAAATGAATCTCTATTTCTCTTGGTCATCGCATAACACGAGAACGGATGGGACAATTTCGCTAATTCTTTTTTTTTGTGTTAATTACTGTCAGGTGAAGGTTCTTACGAAAGAAACAAATTAAGAAAAAAAAACTTAACGTTATTAATTTTTTTTTTATACTTAAAGTTTAGCGTTATGGCCATAATCTCACCTGATCTTAAGTGACGATACGGCCAAAGTTGGTAAACACGCTAAACCTGTGAAGGAACTGGCTCTCAAGTGCAGCTGCCGGAACACACCTATAGATATTCGGCGGCAGATTTTCAACTTGAGGGTGGTAGCTAGCCAGTCGGGCAACAGAAAAAGCTCTACCACCATGCCATGGTTCCCTCACGACGTTTTCCTTCACCGAAAGCTCAAGCTCATTGCAGGTGCTTGGATTCCAACTCACGTCCCATGACGTGAAGTCGTAAACACTACCACTGAGCTGTGATCGCTTCAAAAATTCTTCTTTTATTAATTATACCAATTATAATTCAATATTCATAGTTAAGACAGTACAACGTCTGTCGTGTCAGCTAGTTTATGTACAAATTGCATCATTTTAAAGCAACTTTTTTTTCAGTCTTACCTAAAAATCTTATTATCTACGGTTTTAAAGGATTAGCGTTATGGGCACAATCTTACCTGATGTTAAGTGATGATGTGGCCAAGTTGGTGGACACGTTAAACCTCTGCAGGAACTGGCTCTCAAGTGCAACTGCCGGAACACACCTATAGATATTCGGTGGCAGTTTTTCAACTTGAGGGTGGTAGCTAGCCAGTGGGGCATCAGAAAAAGCCCTACCACCATGCTATGGTTTCCTCACGATGTTTCCTTCACCGGAAGCTCAAGCTCATTGCAGGTGCTTGGATTCCAACTCACGTCCCATGACGCGAAGTCGTACACACTACCACCGAGCTATCATCGCTTCGGAAGACGCAAGAGGCGATTTACCTTTGACATAAGGCGCTAACAGGTCGACCACTTTGATCCCGGTGACAAGTATCTCCTGTTCCACGGACATTTCCACGTAGGGCGGTGCGTCAGCGTGGATCGGCGCGAACTGATCCGTCTCTATAGGACCTCGTTCATCTGTACGACAGTAACCCATCCCACCCACCCATATAAGGCACTAACTGGTCCGATAGACGACGCTCTGCCTCATATGGGATTAATAACTGGAGAGTAGCCATCTACCAGACCATGGAATAACGATGTTCCACTATATGGATAAGACAAAACTATTTTGGCAATTTTTCTTTACAGCCTGGTCTTAAGTGACGATACGGCCCGAGTCGGTGGAAACACTAAACCTATCGAGGAGCTGGACCTATTCTTGTTTAAAACTACTATACTATTAGGTCTGTTTTTGTAATTTTATCTTATAATTTAAATAAAACGTATTATAATTTAACGTAATTTAACGTATTATAATTGTAATTTTATATTTTAATTAGCTGACCCGGTGAACTTCCTATCACCTCAGATATCTCTCTGGAATGCTAGAAAGCGTTAAAGTAGCTAGATTTTAAGATTTTTTGACAAACATTTTCTTTTATTTTGGTATATATATATATTAAATAAAAAGTATCCTATGTTAACTCTAATACCTCCAAGAATATGTGTACAAAATTTCATGATGATCGGTTAAGTAGTTTTCGCGTGAAAGCGTAACAAACGAACTTACATTCACATTTATAATACTTCGCAAGTAAACCAATATTACAAGCGTAATTCGAGAATAAAAAACAATTATTCGAGATATTTCGAATTATACGGTCGATTCGATTTTTGAATAACAAAACAAACAAAAAATAGAAAAAATCAATATCCGGAAAACTGTGCTTACTATAATTTAAAAACAACTCTAGAAAATCTCTCTCTAGAAAAAGAGTACTGTACCCATGGGTTATTAAACTAGCCTGGCGGTAGACAGAGACGCAACACCTTGTAATATGTAAGAATGAAAAGGACAGAACATAACCTATAGACTCGCCGAGGTCATTCAACAGACGGAGACGCAACACTCCGTATTACATAAGAAAAAAAAGGACAGCACATAACCTATAGGCTCGCCGATAACATTAATAATCCTTCCCAGCGTTCGTTCTCCGACAGGTATAGTAATCGGAGCTCCCGAATCTACGATGGGCTGACCACGGACTAGGCCTTCGGTTCCGTCCATCGCGATAGTACGACAAGTGTTTTCGCCCAAATGCTGAGCCACTTCCAGTATCAGCCTTGGAGCTGGAATTAAATTGGGAAGAAAATTTGCCTTATGTTTTACAGGCATTTTCTTTATAGCGTTATGGCCACAACCTTATCTCATGATAAGTGACGATGGGGGCAAGATGGCGGACACGCAAAGACTCACAGGGACTGGCTCTCAAGTTCAACTGCCAGAACGGAAATTTTCAACTTGAAGGAACAGCTTTTTGGACGTTTGAAAATGCCCTACCACAATGCTCTAGTTTCATCACAATGTTTTCCTTCAACAAAAGCTCAAGCTCATTCGAGGGATGCGAACTCAAGTCTTTCGACGCGAGGTCCGAACACACTACCGACTGAGCTGTCATCGCTTCAACGGAAGCTTCAGCATTTAACTACAATCTCACTCTAATGATTCGAACCAAGACAGTGGACACACTAACATGGCTTTCAATTGCAACTGCCGGAACATATTCATAGGTACATATTTGGCCACAGGTTTTAACTTCAAAATGTTAGTTATGTATTTTTTCTTCACCAGCATCTGAGGCTCATTACACGGATACAGTTTTCTACGTTCAATGCGATATCCGCTAACAACATCATGGCATTAATTCAGAAGCCATTTTTTTGTAAAGTTATGCCAATCTTTAAACCCATTCACGGATCTCTTCCTGCCGCGTTTACTCGGGAAAGTTATCGGAAGGTTGAGGACTCGACAGACGAGTGACAGGAATACTTACTAACCCCCATGATGACTATACACTCCCCCTTACTAGTCCAATCATCCCTCAAATAATTTTAGATAAGTATTCTCGTGAACCAATTGCCCAGACTTTCCCACGGGTTGGCGCCCAAATGTGGGACTCTTTTAATTATTCATTTATTCTGAAATAGGGGGCAATCGAGCAAGCGTGTCACTGATAGTAAGTGATCATCGCCGTCCATGGATACCCATAACTCTAGGGGTAACACAGGTGCATTACCGGCGTTTATTGGAGGGACTGGCTCTCAAGTGTAGCTGCCAGAAAGCACTTATTGCTATTTGGCGGCAGATTTTGCAACGTAAGAATGGTAGTTAGCCAGGCAGGCATTAGAAAAAGCCCTAACACCATGCTATGGTTTCCTCACGACGTTTTCCTTCACCGAAATCTCAAGCTCTTCGTAGGTGGCTGGATTTGAACTCTCGTCCAATGATGCAGCGTTCCTAGACACTACCATTGAGCTATTGTCGCTAATATTGTACTATACACATACTCCGACCGGGCACTTCGAGCGCATTCAGGATCGGCGGAAGGTGACCCTCGAATTGAACATCAACGACGGCGCCAATTACTGAAATTTAAAATTCAACTTGATCCTTCCCCATTTTGTACATCATGCGGAATCATAAATAATGTAATGATTTCTTATGTTTACGCGAATATTATTCATTGAAATAAAACTAATTTAAACGGATTTTATCGCGGTTATTTATTGATTTAGATCTCGACGTTTCGAAAGCTTTTCAGCCTTAATTGAAGGTAAAATTAAATTGAAGGTAGACAGTAACATGAACTTTTCTGGACAACCTACACCTCAGTCCGCCCCGTGACCACGAAGGCTGAAAAGCTTTCGAAACGTCGGGATCAAAATCAATAAATAACCGCGATAAAATCCGTTAAATTAGTTTTATTTCATAGATAATGTCTCATGAAATACATAAATAATATTAATATTAGACCCAATACTATGATAAAAGTATAATACAATACCTTCGTAATATTTGGCCAAAACAAAGGTCATGCTAATGTGCACTTGTAATATAGCCATGAACGTAGGAGTAATACAGTATGTTCGTTATAGCGGGTGTAAAAAAGAGACATCTATACGTTGATATGCCTCGTCTTAACTATAAACATTTCTTTTGGTAACGGTTTTTTTACCTATGGGTATATTTTATCTGGTATAATCAATGAATGGTAATAAATATGAATTAAATGTGATACCATGACTTTTACAAGTTTCGTTTGTATAATTTGAATAAAATCACATTACATGTGCGAGCAGTTGCTGTTGTTTTAGAGCCCTCGATATATCATTCGGTGCACGATATAATTCCTTGAACGGCGACGCGATACTGAGGTTTGTGTGTGCCAATTGGCACAAAATCAGCGTGCCACTTATGAAAGTGCTATAAAACACAAACGCCTTACAATACATTTTAATACCATTGCTTTTGATTTAAAAAAAAACCGTACACTAAATTTGAACTTTTGCCTATTTTTTGTACATAAACATAAGCTTCTAAATTAAATAATTCATTTTGATAAAGAGTTTTGGAAGATATAGCATTGTCACAAAAATACCTTTGAGAAATAGTATATATTGTAGGCGATTGACCTCAACGACGACACAACTACCCCCATCACTGCTTATAGCCACTGCCTATAAAAAGGCAGCTAGACCGCAGCTGCGCTCACTTAGTTCCGAGCGTTCGTCGCGTGTACATCGGTTGTGTTGCGTTAGCGTTAGGCCGTAGCAAACTTGTTTTTTTTTTATTAAGAATTTCTGCTTCTGATTGAAAAAATATTATAATTTTTTTTTTTATTATGAGCACACGTAAGTTGTTCGACATGATCCTTGAATTTAATATCCGGGATACCAGTAAAGTCCTTGGACACCTTGTTCTACAACCTAACAGTGTTACCTCAATAATTAATGCAATATTGGAGATGCTTTGTGGGATTTAAACATCTGACCGACTGACCAGCAATGATTTTTCCCAAGGCTCCAGCTGACGCAGACTTGCGCGGAGCGCCGCCAGACGCCGGAGCACTGGCGCTCGCAGCTTTGTCCTCATCATCACTGGGACAAGTTGAATACTGAAAATTATAGATTATCGAAATATATTGAAATGATAACAGCGCGTCATTGGATGAGAACTCCAACTCCTACAAGGAGCTTTCGGTGAAGGGAAAGATAGCGATGAAACCACGGCATGTTGGTAGGGTTTTTTCCAGTGTATGCCTGGTTCGATGCTAGCTACCATCCTCAAGTTGTAAATCTGCCACCCAGAGGAGTGTTCTGGTAGTTGCACTTGAGAGCCAGGCTGACGCGTTCACCATTTTAGGCCATGCCGTGTCATACCATCAGGGGAGATTTTTTTTATACTTAAGGTTTAGCGTTGTGGCCATAACCTCACCTGATCTTAAGTGACGATACGGCCCAAGTTGTTAGACACGCTAAACCTGTGGAGGAACTGGCTCTCAACTGCAGCTGCCGGAACACATCTATTGGTATTTGGCGGCAGGTTTACGACTTGAGGGTGGTAGATAGCGAGGCGGGCATTAGAAAAAGCCCTACCACCATGCTATGGTTTCATCACAATGTTTTCCTTCACCGAAAGCGCAAGCTCATTGTAGGTGCTTGCATTCGAACTTACGTCCCTTGACGCGAAGTCGTACACACTACCACTGAGCTATGATCGCTTCAAAACGTGTGGCCATAACACAGTTATAGGCATAACCGACTGCAGAATTTCAGAATAATAATTAAAAAGAATATCTTACACGAATTCTCCCTGCATCAAAGTTCATGTATGTTCCACAGTTGACCGGCATCCGATGTCCAGGATCGGCAAGTCCTGGATAGGCGCTGGTGACGTTCCCGACCATTGGCCTCTTTAGTGGTGTTATCTTGAAACTCTTCCTCGGCGATACACTATCCTTCTGTTCTCCTGTCTGTGGTCTGGACAAAATTTAGTAAATCAATTAGTAATTTAGACTTTTCCGGTAGGATTTTCGTATTTCATGTAGTCATAAATAATTCATTATTTTACCATATCGTATCGCACTAATATTATAAATGCGAAAATGAGTTTGTTTGTTTGTGTGTTTTCGCTTTCACCGCTGCATCGAAAATGATGAATTTTGGTATATAGATAGATGTGAGCCTGGAGACGGTTAAAGGTTACCTATTTTTCACGAAAAATTTATTGAAAGTCTGGGTAAAGAGATGGATAAACTTCCTATGAATTTCCTTATTGCGTCATCCGATTCGTTTTACAAAATCAATATTAAAGCGAGCGAAGCCGCAGGTAAAAGCCAGTATACAAATAAAGCGCTGGAATATAGAGTTACCTCGATAATGGTGTAATTTTCGCGAAAGGTGTAGACTGATTCCTTTTACTTCCGCTCTTGTTAACTTCCGTCGGGTCTGGCTCGTACTGAACCGAGGTTGATACCTTCTCTTCCACCACCCTGGATGTTCGCCGGAGAGCACCGAGACTTCTAGTACAGTCGCCAGGTGGAAGCAATTCACGGAAATGCGTACACCCTGATGTACATTGGGTAACTTGTATTATTTCCGATGATAGCTCAGTGGTGGTGTGTACGACTTTGCGTCAAGGGACGTGAGTTCGAATCCAAGCGCCTACAATGAGTTTGAGCTTTCGGTGAAGGAAAACATCGTGAGGAAACCATAGCATGGTGGTAGGGCTTTTTCTAATGCCCGCCTGGGTAGCTACCACCCTCAAGTTGTAAACCTGCCGCCAAATACCAATAGATGTGTTCCGGCAGCTGCACTTGAGAGCCAGTTCCGCCACAGGTTTAGCGTGTCTATCAACTTGGGCTGTATCGTCACTTAAGATCAGGTGAGATTATGGCCATAACGCTAAACCTTAACTATAAAAAAAAACCATAGGTGTATTTGTCAATAGGTTCAATTGGTTAGAGACTAGGGCGGCAGATTTTAGAGGCGGCAAGTTTTGAAATCATTTTTAATTATTTATTTTTTTAATTATTAGTTCTACCATAACTATTCAACATGATTTTTTCCATCGCTCTGAATCTAAGCTTTATATTTTTACTGATAAAATAAATGCGTGAGTTTGTTTATTTGTGTGTTACGCTGAACACTTTAACTTTGAATCGATCATGACGAATTTTAGTATAGCGATAGACGGGAACCTGTAGATTGTGATATGTTACTTTTCCTCGCGAAAAGCTTATCAGAAGTGGGATAAAATTAGGATAAACTTTGTATGAAACTTTCTGCTGCGTCATTCGAATTGTTAGACAAAATTACCGCGAGCGAATCCGCACGTAAAACCTAGGGTAATTATAATTGCTGATGTACGTGGGAGCGGCAAAAACTGAGTAGCCTGAGGGCCTGTCCACACTTCCACGTCACGACGTCGTCAACTCGGAACTGTGCGGTGACATAGCAACATACGTTAACGCGACGTGCAAATTTACGTTGACATAACGTAAAACCGTCGCACGTAGCCGTGCCTTGTAAAAAAAAATCTAGTACATTCTTCACCAACGTGCGTCACACACATCACAGAAAATTATTTATTCCAAAGGAAGACATTTTTTTATCGAATAATCACAAGTAATCACTAAGACAATAAAGTATTAACTGAGCGAGCGCATCTAGCCGCGTTGGCTTACGACGACTTAAGCCTTAAGGCGGTATTTATATAAATGCGTCACTAATCACTTCATACTTAATATTCTCGTGACTTTGTGCGCGTGAACCGATTTTTTTTTTGTATGACTTTGATAGCAAATTTTTTTTCGTCTTTTGTGTTTTTTTTAATGGCATAAGCGGTAAATGAGCTGGCCGGTCACCTGACGGTAAGTGATCACCGCTGCCAACGGATAACGACAGCACCAGGCGAATCGTAGGTGCGTTGCCGACCTTTATAGGCCAAGTTGCACTTGAGAACCAGTCCGTCTACTTGGCTTAGCGTGTCCACCATTTTGTGACACCTTTACTATAAAAATTACATATCTCTTCCAGGTTTGTAAAATCGATTTTCTTTGTTTCTGTTAGTTTAGTAACCACAACCAAGCTTTAATGTTATGAACAAATAACAATTTGTTAGAGTTTCCTTTTCGAATTTTCAATAACGAATATTTTATAATTTTCACCGCTTGGCGAACATAAATATATTGATAAATCACTTATGAACTAAATAAATAAATTTCTATATCTATACTATTATAATAAGTGGTAATATTTGTAGTTTGTTTGTAACGAATAAAGTCAATTATCACTGGACCGATTACGAAAATTCTTTCACCGTTCAAATGCTACATTAGCTCAGAGTAACATAGGCTATATAACGTATATATATATATATATATATATTCTCATAAAAAATGTTGTATAGCCTATGTTACTCAGGGCTATATATAGACGTTTTATGTACGTACGATACAGTTAAAAATATAGCTTACCAAACCTTTTCCTCCAGATTTCAGTGGACAAGTTATTAAGCATTCTCATGTTTCTTGCTTGTATGAACATATAATGGAATATATCTCCTTGTAATTATTTATTTCAATTCACGGCTCGATACAACAAAACAAGCGATGTTAATTCACACTGACATATGTCGTTAGCTTTTTTTTTTTTATTTTAAATCATTCTTCTTTTTTTTTTGTCAAACCTTTTTTATGTGAAAAATTTAGATTTACGTATCTTCTCTTGTAAAACGCGCCGGGCAGGTTCTGACAGGGGAGTATGAAGAGTCACCAGGTTAAGAGCATCATCACCACATTCCATCTAAAAAGACTCTACAGTGGCTCTGCTATAAAGGGTGCACGGTGGTAGGGCTTTTTCTAACGCCCACCTGGCTAGCTGCCAACATTAAGTTGAAAATCTGCCGCCAATCACATTCGAAGACGTCGTGAAATTCAAAATGTACATATACATACAAGAATTGATAGCTCAGTGGCAGTGTCTACGGACTCCGCGTAAAGAGTCGTGAATTCGAATCCACCCACAATGAGCTTGAGCTTTCGGTTAAGGAAAACATCGTGAAGAAACCATAGCAAGATGGTAGGGCATATTTTAATGCCCGCCCGGCTAGCTACTACCCTCAAGTTGATAATCTGCCGCCATATACCAAGAGGTGTGTTCCGGCAGTTGCCCTTATGGGCGAGTTCCTTCACCATCTAAATCCGTAGCGTCACTAGACATCAAGTGAGATTAGAGCCTTAACGTTAAAACCTATCTTGATTTATGCCGTAGCGACCACTGTCACTCCCAAATTTGCCACAGGACTTTTGCATACTCGGAGCCCAATACCGGAAGCGGAAATGTACCTGCGAGTCACAGGTGCACATGCTCGTCCTCTTCCTTCTAGACCCAGCGCACCGGGGACCCTTACGACCGGAGAATGACTCAGATGATACAGTATCACGGTGAGATAATTATTTGAGGTCAATACTACCTCATATTCCCTAATTACCTTTCGCAATATTTACTGGAAGATATAGGGTGGTGATCTACGACTCTATCGGCATCACACGACACCACCTATAGAAAAACGAAGTGTATAAAATGGGCTACCCAGTGTTAGAGACAAGACTCGGTATTAAAAGGTTTTGCAAGCTCTCCGGTGTTGTAGGTGTTCATGGGCGGCGGTGATCACTTTCCATCAGGTGAGCCTCCTGCCCGTTTGCCCACTATTCCATAATAAAAAAAAAAACGATATCGCATATTTGTTGCGACCTTTGTGATTGTCACTGACCGTAATGTCGACCTGCGTGCCAGCGGTTTAGGAAGACAGATGACACTGAGATACGACACATGGTTTCACTAAATTGTAAAGAATATTGAAGTTCTATGGAGCCGTATATTATCACAGTCAGCGAATAATAAACACATTTAAAATTACGCTGGAAATAAGTGACGCATCGGCCGAATTACATCTCTTGCCGTTCAACAAAACAAATTCACAAAACTTATCAAAACTGATAAGGCAGTCAGTAAGGGCGACAACCGATAGCCGATGCAAACGTCGCCGATTATTCGTGATAGACCAAAACAAGTAACATGACTGCTTAAAACTCTATCATAGATGACTACACCCAGTATTCAGTCTCCAAACGGGGGTCTCACGAGTGCCACACCGCCCCTTAGGTACGCGTCTGTACAGTATAGATATAGGTTAAAACTCCATCGAGGTGGGTAGGTATGAATAGTGTATTGCGCCGCGTACCATCGCCAGGGCGGCTCGGTAACAGGCTAATTATAATGCCACTACAGAACGATTATCCGTTTTTGGGTTCTTCATATCCCCTCGACACTATATTGTTATTTTTTTTTAATATATATTTTAACCTTTATTTATTATACTTTGTACACAAGGTATACAGGCGGACGTTAATAATGCCTAAGGCGTTTTTCCTAGTCGACCTTAGGCTGGTGGAGATCATAACTGAGGCAAGTGCATAATAAAATAAATATAGAAAAATATAATTTAACTAAATAATTACGCATATGAATACATATATACAAAAAAAATACTACTAGATAAATATATACTAATATCTACCGTGGATAATCTGCTACTTCAGCCAGCAATATTTGCCGAAGTCTCATCTTAAAAGCCAGCCGTGTTGTGGACGTCCTGTTATCGAGCGGGAGTGCGTTCCAAAGGCGGATGGATTGGATAGCGAAGGAGGAGTGAATGAAGTCAGAGCTATGAGGAGGACACTTAAGTAAGAGATTAAAGGTTGAAAAAGAGACAAAGAGGTTTGACGAATTTGTGTTTTTTTATTAATATTCCTCGCGTTATTTACAGGCACGCATCGCTAGCCCCGCGGCCGGTACCGCCGCAACCGCTATGACCCTGCATTTTAAATCTGTAACACCTTCGAGAATATTCATTTAAATTCCAACCTTTTAAAGGGACATATTGATCTATAATTAGTTAATTAGTTGGAAGTATATTTTTTTATTCGTTATAGGTTTAGTTTTATAGACCGATGTGGTCCAAAATGGTGAACGCGTTATGCATAGTGTAGGAACTGGCTCTCAGGTGCAGCTGCCGGATTACACCTATTGGTATTTGGCGGCAGATTTTCAACTTGAGGGTGGTTGCTAGCCAGATGGGTATTCGAAAAAACCCTGCCACTAGGTGATAGTTACAACATTTTCTTTCATTGAAACCAAAATCATTGTAGTTCCATACACACTACCAACTGAGCTATCATCACTTCCAAAATTGATATATTTTTATAGTATATATAAGCGCGTCACCAGATGGTAAGTAATCACCGCCGCCAATGGACATCCACAACTCCAGGGCAATCGCAGGTGTGTTGCCGGACTTTATTGGAGGGACTGTCTCTCAAGTGTCACTTGTCAAGTGGAACACATCTATTGGTATTTGGCGACAGATTTTTAACTTGAAAGTGGTAGCTAGCCAGGCGGGCATTAGAAAAAGCCCTACCACCATGCTGTTTTTTTTTTTTTTATGGGACCTACACTGTTAGCCTGAGGGGCTTTGACAATTTCTCCGAAATAGGGGAGCGAGCGCGGAGGGCGCTCGAGCCCGAGAGGTTACTCGCTCTAGGGTGTCACTAGTGACCGAACCTCGGCTTGGGCTGCTGCTGAAACGCGTAAGAGAAAATCGAGCGTGGTGCTAGCTATTAATAGAAATAGAAAAAGCTAAAGTACTAACTGATCCCACTATTTTTGTCCCACCATGGTTTGTCCCACCATGCTATGGTTTCCTCACGATGTTTTATATCACCGAAAGCTCAAGCTCATTGTAGGTGGTTGTAGGTACCGCTGAGCTACCATCGCATCCCATATATTAGAACTATAAAAGAGAGATATACTATTTATATATATATATATATATAAAGCCTAAAGTAGTTTACACTTCAGAAAAATGTATGTAGTTTATTCAAATAATTTAGCAGAGTCGACACCGAAAGGACCTTAAACGCGCCTCACACATAATGACACTTCATTAAACATTAAAAACACGTCGTTACATTCAGTGTCATAAGGGTTGCAGCCGAACGGAAAATCTGCTGGGCGGGGCCTAGTACGCTCGACCAATAGCATCGACCGTGGTCGAATTACTACAAACTTACATATACAGTTGTGAAGTAGATTAATTACCCAGTTGATAGCGTGTATGAATACCGTCTCAACGGACGTGAGTTCGATGGAAGGAAACACCGTAACCATAGCATGGCGGTGGGCTGTTTTAATGCCCAGCTGTCTGGCTACCAGCTCGAGTTGAAAATCTGCCGTCGAATATTCATAAGTGTGTTCCAGCAGTCACATTTGAGAGCCAGTCCCACCACTGGGCATAGCCATTCCACCATCACGCTGTCATCAGATATCATCAAGTGAAATTGTGACCATAACGCGAAACCTACAAATTACATTTATGTTAAAGACCCGGCGACCTAATTATTGTGTAATTAAGTTTAATTGCGGAAGTATTTTTGAAGTGAAAACCGGTATAGCGCGGTTTGTATAGAGAGTAAATTCATGTGAGTCGTCATCGACATGGTCACGTGACGTGTTCACGTGCACACGCTGTGTCTGTTCCTGTTAGTATACTCTTATTGCGCTGTAAACAGTTTTGATTTGCAAGTTTTAATCTAAGACCAAACGATTGATTCGGATATACTAAAATAACAAATGTCTGTTTATAGTATTAAGTTTTCACTTCCTGCGGCAGTTTTCCTTATGACTGCTTCCAATTTTTTTATTTATTATCGCAGTCAGTGCCAAAAATAACGGCCACCACTGGGAAATCAGAGACAGTCGAGGATGGTCGCTTTCATGCAAGCTCGCAAGCTTTTCTACAATATTCAAACATATACAGTGTCTGATCTCGGGTCGTGGAAAACTTGAAAAGCGTCATTATGACGATTTTGAAGCGATGATAGCTCAGTGGTAGTGTGCACGACTTCGCGTCAAGGGACGTGGGTTCGAACCCAAGCACCTACAATGAGCTTGAGCTTTCGGTGAAGGAAAACATCGTGAGGAAACCATTGCATGGTGGTAGGGCTTTTTCTGATGCCCGCCTGGCTAGCTACCACCCTCTTGTTGTGAACCTGCCGCCAAATACCAATAGGTGTGTTCCGGCAGCAGCACTTGAGAGCTAGTTCCTCCACAGGTTTAGCGTGTCTACCAACTTGGGCCGTATCGTCACTTAAGATCAGGTGAGATTATGGCCATAATGCTAAACCTTAAGTATAAAAAAAAAAAAAGAGTTTATCACGAATTTTTTTTCGTCTACAGTTTATTAGTATAATTTGGTCAGTCTCTTACCTGATGTTATATAAATAGGGTGTGACGTCGGTGAACGTGCTAAGCCTAGCAGAGGGGCTGGTTCTTAAGTGCAACAGTTTGAACACGCCTATACGTCTTTGGTGGTGGATTGCTAACTTGAAGATGATAGCTGGCTAGTTTAGAATCGGTACGAAGGCTATGCCCTGTTCGGCGCTTTTTACATGGGGATGTTGGTATGTGAGTGCGTTATAACCCTCTATTATAATGCAATATTGTTTCTCGTTGATATGAATGGCTTGACTTCCTTTACAAGAGCTTGTTATTTTAATATTTATATCAACGTCTGTCCTATGGAAACATATAAAAAGATTCCATCGGAAAGGTTAAACGCCATATATGTTGAAACGATGATAGCTCAGTGCTAGTGTGTACGACTGCGCGGCAAGGGGCGTGAGTTCGAATCCAAGGACCTACAATGAGCTTGAGCTTTTGGTGAAGGAAAACATCGTGGTAGGGCTTTTTCTAATGCCCGCCTGGGTAGCTACCACCCTCAAGTTGTAAACCTGCCGCCAAATACCAATAGGCGTGTTCCGGCAGCTGCACTTGAGAGCCTGTTCCTATACAGGTTTAGCGTGTCCACCAACTTGGGCAGCATCGTCACTTAATGGCCATAACGCTAAACCTTAAATATATAAATTACAAAAAATGTAAATCTAGTGGTAACGTGCAAGGCAAGAATTAGAATATATCCTACCACCATGCTAGGGATTCATCACGATATTTTCATTCAACGCCGGCTGAAGGGCATTACAGGATTTTTATCTCCCTTTTTTGCCATGTATGCTAAGTAGATTGATTTTAAAGATGATAACTCATAGTGTTAACGAACGTCGCATCAATAGGCGTCAGTTTAAACTCCAGCAAAACATCGTGGGTAACCATGGCATAGGTCTCTACCTACCCCCCTGGCTAGCTGAACACCTACAGGCGTGTTTCAATAATTGTATTCAGGAGCCAGTGTCTCCACTACGCTTGGCGTGTCCACCATATCTCAGATCACATCTTCACCGATAAAAAACTGGCGCGAATGTAAACTTGAAAACACCTTGTAGATACTAATAAATAGATTGTGATGTTATACTGAGTATAGTTAGATAGATAGATAGTTAGATAGATATTGCTAGTTTACCGACCGCATTCATAACGTTGTCGTTGTTGTAATTGTAAGCATCCGCTCGACCAATCACAGGACGCGTGATACGTTACATAAACCAACACACCTCGTCATGACTTCGTAACTTGCCGCCTTCAGTTCGTTCGCGTACTCTATTTGCTTTTCCAGTGCTGTTATTCAGTGATTCGGTTGTTTATTTATTTATTTATTTATTCCATACTCTACTCGCAATCCATACTGATATTATCACTGCGAACGTGACAATATTTATTAGACATTTCACGTTTAAACCACGGAATGATTTGATGCGGAGACATATTGGACCTTAGAGAAATACAAACTGTTAATTGTCAGGAACATAATATCGGATTGTGTTAACTAAGGTTGAAAGTTCGTATGAAGAGATCGGCTTTTAATTCATATCATATTTTTAAATTTAATTTTAGATTATTTAATTATTATCTTTTTTAGTATTAGATTATTATTTGTTAGATTATTTAATAAATAAATAATTTAATTTAATTATTTTAGAGATTATATTTATAGTTGTGGCTGGAAATAGTGTCCTTGTATGATCATCCTTCGGAGCGGTTCGATAAGGAGTTCGCGTTAATATTAATTCTATCAACCAATTCTGGTTGACTATCGATACGGAAATAATATTTATTCATTTCCGGTTATTTGTCAGTACACGCAGACATGAACTTTTACGTAATATCCCATTTTACCCATTTTACGTAATATCTATGAACGGTAAACCTGCCGAATTTCACCTTCACGAATCCAATTTTGTAATATTACATTTTTTTTATATAGTTAAGGCTGAGCGTTACGGCTACAATCTCACCTGATCTTAAGTGACGATATGGCCCAAGTTGGTAGACACGTTAAACCTGTGGAGGAACTGGCTCGCGAGTGCAACTGCCGAAACACACCTATCGGTATCTGGCGGCGGCTTTTCAACTTGAGGGTGTTAGCTAGTCAGGCGGGCTTTAGAAAAAGCCCTACCACCATGCTATGGTTTCGCTTCACCGAAATCTCAATCTCATTGTGGGTGGTTGGATTAGAACTGACGTCCCGTGACGCAAAGTAGTACACACTACCACTGAGCTATCATCGCTTCAAAATTACATTAATTAATTAATACAAAATTACAATCACAATTAAGAGTTTTAACAGTAGTTTGGTAAACAAATATGCCTTTAAAATTATTAATTGTAAACAATAATTCTCTAAAGTTAGAAGGAAATCGGTTGACGAAATAAAAATTTTCGTACAAAGTTCATCCCTCTTATAAACTCACTTCCTATAAATTTTTCGCGAGTAAAATTAGCCTGTCACCGTTTGCCATCTATCTATATACCAAAATTTATCACAATCGATTTAGCGCAATAATCAAACCCACTTTCGCATTTACAATATTATTAAGGATGTACAAACGGAATCGCGTACCCATATATATAAATTTAGAGTTGAAAGAATATGTATTTTCTACTTAACTAACTTATGTACTAAATGTAATAAGTGTAATATAATATATATATATTTATATATATATATATATTATACATGTGAATGTAAGTTTGTTTGTTACGCTTTCACCCGAAAATGCTTAACCGATCATCATTAAACTTTGCACACATATTCTTGGAGGTATTATAAGTAAGATAGGATACTTTTTATTGAAAAAAATAAAAAAGTTTTTTACAAATAATAAAAAAACCTATGTAATGGCTTCAGTGCGAACGTAGCCGCGGTTAAAGCTAGTACATAATAACGTGCTGAATACTATAAATCGGAAAACTTTGTTGTGTTGTGTTGTTGTTTTGTTTGAACGCACAAATCTCAGGAGCTACCAGTTAAATTAGAAAATTTTCTACAAATATTTGATAGATCAATTATCGAGGAATAGTTCAGGCTGAATAACATCACGCCACCGCCAATAGGTGCACGGCAGCATCGAAACGAGTTACAAAAACGGACAATAAAACATTCTCACCACGCGCTCCCGTAGCGAGCACTGTATGAACAGTTAAAGTTGCATGAAAATATTATACAAGAGATATGTTCCCTTCGAAGAGTTCTCGAGATAAATCGATTCGGCATATATCTACCTTGTCCAGTGTAATTACAATAACCGTTGTTATGATGATCAGTATTCCCAAAATGACACTTTATTCGTAAAGGTAGGATTAATACAAAACATGGTCTAAGTTCACCCGAACGAAGTCGCGAACTTAGCTAGCGGACATACATTGATACCTCCTCATGTTCGTATTAGCAGAATACAGTTTAAAGATATAATAGCTCAGTGGTAGTGTCAGGGGACGTGAGTTCGAATCCACTTACAATTAGCTTGGGCTTTCGGTGAAGGAAAATATCGTAAGGAAACCATAGCACGGTGGTAGTGCTTTTTCTGATGCCCGCCTGGGTAGCTACCACTCTCAAGTTGAAAATCTACCGCCAAATACCGATAGGTGTGTTCTGGCAGAGGCACTTGAGAGCCAGTCCCTCCACAGGTTTAGCTTGTCTGCCAACTTGGGCCGCATCATCACTTAAGATCAAATGAGAATATGGCCATTACGCTAAAACTATAAAAAAAAACTTTTTTTTATGTAGTAAAGATTTTATCGGTGTGACCACAATCTCACCTGATAAGTGAAGGTGTGGTCCAAGACAGTAGACAAGCTAAGCCTAGTGGAAGAACTGGCTCTCAAGTGCAACTGCCGGAACATACCTATAGATATTTGTCGGTTGATTTCAAAGGGTGGTAGCTAGCCAAGTGAGCATTAGAATAGCCCTACCACCATGCTATGGTCTCATCAGGATGGTTCACCTTTACCGATATCTCAAGCTAATTGTAGGTGGATTCGAACTCACGCACCTTCACGTGGATTCGGTACACACTACCAAATAAGTTATGATTAGGAAATTAAACGCGAGAATATCCGTTAACTTACCATCTTAAAAGTTATATATTTCTTAGCTCTCGAATTACTAAATAATTCTGGGTGTTTTGAAATGTCAGTTTTATAAAATAACTCACTCACCCGGTGAAGTTCGTTTATACATTCACTGTTAGTTTCGGTGAATTCATATACGGTTACAACGATCTCTATATATTTTTGTAACAATATCTTTAGCTATAATCATTCCCCATCATCCTTCCAATCCTTACTTTAAGTTTACTAACTTACTAACTTAATTACCTAGCGATACGAAATATACTTTACACCCTATACTCATATTTACCAACTACACATAAAAATGTACATAAAAATCAGTTGAGCCGTTTCAGAGGAAACGACCATAAACATTGTGACACGAAATTTATATATATATATATATATATATATATATATATATATATATATATATATATATATATATATATATATATATATATATATAAGACTAGACTTTACGTGCGGCTTCGCGCGTTAGTATCGATTTTGCCAAACAATCCGTTGACGCAAAAAAAAGTTTAATAAAAAGTTCATCTCTCTATTCACAGCCACATCCAATAAAAATTTCGCGGGAAATAGTAGCCTATCTGCGTCTCTTAGTTCCGATCTATCTCTGTACCAAAATTCATCACAATCGATTCAGCGGATTAGGCGTGAAAGCGTAACAAAGACACGAACAAGCAAACTCACTTCCGCATTTCTAATATTAGTATGACGATGCAGTGTGATATGATATAGTATGATATCGCCTCCGAATTTATCCGCAATTTCTCGTGAAGGATACGAGAGGGGTGCATGGGTCAAAGGGTGAGAGGTACCCTTAGGTCCCTACCTACTAAAAAGCGACGTCAGGGACCTGCATACGATCTTATCACGAGGAAGCTGGAGCTAAAAGATCCCTGTAAAGATTATTAAGAATTGTGATTGACCGAGATTCCGTGGACAATGGAAGTAAACGCTCAAGGTATACCACTCTACGATTTGGAAGCATCATGTGCTGGGCAGCACACCACGGCGCTTGCAGCCCTGCGTATGCTTCGGGGTTATGATAACTTCTTATCACCGGCAGGTAAGTTCAGCGAAATAATATAGGGAGTAAATTAATGTATACTATATATAGTTAAGGTTTACCGTTATGGCTGTAATCTCGCCTGATCTCAATTGCCGATACGGCCCAAGTCCGTAGACACGCTAACCCTGTGTAGGAACTGGCTCTCAAGTGCATCTGCCGGAACACACCTATTGGTATTTGTAGGCAGGTTTACAACTTGAGGGTGGTTGCTAGCCAGGCGAGCATTAGAAAAAGCCCTACCACCATGCTATGGTTTCCTCACGATGTTTTCCTTTACCGAAAGCTCAAGGTCATTGTAGGTGGATTCGCACTCGTGCCCCTTGACGCGGAATCCGTACACACTACCACTGAGCTATCATCGCTTCAGGTTCAAGTTGTAAGTCGTCATCGAGATGGGCACGTGACGTGACAACCCTCCCTTTGTCCCGCTTCCAATGAGGCTTTCGCGAGGAAACGTAGCCCGTCGATTTTTCTGTCTTGCTTCCTTGATTGAAAATTATAAAGACAGCGAAGAACTTAGAATCGGAATTTGTAATGGTGTTAATAAATTCGTACAAGCACTCGACAAAGCGTTTGCTGAAATTCGTTCTCGCATCCGCTCGGTTAATCTTTTACGATGTTTTTTGTTTTTAATTAAGGCCTTTCTTTCGCCTCAAAGTGAACAATTCAAAACTCTGCGTTCCAGTAAATCTAATTTAGAAGTTAATTAGTTATTATTTCTGTTACTTAGTAATTGCGTATTCAATTATGATTCTTACGCGCAATACTCATTACAACCCTCGAATCGAATGAAATAAAAAATCTTTATTCAATTCAGGCCCTAAGAAGGCGCTTATGAACGTCAAAACTACTACCGGTTTGGAAAGTAACGCAGTCATCGGGAAGAACCGACAAGAAACTCGATCTGCATCGTTTTTTAAGTCTTATTCTTATTCTTTTATACAATAGTTTAATATGTTACAGTAGTTATTAGCGGATGTACAGAGAAGGCGTCAATTCCAGACATCACGATCGCTCACATATTGATCCACCCTGTAATAGCCTTTTGACATCAAAACCCGTTTGACATGGTTCTTGAACCCACTGTCCGGCAATTCAGTAATGTGCTTTGGGACTTTAATATAAAACCTGACACTATTACCTAGAAAACTGTTACTTGTCTTACTCAGTCTAAAATAGGGAGTGACCACTTTGAGGCGATTTCTAGTATTCAAATCATGCCCGTCTTTAGCGAAATTTAGCTTTGGTAAGTTTTCGCGGACGCACATTAAATTATCAAGAATATAATGGGAGGGCAAAGTTAAAATACCGAATTCCGAAAACCTATCCATACTATAAATGACTCGAATGATGATTGATGTTTGTGTTTGTTATTTATAGTTGCGATGGAATATTGTGGTTGATATATTGCGTACGTTGGGTCGTATTAATTATAGATTTTACCCGTTGCTAAGTTCACGGTAATATCGATTTTGTTAAATCGGATAACGTAATAAAAGGTTTCATACACTCTTCACCTCACTTGCGCTAGAAAGAGTAACCACCAACGTATCCATGTTCCCATCTATCTCTATGTCAAAATTCATTACAATCGATTCAGCGGTCTAGGCGTGAAAGCGTAGCGAACAAAAAAACAAACAAACAAACTCACTTTCGCATGTTTTTTTTTATACTTAAGGTTTAGCGTTATGGCCATAATCTCACCTGATCTTAAGTGACGATACGGCCCAAGTTAGTAGACACGCTAAACCTGTGGAGGAACTGGCTCTCAAGTGCTGCTTCCAGAACACACCTATTGGTATTTGGCGGCAGGTTTACAACTTGAGGGTGGTAGCTAGCCAAGCGGGCATTAGAAAAAGCCCTACCACCATGCTATGGTTGCTTCACGATGTTTTCCTTCACCGACAACTCAAGCTCATTGTAAGTGCTTGGATTCGAACTTACGTCCCTTGACGGGGAGTCGTACACACTACCACTGAGTTGTCATCGCTTCAAAAATTTATGATATTAGTAAGGATAATGTATGATAAGGATAGAAAAACAGAGATACATAACAAACTGTATTATGCAAATACTGTACTGTGTTGTATTGTATGGTGAATAGGGGTAAAATGGTTGCATGGTGGTAGCTACCACCCTCAAATAGAAAATCTGCCGCCAAATACCAATAGGTGTGTTCCGGCAGATGTACTAGAGAGCCAGACCCATGAGTTAGCCTTAATGTATCACTTAACATCAAGCGAGTTAGTGGCCATAACCTACAAAATATAAAAATATAACACAATATAAATTGTGCTGGCCAATTAACAAGTTATATTAATAATTAAGTACAATTTGATCGAGGGCACGCGACCCTCCAACCCCTGTGTTATGCACCATCCCTCTAAACGGAACAAATATTTGTTAATACGCCCTATAACATTTGTTCAACAGTTATCGCTTATATTTGATTCGCCCATCGATTGAAACGATGATAGGTCAGTTGGTAGCGTGTACGGACGTCGCGTCACGGGACGTGAGTTCTAATCCATCTGCAATGATCTTAAACTTTTGGTGAAGGAAGACATGAAACCGTGGCATGGTGGTAGAGCTTTTTGTAATGCCCATCTGGCTAGCTACCACCCGCTGATTGAAAATCTACCTCCAAATACCTATAGGTGAGTTTGAAAACGCTTAGGCAAAACTAAGCCTAGTGTAGAATATATTATAAGCGGATCTAAAATCGATAAAACCTCGAATTGTCGAATTAGTTCCTTTGAATAACATCAAGTGCTCTCGAAGTTAACTAACTATTGACGAACTTAGAGTTAATAAAAGAAAATTGAAAATGGATGAAAATAGAAAATTCTCTCTACTTGTATTGTAACTTCTAAAAATGTTCAATAGTTTATTTTTCAACTTTTCAGATAATGCAATTAATTTTAAATAAAAATTTTCAGTAACTTTGATTTGTAGATCAAATTCTGACCATCTGCCAAACGCTAGTATTACACTCGTGAAGTTAAATTCCATTTTATAACATCCAGTTAAATATTATTTCAAAGTACGCAGATTCGAATCTCCGCTGGTAACAACAACAGATATGTGAAAAGTGTTTTTAAAGTTTTATTATTTTAAACTTTTGATATGCCAATGGGCAGCATACAGGCAAACGATCCATCTGATGGTAAGTGGTTACCGTCGCCCGCGGACTGCAGCTACACCGAAAACATTACACACATGTTGCCAATTTTCAATACCGTATTTCAATCCCCTTTTCAAGTGCTCCATATACACTAGGAGAGAACCGTAGTGTGGAAACCATTTCATAGTTCTAATACCTGCGACAAGAAGGTTCTAGAGAACTTTATTACTATCATCTATGCATATTTGCATGGTGTTAGAGCTTTTTCTAATGCCCGCCTGGCTAACTCAACCTCAAGTTGTAAACCTGCCGCCAAATACCAATCGGTGTGTTCCGGCAGCTGCACTTGAGAGCCAGTCTCTCCACAGGTTCAGCGTGTCTACCAACTTGAGCCGTATCGACACTTAAGATCAGGTGAGATTATGGCCGTAACGCTAAACCTTAAGTATAGAAAAATGAAAATGCTTTATTTTATATATAAAAAAAAAACACATAATGAACTCCATCGAAAACTGGAGAAAATCAAACACAATCCCACCTGCGTCCGTGTGAATTATCACACACGGTTAATGGTTTACGCAATTAGTTCTATCTATACTAATATTACAAACGGGAAAGGTTTGTCTGTCTGTTTGAAGGCGCCAATCTAAAGAGCTACCTGTCGTATACCAAAAGTTATGTTTGTATTTCATTGTGAGAGTATCTGGGCTATTCACTATCACGCTACCCCTAATAAGAGCGAAGCTTTGTCGGAAAAAGTTACAAAAATCAGCAAACAATATTCAATAATTCGTAATACCACGAGAGAGAAGCCGCAGACTCGGGTAGCAGACGATATGTAACAAAATACAAGTTCTATCTACAAAGGGGGTGATGTAGAAGTCACGCCGCCGCTTCTAGCCAAGTTGTCTTACAACAGTTGCTAGTGTAAACGACAAAATAAAAAAAAATACGTTGTGCGTTTAACACCATACACTTTACCCCGCGAATTCACCCGAAATAGTTTTTTTTTTATGTAATAGGGAGTAATCGAAGAAGCGGGTCACCTGATACCTGATGGTAAGTGATCACCGCTCGTAGACACTCACAGCACCAGGAGAATTGCAGATACGTTGCTGGCATTTATTGGAGGAATTGGCTCTCAAGTGCCACTGCCGGAACACATCTATTGGTATTTGGCGGCAGGTTTACAACTTGAGGGTGGTAGCTACCCAGGCGGGCATTAGAAAAACCCCTACCACCATACTAAGGTTTCCTCAGGATGTTTTCCTTCACCGAAAGCTCAACCTCATTGTAGATAGTCGGATTTGAGCTCTCATCGCTTCAAACGATTCCGGTCACGAATCGGAAAGAAAATTTTACGTAAACCAAGTCACGGGACGTAAGCTAAGTGCAAAATAAAAAAGATTAAAAATTACATACAATACAAACATAAAACAGCTTAGTCAGTCTACAACAATAATTACCGCACGGGAATCGAACAGGTGATACGTTTCGGTAATTGCACTTTCGTGCGTTACCCGTATTGATGTTTGATCAGGGGTTCAAAGGGGTGACCTTTCCATGCACCGTGTCAACGTAATACAGTGTCAGATATCCTTGTCACCTGATGGTAAGTGAACACCGCCGCACACGGCCACTCACAACACAAGAGGAATGGCATATGAGTTTCCGGCCGCTATAGGAGGGACTGGTTGTCAAGCGTCACTATCGGTACACACCTATCGGTATTTGAGGGTAGATTTTCAACTTGAAGGTGGTAGCTAGCCTGGTGGGCATTAGTAAAATACCTACCACAGGGCAGTGGTTTCCTCATGAGGTTTTCCTTCACGGAAAACTCAATTTCAATTGAATTCAATTGAAGCGATGATAGCTCAGTGGTAGTGTGCACAACTTCGCGTCAAGGGACGTGGGTTCGAACCCAAGCACCTACAATGAGCTTGAGCTTTCGGTGAAGGAAGACATCGTGAGGATACCATAGCATGGTGGTAGGGCTTTTTCTAATGCCCGCCTGGGTAGCTACCACCCTCAAGTTGTGAACCTGCCGCCAAATACCAATAGGTGTGTTCCGGCAGCAGCACTTGAGAGCCAGTTCCTCCACGGGTTTAGCGTGTCTACCAACTCAGGCCGTATCGTCATATAAGATCAGGTGAGATTATGGCAATAACGCCAAAGCTTAATTATAAAAAAAAAATGGGGCACGCAATTCATCCAATTGTCGGTACAACTTTTGGCGAGTTATTAAGTTTTATTTCATAGCTAATGTTAAGCGTTATAGCGATAGTTTCACCCGATCGTGAGTGACGAGACGGCCCAAGTCGGTACACTTACGGTTGGTGTTAGCGACGCATAAAGGCTATAACGAGTAATATACGAAAATAGAAATGGCGTCCGGACTAATAGTTCCGCACGGGTGGCGCTGTTAGCGACGCATAACAAGTTAATACGAAAATAGAAATGGCGTCCGGAATAATAGTTCCGCACAGGTGGCGCTGATGGTAAATAGGACGCACGCGTTACCGTAGGGAGAGCCCCTGAGACGCTAGACGAGTTCTCGTTCGAGTATTAACTTGTACCGGACGAATAAACAGTGTTTTTGTGTTAGCATAAGTATCGAGACTGACTACGCGTTATATAAATATAAATATTGAAAATATAAGTATGTATAATATGAGTATGGAGATCGAGTATTGAGAATATTGAGATTATTGAGATTATTGAGAGTATTGAGAAGATTGAGATTATTGAGATTATTGAGATTATTGAGATTATTGAGATTATTGAGATTATTGAGAATTATTAATATTAAGCTTGTGGATATATTGAGATATAAGTATTGAGAATTATTAACATTGAGTTTATGGATATATTGAGAATTAATAATATTGATGGAGAATTATTAATATTGAGATGTATTAATGAGAACATGACGAATAATGTTATTTTAAAATCATAAGGCGTACGTTGTGATCGACGTCTACCGTTGGGGGCGCACACATTCATTTGCCTAGGATTCGTGGGAGTTCGGGTAATGATTGTGCCGAGTAGGTTTTTTGCGTCTCCTTCGCGTATTTTATGTATATTTATATTGAAATTGATGTTTGCGTGTTTAGTTTATAGATATGTTTAAGATTATCGTGCATGTTAGTTTTAAAATAGATAATTTACCGAGCAATACTTACCTAAATATTAGACCGGAAAATATGTATAGAGAATTGAGGGATTTCACACGACAAGTGTGAAATCCAACAATAGAGACATCGCGTTGCTTGTATTTGATATAGAAACCCGAAATATGGGAATATGTAAATTTATAGAGTAAGAACGTGATAGAGAAAAATTGAAATAGAGAAAGTTTAGCGTAAGTATTGCTCGATCTCGAGTATTATGAGTGTATCCTAGGATAAGTGATATTTATAAGATAGAGTGTAACCTAGGGTATAAGACTGTATATAGATATTAAGGATATTATATGGAATAAAATAAATATAGCGCAGAAACCGAGCCAACGGTAGTGAAAATAGAAACAAATAGAAATTAGAAAGCGTCGCGATCGAGTGGCTCTCTGTAAAGTCACGCATCGGCATGGGTGACCTCCGAAGGGGCGTTACCTAATCATGTTCCACGATTGAGTCACCGATCGCCCATTGGCTACAACAAGAAGATCGACTACCTGAAGATATCGACCGTTGGCTCGGGTTCACGTGTATTGAGAAGAATTCCGAGTATTATTTCGTCACACGTCTCGACCGGTTCACGCATTATTGCATCCTTACGGCCCCTTACGGCAAACTGACATCTTCCTGCTGCCACCGAGGCGGGTATCCGGCATCCTCGTTTATAACAAACGAGGACTTTACGCCCGTCCAAAACGGGGATACACAACGTCACACTTTGACCAGGGTCCACCACCGCTAGACGTACCGTGCCCCAACAGTTGGTCCTTCGAGCCGGATCTTCGCAGCAGTCAAGATGCCAGTCACGAGAAGCCATAAGGAATCGCCGAAGGAGCAACCGACCGAGACAGACGCTGCACAACAGAGCAGCGCGACGGAAACAACGTCGTATGAAACATACGAAACTTCAGTCACGGGCATCACTGGAACATCAAAAGCCACCGAAGCCTCCACAATGAAGAGGCACAGGCCAGCCTCCACAAAGTCACAAAGAAGACGTAAGGAGCTGGAAGCCCGTGCGGAACTAGCCGAAAAGGAGCTTCGGGAGGCACAAGCGGCTACAGTGGCAGCCAGGCTACGCTTAGAGGTCATCCAAGCAGATGACGAAGACGAAGACTCTGTTATCGAGGAGCCTGCGGATAGAGAGGATCAGGTCAGAGACTGGGTCCATAAGGCGGCGGGACATAAGGAAGTTATGGAGCGGATAGAGAGTGCTCCCGCCCCCGACTCTAAGCACGACGGCCAACATATGGAGAAGAGTCAAGAGCACCGTAGCCTAGCCAACGCCATAGCCGAAGCGATGAGGATTTCGCATCACGGGTTGATACCACAACCCGACTACATGCACCATCTACCACCGTTCGAGGGTGATTGCAGAGAATGGGTGGCCTTCAAAGCCGTCTATGAAGACACCGCTCCGCTCTTCTCCGACGTGCAAAATATGGCACGTTTGAGAAGAGCATTGAAGGGCGAAGCGAGAGAAGGGGTTCGTAGCTTGCTGTACTCAGAGAGTACACCCCAGGAAATAATGGAAGTGCTGAGGCGGTCGTACGGAAGAGCGGACGCGCTGGTCCTGGCAGAGCTGCAGAAAATAAGGAAGCTGCCAGTGATAAGCGACTCCGCATACGATATATGCATGCTAGCAAGCTGCATTAACAACACCGTCGCCGCGATAAGGGGGCTACAGAAACCGCAGTATCTGCAGTCACCGGAGATACTGAAGAGCATCACCGACAAGATGCCAACCATACTGAAGTTCCGGTGGTATGACTACACCGCGGACACGGTGGATAAAGGAGACCCAGACTTGAACACGATGGCGAAATTCCTCAACAAGATCGCGGACAGATGTGGACCTCACGCCGTACCTGGAGAAGCGGCTTCGAGAAAACCGCAGCAACGGAGACAGGCCTCGCATACTACTGTCGATATACAACCAGAAAAGCAGGCAGCGAATGGTTCATCGAGACAGAAGCCAGCATGCCCACACTGCCGCGAGGGGCACCAGTTATACGAGTGTCCGAAGTTCCGGCAGGCTCCGGTGCCAAAGAGGTGGGACATAGCCAAGCAATCTCGCTTGTGCTATAATTGCCTGCACGGGTGGCACCGTAAGGAAACCTGCCAGCGACCACCGTGTCGGACCTGCAAGCGGCGGCATCATCACTTGCTGCATAACGACAAAACGGAAGCTGCGGTGGTAGAAGAGGTCAAAGTTAAGGAGGTAGCCAACAACGTACGGCTACCCGTAAACTTCATGCGGATGTCGAGAGCCTACCTAAAAATGGTTCCAGTGGAAGTGTACGGACCAGCAGGTTCAACCCGAGTCCTGGCCTTGTTAGATGAGGGCTCCACCGTTTCCTTATTGGACTCGGCGGTAGCGGAACAAGTAGGCCTTAAAGGACCCAAGGAGACCCTGCAGCTGGAAACCGTGGGTGGTAGAACGGTCACCAAGACCGACTCGATGAAGCTCGACATCAAGGTTAGGGGGCTCCACCGAAGAAGCAAGTTGTCCGTCAATGGGGTTCGCACGATGGATGGTCTACACCTGACACCGCAGCGATTAGAAAGGGAAGTGATCGAGCGCTGCGTGCACCTAAAGAAGCTGGTAGATCACCTGTGCTACGAAGAAGAGTCTCCTAGGTTGTTGATCGGTCAAGACAATTGGGGACTGATCATCACCAGGAAGACGCGCAAGGGAAAGAAAAACCAACCAGTAGCATCCTTCACTCACTTAGGATGGGTGCTACACGGCGTCGACGGAAGTAACTCCAAGCAAGTCGACTTTCTATGCGCGCATGTAACCGCGCGTGAAGACGCGCTGGATGCGCTCATGAAAGAGCACTTTGCGATAGAGTCGTTGGGAGTTGCGCCGAAGCGGCCGAGTACGGACATGGAAGCGAAAGCCCTTAGCGTTCTGGAGAGGACGACCAAGAGACGAGAGGACGGCAGATTCGAAGTCGGCCTCTTGTGGAAAAACGAAGACGACGTACTGCCCGACAATTACAAGTCGGCCGAGATGAGACTAAGGGGCATCGAAAGGAAGTTGAACAGGGACCTCGATCTGCAAATAGAGTATAATGAGCAGATAAATAATCTAATTGAAAATGGATACGCAGAAGAGGTCCCGCGCGAGTCGTCTTCGAAGCGGAAGTGGTACTTGCCCCACTTTGCCGTCACGCACCCTACTAAGAAGAAAAAGAGGTTGGTTTTCGACGCTTCCGCGAAATTCGGGGAAAGATGTCTCAACGACTTGCTTCTGACGGGACCAGATCTACTACAATCCCTTTTCGGGGTATTGCTGCGTTTCCGACAGAAGCCTGTAGCCGTGGTCGCAGATATTAAGGAGATGTTCCTGCAGATCAGGATAAGAGACGAAGATCGCGATAGCCTACGATTTTTATGGAGAGGAGAGCAACGCGACAGGGTCCCAAAGGAATACAGGATGACATCCGTCACATTCGGGGCCGCTTGCTCTCCCAGTACGGCGATCTTCGTCAAAAACAGGAACGCGGCAGACTACGCGAAACAGTTCCCGGAAGCAGCGCAAGCGATAGAGTCGAACCACTACATGGACGACTATCTGCAGAGCTTCGCCACGGAAGACGAAGCTGTGAAGACAGCAAAAGAGGTGGACGCCATCCATAGAAAAGCGCAGTTCCAATTGAGAGGATGGGCGTCCAACAGCGAAGGCGTGTTGAAACAGTTCACAAGTAAAAGTGAACAGCTCGAAGTGGAACTCGGCTCGAAGGAGGAAAAAACATTGGGACTACGCTGGTTTCCGGGAAACGACGAACTAGGGTTCCGCGCGCGTCTCAGCCACGCAGCAATGGAGAAATCGGAAGACTATCGAGCTCCTACGAAAAGAGAAGTGACGAGCATGGTGATGTCCACCTTCGACCCTATGGGGGTGGCGTCGCCTGTTCTAGTGCAGGGCAAGGTGCTCATCCAGAGCATATGGAGGAGTGGCGTCGGCTGGGACGAGGCTATCGCTGAAAGGGACATAGAGGCATGGTGTGACTACAATAGGAACGTTCGAGTGCTGGAGGATCTACGAATACCAAGATGCTTCACGCGCTCGAACGACGAGGGGGAGCTGCACGTATTCACGGATGCCAATGAGACCGCATACGCTTGTGCGGTTTACTGGAGGCAGCAGATTGACGACCGGAGCTACCATGTCGCGTTACTAGCTGGGAAAGCTAGAGTCACGCCGTTGAAACCAGTGTCCGTTCCACGGCTCGAGCTGCAGGCTGCGTTGTTGGGCGCTAGGATGTCGCGAACGGTGCGGGAGGAGCTGGACCTGGAGGTCGAGTCCACGACCTACTGGACAGATTCCAGTACGGTTCTGTCGTGGATTAAGTCGGACCCCAGGACATTCAAAGCCTTCGTTGCGCACCGCCTGGCAGAGATCGAAGATCTATCCAAACCTCAGGAATGGCGTTGGGTACCCACGGCGCAAAACCCAGCGGATGACGCAACCCGAGGCGTGCCGAAGGACTTCAACGAAGAGCACCGTTGGTTTAACGGGCCTGCATTCTTGAGTCGAGAGGAAGCGCACTGGCCTCAACCGCGCTCCTTCAAGGCGGAACCAACGGGCGAAGAGAGAGAAAAACACGCAATAGCTACCGTGAGAGCAGCCGCGGCACAACCCACGCCAGATCCGGAAAGGTTCTCGAGCTGGACGAGGCTATGGAGGGCAACAGCGAGGATGTTGCAATTCATTGGAATGTGCCGCAAAGGGAGAAAAGAGACTGTCGGCGTATCCAGGAAGGCCGAGAAACGAGACCCGACCTGGAGAAAGATGATTAAGAGACCCGGCAAGGAACCGAAGCGTATCGTCGTCGAGAAACGACCGATAGATTACGCGACGATCGACGAGAGCTACCTGAAGAGCGCCGAAACGTTGTTGCTGAAACGGAGTCAGGAGGAAAGTTTCGGCGCAAGGGTAGCCGCTAATGAATCGTGCAGGCCCATGGAACGTCACGACAGGCTGAAGAGGCTTGACGTAGTACTGGAAGACGGCTTACTGCGCCTAAGAGGTAGGATCGACGCAGCCAGCTACATTAACACGGACTTCAGACGACCTGTCGTCCTAGATGGGAAAAATGCGATCACCAGGTTACTACTCAAGCACTACCACGAGACGTTCAACCATGGGAATCACGCGACGGTGATGAACGAGGTCAGGCAGCGATATTGGGTCTTGGGGCTACGATCGGCGGTTCGGGCAGTTGCGCACAGATGCCAGTGGTGTAAAGTGTACCGAAGCACGCCACAGAAACTGCCTACGGGGGATTTGCCGGAAGAGCGACTGCGTTTCGGCGAACCTCCGTTCACTTGCACCGCCGTGGATTACTTCGGGCCGATGACAGTCACCGTAGGCAGACGACAAGAGAAAAGATGGGGTGCCTTATTCACCTGCCTCACTACACGGGCGGTGCACATAGAGTTAGCGGCATCACTATCCACGGACTCGATGATACTCGCACTTCGACGTATGGCAGCCAGGCGGGGAATGCCGAAAGTCATATTCAGCGACAACGGCACCAACTTCGTCAAGGCGAACAAAGAGTTGAAAGAAGCCGTGGGACAGGTGGACATGGAGGCGGTCGCTACCAGATCGAACCTCAAGTGGAAGTTCATTCCACCTGGGGCACCGAACATGGGAGGAGCGTGGGAGCGCTTGGTCCGTTCCATCAAGACGGCTCTAGCCGTTACATTGAAAGAGAGGAATCCACACGAGGAGACATTGCATACACTTCTCCTAGAAGCGGAGCACGTGGTCAATTCCAGACCACTTGTCGCGGCGGAACCGGACAGCGACGACGTGGCTCTCACTCCCAACCATTTCTTAATCGGGAGGTCTTGTGGGCTACCCGGCATTGGAGGTTCCAGCGATGCGGACCTCATCGGGCGGCGAACATGGAGGACGGCACAACGGATGGCCGATCATTTTTGGAGCAGGTGGCTTAAGGAATATCTGCCCACTCTGCTCCCCAGACGGATCGGCGGAGAGGTCGTCACAAGAGATTTACAGTGTGGAGACACCGTCCTCATAGTGGACTCCACACTGCCACGAAACACCTGGCCGAGGGGCGAAGTGGTCAAAACATATCCTGGACCCGACGGCCGCACGCGAGTCCTAGAAGTACGCACAGCGGGTGGATTGCTGCGTCGACCGAGCTCCAAAGCGGTGCTACTAGTACCAGCATCGACGAGCGACGAGCGACGAGCCACCAACGAGCCACGGGTCACCGACGAGCCTGAGACATCGTCTGCAGAGCCTAGGACATCGTCTGCCGAGCCTGGAGACACAGCGGCGTCGCTAGGACAAGGAGTTGGTGCTGTGCACGAGGGGGAGGATGTTAGCGACGCATAAAGGCTATAACGAGTAATATACGAAAATAGAAATGGCGTCCGGACTAATAGTTCCGCACGGGTGGCGCTGTTAGCGACGCATAACAAGTTAATACGAAAATAGAAATGGCGTCCGGAATAATAGTTCCGCACAGGTGGCGCTGATGGTAAATAGGACGCACGCGTTACCGTAGGGAGAGCCCCTGAGACGCTAGACGAGTTCTCGTTCGAGTATTAACTTGTACCGGACGAATAAACAGTGTTTTTGTGTTAGCATAAGTATCGAGACTGACTACGCGTTATATAAATATAAATATTGAAAATATAAGTATGTATAATATGAGTATGGAGATCGAGTATTGAGAATATTGAGATTATTGAGATTATTGAGAGTATTGAGAAGATTGAGATTATTGAGATTATTGAGATTATTGAGATTATTGAGATTATTGAGATTATTGAGATTATTGAGAATTATTAATATTAAGCTTGTGGATATATTGAGATATAAGTATTGAGAATTATTAACATTGAGTTTATGGATATATTGAGAATTAATAATATTGATGGAGAATTATTAATATTGAGATGTATTAATGAGAACATGACGAATAATGTTATTTTAAAATCATAAGGTGTACGTTGTGATCGACGTCTACCGTTGGGGGCGCACACATTCATTTGCCTAGGATTCGTGGGAGTTCGGGTAATGATTGTGCCGAGTAGGTTTTTTGCGTCTCCTTCGCGTATTTTATGTATATTTATATTGAAATTGATGTTTACGTGTTTAGTTTATAGATATGTTTAAGATTATCGTGCATGTTAGTTTTAAAATAGATAATTTACCGAGCAATACTTACCTAAATATTAGACCGGAAAATATGTATAGAGAATTGAGGGATTTCACACGACAAGTGTGAAATCCAACAATAGAGACATCGCGTTGCTTGTATTTGATATAGAAACCCGAAATATGGGAATATGTAAATTTATAGAGTAAGAACGTGATAGAGAAAAATTGAAATAGAGAAAGTTTAGCGTAAGTATTGCTCGATCTCGAGTATTATGAGTGTATCCTAGGATAAGTGATATTTATAAGATAGAGTGTAACCTAGGGTATAAGACTGTATATAGATATTAAGGATATTATATGGAATAAAATAAATATAGCGCAGAAACCGAGCCAACGGTAGTGAAAATAGAAACAAATAGAAATTAGAAAGCGTCGCGATCGAGTGGCTCTCTGTAAAGTCACGCATCGGCATGGGTGACCTCCGAAGGGGCGTTACCTAATCATGTTCCACGATTGAGTCACCGATCGCCCATTGGCTACAACAAGAAGATCGACTACCTGAAGATATCGACCGTTGGCTCGGGTTCACGTGTATTGAGAAGAATTCCGAGTATTATTTCGTCACACGTCTCGACCGGTTCACGCATTATTGCATCCTTACGGCCCCTTACGGCAAACTGACATCTTCCTGCTGCCACCGAGGCGGGTATCCGGCATCCTCGTTTATAACAAACGAGGACTTTACGCCCGTCCAAAACGGGGATACACAACGTCACACTTTGACCAGGGGGGCGGTGGTCCACCACCGCTAGACGTACCGTGCCCCAACAGTTGGTAACTGACGGAACACATCAATAGGTATTCGGTAGTAGATATTCAACTTGAAGGCGGTAGATAGCCAGCTGGGCAATAGAAAAAACCCTACCAAAATGCTATGGGTTTTAATACATGTCCCTTGACGCGAAGTTCGTACACACTACCACTAAACTAATTGTTTCACTTAACGCCCAAGACTCTCACAGAATGCTCTAAACATTTCCATATGACCGAGCCCAACGCGTCACTAATATGACGTCATCATTTTCACAGACATCACACTCAAAACTACATACTCAATTCCACTTGAGTCAACACATGTAAGTAAGTGTATGTTGAAGCGATTATGGCTTCGTTGGTACTGAGGTGTCGATTGGCACCGACACTACGTAAACGGACGTGACTTCGAATCATTTTTAAGGTTAAATACGTTTAGTTCCACGCGACCGAAGTCACAGGCACGGATAGTAAAGAATAAAGTTACGTGATTACTAGATTTTACGTTTAAAGTTTCATACAATTATGACCTCTCTCTTTGGGCCGCTACAAAAAATTTTTTTGGAAGAAAAAGTTCCCTGTCACCGTTTCCGGGTTCCCATCTGTATTTACAGCAAATTTCATCATAATCCATCCAGCGGTTGTGGCGTGAGAGCGTAACAAACAAACACACGTACATTCGTTTTTATAATATTAGTTAAAATAAGGTTGTAAATTACGTGCAAAGATTCTGTTATATTGATAGAAGTAATTCTAATACAATTTTTTTTTCTATTTTTGGCAACATGTTTTCGACTTCACGTCAAGGGACGTGATTTCGAATCCAACCACCTACAATGAGCTTTCGGTGAAGGAAAACAGCGTGAGGAAACCATATCATGGTGGTAGAGCTTTTTCTAATGCCCGCCTGGTTAGCTACCACCCTCAAGAGTTGAAAATCTGCCGGCAAATACAAAACAGTGTAAACCAAACAAAGCAAAAGGTATAATCTATAATTAATACGACCCAATGTATGCAATATATCAACCACAATATTCCATCGCAACTATAAATAACAAACACAAGCAACAATCATCATTCGAGTCATTTACTATATGGATAAGTTTTCGGAATTTGTTAATTTAACGTTGCCCTCCCAATATATTCTTGATAATTTAATGTATATATATTTTTTTATACTTAATGTTTAGCGTTATGGCCATAATCTCACCTGATCTTAAGTGACGATACGGCCCAAGTTGGTAGACACACTAAACCTGTAGAGGAACTGGCTCTCAAGTGCTGCTGCCGGAACACACCTTTTGGTATTTGGCGGCAGGTTCATAACTATAGAGTGGTAGCTACCCAGGCGGGCATTAGAAAAGCCCTACCACCATGCTATGGTTTCCTCACGATGTTTTCCTTCACCGAAAGCTCAAGCTCATTGTAGGTGCTTGAGTTCGAACCCACGACCCTTGACGCGAAGTCGTGCACACCACCACTGAGCTATTATCACTTTACAAACCGCCCGCAAAAACTTACAAAAGCTAGATTTCCCCCGCCAAAGACGGGCATGGTTTGAATACTAGAAATCGTGACAAACTGGGCACTCTCTATTTTCTACTGAGTAAGACAAGTAACAGTTTTTTGGGTAATAGTGTTAGGTTATATAATAAAGTCCCAACGCACATTACTGTATTGCCGGACAGTGGGTTCAAGAACCATGTCGAACGGGTTTTGATGTCAAAAGGCTATTATTATAGGGTGGATCAATATGTGAGCGATCATGATGTCTGGAATTGACGCCCCTCTCTGTACATCCGCTAATAACTACTATAACACATTAGACTATTATATTTATTACAAAAAAAGAACTAAAAAGAGATGCAGATCGAGTTTCTTGCCGGTTCTTCTCGAAGACTGCGTTACTTTCCGAACCGGTAGTAGTTTTGACGTTCATAAGCGCCTTCTTAGGGCCTGAATTGAATAAAGATTTTTGATTTCATTCGATTCGAGGGTTGTAATGAGTATTGCGCGTAGGAATCATGATTGAATACGCAATTTCTAAGTAACATAAATAATAACTAATTAACTTCTAAAATAAATTCACTGGCACGCAGAATTTTGAATTGTTCGCTTTTTAGGCGAAAGAAATGCCTTAATTAAAAACAAAAAACATCGTAAAAGATTAACTGAGCGGATGTGAGAACGAACTTCAGCAAACGCTTTGTCGAGTGCTTGTACGAATTTATTAACACCATTACAAATTCCAATTCAAAGTTCTTCGCAGTCTTTATAATTTTCAATCAAGGAAACAAGACAGAAAAATTGACGGTCATGTTTCCTCGCGAAAGCCTCATTGGAAGCGGGACAAAGGGAGGGTTGACACGTCACGTGCCCATGTCGATGACGACTTACAACTTGAACCTGAAGCGATGATAGCTCAGTGGTATTGTGTACGGATTCCGCGTCAAAGGGCGCGAGTACAGATCCACCTACAATGAGCTTGAACTTTCGGTGAAGGAAAACATAGTGAGGAAACCATAGCATGTTGGTATTGCTTTTTCTAATGTCCGCCTAGTTAGCAACCACCCTCAAGTTGAAAATCTGTCGGTAAATACCAAACAGTGGGTTCTGCCGGTTGCATTTGAGAGCCAGTCCCTCCACAGGTTTAGCGTGTCTACCAACTTGGGCCGTATCGTCACTTAAGATCAGGTGAGATTATGGCCGTAACGCTAAACGTTAAGTTAAAAATAAATATGTTACCTGCTGCAGAAGGTCGTAATAACTGTCAAACATTTTCCGACAGTAATAGGAAAGAGTAGTTTTAAGAGAATTATTAAAGTTTCAGTCATTTCCCGACTTCACTATTATACAAGAAATGATGCATCTTACAATGCTTCAGTATACTGCACCTGTCTGAATTATTTTAGTGAACCGCTGTAAAATCCCGGAGGATGTCAGGACATCGACTTTCAAACCGGATTTATTTATTTTCGGTCGAAAATCGAAAAACATAGTAATGATTAAGCTCATTGCACACCTTGAAAATGTTTATTAAAAAAAAAAACGATGTCAAAACAATTAATTTTTTTATAGTTACGGCTTACTGTTGTGACCGTAATCTCACCTGATCTTAAGTGACGATACGGTCCAAGTTGGTAGACACTGTAAATGCACTATACTTGTCAATGAACTGGCTCTCAAGTGCAACCGCCGGAACACACCTATTGGTATTTCGCGGCAGACTTTCAACTTGAGGGTGGTAGCTAGCCAGGCGGGCGTTAGCGAAGCCCTACCACCATGCAATTACTACGAGCCGCTAAAATAGCTGAACAGCTATGGCTAGGTTGTTAGGACGGCACTAAGCTCTATATTACAACGTACGTCTTAAGCCTTTGCTAACGTAGCAGGCTTCTAGCACGTTTAGAAACACGAGTAGTGAAGGCCACCTCTCTGTACTTAGGTAGCGAAACGATGATAGCTCAGTGGTAGTGTGTACGACTTCGCGTCAAGGGACGTGAGTCCGAATACAAGCACCTACAATGAGCTTGAGCTTTCGGTGAAGGAAGACATCGTGAGGAAACCATAGCATGGTGGTAGGACTTTTTCTAATGCCCGCCTGCCTAGCAACCACCCTCAAGTTGTGAACCTGCCGCCAAATACCAATAGGTGTGTTCCGGCAGCTGCATTTGAGAGCCAGTTCCTGCACGGGTTTAGCGTGTGTACCAACTTGGGCCGTATCGTCACTTAAGATCAGGTGAGATTATGGCCATAACGCTTAAGTATAAAAAAAAAACAAAAGGTATACATCGAAATTAAGGTAATTCTGCCTTTCGCAGTCGATTCTATATATAAAATGTATGTAACTTTAGTTTTTGCTTGTTGAACAGATATGCCCGGGTTAATGACTCCACTGCTATCGACGTTACCGACCCAGGGTCCCTGCTTACCCGCCTACTGTCACCACTTACCTTTAAGGACTGCAGCACGTAAGGAATTTTCGTAATATTATTTGTATAATATTGGACGTTCTGGAGAAAGGCCTGGTCAAAAGTAGCCGTAACCGAAGAGCATGTATGAAGGTGCTTATGAAAGTAGAAGAAGCGAAAGATGTATGTCAGGATCGTAGCAAGTGGAAGGATGTGGTCTCTGCCTACCCTTATGGGAGAGAGGCGTGTTGTATGTATGTATGTATTGTTTGTATGTAATTACTATGTATATATAATAATGACAAAATTGGTGAGATGATAGCTCAGTGATAGCGTGTAGGAACGCCGCGTTACGGGACGTGAGTTCGAATCCATTCACCTATAATAAGCTTAAATTTTCGGTGAAGGAAAATATCGTGAGCACACTATAGCATGGTGGTAGGGCGCTTTCTAATGCAGGCCTGGCTAACAACCACCCTTAAATGGTGTGTTCCGGCAGTTGCACTTGAGAGCCAGTCTCCGAAATAAAGGTCGACAACGCGCCTGCGATTCCCCTGGTGTTGTGGGTGTCCATGGGTGACGATGATCACTTAACATCAGGTGACACGCTTGCTCGTTTTTCCTCTATTACATTTTAAAAAAATACGTACAATCCATACTACTATTAAAAATACGAAAGTGCGTTTATTTGTTTGTTACGCTTTCATGGTTAAACCGCTCAACCGATTCTGAATAATTTTGGTACAGAGATAGATGAGACCCTGGAGACAGTTATTGGTAACTTTTTATCACGAAAAGCTTTTATAAAGTGGGGCAAAGTGAGAGATAAACTTTGTACGAAACTTTTTAGATCGTTATCGAATTTGGTGGAGAAAATTAATATTAACGCGACCGAAGCCGCAGGTGATAGCTAATGTTAGAATATCTTGAATTCTTTAAGAGTTCATACAAAGCCTTAGCGAGATGATGGTACAAATTACCCGAGTTATCTATATTATAAAGTAGAAAAATTTGTTTGTTCGTTTGTACGCGCTAATCTAAGGAATTACCGTCGGATTTCGAAAATTACTTTTGTATTCGATAGCCCATTAATTAAGGAAGGCTTCAGTCTATTTAACATCACGCTGTCGCCGATAGGAACAAAAATTTATTTGTATTTATTATATTTATATATTGGTATTTATGTACAAAATTAAATAGTATATTATGAATCGTATTTCCTTATATATAAATAGTATATACGTTTATATATGTATCATAAAGTCTTAGTATTGTAGTAGATAGTTTTTTCTTTCATTTGTTGTTTACATCTACCGTCTTTTATCTCTGCACCACCTTAAAGTTAACTGTAAGAGAATGCCTATGGCATTAAGTCTGCCGTTGTACCAAACATAAAATATAAATAAATAAATAAATAAAAGGTTAGAAAAACGGGCCAAAACATATTAAATAATTTATACTTCTGCTCGAACAAATTCACAGACATGGGTATTTTATAATACTTATATATTTAATGACTACAACAAGGCCTTCGATTCACTGTAACCCAATGAAATATTGAGGACTTTGTAACCAAGGGCTTCCAATTCCAAAATTCCAATCACAAAATTTAGGGATGTGCGAACATTCGAATTTACGAATTATTCGATTATTCGATTTGAAATTCGAATGATCTTATTTTCACCAAATAATTAATAAATAAGTCAACGAAGAGGAATATTTGTACTAAAACTATTTATATTGTTTAATTAACATCAAATTATAATAAATAATAACTCATTTTTTTAATCTAAAATTAATAACCAATGATAATTTTTTATAATTAATTATTTTTTCTGTTAACTTAATTAAATTAAGTATAACATCAAGATGAGCTTATGTCTTAAAAAATACCAATAATTAAAAGGATACAGAATAATTGAACGAAAGACTTTACTATCAAATGACTATGAAGACTTTATTTAGTCAAATAAAACAAAACGAAGTAATTTTTACACAAAAACTAGCTAGTTTATCAACAGAAAACGACTGTTTGAAATATGCGGATTATTTGAACTATTCGAATATTTAATTCGAATTTCAAATCGAATAGTACTATTCGATTCGATTCGATTCAAACACTATTCGCACACCCCTACAAAATTTCACAAAATCTTGGCTTCATCATTGCAGGTGCGGCCAAGATTCCATGGAACATGCCCTGGTCCATTAAATTCAGTCCCAAACATTTAATGATCGCTGTCCGTTGAGTTCGGTTCCGTTCACATTCCCTCAACAAGTGTTGCAAGTCTACTATATATCCATACATTATGCAGTTGGGTGAGACACTTTGCCTCATAAGAAATGTAAACTTGTTGAGAGGCATGTCTCCAGACCTTACTATATTCGCAGCAACAGCTACAGATCTATTTAAGATTAAAAAAAAAATGGTCTTAGTATGCAAACAACTAAAACAAAGATTATGAGAAACAACTATGAATATTCATCCCGAGAGCGAAATAAATTAATTAAGTAGTAATATTATAAAGCGTGTCGATGAATATATTTACTTGGGTCAATTGATTTCACAGTTAGATCAAACAAATGAGGAAATAGAAAGAAAAACAACTCAGCTCAGTGGTAGTGTGTACGACTTCGCGTCAAGGGGCGTGATTTCGAATCCAAGTACCTACAATGAGCTTGAGCTTTCGGTGAAGGAAAACATCGTGAGGAAACCATAGCATGGTGGTAGGGCTATTTCTAATGCCCGCCTGGGTAGCTACCACCCTCAAGTTGTAAACCTACCGCCAAATACCAAGAAGTGTGTTCCGGCAGCTTCACTTGAGAACCAGTTCCTCCACAGGTTTAGCGTGTCTACCATCTTGGGTCGTATCGACACTTAAGAGCAACACGCTAAACCTTAACTATAAAAAAAAAAAAAACTAACTCTTGAAAAAAGTATCGGTTCATTAATGGAATTATGTAATCTAAAGAAATGTCAATGGAAAATAAATTTAAAGTATTTAATACGTATTCTACCCGTAATAACTTATGGATGACAAACTCGTGCGTTAACAACAAAAAAAAAAAAAACAGTAGTATGCCAAAATAATATGGAAAGGGAAATGTTAAAAATAAAGTTAAAAGACAAGATAAAAGTAACTACAATTAAACGGATATCTAAAGGAAAAAGTATATCGCAAATTATAGCGAGACAAAATACAGAAAAATGGACTAAAGAATTTATGGAATGGTATCCCAGAGATGGGAAGAGGAAAAAAGGTAGACCAGATTGTAGATGGATAGACGATATAAAGAAAATAACTGTCGTAACTCGAATGAGAGGTGGAAAAGACACAAATTTGTTGAAAGTCTACGTCAAAAGGCAAGATGAAGCGGTTGCCGATGTCGTAAATATACAATAAAATATTTAATATTTATAAGAAAAGTTGTTGCAGCTATAATGCTATTATTATTTACTAGCCGATCCGACAGAAATTGTCCTGTCTTCACCATGAATATTCTTGGTGCATTATACTGACAGTTATGTAAAATTGTCGTTAAGTTTTCTTAAATTATCTAGTGTTCCGCTCAACTCTCTTATGTTTTTCTTACATAAGAACCTTCTCCTGACATTAATTAACACAACAAAAAAAGAATTAGCGAAATTGTTCCATCCGTTCACGCGTGATGCGATGACAGAGGGAAATAGAGATTCATTTTTATATGTATACTAGCTGACCCGACAGATTTTGTGTCCTGTCTTAACTATGAATATATTTAACTAATATTAATTCGTTGGTGGGAGGCGCCCGACGTGACGGCCCAGCGGCATGCGCGTGGCTGCGCGCGGTACTGGACAGTACTTGAACATTACAACATTACTTTATTTTTCTAAAATAAAATATTTTTTCTAAAATAAACGTAGACTAAGTTATTCCTTATTACATCAGCTACCTGCCAATAAAAGTCCCGTCAAAATCGGTCCAGCCATTTCAGAGATTAGCCGGAACAAACAGATAGTCAGACAAAAATTGTAAAAAAATGTTATTTTGGTGTATGTACCGTATATATTCATATACATGTAGTAAAATACGGTTACTTCAATATTACAAACAGACACTCCAATTTTATTTATATGTATTGATATAGATTATGGACGACAGTTACTCCTTTGTCGCACTATTATCGCCATCTAGTGTCAAATACTTGTACTATATGGACAGGTGTATGTTATTACTGTTTGAAAGACAGTGTTTTACGAGTTTATATTTCCTACATATAGATAAATTAAATATCATTATAAAATAAATGCCAAAACACACGTCCTTTACAAAATTACATACACGACTCAGCGTACAGAAATGTTGTAACGCGCCATAGAAAACTGTATATTTTAGCAAGTTCTGTGTATTGTTACGATACAATCCGCTAGATGGCGCTGTTATACAAAATTTTGAAACTTATGCGACGGTCAACCTTTTTGCTTATAACCTATGGTATGTCGATTAGAAATACAGAAAATAAAAAAAATTAAACTTCTCGTATTATACAAAAATTATTTTATTTGATAAATAATATTTTCTTATAAAAGTTATTAGACGGTGATAACACACTAACATAGTACGGGAGTTTTCGTGTTACTGTTTACTGCTCCGTAACAGGAAATACAAGTATATACAGGAATTATAATTAAATACAATATAGACCAGCTTCTTTTGTAGGTTTTACGTTATGGCCACAATATCGTATCATATTAAATGACGATTTGGCTTAAGCTACTGAATACACATATAAAGAAACTGGCTCACAAATGCAACTGCCGGGACACACCTATAGGTATTTGGGAGCATATTTTCAGCGCACTAGAAAAAGCTCTACCATCATGCTATAGTTTCATTACGTTGTTTCCTTCACCGAAAGCTCAGACTCATTGCAGGGTCTAATTCACGTTTATTGGCGTGGGGTCCGTACACAGTACCAACTGAGCTATCATAGCTTCAATCTTGAAGCTTCAAAGGGAATCACTTTACCGATAAAATTTATTGTATTGTGATTGCTCCATTATTTCATCCAGATAAAGGTTCATTGCTATTCCTTAATATGACACATGGCGCCAGTGTGGTTTTATTACGATGCTTGCCCTCAGCAAAGGTTCAAGCTTATTGTGGTAGACTCGTTCTCACGCCCTTTGACGCGGCGTCTGAACACAGTAACATACATAGCTGTGCTTGCGACTTCATTCGCACGGAAGTGAAAATTATTTAAGTAATTTATAACCTATGTCACTCGGGGATAATTTAGCATTCTACTGGTAAAAGTCTGTTTGAAATCCAACCAGTAGTTCTCGAGTTTATTCGTAACAAACAAAAATACTAATCTTTTTATAATATTAGTATAGATAACGTTGTTTGTTTTCATGTAGTTATGTCTGTTTGTGTTTAATTACTGTAACTTTTTGTAATTATCATATGCTGTGTGGTGGATAAATAAAACTTTCTTATTTTTTTCTTTATACATATACACTTTATGGAAGAGATGGCAAACGAGCGAGCGTGTCACCTGATGGTATGTTTTCACCGCCGCTGAGGGAATCCCACGAGACTAGAGAAATCACAGGTGCGTTGCCGGCCTTTATAGGAAGGACTGGCTCTCAAGTGTAACTGCCGGAACACACCTTATGGTATTTGGCGGCAGATTTTCACCTTGAAGGTGTTAGTTAGCCAGGCGGACATTAGAGGAAGCCCTACCACCATACTATAGTTTTCGCACGACGTTCTCTTCACCGAAAGCTCAAGCTCATTGTAGGTCGTCGGATTTGAACTAACGTCCCATGACACGGCGTTCCAACACTGAGCTATCATCGCTTCAAACTGTTCTGGTCACAGATCAGAATTTTAAATTTCACTTAATTCATCGCGGACATTTTACGTAAACCAAGTTACGGAACGTAAGCTAACTATAAAATAAAAAAAAGATTAAAAATTACATACAATATAAACATGCAGTGGCTTCCTCTCGATGACTTCCTTTACCGAAAATTAAAGCTCATTGTAGGCGGTTGGAATCGAACTCAGGTCCGTTGACGCGGCGTTTCAACCAATGCAGGGGGGGTATTAATATCTTTAATGTAATCAGTGATCAGTCCACCGCAATGCGAAAGTGAGCTCCGGCGACGAGGTGAGAAGAGACCGATCCCGCCGGAGTTGAAGGACGACAAATACTTCGAGAGACGCAGAAGGAATAACCAGGCTGCGAAAAAGTCGAGAGACGCTCGCCGAATACGAGAAGACCAAGTAAAATACGTTTGTGGATTTTGATTTATTTCACTCTTGATTTACACTTACATTTACATGTGATTATGGCCATAACACTCATCTGATGTTAACGGTGGAACCCAAGATCGTGGACACGTTAAGCGGTGGGACTGGCTCTCAATTGCAACTGCCGGAACACACCTATTGGTATTTGGCGACAGATTTTTAACTTGAGGGTGGGTGGTAGTTAGCCAGGTGGGCGTCAGAAAAAACCACCATGCTATACTTTCATAGCAATCTCCCTTTACCCCACTCCCAATAATTATCTCCCCGGGAAAAGTTTCCTATCACCGTCTCTAGATTTAGATCACAAACAAACAAACTCTGTTTCGCGTTTATAATATGAGTATGATGATTGATGGTACAAAGGTAAGTATATATTTCAGATTGCATGGCGTGCGTGTCTGTTGGAGCAGGAAAACGCATCGTTGAGAGCCCATATAGCTGCTCTGCGCCAAGAAACGTTAGCACTGCGTGGTCTTCTCGCCGCCAGGGACGAGGCACACGCCACACCAACATCCACTACTAAAGACTAATTCAAAATAATTCGGAAAATCCCAAAGTGCACGCCTCATAACGTAATTATAATTGAATGACATAGATTTAAGCATTCATATTAAATATGAAATAAGATAGAACATTTTTTTTTTCATTTATATATAGATATACAAAAAAGACTATTCACTGTTGATTAATTTTCTTAATTAAATTAAGTTAGACGCTAATTTTCAATAGGCCATTACTCAGAATGATGCTGAAGCGACTGAAAAAAAATGGACTCAAGAAGTGAAGTTTTTTGGGCGTTATCGTGACCATGTACAGACAACCCGACGTCCACGGAAATATTCGTTCAAAACGGATTTTTTTGTTTAGTATATAAAAAAGTGTTTTTTTTAAAGTATCCACTGTCATATAAAATTGTTCTTGTTGATGTTTGTCAACTAATTTAATAAACAAAGTGCATAAAAGATCGGATAAAAGCGATTCAAGCCGAGATAATTGCTTGACCTTTAGAGAGACTAAAGCATTACTCAATAGCTTCGCGTTATGAGACGTGCAACACAAGCCACTACAATTATTTAAGGCTGATTGGTACACATAGGCCTGTTAGTATCGGTGCTGGGAATAGCGATTTTTTCTGAAAAATATCGATTCTTAGATACATTCTAATCGAAATCATGTGACTCGATCTACAAAAAATCGATTTCCGAAAGATCGTTTTTTTATGCAATACGGGGTAAACAAGCAGGCGTGTCACCTGATAGGTAGTGATCACCGCCACCCATGGACACCCACAACACCAGTGGAATCGTAGGTTCGTTGCCGGCCTTTATAGGAGGAACACACCTAATGGTATTTGGCGGCAGATATACAACTTGCAGGTGGTAGTTAGCCATGCGGGTATAAGAAAAATCCCTACCACCATGTCATGGTTTCCTCACTATGTTTTCTTTCACCGAAAACTCTAGGTATTATGTGGGTGGTTGGATTCGAACTCACGTCCCATGACGCGGCATTCCTACACGCTACCACTGAGCTATTATCGCTCCATCATAATCGTTTTTCTTTCGATTCTTATTTCGTGCTTTTATTTTCAATATAAAAGCAATAATAGAAAAATAAAGAACACCACAAAAATCGATTTTTTATGATTCTTCATATGTGAAAAATTATCATTTCTATATATGTTTGGGTAAAAAATACAAAAAATTGTAAATGTTTCATCAAAACAGATAAGAATCGAAATTCAATTTTTAAAGGTGAAGTATCGATTCACTGAAGCGATTCAGAGCACCAATTTTTCAATTATTCGATGTCATATCATCAACCCCAATCGGTGCCTATTTTCATTAAAAAAAAAATATTTAGGGGCGCTGAATACGTTTATTTTCTGGATATTGAATGAGACTGACATGAAACGCTCCGCTATGTAACGTTTGGACGGGTCAAGTCGAGTCATGGTAATAGGGCTTTTTCAAGCTACCACCCTCAAGTTGAAAATCTGTCGCGAAATACCTATAGGTGTGTTCCGGCAGTTACACTTGAGAGCCAGTCCCTCCGCTAGGTTTAGCGGGCGTCATCGTCACTTAAAGTCGGGTGAAACTGCGGCCGTAACGCTAAACCTCGATTAGAAAAAAACTCATACTCTATTTTACACGCGTAGGGGATGAAATTTGAAGATGCTGATGTATTACGTATTTGTTTATTTTTATTAAGAATTCTTTGAGATAAATTCCAAATCATTAGGTGAGGTTTTTATTTTCATACCCATAAAAATCACCGCTTCCCTAACACCACCGAGGACTAACTAAATATATAATAACCCCTTTCTTTGAGAATCTCTACGTTAGAAAAGGAAATGACAATCCGTGTGTGGATAAGCGAGTCAACCAACGTCATATATATATATACAGAAGACTAGCTTTCACCAACGGCTTCGCTCGCGTTAATACTGATTTTGTCGAACAAATCTGATGACGCGACTAAAAGTTTCACACACAGCTTAGCCCTCTCTTTACTTCATTTCCAATAATATTTTCGACTAGAAAACTAGCCTATTACCGTATCCGAGGTCCCATCTATCTCTATAACAAAATTCATCGTAATCGATTCAGCGGGTTAGGCGCAAAAGCGTTACAAACAAACAAACTCACTTTCGTATTTACAATATTAGTATTGATAGATGTCGAATCATCATGACCATAAAATGTAATTATAGATATTTGTTCTATCATCGAATCGATGCATTGTATTCTTAAACAAAATCATTGAACCTCGCTACAAATGAAAACGCAAAGAGAAAAAATAAAACTTGTATATTTTATCGTAACTTATATTAAATAATAATAATAATAATTAAAAACATTCGTCAATACCTAAGATTAACAAAAAATAACCTAGAACCTAGCTAAATATTTTAATATAGCTAAATCAACCGATACCACAATATTATGTTATAAAATAATTATTTACTTATAAAGTGTATTTTTTTAAATTAAATAATTTATTAGAGACCGTCCATAAAATACGTTTCGATATTGCCTTTTTACGACCCCCACTCAATATGACGTCACAATTTTCAGTATTATTATTGCTTGCAAGAATTAAACTTAAATATTATTTTTATACCCACAATATTGGCCACACTCTCACCTGATGGTAAGTGACGATGTGGCTCAAGATAGTGGACACGCTAAGCCTAGTAAAGGGACTAACTCATGTGTAGGGTGTACAACTTGAGGGCGGTAGTTAGCCAGGCGGGCTTAGGAAAAGCCCTACCACCTTTTATGGTTTCCTCACGATGTTTTCCTTCACCGAAAGATAGAGATAATTGTAGGTGGATTCCAACTCGTGTCCCTTGACATGGCGTCCGTACACATTACTAACTGAGCTATCATCGATTCGATATCTTTAATAGTGTGTAAAATTAATAAAATCGTTTTATGAGCTGCGAATGTTACGTTTTCTTACACCCCCCTCACCCCCCCTGGTAACAGTAAGCGACACTCTCTCACCCATAAATTCGAACGTATTTTATGAACGATCCCTTATAAATAATATTATTAAACAATAAACTGCCTCCATATTGTCGACTCGATCATGAATATAATAGCCTAAGTATATTTCCAAGTAAATAGATTTAATTACATATTAAAAGAAAAATAATTTGTTCAATGTTATATTAAAGTTAACAATGTACTTTTTTCTACGAACGCTCAAGAAACGGTATAGTCGTATGTCTGGGATCGAACCCGCTATCTCTCAAACCTATAGTCACTAATCAAATATCCACTATACCAATATATTCGAAAATAAATTAGATGTTTTTCTTCTGAGTAATTATCCAATATCCGGAACCTTGATAAGTTCTATTATTTATTGTTTCTGTAACATTATTATTAATTCTGGGATATTACTTATTATTTCTGTGACATTATGTATTAATGTTGGGATATCGTGTATTATTTCTATGAGAATAGCGGCCATAGGGGCTATCAATAAATTACGTCACACGTTAAAAGGTGGAGGGATCGACGAAGTGTAACATTGTGTGACAAGGAGCGGGTGAGTGTAAAATTTCATAACACCACATTTAAAAATTTAATATATTTAAGCAGTAAAATAAGAAATGTGAACTATTAATATGATTTCGGTTATAGTAATAATTTCTTGATATAGAATTGTAAAATATGTGATGTCACATTAGGGAAGGAGTCTCACAAATGTCACCAGCTGTGACCAAGAGGGGAGGGAGGTTGTTGTAAAGTGATATAATTCGTGCGACGTAATTTGTAGATAGCCCCGTATATATTCATTCTGGGATATTATTTTATTATTTCTGTGACATTATTTAGATTTTATTATTTATGGGATATCATTTATTAAGTCTATGGTGATATTATTATGTGGTATTACTTGTTAACTTTGTAATGTTATTTAGTTGTTCTTTGATTCTGGGACGTTATTTATAATGTTATGTTTTATTAATGTCACGTATTAAAATTGATCGACTATATTGTATTTACAATTTAAATTACTAATTATTTCTAGTTATTATATAGTGAGTTTTAACGTGGTAATTCTATGGAAATTAAATGTGAAATTTTATTATTTATTATCCTATATTCAGTTTCATTATACCCAGGATAGGTAAATGACCTACGTGACCAACGGAAATATCATTAACTATGGAAGGAGTTTTTGGCGGGATCTTGATTTGTCATGTACTGACTTTTATTTTTATTCATAACCTTAGTTGTTTAGCCCTATATTGTATAAATTAATATGACATTTTACGTAATGTAGCGTACCTGAAGAGCACAGGTAAAGTTAATTCTGAATAATCATTCAAAACATGATATATTAGTTGCCATAAAACTCCCAAGAGAACTTCAACAAGACAATTAACATCTTGTTGAAGATAGTACTGTCTGTATTTAAAACAACATCTGACTTGGCTGTATGGTCCAGACACCTTTGCCTTTACCTTTCTCAATTGAAAGGGAAAAAGTGTACCAAAAAAAAAAACTACGGGAATAACATAGAACCGTAGATACGAGTCAATAATATGAAGACTTATGACAGATCTAGTAAAAATAGTATGTACTCTTTATAATTATGAGCCATGCACTGCTGTGACTTCGTGTAATGTTAATATATGAAATATTTTAACTGTACCGTATACAGTATGCTCGTGACTGTGGGATGGTAATTATATAATGATAATGAGGTAGGTTAATAGAGGTTCAGATATAGTTAACGAATATTTAAAAAAACATACAAGAGAGAAAGATAGATGCTGGTTAAGGCGCGATCGAAAGGGACAGAATGTGTTTAATTCATGCGGCGACGGAAAACCGAGGTAATGGAATTGGAATGACGTTGGAAAAGAGAAGTATATATGATAGTTAACGCGTGTTAGAAAGGGACAAAATATTCCTTATGACATACAGTGATAACACTCGGAACTCCGAAGAGATTGACTGATGCAGAAAAGAGATGGATATATACAGGTTTACACTCGGCAGAAAGGGGCAGAAAACACTTCAATTCACATCGGATTGGTGTAATGACAGAAAGTCGCGGTGTTTGAATAATATCAAAAACACAAGCACATATGCAAACTAACACGTGCTAGAAAGGGACAGAATGCACTTTAGTTCTCATAAAAGTAACGCATTGAACACCAAGTAGTTTAAAATTATGACATTAGAAAAGAGAAGGATGGATGCTAGTCAACGCGCGTTAGAAAGGGACAGCATATATTTTCAATTCCTACTGGAATAACGTGATGTGTGAAAAGGTCGAGATGTTTGAATGATGTCGAAAAGAGAAGGACATATGCTAATTAACGCGCGTTAGAGAGGGACAGTAGTAACTTCAATTCACATCGTAAATACAGTATGATTTATAATTAGCGTTCAGTTCTCATGAAAATTTAAATTTGTCACAGATATCCGTGGTCACCCAGAAAATTAGGTGATTTTTTTTACTACCCTCCCATCGTCCTTGTGAGTGTGACGTCAGATGCGGGAGAGCAGATGCAATGAGAACACAGATCCAGCTTCCCGGCCCCATAGGCGATAGAAATACACCGTGGGATTTTAATGGGTATTCCGAGACCCCCTTCCCAGCCACCAGGAAGGGGATGCCTAAACGCATTTCCCCACGTAAGTAAAAAAGTGTGACGTAACATATTTCGCGATTTCACACCGAGAACTTATTAAATTAAAACAGCAAATCGATGTTTGAAATGAATGAGATTTCGAAATCAGACGTCACGAAATTTAGGTCTCTCCTCCCTTTTTTGTTTGAAGTAATTTATGGCTGAGCCCACGGTGTGCGATTTAAAAGCTCGCTAAAGCTGTCTTAGTTGTAATATTTATTAAAGCAATCATATCCCAAACGCACGAGCACGCTGTATCAATATGTGAATACAATCAATTGTACATATGAAATAAATAAGCTGATGTGCAAAGGTCTTTATTTTTATATATCCGTCTGTCTGTCCGCCTGTTTGTTCAATAGCGTATGAAGTGTACCTACCAGCCGTTCGACATGAAGACCACGGTCGATGTGGGCGTGACGGAGACGTCACTAATGACTTACTTTCACTCGCTTCAAGCTCATACTGACTAGGGCTGGCGATTCTTACATCGAAATGAAATTATCACAAAAGAAAACATATAAAGATCGATTCATCGAAAACTCAAACAATTTTATCGTTCCTTATATGTGAACAATTATCATTTAGGTATGTTTGGTTAAACATTCAAATAATTGTAAATAATATTTGTGTGAGAATAAGATCCAAACATCGATTGTTTACGGGTGCAATATCGATTCAGAGTTGTGAATCGATTTAAAAAATCGATTCTTTTTCCTATAAGTATCGATATTTTGCTCAATCGATTTCCATCGGATCTCTCAGATCGCCAACCCTAATACTGAACTATTTGCAAGGCGAACCCATAATCAATTTAGTCAATGAAGCTAATGAATATAACGCTCGCAAGCAAATGGAACGGAATAAACCGCAATCGTGAGCGTTCAAAACACTAAGTGAAATCGAGACCCATATATCATCATGCTATCGCTAATAGGAAATAAGTTGATACCAGAGTGCAAACGAGAGACGCTCAACATTTACGAGAGTTTTTTTTTTTTAATATATATATAATCCATTAACAATATTGTAACCATGGAATGACATTTAGTTTTTATATATATATATGGAAAAAGAACAGGCATATCTATTTACTCTTACAACCCATTATAACATAGTTCAGATAATATCTAGGAATTCACGTGATTTTTAGCGTCAGTGAAATCAATAAATAAATCACTGCGATAACGTTCTTTGTGAAATCCATGTAAGAATCACTGACGATTTTCTAATTCAAGGCGGTATAGTTTATGGGAAAACTGTTTTTCTTTTGAACTCTCAAGTTAATATAGAATAAAGAAATATAGATGATATCAAACCGTTTTCAAGACATTCTCTTTTGTTCTACAGATATTTTTTTTTGTAAACTAGCTGTATCTTAAAAATATACTTTTTTCCAAGAGACAGAGTTGTAATTCGTAAATTAGCCATCTATATCCAAAAATTGAATTTGCCTTAAAAAAAAAAATTTTGTTTGCTATTTAAATCAGTTAGTTCCTAATTTTTTTATTACATTTTTAATTTATTTTGTGCACACGAAATATATATATTACTAAATATTATTTTTTTAATAAAATACATTAACGCCGTCTATAATAAATACTATGTATCTATGAATTATTTATATAAATTCTCAGTAGTGCAATTTATATATTTGCTGCTATTTAACTCGCAATAAGTGCAAACTAACTACATAATTTCTTGCACCTAATTACATAGCAGTGATATTTTTACATTTCACAAGTGAAAACCCTTATTAAATTCTCTAACCGTTACAATCTGAAGTATTCAGATGAATTAATTATTAGTATTACTTTAGCAACCGCTTTATAGCTTTTAAATGTTCAAACATAAATATTTATATTTGACTAAATATTTTTTATATCATATGAGTAACAACAGTAATTTGAAATAATAAAATCATGTGATAAACTATTTATCACGTGATAAGAAAAATAGCAGACACTAATTTTTAATTTATCTATATATATCAACTTTTTTATATATGTTTTATACAAATATTAGTAACTGCTTATTTAATTATATTTTCTGACTACAACCGAGATTCGGTTACTGTGATTTCACGTGACTAATTCTATATTTTCAAGCAATTTTAATATAATAAATTCCTAGATATTACCGAATTCAAATAAATAAAAACCTATAGGTATAGATTTAATTGAGAGGCGACATGTAAGTGATGTCATCCCACGGGTGACGATAGAGAGGCTGCTTCATCCTCTTCTGGTCGAGGTAGTGACCCACAAGGCCTATCGTTCGGCCTAGGACGAACAGCGCGTTGATCGAGCCCATTTGTATATAGTTGTTGCCTTCCTCCCTGATGACAAACAGACAGTTAACAATACGAACTTTTATTAGTAACTGCTATATTACAATCGAGCATCAATGCAGTATAATCCTGTGCATTAAGGAGGGCCGGGGAGTGTAGAGTCACTAGGAGGATTTTAATGAATATCTGTTTTATATTTAAAAAAAAATATAGCAAGCATATCCCACTTCTGATTTTAGTATTACTTAGTGGCTCAAGTGACCGAAAGGTATTTCCAAGAACCTTTGTGTATTGCTGAAACTGCAAATGATAGTCAGTTACATCACAGTGTCGTTTATCATCAAGTGAAATATCTTATAGCACTTAAGCATGTTCCTTTAGCATGTAAATCTATTATCAATCACTCGGGTGTATTAAAAATAATGCAATTGACATCCAGTTGCGACATATGGTCACATAATATCAAATGAAATATACTACAAAGAACATATCCCACTTCTGATTTGTCATTCCAATGTACTACAGCAGTTACTTTGGAATGGAAATGTATTGTGAATGGTTTGGAGGTAATACAGAAGCTGCACTTGAGAGCTACTAGCGTTACGGGGTTTCAATTTTCATATTCAGAATAACTTTTGGAGTAAATATGGTGGACGTGGACTTAGCCTATATGTATTTACGAAGTGGCGGTCAGACTCATTGGAGGGATTCGAACTCACGTTCATCAACGCGGCGTCCGTTCAAACTAACAACTGAGCCATCATCGCTTCGAGGGTGATACTCACTGAGTGAAGAGCTGACAGTGCCGGAACAGATCGACCATCGCCGCTGCGACGATACCGTCCACGTTCAGGATCAGATTTGGCTTCTTCCTGGTGGTGATGGCCTCCACGTCCAACGCGTACCTGGTCACGGGCCACATCGGCCACCGTGACGTCACGTACGCCTTCAGCTCCCTCACCCTCGAGTCGGGGTTGTTGATGGACTTCACCCTGGGGGGAGATCCGAACAGCTCATTAAAGGAATAAATACATCACAATCTATCTATAAGGTTAATCAGATTTCCAATTTATGTATTGACTAGCTAAATGTAAAACACGTCGCTTAGATTAGAGTACAGTCAATATCCGCGTAATATGATGAAGTCAAATGCACAACGCCATCTATCGAATATGGAGTTCAACTGTCAATATTAGTTCTATTTTGGCGCTGCGAGTAACTGAATAGCGTTCGTTAGAATACTTTAAATTCACATTGTCATATATCTCTTGATAGAATGAACCGATTCGGATGAAAAAAAAAACTAAATAATACTTCAAATTGCGTACAAGTTTTGCGTATAAAAATTATCTACATTGGTTTCGTACATTTTACGTGATGCGTGCACAGACAGACAAAAATCCCAAAAATGCTGGAAATGGGTTCCATTTCCACGAACGATTTTACTACAGATTTATTATACGTATATATTTACATTTTCCAAGAAAATTACATTCATCCGCAGAAATTCAGTGGCTTCCAGACTAGGCAAAGCATGTATCTTGGTAGCCGGGAGACAATTAAATAATATATTCTTTATCTATAGATACCTTAGCACGTCCTATACGTATACAATGTTATCAACACACAATGTCAGATATTTAATAGGTAACCGTATCTTGAGATATACTTATATACATCATTTTGTTGCTCGACACCTATTGGCGGTAGCGTGATGTTATATAGCCTAAAGCATTTCTAAATTATGTTTAAAATCCGACTGGTATTTCCTGAGGTTAGCGCGATCAAACAATCGAACGTGGCGACGTACGCCGTGGCGACGCGTTACATGTTATCATACATCAAAAGTTGGCAATCTATCTCACTACTATAGGGGGGGTTGGGGGGTTACCTGTGACCGATTCCCATGATGAGCTCTCCCTTCGCCCTCTTCTCGTTGACGAACTCCTGAGGGTGCTGGCCCTTGTCGTAGGCGGCGCAGAAGTCTGCTGCAGCCCTATCTAGGGCGCCTCCGAAGCGGTCACCCTGGATTTATAACAGCATAAATTTCTTGTGGAAGGTAAAGGGGAACAGGACTCACAAGGCTAGACAATTAATACGAGCTGTTTAAAAAAAAATGGATCAGTCCCACTTCTGATTTTCCCGTGCTCATGAAAGACTATGACCATACGAAATGGTACTAACGATGGTGAGCAGACCGCTGATGACGGAGGAGATGAGGTCCTTCCCGGCGCGAGCGGTGACCATCGTGTTGTGTGCGCCGGAGACGGCGGGCCCGTGGTCAGCGGTCACAATCAGCACCAGCTCGAAGAACTTGCACGCCCAGTCGGGAAGCTCACGCTGGAACCTGCGTTTGAAGCGATGATAGCTCAGTGGTAGTGTGCACGACTTCGCGTCAAGGGACGTGGGTTCGAATCCAAGCACCTACAATGAGGCTTGAGCTTTCGGTGAAGGAAAACATCGTGAGGAAACCATAGCATGGTGGTAGGGCTTTTTCTAATGCCCGCCTGGGTAGCTACCACCCTCAAGTTGCAAACCTGCCGCCAAATACCAATAGGTGTGTTCCGGCAGCAGCATTTGAGAGCCAGTTCATCCACAGGTTTAGCGTGTCTACCAACTTGGGCCGTATCGTCACTTAAGATCAGGTGAGATTATGGCCATAACGCTAAACCTTAAGTATATAAAAAAAAAAAAAAAAAAACCTGCAGCACCACGAAACTCTTGCTATATATATTCTTTTGATCTTATGCCCAGCCTTTGACCACAATCACACCTGATGTTGTGACGAAGTGGCCCAAAATTGTGGACATGCTAAGCCTAGTGGTGGGACTAGTTCTCAAGTGCAACTGCCGAAATACACCTATACGTAGGCTTACCATAATTACGAAGAGCCAAACCGGGACGCAGAAGAGAAAGAGGCTCATTTTCATTTTGCTTTTCGCTTAATTTGTGTTTTTCATATTTGAAATGCAATCAAAATTATTATGAATTGAAAACATATTAATAAATGTAAATATATTTTTTTATTAGAAAGGAAAAGAGACAAAGTACAATTAATACAAACAACACAAAAAATTTGGACAGGGATCACAAACCGGGACTATCCCGGTCAAACCGGGACGTATGGTAAGCCTACCTATACGTATTTGGCGCCAGATTTTCACCTTGAAAATAGTAGCTAGCCAGAAGTGCATTCGTGAAAGCCCTACCACCATCATCTCTTCGAAACTACACATTTACTCTACCGCATGGTTACTATCAATTTGGCTTCTGTCCAAGGTTCTTAAAGACACTGTTGGATGAATAATTGAACATCAAATCCCACTTCTGAATTTTTGTAAATGTATAATTAAATTATACAACTGACCACAACAGGCTGATGGTTCCACCGACGCCGAGCTGCCTCTCGAGGACCTGGCTGATAGGCACCCCGCAGTAGCTGAGCTCCTGGCCGCGCTCGTCACATATCGTGCTTATAAAAGCCGCCGGTTTGCGTATTAACCCCAATTTCTGCGAACAAAATAAGTTCATGACTATCTGTCATATGGAGTTATTATAACGCGATCGTAAGACAAAGTCACTCGAATTAACGACGCACTCTTTAAAACGTCCAAATTATTTGACTTCGCTTGTGTAAATTCAGTGATATATTCCTCCCCTTTCCCCGTTTCTTCTTTCTCCATTTCCCCCAACATTTCACCTATTTTTTTAACCTATGATTTTTTTAACGATTATCGCTAATAACGCTATAAACGCAGTCCTTTACATATCGCTTTATGCACTTGACAACTGCTACCAGAGACAATGAGGCGAGTGAGAAGAGTATGGTGTGTTCCGGCAGCTGCACTTGAGAGCCAGCCTCTCCACCAACTTGACTAGACCAAGTGTCTACCAACTTGGGCCGTATCGTCACTTAAGATCAGGTGAGATTATAACCATCACGGTAAAACCTCAAAAATAAAAATAAAATATCATAAAAAGTTGCTTGTTACGTAGTCCTCAGTGCTTTTTACAGCAATTTGCTTGACATTAATGTTTATTCTCTTTATCAATCTTCTATGACTTTAATTTTAGATAAAATCTACCTTTTTTTCTCCTTTACTTTTTCTACCCTATTTCCTCTGACAGATATCACAAATGGCCCAGTATTTATTTCAAGGTAAAAGTAGCCCTATTTGTACTTATTCTTCGAAAGACTGTAATATCTTTCAATAATTATATGTAATTCCTTGATGCTGACCAAAGCTGGCTCTTGAAAAGAATAATCAACATATATCATAACTGTGAAAATGCCCATTTTTCCAATTGTTTTTACAAATTTATCTAGCTTTTGCAACAGTTTAAACTGACGTTTCATATTTTTAAACTTGCCACCCATCTAACTCGATGTTTACTAAATAAAACTTTTTTTTCGGGGACTCCTATGAAAATGCTTGTAATATTGAATAATGAAAAAATATATATTTATGGATACTCATATAAGTCTTAATCATATCTACAAATAGCTGAGCCAGCTACTTTGTTAGTGTGAAACTAACATTTTATTTAATACTTTATACCCGTTTTTATCGTTTCTTTACAATACAACCTGAAGCGATGATAGCTCAGTGGTAGTGTGCACGACTTCGCGTCAAGGGACGTGGGTTCGAACCCAAGCACCTACAATGAGCTTGAGTTTTCGGTGAAGGAAAACATCGTGAGGAAACCATAGCATGGTGGTAGGGCTTTTTCTAATGCCCGCCTGGCTAGCTACCACCCTCGAGTTGTGAACCTGCCGCCAAATACCAATAGGTGTGTTCCGGCAGCAGCACTTGACAGGCAGTTCCTCCACAGGTTTAGCGTGTCTACCAACTTGGGCCGTATCGTCACTTAAGATCAGGTGAGATCATGGCCATAACGCTAAAACCTTAAGTATAAAAAAAAAACAACTTTGCTCCTATTGATGATGGTAGCGTGATACTACATAGCCTATGAGGTTTTCCTCGATGATTACTCTATAAATCACGAAAATAATTTTAAAGATCCGACTGGTAGTTCGTAAGATTAGCGCATTCGAACGAACACACAAACTGTCACGTTTATAATATTAGTAAGGATAGTGATTCAATTAAGTACCAGTAATACACTTAAGACTCCAGACTTCCCTTGCATGCTTTACCGTTTTACATAACATCGGATAGGGTCACTATATATACGGGTTGACATATTTTTCCTTTCACTCGGAGTGCGTCAAGTGATGTTTTGTTTTTATTACCCTCATCTCAGACTTACATGTACCCTCTAAGATAGCATACTACCTTAGCACGCTTTGGTTTTTTTAACACAACACCCATAGGGCCACTATATATACTATAATATGGTTGTCATATTTTCCTTTTGCTCAGAGTGCGTCATATGATATTTTGTTTTTATTACCCTTTAATGTAACATCGGATAAGGTCACTAACATATATGAGCTTTCTTTATTCTTCCACCTGGATTGGATCATATGATGTTTTCTTTTTATAACGCTCATCTTAATTCTTACGTACACCACCTAAGACCCCACATTACCCTTGCATGTTTTCGTTTTTTTAATGTAACATCGGATAGGATCGGGTTGCATTTTTTTCACATGGCATGTCATGTGAAGTTTTGTTTTTATTACCCCATTTTTTTTTATACTTACGGTTTAGCGTTATCGTCATAATCTCACCTGACCTTAAGTGAAGATACGGCCCAAGTTGGTAGACACGTTAAACCTGTGCAAGAACTGCCTCTCAAGTGCAGCTGCCGGAACACACCTATTGGTATTTGGAGGCAGGTATACAACTTGCGGGTGGTAGTTACCCAGGCGGACACTAGAAAAAGCCCTACCACTATGCTACGGTTTCCTCACGATGTTTTCCTCCACCGAAAGCTCAAGCTCATTATAGATGCTTGTATTCCAACCCACGTCCCTTGACGCGAAGTCGTACACACTACCACAGAGATATCATCGCTTCAAAAATTTCAATTTTATCCCACATACCCCCTTAGACTCCCACACTGCTCTTGCTTTAGCCATTGTCCTATGACTCACCCTAGCCCAGTCGTAGTCCATCGGCACCTTGGGCGGTTCCACCTCCTCCTTGACGATGATCCTGCCCTCTTCCACCAGCCTGGTGTAGACCTGGTGGACGGCGGTGCCGAGCTCGTCGAAGGAGTCGGGCACCGTCGCGCCGGAAGCCCGGAGCGCTGCGTTCTTAGCGGCCGCCTTCTCCAGCGCGGACCCGGCGAGCGAACCCGCGTGACCGAACTGTACCTCCGACGTGAACATGTCTACGAACATGCGGAAATTATAACAATTGTATTACTTAATGATTTCTTAGGTTTACGCGAATATTATTCATTGAAATAAAACTAATTTAAACGGATTTTATCGCGGTTATTTATTAAATTTTGATCCCGACGTTTCGAAAGCTTTTCAGCCTTCGCGGTCACGGGGCGGACTGAGGTATAGGTTGTCCAGAAAAGTTTATGTTACAGTGTCTACCTTCAATTTAATTTTTAATATTGATAGTGTTCCGATCTACGCAGAAAGAGCTCACAGTGTCTTGAGGTCTGGCAATTGGTCTTTTGGGTTCCGATTTAATTAAATGTATAATTGGATCCCAGGCTTGTGCTAGCTTCCAACCATCTTCTCTATTGAAATTTGGATGTCTTTTAATTTCAATAGCCTCACGAATCATCCTAGGTAGGAATCGGTGTGCTTTGGCAAGGATTTGTGGCTTGTCGAATCGAAGATAATGTTTGGAGCCTTCTTCTGAATGTTCAGCAACTGCAGACTTCGTAGAGCGTCGGTGTTTAACATCAGCTATATGTTCTTTTTTTGTATTACTTCGAAAACTATACTTCACTAGGTGCGCGCTCGCGACTTCGCTCGCCGAACCGTGGAACAATTTTTTAATACAGCCTTACTCCTATCGACGATAGCGTGATGATGAATTACTCTATGAAATGTGATAATAATTTTTAAAATCCGTCTCTGGACGTTCCTATGATTAGCGCGATGCACAAACAAACTATTCCGTTTCATAATATTACAATAAAAAATACCAGGATATAGGAACAAAGTACAGGAAATAGTATAGAAATTTAGAGGAATTTTTGTTTTTACCTAAAAAAATCCAAAAATTCCCTCCGTATTAAAAGTGATTCAGAATTCAACGAAGTCGCGGGCAGCAAGGGCTAGTGCCTTGAAAAAAGGGAAAACCAGTACGAACCTGAGCAAGTTCCTATGCACCAGGCGACCATGGGTTTCTTGATGAGGCCGTCCCTCATCGCCTTGCAGACGTGGTACTCCTCGACGCCCCCGACCTCGCCGAGGAGAACCAGCATTTTCACTTGGGGATCAGCTTCGTATCTGCTCGTGGAAGAAAAAAAAACGAGTAAACCATAAATCGGCACTAATTTGCTAATTGGAAGCCTACGGAGGTTATATTTTTTTTTTATACAAAAGTTTTAGCGTTATGGCCTTAATCTCACCTGATCTTAAGTGACGATACGGCCCAAGTTGGTAGACACGCTAAACCTGTGGAGGAACTGGCTCTCAAGTGCTGCTGCCGGAACACATCTATTGGTATTTGGCGGCAGGTTTACAACTTGAGGGTGGTACCACCATGATATGGTATCCTCGCGATGTTTTCCTTCACCGAAAGCTCAAGCTCATTGTAGGTGCTTGGATTCGAACTCACGTCCCTTGACGCGAAGTCTTACACACTACCACTGAGCTATCGTGTCCTCTTTGGAGAGGTTCATGGACCCCAGTACTCCTGACACAGGTCCTTTGGGTGTTCATCAACCCCCAGTACTCAAACTAGTGACCCCTTACGACCCTCAGTAGTCATACTATTGATACCTTATGAGCTCCAGTTCTTTCCTTATGTTAGCTCGGCAAAGTGACGGCACTGTACCTGATACAATAGCACCTCCATAAGTCGAACATCGAGCGATACACCGAAAATTCGAGTTATAGAGTTTTCAACTCATAGGGTTTTGGCGTTTGCAGTGAAGGGATCAAAAATTTTTTTGTTGTTAAAAAAAATGTCTTTGACTTATCGAGGTTCGACTTAACCGGGTTCAACTGAATTAAGCACAGTACAATCCACAAACGGTGGCGACCATCGGTGGAACGACAGTTTGACCCCTTTGACCCCTGATTTTTGTTTTTTAGTCAAGGTCACCTGATCTTAAGTGACGACACGGCCCAAGTCGGTAAACACGTTAAACCTGAGCGGCTCTCGAGTGCACCTACCGAGACACACTTATCAGTATCTCGTGGTAGATTTTTAACTTGACGATGATGGTGGTACGTAGATCCACACCACCAGATAAAAAACCCCATGTTGAACCTTGAAAATGTTGAATATGAGCGGAATCGAAGTAGCGTACCTCTGCAAGTGGTCCATGAAGGTGGTCCCGGGGTAACGGTCGCCACCGATGGCGACGCCCTCGCAGACGCCGTCCGCCTCCTTCGAGAGGATGTTGTTCAGCTCGTTGCTCATGCCCCCCGACCGGGACACGTACGCGACGCTGCAAACCACAATATAAGGGACGTGAGTTCGAATCCAACCACCTACATTCAAGCATTATATTATCCTGTTTACGTTAACTAAAAATTATTTTATTCATTTATGAAAGTTATTTTGCAATTGTGCATATGAAGCGATGATAGCTCAGTGGTAGTGTGCACGGCTTCGCGTCAAGGGACGTGGGTTCGAACCCGAGCACCTACAATGAGCTTGAGCTTTCGGTGAAGGGGAACATCGTGGGAAAGCGTAGCATGGTGGTGAGGCCTTTTCTAATGCCCGCCTGGGTAGCTACCACCCTGAAGTGGTAAACCTGCCGCCAAATACCAGTAGGTGTGTTCCGGTGTGTCCAAGGTCAGGTGAGATTATGGACAAATAGCTAAACCTTACGTTAAAAAAAAGAAAGAAACGGGAAAATGAAAAAATTCACGCCTCGTAAACTCGAACTCTGTTTGTGTTTTGAAGTTACACTTGTTTTGGCGCGTTAGGGAAAAATAATGGGGGTAAATGTAATAATAAAAGTAAGGACGTATGTACGTACGTATGTTCTCGTGAAAACTGACAACTGTGTTCAAGGTATTTATTTATTCAAGTGTTTCTGAACGTACCAAAATTTTTTTTTGTAAACGTCCGAATGAAATACATACATAAATATATAATTCTCAAATAATATTATAATAATTTACTGTGATTATAAGCGATAATAATTGTTTTTAAAAGAAATATATATATATATATATATACAAGCTGTCCCTGCGAACTTCGTTCCGCCTCGTAATTTTTTTTTTTAATTTTTTTTTTTTTTTTAATCTAAACCATCCTTAAAGCCACTGTAACACACAACAAATTTCATTAAAATCGGTCCAGCCGTTTAGGAGGAGTTCAGTGACATACACACGCACAGAAGAATTATATATATAAAGATTTATTTAATACTATTAAAGTAAAAATTATTGTTTTTTTTTTATCTTGTCACCCCAAAGAAGTACAACTTGTAACACTTATACATAAGTACACATACACTAACAATTAAACCACATCGAATCAGAATGCGATAAATAAATAGGGTTCTACGAACGACTCGATTATTATAAAGTATTTCTATCGTTATCGTGATAACATACAGGATCCGCACATACAGACAGACAGACAAACGGACGTCCGAACCGTGACTTTTTTAAACAGTTTTCTAACTAATTTAAACAACAAAAATGGCATCAAAAATATCGTGAGTGTTAAAAATAGTGTTTTTTCTTGATACTTGTGTGTAAATATTATTTTTTTCCAAGTGCAATATATGATAAATAGCTACATTTGAAGTTTATATAATCAGTTGTTTCGCGTCAAGTGACAGTAGTAGACCTCGAAGATTACCAACGGGCTACTGAACAACTCAAATAGGATCTCTATAGTAAACACGTTTTTTTTTTTTTTTATAATTAAAGTTTAGCGTTATGGCCATAATCTCACCTGATCTTAAGTGATGATACGGCCCAAGTTGGTAGACACGCTAAACCTGCGGAGGAACTGGCTCTCAAGTGCTGCTGCCGGAACAAACCTATTGGTATTTGTCGGCAGGTTTACAACTTGAGGGTGGTAGCTAGCCAGGCGGGCATTAGAAAAAGCCCCACCACCATGCAATATACGCAGTCGAGATAAGAGCAAGAGGTGTACCAGCAAAACCTCTATAACCGACTAAAACTGCGATAAGATCTATGTTAGAACATGACGGAAGAAAAAAGTAATGAAGATGGATGTTGACGTGCTTTGTAAAGGGGCCCTTCCCCCCTCTGGCACACGATAGCCCCCCCCCCCCCCCCACCTCCGCAAGGTCAATCCATAGATAGCAAAGATTGTCACTCAGCGTCGGCCACAATCGCACCTGATGTTAAGTGACGATATAACCCAAGATGGTGGTCACTATAAGCCTAATAAAGTGACCGGTTCTCAACTGCCACTGCCGGAGCATACCTATAAGTGTTTGGCAATGGGTTTCCAAGTTGAGGGTGGTAGCTAGGCAGGCGGGCATAGGAAATACCCTACCACCATGCTATGGTTTCATTGCAAGCGATTCGAACTCACCTTCCATATAAATACACTCCAAAGTTCCGAGTTGGAATAACATCGAATGCCTCTAAGTACACTTAACTACTAAGTTACACTTGAGAATCAGTACCGCTTGTTGGGCTTTCAGCTTTATATTGGCACACATCGTCACTTAACATCGCCTGAGATCGATTTAAGATGCATGAGGAATATATATGAATGAACAAATACACAGATGTCGTGATATATCTATCTCGCTTACTCTAACACGAAAGGTATCAGTGTGAGTAGTACCGCAAATTGTTTCGTAAGTGTAAAGATTTTTTGTATGAACTTATAATAAATATATAGACATAAAAAAATTACTTCTTTTTTATTAATTTATATATAGTTATAATTAATAATTACCATCTATTTTTACCTCCCGTTCTTTTGGTCTTGTTTCTATAATTTTTTATAGTGGAAGCATAAAAATGAGTCCTACTACTGACTTCAAAACATAACCTATTTCCAGTACGTGGCAACAACATCAGATAAATATTTAAGTATGTTAATCAATGAAGAGCAAACTACTTACACATGTCAAAATTAAAAAACCAATTAATATACAGATATACGACGTATAGCTATCTCTCTCCATCTCCCTATATTATATCTTTCTTTCTTCTTTTTTTTTATTCTTGAGGTTTAGCGTTATGGCCATAATCTCACCTGATCTTAAGTGACGATACGGCCCAAGTTGGTAGACACGCTAAACCTGTGGAGGAACTGGCTGTCAAGTGCAGCTGCCGGAACACACCTATTGGTATTTGGCGGCAGGTTTACAACTTGAGGGTGGTAGCTAGCCAGGCGGGCATTAGAAAAAGCCCTACCATCATGCACCTTCCCTCTCGCTCTCTTTCTCTCATTATCTTGAAAATAGCCCCGCTCACCTTCCCGGCCTGTAGAGTTTGCTGTCAATAATGTTGTCAATCATTCCGGCTGTGTTCCCGATCTTGAAGCAGCCCGGCTTGATGCCGCCAACTGTCGCCGGCCCGATGATATTCACCTGTCACAAAAAAAAAAAAAACACTAAGTAATAACTTCACGGCCTTTTTCTTATATATACTATATAGGTATAGGCGTTATGGCCACAATCTCACCTGATTTTAAGTGACGATGTGGCCCAAGATGGAGGACACGCTATGCCTAATGGAGGGACTGAGTGGAGGGGTTGATGAAAATTATAGTCGATGGTTTCTGTTGCGTTGATAGATAGATGCGTTGATGGATAGATGCATAGATCGATAGTTAGATGGAGAGATGGGTAGATAGATGATTATATACAGAACTGGACAGGTAGATAGATAGTTATGTAGAGAGATGGATAGATACGTAGGTAGATGGTTAGATCGATAGATAGATAGATAGATATATAGATAAATGTGAATAAAGCGTGTGTTAATAACCACTGACCCCTCTGGTGTCGGCGAGTTTGATGAGCTTCCTGGTCATGTTCTCTGGTATACCCTCGGCGATGATCACGATGGTGTTGATCTGGGGATGCTGCATCGCCTGGAGACACACATAGATATAATTAGTGACGTCATAATTCAGTACTAACATTATGGCAGTCATATTAACTGCGATATTGTACACGGAGTTTTCAATTATTATATATATATATATATTTCTATATACTTAAGGTTTAGCGTTATGGCCATAATCTCACCTGATCTTAAGTGACGATACGGCCCAAGTTGGTAGACACGCTAAACCTGTGGAGGAACTGGCTCTCAAGTGCTGCTGCCGGAACACACCTATTGGTATTTGGCGGCAGGTTTACAACTTGAGGGTGGTAGCTAGGCAGGCGGGCATTAGAAAAAGCCCTACCACCATGCTATGGCTTCCTCGCGATGTTTTTCCTACAAAAGCTCAAGCTCATTGTAGGTGCTTGGATTCGAACTCCCGTCCCTCGACGCGAAGTCGTACACACTACCACTGGGCTATCATCGCTTCAAATTATAATCTTCACCTGACAGGTTTTTCTATTTTAATTATAATTAATTATTCTGGTCTCTATTGGATTATATTTCACGCGAATTGGTCCGATCATTATCGATAATGGAAGTCAATTAAAAAAACCTCGGAGAATGATTTCTTAGTCATACCCAATAAGTAAAAACGTGTAAACGTGTCACGGTCATTCTGTGTCAATTAGCACACTCAAACGTCAGTATCACGGCGACATTCAAGAGAGTGTGTTGTGTAACGGAAGATATATCGAGTGCGCTAAAAAAACAACAGATAACGCTGTCGTGTGTGATAAGGTATTGTTCAAATATGCAAACGACACTTCTAAGGGTCGTGGGTTCAACATTTAATTCGTAATCATTAGTATTGTCATTGAAAATTATATATTTTTGTATAATAAGATATATGTATATATAAAATGTTCCATTACAAAAAGCAATAGGTCAATAAATTTGATCAAAAAACTTGTCACGCGAATAGTAATATTGCAATGAACAGGGAAGTTCGTTTTACATATACAATAGAACCTCGTTAAGTCGAACCTCGTTAAGTCGAACCTCGATAAGTTGAAAACCTCCAATATTTTTTTTTTTTGGGTATAAATTACTTTATTATTTAATAACATTATTTAATCATAATTAAAGACTAAATTGAAGGTAGACACTGTAACGAGAACTTTTCTGGACAACCCACACCTCAGTCCGCCCCGTGACCGCGAAGGCAAAAGATCTTTCGAAACGTCGGGATCAAAATTAATAAATAACCGCGATATTGTTTTTTATAGATATCGATTAGTTAAGCTAAGCTAAGTTAGAGTATATAATCGATGATAGCTCAGTGGTAGTGTGCACGACTTCGCGTCAAGGGACGTGAGTTCGAACCCAAGCACCTACAATGAGCTTGAGCTTTCGGTGAAGGAAAACATCGTGAGGAAACCATAGCATGGTGGTAGGGCTTCTTCTAATGCCCGCCTGGCTAGCTATCACCCTCAAGTTGTAAACCTGCCACCAAATACCAATAGGTGTGTTCCGGCAGCTGCACTTGAGAGCCAGTTCCTCCACAGGTTTAGCGTGTCTACCGACTTGGGCCGTATCGTCACTTAAGATCAGGTGAGATTACGGCCATATAAAACCTTAAGTATAAAAAAAAGTAAAGTTTTTTACCTGCATTGTACTATCGTAGGCGGAACGCAGGGACGCGAAATTCACGAGCACCGTAGCCTCTTGATGTTTGCGCATCGCGACGTCCATATCCGAGAAAACTGTCGACATATTTAATATATTAAACAACAATAATATACTACAGTTTAGTCACCTGACGTTAAGTGACATTGTGACATAACCTGTGGAGGAACTGGCTCTCAAACGCAACCGCCGGAACACACCTATAGGTATTTCGTGGTGGATTTTCAACTTGAGGGTGGTAGCTAGGCTTCTTCTGCCCAGACTCGTTGCGAGGATTCGAACCCACGTTCGTTGACGCGTCGTCCTTAATGTTTTTCAACTTGAGAGTTATCGCAAGCCACTCTCTAGTATAACCGGAATTTTGTATTAAAACTAAAACGTCGTAAAATCGAAAACTATCCGACCTCGATCACTTATCGAGATTTATCTATCTATAGTAGGGTGGCGCAAAAAAACCGACTATATTTTTTTTTCAGTCTCGAGTGAAAAAATGTTAGTTTTTGATGTTTCAAGAGCCCTATCCAAAGAACACCTAAAAAAAAAATTTTATGAGGTCGCTCCAAATTTTTTTAAATTTCAAAAATAGTCAAAAATCATTTTTTTTTTCTTGTTACGGTAAAATTTTATAGACCAAAAAACAATAAGTTTCTGAAAGTTTCAGTTCAAAATTTAAGTTTTGAAATGTCGCTCAAATTTTTTTTTAATTATTAGTTCATTACTTTAGATTTTTTCGAGCGACCTTTTAATATTTAAATTTAAATTCCATACATTTTTTTTTCGTTTATTTATTACAATAATAGATAAAAATTAAAAAAAAAAAACGATTTTTGACGATTTTTGAAATTAAAAAAAATTTGGAGCGACCTCATAATATTTTTTGTTTAGTTGTTCTTTGGAGAGGGCTCTTAAAACATCAAGAACTAACATTTTTTTTACCCGAGACTGAAAAAAAAAGTCGGTTTCTTTGCACCACCCTAATCTATAGTATCCTATCTCTCAATTCGGATCATATTGCGGCACCTTGATCTGCCGTGTCGTGAATTTTATTTGTATATATGTTTAGCGCTATATTGTGTCAATTAAGGTGACAATATACGTAATGCAGTGTAATCTGAAGGCAATTGTGTACGATCATTCGGTATATAATATATTATTTGCCACTAAAACTCCCAAGAGAGCTTCAACAAGGGAGTCACCGTCTTGTCGAAGATAGTATCGTCTGCCCGAGATGCCCAAATCACTTGAAAATGGCAGTAATAGTCTGACCAAGTTGCCAAGAATAAAAAATAAGAAGGCGAACTTCACCAAGTGTGCAAAATTTAATTAAAATCGGTTCATTAGTTTAAGAGTTCATCGCGGACAAACCACGTGACAGTTTTTTTTTATATATATAGCTCCATTTTTCCTTCTCAGGACATTATATTCTTCGTTTTCCTCTCTCATGTACGTGAATGATGTGGTCTTGAAATATTCCCTTGTTAATTTTCGTTCAACGATCGACTAATCGTTACCTAAAAACTTTCAACTTTGTCACATTCACATCTGCATACAAATCCGTTTAAATTAGTTTTATTTCGACATATCAAAATCGTCACATCCATAAACTAATCGTCACATCCCTAAACGAATCATTACATCCACATCCAAATCGTCACATTCACCTTCAAATCGTCACATCCATAAACGAATCGTCACGTGCACATCCGAATCGTCACATCCACCTTGAAATCGTCACATCTATAAATGAGTCGTCACATGCATATACGAATCGTCAGACCCACAGACGAATCGTCACATGCACCTTCAAATCTTCACATCCATAAACGAATCGTCACATGATCCGAATCGTGAGCCCCACAAACGAATCGTCACATCCATGTCCAAATCGTCACACCCATAAACGTATCGTCACATTCACTTCCAAATCGTCACATCCATAAACGAATCGTCACGTGCACATCCGCATCGTCACACCCTCAAACGAATCGTCACATCTATAAATGAGTCGTCACATGCATATACGAATCATCAGACCCACGTCACATGCACCTTCAAATCTTCACATCCATAAACGAATCGTCACATGATCCGAATCGTGAGCCCCACAAACGAATCGTCACATCCATGTCCAAATCGTCACACCCATAAACGTATCGTCACATTCACTTCCAAATCGTCACATCCATAAACGAATCGTCACGTGCACATCCGCATCGTCACACCCTCAAACGAATCGTCACATCTATAAATGAGTCGTCACATGCATATACGAATCATCAGACCCACGTCACATGCACCTTCAAATCTTCACATCCATAAACGAATCGTCACATGATCCGAATCGTGAGCCCCACAAACGAATCGTAACATCCACGTCCAAATCGTCGCACCTATAAAAGTATCGTCACATTCACTTCCAAATCGTCACATCCATAAACGACTCGTCACATTCACATCCGAATCGTCACATCCACTTACCAGGTATGAAGACTTCCTTGTTCCCGAAGTAGTACTTCTGCTTGTGGTCCGCCGTGAACGGGTACACGATGCCCACCACCGAGGGCTCCGACCTGCGGCTTATGTAGTCGAAGTCCAGCATACCCTGTGGAGAGGGGGAGAGGAGACAGCTCAAGCGATGATACATCAGTTGGTAGTTGATCAGTTCGAATCCACCTGCATTGACCCTGAGCACCAGGTGAGGGAGATGAGGGAAACCATAGCATGGTGGTAGGGATTTCTCTAATGCCCACCTCGATATCTGTTACCAAATGTGAATAGGTGTGTTCCGGCAACTGCACTTGACAGCAAATCCCCCCACAGGTTTAGCGTGTCGTCACTTAAGATCAGGTGAGATTATGGCCATAACGCTAAACCTAAAATCTTCTATGATTATGATAATAATTTTGCACTTTAACATACCTGGATAGCCCGGTTCTGCATCCCCCATATGATAGCCTTGGTCCTGTCACTGAACAAGGGCAGGTTCGTGGAGATGCCCTGCCCGAGGTCCTGCCTCGTGGGTGCCTGCGAGCAGACCAGGTCCAGCAGGCTGTGCGTCAGCTCAGGAATCTCCAACACCGGCTTAGGCTGTAGAGGAATATTGAATTTTGATTAGATACACACTCTATATCTCCACGACTTTGTTAAAAAAATTATGGAGTATTATTGTCAGTTTTTGCTTGCGCCTTTTGGTGATAGCGTGATGTTAAACGCCTTCCTTATGGATAACTCTATCAGATACATAAAGAATTTATGGTTTGTTGAGATTAGTGCGTTCAAACAGTGTAGAGTTATTGTCTATGGATATATATTTTTTAATAGTCAAAGCATAGCGGTATAGTCACAATCTCACCTGATGATAAGTGACGATGTGGCAAAAGACGGTAGACGCGATAAATCTATTGGAGAGAGTGGTTCTCAAATGCGACATTTTTAACTTAATGTTGGTAAGGCGATAATAAGTAAGTACCCTAGCATCATGCATATGGTTGCATCACGATGTTTCCCTTCACCGAAAGCTCAAAGCTCATTGTAGGAGGATTCGAACTCGCGTCCCTTGACGGGGAGTCCGTACACACTACCAACTGAGCTATCATCGCTTCAAAGCCGTCAAATGGAACATACGTTTTTATTTATCAAACTTTATCAGTCATTCCGTTTAAACAAATATAAATCAGACCAAGGCCTTAATTTGGACCCCCTAAGTTTACTATGAAATGAAATCTTCTGAGCACATTATTGAGTTGGTATTGAATGAGATTGATCCGTCACGCTCGGCTATGTGACGCTAGTCGGGTAAAGTCGACTCGAGTCGAGCATCAAAGCGAGAGAGATATACTGTCAACGCAACACTGCAATACTCGCTCGGCGAGCGTTACACGAAACAGCGTGACGCATCAGTCGCATTCAGTATCAACATAAAAAAACGCCGTGTTTCATTGAATATGATGAAGTTTTCACTTCTTCCGTGCGGTCTCAATCGGAAAGTATGACACACAAATGGCGACGCATGCCGTGGCGACCCAGGGTGGAGGAATTGGAAGACTCACCGCGGCCTGGGGCTTCGGCAGCTGCTTCGGTGCGTAGTCGAGCTGGTGCTCCTTCGGTATCGGTGCGTGGCCGAGCGCCAAACCCACTATCGACGTCATGTTGCTCTCCGGCCCGAACACGTACAGCGGTATCCGGAGCCGCTGGCCTACTTCGCGCATTTGCCTGCAATATTAACACGATCCCGGGATACAGGGATATAGCTCAGTGGTGGTGCGTACGACTTCCCGGTCAAGGGACGCGACTTCAAATCCGACCACCTGCAATGAGCTTTTTTTTTTTTTATATAGTTAAGGTTTTAGCGTTATGGCCATAATCTCACCTGATCTTAAGTGACGATACGGCCCAAGTTAGTAGACACGCTAAACCTGTGGAGGAACTGGCTCTCAAGTGCAGCTGCCGGAACACACCTATTGGTATTTGGCGGCAGGTTTACAACTTGAGGGTGGTAGCTAGCCAGGCGGGCATCAGAAAAAGCCCTACCACCATGCAAAAGCTTGAGCTTCCGGTAAAGGAATACATCGTGAGAAAGCCATAGCATGGTGGTAAGGCTTTTTCTGATGCCCGCCTGGCTAGCTACCACCCTCAGGCTGAAAATGTACCGCCAAATACCGATAGGTGTGTTCCGGCAGCTGCACTTGGCATCCAGTCCTGCCACAGGTTTACCGTGTCTACCAACTTGGGCCGTATCGTCACTTAAGATCAGGTGAGATTATGGCCATAACGCTAAAATTTAACTAAATAAATAGACGTAAATAGACGTTACATCCACCAGTTCATTTTGGGATTAATAGATCAGGATAAATTTGAATATCGGCATGGAGAATTTAGTCGGTTCAGCTATGCTTGATGTCACGCCTTAACACGACAGCGTTTTAAGTATGCGGTGGCCAAAACATGGAACAATATTCCACCACCTTGGAAAACGCGACGATCAGTACGCATATTAAAAAAACAAAACGAGGGATGATAAGGAGGGAATATATATTTTTCTACTGACTTAATCCACCTACCGAATTATTTTGATATATTATTGGTATAAAGTGTGCATTCTCAAAACTTAACCGTCATTTACCTCATCACTTATATACTTATCATCACTTTCGTAAACTTAAGTATAAGCGTTACGGCCATAATTTCACCTGAGCGTAAGTGACGATACGGACCAAGTCGGTAGACACGCTAAACCTGTGGAGGGACTGGCTCTCGAGTGCCACTCTCGGAACACACCTATTGGTATTTGGCTGCAGATTTTCAACTTGAGGGTGGTAGCTCGCCAGGCGGGCGCATCGGAAAAAGGCCTACCACATGTATGGTGGTAAAATGGAATAACAAAATGGAAATTAATCGGCGAATTGACTCTCAATATTCCTTATTTCTCAATCTCTTTTCTGATAGTTTTAAATGTTATAGTGTTATTTCCGTTTCCATTCCATTCACATTTCCGTTTAGCTACTTCCGTTTTTAAAAGTCTGTTTTCATTCGAGCGTGTAATAAGACATTTATTTGATCTCTTTAATGTTTGTTAAACGCGGAAACGCAGATGTCACCGCAGACTTCCGGGACGTCTGGACGAAGCCTTGGTGACAAATCTTGCTTGGAATATTGGCAGATTTATTCTTTAAACTAGGTCATAGCAAGACGTGTACTGGAGTACTGGAGTACTACCTACGACTAATTATTAAGTACACTTGTACTGAATGAATTATTTAAGGGCTATTGTGAAATGTTCGAATTAAAAGAAATTGTGAACGCTGTGCTTCGTTTTACCACGTCGCCTGGGTACCCACACTGTAGAGCCCATAAGGAATCATGATGGATGGTGAAAATAACAAACACATGATTTCATATCCTACCACTCCTGACGCGACATTTATATATATATATATATATAGTTAAGTGCTTTTTACAAAAACGTGGAAAATATTCTCCTGATTTATTTTAAATAGAATTATACTATCATTTAAACTAGAAGTAAAGGCTTTAAATGTTGTTTTTGTTATTTCAGGTAAGTTATCCTGTTAAAAATGTGTTAATTGTAGTAAAACTTGTGTATAAGTGTGATGTGAATAAAAGAAAATTGTTATTTCAGAAAACGCAATTACGTCTTTATTTCACCTGAGCATTTACTATTATATATATATATATATATATTATACATTTATTTTCAAGTTGGTCCTTCGAGCCTATTTTAAGGTATTACATGCAAATGGCGTACCTTAACCCTTCCTGGTAGTTAGGGCCGCCCCTCCTGACGAATATCGTGACGTTGTACTGCAGCAGGGCGTCCTTGTACGTCTCGATGGCGGTGATGATGCCGCGGAAGGTGTCCGCCACGTTCGTGAAGTTCGCGATACCACCGCCGATGATGAGCACCTGAGGAATCATCCGGGCTTTCAAATGGAATCCATGAAAATAATCACTTTCGGAATTACGTAACGTTCAAATATTACTTAACACGCAGTTTGGAGAGGAGGGGGGGGGAGGGGTACGGTGGAAAATAAGGTCCTTCTATTGGTATAATTGTTGATTACAGTAGCCATGGTTTTCACGCAATACTGATAGATGGCGTTATAGCAAAATGATAGTTCTTTCAATCAATATTATAATAAGAATTAATTGAACATAATTAAATGTTATAAATTAAACATTCTATTATTTATACTTTATCATGTATTTTTGATTATATTTAAATATTTGGCCTTCTCTATGGCCGATTTGTGGATCCGTTTATGTGTCTTTTATTGTACCAACATTTTAATTATCAGCGACCTAATTAAATTTAAATATATTGCCATATTTGTTAAAAAGTTAATAAGGCTATCATTAAGGGGGGCGGGGGTATGGTAAAACGTTATGATGCGTTACACGAGCGGTAGGGGGGTCTGAGTAACGTGTTACGTAATATTGTTTTTTTTAATTCTTTTAAATAAATACCTTGGTCGAAAGTTAAGATAATTATGACTTTTAGGTGAAAAATGCTTACTCGGGTATTACGTATCGTTCGTGGAGGGAGAGGAGAGTATGGCGAAAGGTTACGACGCGTAAGGTGGGGGGAGAGGGGTGTCAAAAAAACTTCAATAGGTGCGTTACATAATACATCAAGGGCTTCCTATCGTTACAGCGAGCGTAACGTTGGAGTCCAAATCCATAGCACATATGCTGGTAAGAAAAGTATATTAATAATTTATACGCATGGTGCGTCGAAACTAATAATTATAAACTGGGATATATGCAAATGTTTTGTAATATCATATTACGAGTATGAATTTGAAAGTGAGTTTGTTACGCTTTCACGTCTAAACCGATGCATCGATTATGATGAATTTTTCTACAAGTACAGACAGACAGACAGACACACAGACGGATACACAGACATACATACAGACGGACAGACGGACATACCGACAGACGGACAGACGGACAAACCGACGGACAGACCGACAGACAGCAAGACGGACAGATCGATAAAAAACAGTAAGGCTTACCTTCCCGTTGGGATGCTTCTCCCTGCACATGAGGCTGAAGATGGTCTTGGCGTAGTCGGCGGTCTGGCTCTCGGTGGGCGCGCCCGAGTACTCGCCGTAGTTGGCGAGCTCGGCCGCGCCGCCCAACCCGCAGATAGTGTCCGTGTACACGACGGACGCGCCGCCGCCCGCCACCATCGTCCACACGCGCCCGGACTTGTTCAGCACCGTCAGCTGCACCGGACGATACAACATAAACATTTATTTATACACACCACACGACTCTAGTTAAACTTCTCTGACCATGAGAGAGAGAGAGAGACAGAAAATATATCCTTGCGTTTACTTATATACACCACACGACGCTAGCTAAACTTCTCTGACCATAAGAGAAAGAGAGACAGAAAATATATCCTTGCGTTTACTTATATACACCACACGACTCTAGTTAAACTCCTCTGACCATGAGAGAGAGAGAGACAGAAAATATATCCTTGCGTTTACTTATATACACCACACGACTCTAGTTAAACTTCTCTGACCATGAGAGAGAGAAAGACAGAAAATATATCCTTGCGTTTACTTATATACACCACACGACGCTAGTTAAACTTCTCTGACCATGAGAGAGAGAGAGAGACAGAAAATATATCCTTGCGTTTACATATATACACCACACGACTCTAGTTAAACTTCTCTGGCCATAAGAGAAAGAGAGACAAAAAAAATATCCTTGCGTTTACTTATATACACCACACGACTCTAGTTAAACTTCTCTGGCCATGAGAGAAAGAGAGAGATAGAAATATATATCTTCGCACCTCTCTCTACCTTTACAGTAATATACGAAACGTGACTCTCTCTCTCTTTCTAACTTCACTAACACTTATATCTCCCTCTCAACGCACGTTCGCCTCGCCCGATCACACTTTTCGTAACGCTCTCGTCAGGCATTCATTAGCTTACTCCCCAAGTCAAGTGTGCATAAAGAAATAGAGACGGTGATAGGCTAATTATTCTCCTGAAAAACTTATTGCATGGTGGTAGAGGTTTTTCTAATACCAGCGTGGCTAGCTACCACCCTCAAGTTGTAAATCTGCCGCCAACCACCAATAGGTGTGTTCCGGCAGCTGCACTTGAGAGCCAGTTCCTGCACTGTAGCGTGCCTACCAACTTGGGCCGTAGCGTCACTTAAAATCTTGTGAGATTATGACCATAACGAAAAACCTTAAATATATAAAAAATACTGGAATATTGGAAATAGGATAACGAGAGAAAAAAAAAGCTTTGCATGAAACTTTTTCTTGCGTTATCCGATTTGACTAAATCAATAATAACTTATGCGGAAACCGTTTGATAATCTAGTTATTGAATAATTATTAGTTTAACATTTTTAAGTCATAACACAGTTCCCAGTATACGATATGTTTGTTGACGAGTCGAAGGAATTATGTACGATATTCAAGATCTTTTGCGTGAGTTTAAAGTAAGTGGATCGTTTAATTTTTATAGTTTAATTACATTAAAAAAATGAATTCGTGTGTTTTGTATTATCATATTTTGGTTTACACAGTGTAAGGTTTATCTGTTGAATAGTGTAAATAAATAAATTGTACAAAGAGGTAACAAAAACAGGCAAAACTTAATAAACATTTTTTTTATTGAAAGTTATGGCCATAATCTCACCTGATCTTAAGTGACGATACGGCCCAAGTTGGTAGATGCGCTAAACCTGTGGAGGAACTGGCTCTCAAGTGCAATAGCTAGAACACACTTATAGGTTTTTGGCGGCAGATTTCCCACTTGAAGTAGCTTACCATGCGCTACCACCATACTATAGTGTTGACACGATGTTTTCCTTCACTGAAAGCTCCAGCTTATTACAGGTGGATTCGAACTCACGTCCCTTTTTTTTCTTTTTTTTATACTTAAGGTTTAGCGTTATGGCCATAATCTCACCTGATCTTAAGTGACGATACGGCCCATATAGGTAGACACGCTAAACTTGTGGAGGTAGTAGCTCTCAAGTGCAATAGCTAGAACACATTTATAGGTTTTTGGCCTCAGATTTCCCACTTGAAGTAGCTTACCATGCGCTACCACCACACTATGGTATCGTCACGATGTTTTCCTTCGCCGAAAGCTCCAGCTTATTGCAGGTGGATTCAAACTCACGTCCCTTGACGCGGCGTCCGTACACACTACCACCGAGCTACCGTCACGTCAATATATGCAAGCACCTTCAAACTGGCACCACTCTTCGCATCCAGGTCAGCGATATGGGCCTCCTCAGGGTACGCGTCCCTCCCGAAGGGGGGAGGGAAGGCGATCGGCCCCCAGCTCTTCGCGCAGATGAAGTCCGCGGTCTGGTCCAGCTTCGCGGCCAGGTCCAGGAGGTAGATCCTCTCGTTGGTCACCACGAGGGGGTTTATTTCCATATACGTGAAGTAATTATCCACGTACACCCTATATAATGCTATTATGAACGTCGTTAAGATTCTGAAAAAAAAAAAAAAATTACAAAACGTTAGGATCATTAGAATGTTATATATTTAGGAATGTTCGGTTCTTGGATTACATAACCAGCTCTTTCCACCAAGGTCAGCAACATTAACCATAAGGTAAGGTAACCATTTACCATCAGATGGGCAGTCTGCCTCGTTGCTGTCTAGTAGAATAAAAAAAAAAAAACTTCCAGTGAGTATTGAATGCGAAGTATGTTGTGCTAAATAAAATTATTATAATAGCGATGATAGCTCAGTGGTAGTGTGTATGACTATGTGTCAAGGGACGTGAGTTCGAATCCACCTACAATGAGCTTGAGCTTTCGGTGAAGTAAGACATCATGAGGAAACCATAGTGGCAGGGCTTTTTCAGATGCCCGCCTAACTAGCTACCACCGTCAAGTTGTAAATCTACCGCCAAATACCATTAGATGTGTTCTGGCAGTTGCACTTGAGAGCCAGTCCCTCTCTAGGCTTAAAGTGTCCACCATCTTAGACCACATTGTCACTTAACATTAAGCGATATTGTAACCATAACGCTAAGCCTAAAGACTATTAAAAAAAACAACATACGGTTAAATAAATCTAAGTATATGAATTCAATTAAAAATCAGAACATTACAAATCAATATACCGACTTAAACTCAAATATAGAACTAGATGTGTCGTCATGATCTTTTCGGTTTTGTGTGTGTGTGTGTGAGTGTGGATGTATGAATAAATTTGTATGTATGAATGTGTGTGAGTGTGTATATATGCATCCTTGTGTATGAATATGTATGTGTGGGTGGATGTATGTATGAATATGTGTGTGTGTGTGTGTATGAAACTTATTCACCTTTTCGTCGCAGCAGACTTGATATTCTTCAGTAAGTGCCGTTCCACGTCCTCCCCCGTCGGGAAAGTGTCCACTGGTATCTGCGATACGTCAAATAAACATTAACACGAACCACTTATATGGCATTCATTTGAGGGGCCTCATTTTTTTTTTTTTTTTTTTTTTTTTTTTTTATACTTAAGGTTTTAGCGTTATGGCCATAATCTCACCTGATCTTAAGTGACGATACGGCCCAAGTTGGTCGACACGCTAAACCTGTGGAGGAACTGGCTCTCAAGTGCTGCTGCCGGAACACACCTATTGGTATTTGGCGGCAGGTTCACAACTCGAGGGTGGTAGCTAGCCAGGCGGGCATCAGAAAAAGCCCTACCACCATGCTATGGTTTCCTCACGATGTTTTCCTTCACCGAAAGCTCAAGCTCATTGTAGGTGCTTGGGTTCGAACCCACGTCGCTTGACGCGAAGTCGTGCACACTACCACTGAGCTATCATCGCCTCATATGATCTGGGAGCCAAAATTTTTTTTGTTACTCTGCAAATTTGAATCCCCGACCGCGACACTCTGAACGAGTCATAACATAGCCGTGAGCATAGTTTTTTAAAGCCCATCCCCTCTTTTTTATATTTAATGGTGATGAAAAAATCCCATTTACAGATTATATATCGCCTTGCATGGTCACAATAGGGGTGTGTGGGACCCAAATGCAGCCTGAAACTAGACAACTTCTACATTACCTCGAGCCTGACGGCTAAAGCATCGACATCACCGACGTCGACACCTCCCTGATGATGGAACAGAATCGAATCCGACCGCCTCCCGGACTGTATGCACAGGTACATCTCCTCGTTCTGAAACACCATTATAATGGCTATATATAATTCAGAAATCCCATTAAAACTCAATAGTACTTGTAAACTTTTCACAGTTAAAAATATAATTTTAAGTATTTATTAAAAATAATAATAAATATAATGTATTCTGTTTATATAAAGGAGAATTTTGTAATTAATTTTAAACTAACTACCCGCTGTGACAGATAATTAAATTTTTTACCATAGCTCTGAAGAGGTTAACAATGCATGAAAATGTGAGAAAAAAATGGCTTTTTCCGACGCCTAAACTATAAATAAATAAATCGATAAAATGTATAATCGATTTGTGACTAACTTCTCGATCAGATATATACTTATATATAACTCAAATTTAACTGACAGATGAACATAATATTTCAAAATGTTGTTCACTATAAACCTAAAAAGCAAAACAATAATAAAATAATTTAAATAATAATAATAATGTACTATGTTTTTATAACGGACTAAGAATTATAAAATAAAAGATTGAAAACGGAAAACATGGCACAAATAACTACAGTGGAACCTCGTTAAATCGAACCTCGATAAATAGAAAACCCCCAAATTTCGAAAAAATGTTTTGGTTCCTTGCCTTGAAACACAAAACCTCCATTCTCTCTATAAATCGAAAACTTTAGAATTCGAATTTTCGGAGTAAAATAGAAAACCCCCAAATTTCGAAAAAGTGTTTTGGTTCCTTGCCTTGAAACACAAAACCTCCATTCTCTCTATAAATCGAAAACTTTAGAATTCGAATTTTCGGAGTCGATGGTTTTTGTTTTCAATCTTTTATTTTAATAATTTTTAGTCCGTTATAAAAATATGGTACATTAAAAACAATATTGAAATTTGAATGAAGCTTCGATATATTCTGTACAGTATCTGTCAGTATTAAAATACATTACTCTGTCATATATTTATCTAAGACTTTTCATATAATTTTTTTTTTTCATTATAGTACATTGTCCCACTTCTGAGCTATGATTCAAATTTCAAGTATCTAGCTCATCGGGAAGTTAGTTAAATTAATTATAAAATTTTACTCGGGCAGACATACAAGGAACCGATTTAATAAAAATATGGTAATAATAAAATACAAATAAATTCTCTTTTGATTTTTATTGCAACGGATCAAAATACAGATTTCAATGACTTTTCAAAACCAAATTGCTCGCAATAAACAAAAAACAAATTGGAATTAACTATAACACTCGGATAGATATATTGAAATATGTTGGAATAAGAGCAAACGTATTCTCAGAAGTTAAACCGTAGGAAAAGTCGCAAATAGTCTACAATAATCTGAAAAATTAAGTACATCAGAGCTGATGCAGAATACGAATATGACGAAAATATTTTGAGATTCATAACATCATTTTTCTCTTGCGATATTCGTAACAGGCGGCCGGGATAGGTTAGGATAGGTTAGAGCCGCTACACTCAATCTGCGGCCGGCGGGCCGTATGTAGCCTACCGGGATTCAGTGACCCACCCCTGGTATAGCTTTATTTTCAATGATCTAAGAACTTATACGACCTAAGGAAAAGATAACCTATATTTTTTTTATTTTTTTTTTGTGGCCTCTATAGAAAATAAGTTTGAGTATCGCTGGGTTAAAATATATACAAGTGGACTCACCGACTCATGCCTGACGAACGGCTCGATTATGAAATGTCGTAATTTCCCGACGCAAGCGCCGACCGCCTGCTCCTTGCCCATGTGCTCGCTCAGCCATCTCCTGACTTCGGCCGCGGTTTTGTTCACACCGACCAAGCCCAGCTTACCACGTCTCTTGATCAGCTGGTCTGGCTTCACGACCAGTTGCTGTTGGGACATGCCTCATTAAGTATATGCAATCACTCTGACAGTAAGGGATGAAGGATATATGTCCAGGATTTTGTGGGAATGTGGTTAGATTCCAACCAGGTGAGTCGCATATAAACCTCGGGGGAAATAACGGAATACGAAAATGCATATCCACGTGTAAAAAAAGGGTTGCTAAAAAAGAAAAATGCCTAGTTTTGCGAACGCATAAGAGGTAGTTCATATATGGCTGATTCAGTTCTGTGATTTTACTGGTTTAAAATTTTAAGATTTTGAATTTTTTTATTTTTTTTGCATTTTATTTATCTATTTTACTGTAAAAATAAAAATGTCAGAGGATTTTACTACAACTTCAAAGCGTAGAAAACGAGAAACAAATTTTAAATTTACGTTTCACAATACTGACTCATTTACCCACGGTACTGACATAGTATAAACCGGATTTCAATGTTAATTAACATTAAACAAAAAGTGTGTCAATTTTTTTTCTGTTTCATCATGAACATTGGAATTTGTGAGGTAATTTAGTTTAAATCATTTATTGCGAAAAAAACAAATTAACAATTTATAAGTAATTTCTGGAAATGAACATGAGACAATACTGACATTTAAGTGATATATTATAAGTGCCAAGTTATGTAATATAAAGATAATGTTGAAAAATGTTTACAATTATCCAATTAACATAAAAGTTTAATTATTCGATTATTAATTAATGACCTGTGAGAACAAACAATACAGGACATTGAATATTACAGTTAGAATGGAATTATTCAACCTTTTTCATGCCACGGCCACTTTAGTATGAAGAAATATTTCGCGATACTCCGCTATAGAAGCTTTGCGACCCCCCTGGAAGTCACGACCCACACGTTGAGAAACACTGATCTAGCAACATTTAGATATATGTATGAATCATTTCAGTCTTTAAAAACCAAAACAAAAAATCTCCAAACTTGCCGCCCTAGACTCCAGCCTACTCAGCCTACTACTAATACTATATACTGCAACACGCACAACACCCTGTAAAAAACACTGTATAAAGTCTTCTATCTCATTCTCTCGCACGTTATATCCTATAGATGTATGTAACTGTCTCTTTTTACTGTCGCTTTTTCGTTTCATCAAATCACAACGATGCTAAATAGGTGTTCACTTGGTAAAGCAACTCACCTCCTTCGAGAGCCAGGGGTTTCTTCCGAGCTCGTCCTCCCAGACGGTGCTTTGTTCGAACGTCGCGAACCGACATGGTACCAGCGCAGTTCCAGACGCTATGTGCCTGGAACGATAATGATTGACTGTAATGAAAAGGGGTTGTGGCATGCGCATCAAGGGATGTGTGTTCGAATCCATCTACAATGAGCTTGAGCTTTCGGTGAAGGAAAACAGCGTGAGGAAACCATAGCATGGTGGTAAGGTTTTTCCTAATGCCCGCCTGGCCAGCTACCACCCTCAAGTTGAAAATCTGCCACCAAATACCAATAGGTGTGTTCCGGCAGTTGCACTTGAGAGCGAATTCCTCCACAGGTTTAGCGTGTCCACCGACTTAGGCCGTATTGTCACTTAAGATCAGGGAAGATTATGGCCGGAACCTTCGATATAAAAAAAGTAGGATGTTTGTTATGTCGGGCGCGAAAAAGAGACATCTATACATTGCTATGCATCGTCTAAAGGTTACACGAGTTAAGTACAATAAAGATGAAGGAACACATAACCTATATCAGCGCTGCAGTAATCTGTACTACGCATTTTACTGAATAGGTTTGCCAATTGTTGGCCATATATTTTTTTTTTTTCATTTCTCAAATGTTTTTTTTTTTTTGTTGTCGTCCCATTTATTTGTGTAATGTATTTTAATTCTATGGCTGTTCAAACAATAAAGTATTTGTTTCTTTGTATATCTATATTAATATTATAAAGCGAAATTGTTTCAACGCCCTAACATTAGGAGCTACCAGACGTATTTAAAAAACATAAGTATTTGGTAGAGCGGCCATTGCAGAAGGCTTCGGGCTATTTAACATCACGCTACCACCAATAGCCGCTAAGTGCAAAAAATAGCAAAAATAGTTAAACAATTTTTTACTTCCACGCGAATGAAGCCGCGGACGAAGCTAGTAAACGATTATATATGATATGTATAATATACAGACTTACCTATTTATAAGGTCTTTGCCGGCGGCTTCGTATATGGCCTTAGATGACATTGTTCCTAAACGAGCCGCTTACGATCGAAGGGTACCGCGTTCAGTTTTCGACATATAGATGTCAGATCTAAAAAGGAGAGACAAAAGATATATATTTCATTCACGTAGGTGACAGGTCGCTGGTTTATTGTTCTTGGTGTTGTGGCCCCGATCTCATCTGATGTTGAGTGACGCCGCGACCCAAGTTGGTGGATACGCTGAGCCCAATGGAGGCAATGACTCTAGAGAGCTCAATATAGAGTGATAGCTAGTCAGGCGGTTATTACAAAAAGCCCTACCCACATATGCTATGGTTTTAGCACGATGTTTTCCTTCACCGAAAGCTAGCAGCTAATTGTAGGTATTCAAACTCACGTTCTTTAACGCGGAGTCCATACAGACTACCAATGAGCTATTATCACTTCTCATCCTATCCTATAATTCAAATTTACCGAACATGGTGGCACGCTATTTGTATTTATAAATATAAATAAATAAACAATAGCCTTTTATATTGTAACATCCGTTCTGAAAATATGCATATGGCATTATTTACGTATCAATAATAAATTTTATTTCATACGTGAGTAATTTTCGGAACAGACTAAAAAAACAAAGAATGTAAACATTCAACCTCTTCTTAAAATATCACACACACATATACACATATGTATATATATTGGAATAGGGGGCAAACGAGTAATTGTGTATTCTGATGGTAAGTGATCTCCCATGGACACCCACAACACCAAAGGAATCTTAGCTGCATTGCCGGCCTTTATTCGAGGGACTGGCTCTCAAGCATTTGGCGGCGGATTTTGAACATAGAGTGGTAGCTAGCCAGGCGGGTATTAGAAAAAGCCCTACCACCATGCTACGGTTTCCTCACAATGTTTTCCCTCCCCGTAAGCTCGAGCTCACTGTAGGTGGTTACATTCGAACTCACGTCCCACGACGCGGCGTTCCTACACGCTACCACTGAGCTATCATCGCTACAATAAATAACAAAATATTTTTTTCAAAATATTCGGTACGGAGAAACGTTAAGGGCAGTCATTCAACCCGCATTCAAATATCATAGGCATTATTAACGTATCTATAAAAAAAAAAAAACGAAAACAATAAATTTCTAAAGTGTTTCGAAATAGGAACGCATGGCCGCCGGCCGCGCGTACATGTAATTGGTCCGGAGGTCGCACGCTGCGCCGCGATTGGCCGAGAGCGGTGGTGTGGCATCGCGTGATATCGTCATCAGTTTGTGAGACTATTTTTTTTTTAATGGCGCGATATTGCAACGCTACCAAATAAACAATGACTCGGTGGTGAGATTTTCGCGGGATATACGTGTGTGTGTCATGTAACGATTTTAGTTTTGAATTCATTAATAAATTGTAGTAATGTAATGATATCGAAATGATTGATTACATTAAGGCCCCGGGGAGGCGCTTATGAACGTAAAAGAAGCATACAATGAGTTTGAGCTTTCGATGAGGAAAACATCGTAAGTAAACTATTGCATAGTGTTAGGGGTTTCTCTAATGCTCGCCCGGCTAACTACCATCCTCAAGTTGAAAATTTAACGCCAATTATCTATAGGTGTGTTCCGGTAGTTGCGTTTGAAAGCCAGCCCTTCCATCATCTAGTACCGCAAGGTCATTTAAGATCAGGTAAGCTTGTAGCCACAGCGTTAACCCATTCATCCCCACTGTCATATTTTTAGGACACTATTTCAAAATTGCTTTTTACGTATTAGGACTTTTATTTTGATTATTTCTGATGAAATTCAAATTTTTACACTATTTTTCTAGTAAAATAAAAAAAATAAAAATTCGCTGTAAAAAATGTTTAAATAATAAAAATAAAGATCCTAATACTTAAAAAGAAATTTTGAAAATAGTGTCCTAAAAATATGACAGTGGGGAGGAAGGGGTTAAACATATAATAAATAAATAAAAAAACCTACTCGATCGAACTTCAAGAATAGTATACGGGGTAGTTTTCACCCAAAGTGTGCTATTGCGAGAGAAACCGAGGATAAACGTTAGTTCAGAATGAATTATGAATGACGTAATCCTATTACCAGTAGGTACGTATTAATATAATAATCCGTTTTAATTAAAACAAAATCACCATCATATAAAATATATTACATATTTCCACAGTATGTAATTACATTATAAGTATACTAGTTGCACCCGCGACTTCGTTTGCATGGAACAAAATATTATGTAATATTATACTATGTAATGATAAGTTCTGCCCGTTAACATAAACTTTACAATGCAGCTTTGCTCCTATTAGGTGGCAGCGTGATGTTAAATAGCTTAAACCGATGATAGCTGTGTGGTAGTGTGTAGGAACGCCGCGTCATGGGATGTGAGTGCGAATCCAACCATCTACAATGAGCTTGAGCTTTTGTTAAAGGAAAACATCGTGACGCAACCATAGGGTTTTGGTAGAGCTTTTTCTAATGCCCACCCGGCTAGCTGCCACCCTCAAGTTGAATATATGCCGCCAAATACCAATTAGGTTGGTTCCGGCAGTTGCACTTGAGAGCCAGTCCCTCCAATAAAGACTGACAACGCACCCGCGATTCCTCTGGTGTTGTGGGTGTCCACGGGCGGCAGTGATCACTTACCATCAGGTGACACGCATTTCTCATTTGCCCGCTATTACATAAAAAAGCGATGATAGCTCAGTGGAAGTGTGGACGCACGCCATGTCAAGAGATTCGGATCCATCAACAATGAGCTTGAGCCCTGGGTGAAGGAAATACCTTAAGGCAACTATAGCTTGTTCGTAGGGCTCTTTCAAATGCCCGCCTGGCTAGCTACCACCCTCAAGTTAAAACCAACCGTCACATACTTATAGATGCGTTCCGGCAGTTGCACTTGAGAGCCAATCTCCTCACTAAGCTCAGCGTGTCCACCATCTCAAGCCACACCGGTAATATTTACCGACTATGGTATTACTAGGTACTTATGTACCGGCGGTGGTAACAGGTGAGATTATAGCCATAACGCTAAACCTATAATATACTATTTAAAAAAAAATTAAGACTACTCCCGCCCCTAATCCACACAATGTCACACTTCGTCTACCCCCCCCCCCCTTAACGTACGTGACGTACATGACGTAACTTATGGATGTTTCACTTTCAAAAAACTTTTTAGTACGTACACCGCAAAAGACTTCACGGGCGCAGTTATAAATAAGCAGTTATTTCAATAAGCAAATATATTACAAAACGTCCGCTTTCTCGAATGTTCTCTCTCGGTGTGACGCAACGCGAGAGTCGGTAGCGGCAATTTCAAATTTTTCAACGCATTTATTGCTAGAAAGTTGCCTGTCATACCGACATTGAACTCAGTACGTCTCCTTCTATGAAGTAAAAACTTTAGGTTTTCTATGGAGAATGAACTGAAACTCACTGGCATGACCCCGGGTAATTCCCGGGTGAGGAAGTCCGCAAAGAATAGGATTTTAAACACCGTGGTAACGAAAAACGGGGTGGTACGCAGCCAGCAAAACATAAAAAAGCTTCAGAAATTATCTAAATGTATTTATCCATTTAATTAGAACTGCCGGCGTCAGTGCATTACAAAAGTTACAAATCACTGGACAGCCGGTTCTGAAAAAAAAAAAAAACTGGACCCCCCCCCCCCCCTTAAGGCAACGGCGACATGCAAATTTGTAGCCAAAAGAAACAAAGCTAAATTAAAATAATTTGTCACGATAAACGATTAAAAAAACTGATTTTAAAAGATACTAAAAAAAGCGATAAATCATCAATGGGTGAATAATTATGGGAGTAGGTTATAACTTATAACATAACATCTTAACTTAACAACTTAACAACATAACTTATATAACATCTTTCAACAGTCCCGCAACATTAGCCCTGGATAAGTAGAATGGGGGTTTTCTAAAATGTCAAATATTTGTACTGAGAGTGTTATAACATTTCCAGTATAGTCCGGATAAGGAACTTGGTAACAAAATATATAAATCATCGACATATATCATAGAATCGTAAACGAGTAATAACAATACAGAAATCGATCGTAACTCTTACACCGCTTGTTTATCAGAAATCACAGTAAAATTACAACATTATTACATTTATTACGTATACATACAATAACAAAGGACCAATAAACAGATACGGAGATAAATAATGTTGCCAGCTGTGCGCTAATCGTCCGTATTTCGGAATTAAAGTAAAAATTAAAATCTCAGTTTGTTTTTTTTAGAATTTCAGTTCTAATATGCGTATTGTTATTTATGTATCTCATCACTCTAACTTTTGATATTCGATACGATGATAACTCATATTTTGGATATACATAAACGGTAATTCTCTAACGCGTACTGTGGGTTCGAATCGCATGCAAGACAATTATATGTGTGATTCACAAATAACTGTCCTGGGCCTTGGTGTAGCTTGGTTTCGTTGTTTGTATGACTACCCTCACTTGACATTGGCGAAATTGCCTACATAGGCAGACGCGATGATTAAAGTGAAACTCTTTTTACACTGCCTCAAATTTTTTCATTCACCTATAGCATGTCGCATTACAAGCAGCCGCGGAGTAGAAATAAAATGAAAGCCAATATGACAATATGGCGGAGCCCGTGGCTCGCGTCAACTGACTATATAGGATTTATATTGTAATATATAAAAAAAAAACAGTTAAATACCTACGATCCGAAAAAAGGTACACTTCAGCTTGGTGGTAAAGCTTTTTCTAATGCCCACCTGGCTAGCAACCACCCTCAAGTTAAAAATCTGCCCCCAATTACCAATGGGTGTGTTCCGGCAGCTGCACTTGAGAGCCAGTTCCTCCACAGGTTTAGCGTGTCTACCAACTTGGGCAGTATCGTCATTTAATCAGGTGAGATTATGGCCATAACGCTAAACCTTAATTAAAAAAAAACCTGACGAACTGGTCACCCTCTATTTTAGACAGAGTAAGACGTGTAAAAGCTGTTTAGGGAATAATATTAGGTTATATAGTAAAGTTCCAATGCACATTACAAAATTGCCGGACAGTAGGTTCAAGAACCATGTCAAACGGGTTTTGATGTCAAAAGGCTATTACAGGACGGATCAATATGTGAGCGATCGTGATGTTTGGAATTGATACCCCCTCTCTGCACATCCGCTAATAACTACTGTAACACATTAAGATATTATATTAAAAAAAAGATGCATATCGAGATGCGACTGCGTTACTTTTCGAACCGGTTTTGACGTTCATCAGCGCCGTCTTAGGGTCCAAATTGATTAAACATTTTTGATTGGCAGGCTCAAAAGAAAAGTCTGCAATACATTATTTCACGCAAGAAAATATTTTTTTTTACAACCCTTAATAAAATACGATATTAAATAACAATGTATCTATCTCTAACATCGGAATGACATTGACAATGTCCTGGCAACCCTAAATACGGAAGTATATAGACAACACAACTTATATAACTAAATATGTATATTTCTAACAAAACATCCAAGTATTCAATGTCATCAACATTTTTTGTTCCCCTTCGAAAAACACCACTAAAAACTAACTATTATAATACTCCCTAATTACTGTATTATTTATAATATATTGGTATATAACAAAAGAATAAAAATAAAATCTTATCTTGGCTGTTTATTAAAGACGCCTTCGCCACGATTAATATAACGTGAATTATACTAATTTACTTAATGTATGCTATTACGTTGAAATCATTTGCGATTCATTCCTAGCGTTTAAATGATACAGTAAATAGAAATTATGAAATAAAGTCAATTGATGAGTTGTATCCGCGACTGCCTTAGCGTGTTCCAGTTTATAGTTAAAGTTTAGCGTTACGGCCATAAGATCACCTGATCTTAAGTGACGATACGGCCCAAGTTGGTAGACACGCTAAACCTGTGGAGGAACTGGCTCTCAAGCGCAACTGCCTCAACACACCTATTGGTATTCGGCGGCAGAATTTCGACATGAGGGTGGTTGGTTGGTAGGCGAGCATTAGACAAAGCCCTACCACCATGCTATTGGTTTCCTCACGATGTTTTTCTTCACCGAAAACTCAATCGCATTGCAGGTGGATTCGAACTCACGTCCCTTGACGCGAAGTCGTACACACTACCACTGAGCTATCATCGCTGCAATTCATTAGCAACGTCGCACGGTGGATCACATGTATAAAAGAGGTTGGACATAGCGTAATAAAAATATTAACGTCATAATTTTACAAAACTTTAAACGCTTCCGTTTCCTCTAATAAAATGCAATAGAAAAGAGTCCATCTGCTTTATAGATTGGACTTAAAGTTTTTTTTTTGTTTTAATAGAATAGTGGGCAAACGATCAAACGGGTCACCTGAAGGTAAGTGATCACCGCAACCCATGGACACCTACAACACCGTATTAATACGAGAAGCGAAGACTTTGTACCTCTTTTTAAGAAAGTTGCGCGGACGGAGGAGTATGAAATTTCGCAAACTTATATCCTTATATAAAAAAGTAAAATGCTAATATTTTTGTTTAAATTATACATATAAATACATGAAATCAATAAAATCAACATTACACACACTACCGTGTATTTGACAAACACACGCATTCGTACTCTTTTGTTTATTGTTAAAGTCTGTAGTCAAATTGAGAATAGATTAAAGATTAATATTGTTTGTCTTTACTGAATGTCAAACATAACCCTGATACGAGTTTTTGACAACAGAACCTTAATAACATTGAAACTTATAATTTAAATGATTTATGGTCGAGTTTCGACCACTGGGCGACCACTAGTAACACTAAAAGTGCATGATAAGGATCCATTCAATAATTGAACATGGCCGCCAATATTGTTAAAACATTTTATTAATCATTTCCTTTTAATATGTTCGACAGATAACAAAAAACTGACATTGCGTTCCAGCGACTTACTTCCAAGGAGTTTTTAGCGCGATACGTTATTTAACCTATTGCCATATTCGTAAAATTTTGCACGATATATTATTATGTAATAGCACTTTAAAATAATTTAATATCATCACTTTAATAAACATGACAGAAATTTACAAAATAAATATACATATTTAGGGGACTTTGTTATCACACGTCGAACGTAAGCTAACCCAGCAACTAGCTACCTGCGACCATCTCAACGTTATATACACATCTGGAACACTTCGATCCACCACCTCGGATTCATTTTAAACGTAAGCATATTTATAGTGAAAACCATTATTTGTTATACTTCAATCAATTAATTTAAAAGTGTAAAACATTATTTATAAAATGCGTTCATGTATTGCCCTATTATTACTATACACAAGAGCACTGATAGCTTAGTGGTAGCGTGTACAGACGTCGCAATAATGGACTAGAGTTGAATCCCTTAATTAAGCTTGCGCTTTCGATGAAGGATGACATCGTGATGAAACTATATCACCGTGGTAGCTTTTCTAATACCAACTTAGCTGTTCTCTGCGCTCAAATTGAAAATCTGCCTAGGCTCTTCACTAGGCTCAGCGTGTCCACGATCTTTGGCCACATCGCCACTTAACATCAAATGAAGCTGTGGCCGTAATACTAATCGTAAAAAATCTATTAAAAACAAAGTGAAGTCACTTAAGAATAATAACTCGGAGTCTGAATAAACAACTACAAATATACCCCACTAAGTTTTAAAAAGAGTCCTAAGGTTAAAAGGTGGTATGAAGTCTGAAAATTTGAATGTTAAAAATCTACCACTAAATACCTATATGTACTTGCACTTGAGAGCCAGTCCCTTCATACGTTTAGCATGTTCACAGGCTTTGGTCACATCATCACTTCAACATCAGGGAGATTGTAGTCATAACGCAATATGTATAAACTACGTTCTTTTTTTACATTCTATATTTCTACGTAATATTGGCATAATTGTATTTCAAACATACGTCAGTGTAAATAAAAAAAAAACAGACTGAATAATATTGGCATAATTGTATTTCAAACATACGTCAGTGTAAATAAAAAAAAAAAACAGACTGAAGTCACATTGGCATCATTGTGTTACAACTTTCACTAATTCGAATTTTAAAAACATATACTTACATACATGTTTAACAAAAAGGTCGAATTAAAAGAGATCTTATTCGAAATAACATAAAACTTCTTTAAACGTCTGTCACAGTCGACTGTCGATTTGCATAAACAGGTGGTGAACTTTGAACCGAATAGACTAATATTACCTCATTTTAGCGTTAGTGACGTACGCGAAATTACCTTGTACAAATGCGTACATACAGCTAAACGATTTATAAACCACACCAACGTGTTAATATTAATATAACCATCGTACCAGTGTCGGAAAAAAAATGTTTAACTTAACGTGTTGTTTTTGTCATGTCGTCAAGCCGTGATTAACACTTCTACAAGCGTATTGATTTAGAGGCACACTTATTGAAAAAAAAAAAAAAATTGTGTTAAAGTTTTAAAATAAATTAGTAATACAAAAAAAATGAAAATAAGATCCTGGATTACGAAATTATTGTCACTAATACTCTATACACTGCGTGAACATATTAATTTGCAGTTGTTAAGCCGTGATTAACACTTTTACAAGCGTATTGGTTTAGAGGAACACATATATTTTTTTTATTCAATAATAATTAAATTTTGTGTTCATGTTTTAAAATAAATTAGTAATACAAAGAAAATGAAAATATGGACCTAGATTCCAAAATTATTGTTACTTATACTCTATGAACATATTAATTTGCAGTTCGATAATTTATTTGTATAAGATCATATAAAGAAATAAGTTAACGCCGAAAAAAAAAATACAAACAATCTGTTGTTTAGGCACGAGTTTTTATTTATTCAACTTAACAAATTAAATTAACCTACGGCCACAGTCGTAACCAGTTATATTATACAAACGCTCTAAACATTTTTTTTTCACAAACAATTCGTCCTTCTTAATTTCACTATCTTTGTTTCACATTAAATAAAAAAAAAAGAAATAAAGACAACTCCATTTCTAGGATAAACTTTCGCTCTGTCACACAACATTTGCATATTTTATAAATCAGAATATATTATTAACAATGATTATTGATTGCGGGAACTCACTTGTAAGTATCGAAGTGACGCGAGACACTGAATCAGAAATGTAGATAATCTAATCTGTGAAGAGCCGTCCCAATGTTTAATATTTGCCACTCGCGAATTTGATTTCTCACGAACTCGAAACACAACCGACCCGCGCAACTGCTGGCGAACGACTGACTCGATTCGCGTATCGCCAATGATAGCGACAGTCAAGACTGACCGTTACCCAATGACATTCAGTTGTTACACGAACGCTCATTTATTGAATACGCCAAACTTAAATGTGCTTGTAACGAAAAACAATCGCCTAAATGGTTTGCCGATAAATCTCATGCTTCGGCTGCAAATAAAAGTTTGTTGACGACATACAGTTCCTTTTCTTGCGTTTCGGTTACATACGCGCGAACCGTTATCAGACAAGATTTTTGACTTTTTTTTTACGAACACACACACAATATGGCAATGGTAATTTGTATTTTGTTCTTTTTTTCCAAACAACAACGCAATCAATCAATCACATAATTATAAATTATATCTACTGATAAAATTTAATTTGGATAAATAAATAATTACGTATGTAAATGTTTTTTTTATCCGTCTTCTTTATTAGTAAATAGCAGATAAAAAACTTTCGGAATAAAAAAAAACGAGTGGTGTCGTGGGACACCAGATAGGAACGAAGTTCCTTATTATAAAAATATTAATCCCAAGTTCTATTGAGGTATAAAGAAAATAAATATACTGGTATACATTTTATTATATATTTTTTTTCGATAAAAAAAAACTACTTTACAAAATTATTTTAACACCTTTTATTTTGTTTACGATGATTTATGAAAATATATAATAATAACAGTCATCACGTAGACTATACATGAGACCCTGTATAGGCATCATACATAGACTATCAATAAAAAATTTTACGCTAACTTTAAGGACGTTTTTTGCCCGCTACGGTACCCTACGCGACGCCCCATAAGGAACTTCGTTCCAATAAAAATCCAACAGCACATATAATAGTTTTCCGCCAAACGCTCTTTCAGACTACAACAAATAATTTGTTTGAAATAATAATTATGTGTCTGTAGAGCTGCGGTGACAAACTTTTTTCAAAGCAAGTGTGCAACGACAAATTTTTATACAGTGCGATGGACGCTTTTTTTAGAAAGGTTACAATAATATAATGATAGTTTATTACTACTAATGTTTTTTTCATTTATTACGAACCGACGATTCAAACAAATCCTTTTATACATATCGGCAATCGATTAATCTTAATTATATTACTGTTAGTTTTTATTTCTTTGTAAATTTCAATTCTCGTTCGCTAGTAAGAAACATTTTTTTTAGTAGATTTGCAATAGACTAAAACCACTAAAATAGATACAAATAAAATTATTATTACCTACTTTAAAATTATTTTCATATGGAAAAGAAACGTATAAAATAAGTTAGCAAAATCCAGAAAAAATGAATGTACATTTAATTTTTAAGAATATTGTTTAATGTCTATTTTCGAGTTGTGAAAATAAACATTTGAAAATAAATTCAATTCATTATAATACATAAAATACGCTAAGAAACAGCTGCCGCGTATGACGTGTACAAACTATACCTATGCAAACGTTGAGAACTTACTGGCTGTCTTGAGCCAAATTACCGCGCATCTATGACTGGGCACAGCCAACAACTTATGTAGCAGATAGAGTAGTGACGGAAAAATCTTACATTTTGGTTTGTCTAGCTTCCATCCGTACCGTGCGATAAGGAACTTCGTTCTTTTTTATGTAATAGCGGGCAAACGATCAATCGTGTCATCTGACGGTAAGTGATCACCGCCGCCATGGACACCCGCAACACCAGGCGAATCGCCGGTGCGTTGCCAGCCTTTATTGTGGAGAGACTGGCAGATTTTTAAGTTGAGGGTGGTATCTACCCAGGCAGGCATCAGAAAAATCCCTACCACCTTGCTGTGGTTTCCTCACGATGTTTTCCTTCACCGAACGCTCAAGCTCATTGTAGCTGGTTGGATTCGAACTGACGTCCCATGACGCGGCGTTCCTACACACTACTACTGAGCTACCATCGCTTCAGTTTTCTATAAAAATATTACATTTTTAATCACACTATCGACGACTGTTTATGAACACATTACCCAGACCCATATTAATTATTTGTGGATCATACAAACTCAGGCGGACCCATTTCCATTTATCGTGTCAACGTTACACTAACGCCGACCTCGAAGCGTTTGTTGCGCCTTTCTTAACTAAAAATAAATTTATATTACGTCGATATAAGTGTAACACTACGGGACTGGTTTGACAAGGTTAATAACTATTAATATAAAAACTGGACGAGGCGTATATCTATAGTAATACATACATACATACAAAGCGGAAATGTTTGTCTGTCGAACGCGCAAATCTAAACTAACTGTCGAATTCCGAACATTATTTTTGTATATCATAGAGCAATAACAGAGGAAGGCTTTCGGCTGTTTATCATCACGCCACCACCAATAACAGCAAAGTTATCTAATGATTTCTTAGGTTTACGCGAATATTATTCATTGAAATAAAACTAATTTAAACGGATTTTATCGCGGTTATTTATTAAATTTTGATCCCGATTGAAGGTAGACACAGTAACATAAACTTTTCTGGACAACCTACACCTCAGTCCGCCCCGTGACCGCGAAGGCTGAAAAGCTTTCGAAACGTCGGGATCAAAATTTAATAAATAACCGCGATAAAATCCGTTTAAATTAGTTTTATTTCAAAGCGAAGTTATCTTTATGTATTTTTTTTATGTTGCCCAGCAAAGTGACTGCACTGGACCTGATGGTAAGTTCAGTAGAATCCATCTCAGCGGCGACTGACAGCGAACAGAATACACCGTCAGTCGCGGCTGTCATGCTGGCCTGCTAAGGTACCTCTTCACGCCTCTTTTGAAGGACCCAATATCATAGGAAGGAGGGAACATGTTGACAGGAAGTCGATTCCACAATTTCACGGTGCGACAGAGAGATAAGAGTCGGCAAACTTTTTGGTTCTGCATGTTATAGGTGTCACCGTGAAATTGTGACACCGAAGCCCCGCCCGTGTGGTTTGATGTGGAAAGGAGAGGACAGGATGAGTTCAAGGAGCTCATCAGAACACTCATCATGATACAACTCGCTTGTCTCATTGTTTGTCCGCCTTTTTTTTTTCGACCTGACATACGCTGTTAGCCGTAAGGCCCTTGACAGCTTCATCGAACTCTTTAGGGCGAGTGCTGAGGTAACTCAGCCCCGAGGCAGCGGGCACAATGGTGCCAGAATGGCCGAACCTCGGATTGGGCTACTGCCGGAAAACAAACAAAGTTTTGCTATCATAACTTACTAAGTTTAGTGATCCTAACAATGAATCGTTAGTCCGCGATGACCTCCTAAACTACTGAACCGATTTTAATCAAATTTTGCAAACCGCGTGCACTTTGATCCAACTTGAGAGATGGGATACTATTTATTTCGATAAGTGATCATAACACGATAGATGTCACTGTAGTGTAGTTCGAAGCGATGATAGCTCAGTGGTAGGGTGTACGACTTCGCGTCAAAGGACGCGAGTTCGAATCCAAGCACCCACAATGAGCTTGAGCTTTCAGTGAAGGAAAACATCGTGATGAAACCATAGCATGGTGGTAGGGCTTTTTCCAATGCCCGTCTGGGTAGCTACCACCCTCAAGTTGTAAACCTATCGCCAAATACTAATGTGGTTCCGGCAGCTGCACTTGAGAGCCAGTTCCTCCACAGATTTACCGTGTCTACCAACTTGGGCCGTATCGTCACATAAGATCAGGTGAGATTATGGCCATAACGCTAAAATTTAAGTTTAAAAAAAAAGTCGATGTGATTGACTATTCGAAAAGGCAGAATAGAGTCTAACAGGTCAGCCAGTATTAATATATATAAGGGGTTCAAATGTTGGAATAACTGAACTAAACACTAGACTACAAAAGCCATTAGGAACATTAGAAGGGCATTGAAAGTAGATCGCCAAGCCACTCGAGGTGGTACATATACTGCAACTATATGAAGTTACCTCTAGGCGATATGTGTATTAATTTTGGAATGTGTTTTATATGAACCGGTTGCCTATTCCAAGGTCGCCTGCATTAAGTGTGTCATTTACAAAGTTCCCACTCATACTATAATAGTAAAACTTAATAAAAATAATAAACATTTTTATATCAATAGTTTTATTTTCAATCAAAAATTAAAATCCGAGATTTTTAAAAATTTCGTTCAATCAGTCTTCTAAGCACAAAAGCAAAGTTTTTCATGCCATATATTTTTTTCTCCGTCTTATTACGACCTAAACTACCGAAATTTAATGCTTTGCAATCAAAGTCAAATTTCATGTTGACCCGTGTAATATAGAAAAATAGTATATACTACAAAATGTACTGTATGTACTGAAGCGATGATAGCTCAGTGGTAGTGTGCACGACTTCGCATCAAGGGACGTGGGTTCGAATACAAGCACCTACAATGAGCTTGAGCTTTCGGTGAAGGAAAACATCGTGAGGAAACCATAGCATGGTGGTAGGGCTTTTTCTAATGCCCGCCTGGCTAGCTACCACCCTCAAGTTGTAAACCTGCCGCCAAATATCAATAGGTGTGTTTCGGCAGTTGCATTTTAAAGCCAGTTCCTCCACAGGTTTAGCGTGTCTACCAACTTGGGTCGTATCGTCACTTAAGATCAGGTGAAATTATGGCCATGACGCTAAACCTTAGGTATAAAAAAAATGTTAATTCATGCATATATTCATTTAACTATTGTAAATGTATTTAAATTTTTCCTAGTGTAATTATGTACCTACCTAATATAAATATAACCAAATTAAGTGTGTTGCCGATTGTTCTGCCTTCCCTAGGCCTAAATCGAATAATGTGTTTCGATTTAATTCCTTACTGATATTATTAAAGTGACAGTGAGTTTCTTTAGTATACTTGCACACATCAACCGCTGAATCGATTGAGATGAATTTTGTTATAGAGATAGATAGGAACCTGGAGACGGTGAGACTACTTATTCTCGCGGCAAACTTATTGGGAGTGCGGTAAAGATACGAATAAACTATGTACGAAACATTTTACTGCGTCATCTGATTTGACAACATCATTATTAACGTAAAACGTGCAAGTTTATATCTTTGTTTTTTCATTTCGAATTAGTAAAAGTTGTTACACAATTATGCCAATGTGAATTCAACCTGTTTGTATTTTTTTTTTAATTCAAATTGACGTAAGTTTGAAACACAATTATGCCAATATCACACAGAATTATAGAACACTAGCTGAACCGGTGAACTTCTTATCATCTATACTCTGGAATGTTGGATGACGTTAAAGTAGCTAGATTTTCAGATTTTTGACAAACTATTTTTTTTCTTTCGTAGTTTTTTTTTTTTTCAAAAATAGTATCCTATGTTACCTCTTATACCTCCAAGAATATGTGTACAAAGTTTAATGATGATCAGTTAAGTAGTTTTCGCGTGAAAGCGTAACAAACAAACTTACATTCACTTTTATAATATTAGTAGGAATGTTGGAATGTTAAGCTTTCCATACAACGCTATAATATTTTACCGACTCTTTTTAAAACAATTCAGGGATTTCATGATGTTTTTAATAGTTTACAGGTATGGTGTTATGGCTACAATCTCACCTAATGTAATGTGACGCCGTGGCCCAAGATGGTGGGCATGTTTAGCCGAATGGAACGTCTGAATCTCAAATGTAACGGCCGGAACACACTCCGATCGCGTGTGAACGGCGCACATTTTTTTTTTGTATAACTAGATACAAAGCGATGATAGCTCAGTGGTAGTGCGTACGAGACATCGCGTCAAGGGACGTGAGTTCAAATCCTATCTACAATAAGCTTGAGCTTGCGGTGAAGGAAAACATCGTGAGGAAACCATAGCATAGAGGTAGGGCTTTCCCTAATACCCGCTTGGCTAGCTACCACCCTCAAGTTGAAAACCTGCCGCAAAATACCAACTGGTGTATCCAGCAGCTGCACTTGAGAGCCAGTTCCTCCACAGGTATAGTGTGTCTACCAACTTGGGCCGTATCGTCACTTAAGATCAGATGAGATTATGGCAATAAGACTAAACGTCAACAATAAAAATATAAAAATTATTAACCGGAATTATCGTACAGTTCGATGTGCATGCAACTGGGCCGAGATAAGACGTTATTTCGAGGTAACCCTCACCTTATAATTGGTCGTATGATCAACGCATGGTTACAAGCACCTCTGTACAGATAACCCCTCACGAATATCGGCGCGACCTCGTGATAAACACGGAATCAATCCGCATCGATACATTTACTTACTTGTGACCTTTGTCAAGTGAAAACTGCTTTAGACGCTTTTTTATACCTATAGGTTTCAGAGTTATGACTATGATCTTACTTGATATTTGGTAAGGATGTGTTCCGACATGGAGACGCTAAATTTAGTGCAACAGTCATAACTCATCTATAAGTATTTGCTGGCAGACTTTTAGCTGAGGGCGGTAAATACGCGACTTTTTTATAGTCAAGCTTTTAGCGTTATGGTCATAATCTCACTTGATCTTAAGTGACGATACGGCCCATGTTGGTAGACACGGTAAACCTGTGGAGGGACTGGCTGTCAAATGCAACTGCTGGAACACACATATTGGTATTTGGTAGTAGATTTTCATCCTCGGGTGGTAGCTAGCCAGGCGGGCATTAGATAAAGCCGTACCACCATGCTATGGTTTCCTCACGATGTTTTCCTTCACCGAAAGCTCAAGCTCATTGTAGGTGCTTGGATTCGAAATCACGTCCATTGACGCGAAGTCGTACACACTACCACTGAGCTATCATCGCTTCACCACCCAGCTCTACCACCATGCTATGGTTTCCTCACGATGTTTTCTTTCACCGAAAGCTCAAACTCATTCTATATGGATTTCGAACTTGCGCCCTTTGACGCGGAATTGGTCAACACTACAACTGAGCTATCATCGCTTCAAAAGTGCGAAAGCTGTCGCTCGCGATACGGGAGTTTGTAGTGTCACCGTGGTGCATTTAAGTGGGTAGTGTCCCATGCTTATCACCTGAGGAGTCTTGTCACATGTCCATCTCGCCTTTGGCCTGAACCCGGATGATGAATTTAGGCTGAACCCGGGTGATGAATTTAGGCGTTGCGATGAGAATCTCCGTATAAAATAGTATTTTAAACACCACGTCAATAAAAAAAGGCTGGTAGCTACCCAGGTGCATGGTGATAGGGCTGTTTCTAATGCTTGCCTGGCTAACTACCACCCTCAAGTTGCAAATCTGCCGCCAAATATCAGTAGGTATGTTGCGGCAGTGGTACTTGAGAGCCAGCCCCTCCTATAAAGGCCGGCAACGCACCTGCGGTTCCTCTCGTGTTGTAGGTGTCCATGGGCGGCGGTGATCACCTACCATCAGGTGACACGCTTGCTCGTTTGCCCGCTATTACATATATAAAAAAAGGTGGGCACTAGAAAATGCCCAACCACCATGCTATAGTTTCATGACGATGTGTCCTTTTACCGAAAACTCAGATCGTTGCTGAGGACTGCATATTATGATGGATAATTATGGAAATTGATTAACAATACGTTAAAACTATAACTGCTCATAAATAGCTGAATATCTGCCGCCAAATACCAATAGGTGTGTTCCGACAGTTGCACTTGAGAGCCAGTTCCTCCACAGGTTTAGCGTGTCTACCAACTTGGGCAGTATCGTCACTCAACATCAGGTGAGATTATGACCATAGCGCTAAATCTTGACTATAAAAAATAGCACAAAATGTTTGATTCAACATCGACTAAAAGGTTTTCAGGTGAGACTTCAAAAAATGCCAATCTAAAATGAATCACTTTAAGGTAGTGATAAATGCAAGTGACGGTAAAATAACACGCCGCACAATAGTGGTACCTGTTCCCAAGTTTCTGAGGCAACCGATAGCGTGATTAAGTATTACAGATATATCGATAACAACGCATGTAATGTTGTGGCATTGTGCGTGAACGTATCACCGATAACTCATCACCCCGAGCGACCTACACAATGTCAGTGGGAGACGTCACATGATAGAGGTCATTTCATTACTAAATCCGTTCGATTACGAATTACAAAGAAAATCAGATAGCTAGAGATAGCTTTCGACGGTTTCTAAATAATATTAAAGTTACAAAAATATGAGAATATATTTTTTTGAGTGAGAATTTCTTAGGCATCGTTGTGATTTGAAACTAAATGAAACGACAATAAAAAGAGACGTGTTAATACATCTATATGATATTACGTGCGAGAGAATAGGATATAAGATATTAGACTATGTTTCTTACAGGGTCCGAGCGTTATACCTGAGTACGAGTATGCGCGCCTGCATTTTACTTAGCAAATTTTTCAAGGTTTCAACACTTGTATCGCGTGTGAACTGCACACACATTTTTTTAATAGTTTATAGATTTAGCGTTATGACCACAATCCCACCAGATGTTAATATTAACTATTTATAAGAATAAGATAATTAAAAAGATCTATTTGTGTATTACGTACGCAGCAAAAGAGGTGCCGTGCTGTGATTATGTAGTGACTGAGAGGGCAGAGGTCTAGGAATTGATTATGTCAGCATTATTTATTTAATTACTTTATTTGATTTCTTGCAACATTAAATCGATTAGGTTGTGGAGACCCTTAGTCCGGCCGACAACGAGGACAGTTCGCCAGATTGCCTGAACGAGACCCAATTTACCATTAGCCCGGGCCGATTGCCGGGAGACGCGTTGATTGCAAATTCGAACCTGCGTCGGCCGAGCCACGCGACAGACGACCGTGGGATTTTAGCGGGTTTTCCCGGCGACTTACCATCGGGCGAGGCCCCCATAATGCTCTCAAATGCATTTCCCCGTGAAAAAAAAAGGATATGGTAACCCTACTTATAGTTGCTTGATAGTGAAACAAATGATTAGTTATTTCCTAAAATATTGGTTCTCATGACGTGCTCTGTGTTAAGTTTTAAAATATATCTATATACAATTATGTATCTTTGCCATTGACTTCCTTCACCTAAAAATTATTAAATAATCTTTGCCCGTTTTGTAACTTTTGTCAATACAACTTGCCTCCTATTGGTGGTAGCATGATGTTAAATAGCCAAAACTGCATTGTTTAAAACTTTATGGAGTACCACCCACTTTAGGGAAAATTGTATGATTTATGCGCTCAAGAAATACTACATCTGAATTTTGACAGAAATTTGTGGGGAAATCACCATCCACTGATTTGTTTTAGCCTCCCCCAATATATTTGAAGTTTCAATAGCCCCCTCAGATAGACTCAGCGCCGACTGGGGGGTAATACTGCCCACTTTGAGAAGCTATGGCCTAAAGCCTACCTCACTGATCACTCTAACAAATACAAAAAGAAATTTTGAAATGTGACTTGTACTTCCTGATATTAAAGTGTTCAAATAAAAAAACTTATACACTTAAATATTAATACTGAAATAATTATTACTAGGCCAAATCTAAACATTATTTTTTTATTGTATAGAGTATGTCTTATTTGTTATAAAGGCCAAGGAAATATACTTATTATTTTTTTTTCTATCCTGCTAGATTTTGATGAACATAGACAGAGTAATAACTTATACTACGGATCAAAATACAATGGACTTATTTTTCCCATTAAATAAAAGTATTTTTTTATACAGCATTATAGCCACAATCTCACATGACGTTAAGTGATGATATGACTGAAGATGGTGAGCATTCTAAGCCTAGTGCAAGGAGTGGCTCTCAAGTGCAACTGCTGGAGCCCACCTATAGGTATTGGGCAGCAGATTTTCTACTTGAGGTACAAGTTAGCCAAGTGGGCATTCGAAAATGAACCATGGGATAGGGGTTAAATGTTATATATATGTAATATCTGAAATTATCTAAAAATTTAGATGCAATTTATTTAATTTGATAGCTAATAGCTTACCTAAAAATCTAAGCTATTCTTCACATCACTACTGTATTGGTTTACTTTACTTTTTAATTTATACTTATGTTCATAATTTTTTTTATTGAGAGTGGCTGTATGACTTCTTTTACAGGAATAATAAAGCTTATATTAGTTTAGTGTAAATAACTGGTGTAAAATAAAAAAGATATTTTTCTTCAGTAGTATTTAAAATGCAGTCTCAATGCGTATGTTACAATTACAAAGAGCTTCACATAATTCCCAATTTAATTTACATTATGATTTAAAAGCTGATAACCTTTTGAACAATACATTAGTCCTAAAACGATTAAATAAAAATCCAAAACATCGTCACTTAAAAAACCGGCAAGGTGAAGGTCAGAGCTTAAGTCATAAAAAAAAAAAAAATTACGAGCGAATTATATTACAGCGAAAGTACAGCTTAAAAGTAAACCTACTAACGCCTAACGGATATTATACAACTATATAATTTTATAACCTGGAATTCGTAATGAAATACCGCTTTCCTTAATTAGTATTCATTTTATCAAGTTTTGTGAAACATTGCATAAATGCGATTATTAGAACGAGGAATGGTGATTTGTTGAAATACATTAGCACTATTTCCAAATAAACGTGTTATTAATAAAAGCCGCAATCAGTGATGATCCCAAAATCGAATAATACCGACTTATTCAATCGCCTATGAATAATCATATAGACAATGATACGTTATCAATGATTTAAAAGATTTGATTAAAATAACATACTTGATTCTCATAAAGTTACTCACCGATGTAATGCTGGCGCGTTGACCGGCCGGATTAACGAATGAAATTAATCACTGATAATTGATAATAATGATTATATACTTGTAAATGTCGATTCCGAACATTGAACAACGGGCCGATGTCAAACGTCACTGTACTGTTTGACGTTTTGCGACGGCCATTTTTATTATTCGTTCTGAAATTGTTAAATATTTTTAAGTTATATAAACTATCTAACACAACTCTTATTTTTTTATTGATTTAAAATCTTATCGTTTTAAATCATGACTTCATGACTACAATTCTCGAGTACCTATTGATAATTGTAGTATATTAAGCAAGTGGGCCACCACTTTAGTTAGAATTTACGAATAGATTTTGTGATATATCTAAACTCTTTATTTATTTCTAAACTATATTATTGATATATAAAACTTAAGTTATATTATGCACAACACTACCTATACTATATAATATTAGGTTCGATAAACAAATTTATTATTGAGAAATCTCGAAGTAACGTTCCGCTAAAAACACATAATTTCCAGTTATTTTAAATTAGACTAAGAAGTTGTCTAATAAAATAAATAATATAATACTTAATTGGTAAACAAATAAAGTACTCACTACATCCTTGACCAAGTTAATAAATGAAAAAGATATTCTTATTTCAATCAAATTAGCTGAAATTGTGGCGCTGAAAGTATTTTAAGACATTTTTATTTTATTTGTTAACTTTTTTAAATAATATTGTCAGTTCTACGTAATCGTTATTTAATACGATTATCCATATCATTCTCGGAATTAAAAATTAATTAAATTGGTAAGTCAATTTTGTGCTATCTTCAGATCTACAAATAGATTAAGGTGTGCTGAATCTCCCACAACGGAATCAAAATTATGGATAAAAATATTTGCGGAGATTTTGGCGGGCTATTGATGTGATTTTTATTTCAATTCATATACTTAGTTATTTAGCCCTGTATTGTGTAATTTAGGCGACAATTTATGTGATGTAGTATGACTGAAGAGCATAAGTGAAGTGAATTATGAATAATCACTCGGGACATGGTATATTAATTTCCACAAAACTCCCAAGAGAACTTCAACAATAGTGTCGCCATCTTGTTGAAGATAGTTTTATATGCACAAAATGGCCGAATCTTATCACTTGAAAATGGTAGTTATAGTATCTAAAGAGGACTGAGTAGCCAAGAATACAAAAGAAGATGAAGAAGAGAAGAATATTTGCGCATCACTTAGATATATGAGTAGTAGAACAATTAAAGCAGATTCAAAAGACTATTACAGAGTGGATCAATATGTGAACTATTGTGGTATCTGGAATTAACACCGCTCTCTGTATATGCGCTAAAAAATATTATAAATGTATTTAAATTGTCCGTGTTTAATTATGTACGTACATAAAAAAATATAACCAGATCGAGTTTGTTACAGGTTCTTCTCGATGGCTAAGTTATTTTCTGAACCGGTGGTAGTTTTGACCTTCATAATCGCCTTCTCAGGGCCTAAACTGTATAAAGTTTATTGATTTGGATGATACCAACAATAGAGCTAATAGTTTCGTTATAACGGGCCATCTACAAATTACGTCACAGTTTCATGATTTCTGGACCCGACCCCCCCCCCCCCCTCTCTTGTCACATTCGCAAGACTTCTTCTTTCCTAGTGTGGCGTCACACACTTTGAAATTTTACATCAAGAAATTTTAAATTTAAACAGGAAATTGACAGTTGACATTTTGTGTTTAATTGTTTATATATATTTGATTTTATTTATAGTTTATAGAGTTAGTATTATGGCCACGACTTTACCCAATGTTAAGTAACGGTGTGACCCAAGTTTGCGGACACGCTAAGCCCAGTGGAAGGACTGACTCCAAGTGCAACTACCGGAACACTTATAGGTGTTTGCCGGAAGATTTCAACTTGACAGTGGTAGTTAGCCAGCCTCTACCACTACTCTATGGTTTCAACAGAGAGAAAGAAATTTTATTTCGATGATACACAATTCACACAGAATAAATACACAAATATTGTCTATTATATATATCATATTAATATCATTATACAACACCGAAAAAGGACTCAAGCTCAGTATATGCTATGGCAACACTGCTATAGCACTGGTTTTCAGCTAGACCCAAATTTCATTGCTATGTTTTCCTCACCGAGAGCTCAAGCTCATTGCAGGTGGATTCGAATTCGCGACCACTGACGCGGCGTCCGTACACACAAACCAGCTATGATCGCCTCAATATTGTAGCATAGCTTTTGAAATGTGACCCCTCATTTTACGACCCCTCCAGCCCACATAATGTGTGACGTGATTTACGGATGACCCCTAATAAGACCACATGTTTTTCAGATAAATATTGTTTATTATGGTGATTTATTTCATTGTACTAGAAAATTGATCTTCTGCCGTCCAGGACGCTGCGGTGGGGTGACCACACCGTGCTGACGGAGAAGGTGCTTCTTCCAGTAACAGCGTCGGGTGAAACATGCATGGCATACGTCACACTCGAACCTGTGATTTACCATCAAAATGTAATGAATTATTTACGTTTTTTATCGTTTTCTTGTATGTATTAATTCTCCTGAACACGTCTAACATGATCCGAGCCCTTTTTATTTGTTTATATAATTCAGTAACACAATATTGTTCCTAATATACATAGTTCATAGCTCCATTTCACCATACATAGTACAGTAGATTAATGAATTCGTTATTTTGTATATTTTCCGTGTCGCAATTATAGGATTACTGAATGGTGTAGAGATCTATTTATACACAGTTAAGGTTTAGGATTACTGCCACATTCTAACCTGATGTTAGATGGCCCATGTTGCTGGACAAGCTGTGCCTAGTGTAGGGACTATCTCTCAAGTGCAGCTGCCGGAACACATCTACAGATATTTGGTGGCAGGATTTCAACTTGACTGCGGTAGTTAGCCAGGCGGGTATTAGAAAAAGCCCTACCACAATGCTATGGTTTCCTTCATCGAAAGCTCAGACTCTTTGCAGGGATTTTAACACACGTCGGTACACACTACGCAAATCCATTGGAGAATTAAATCAGTTCACCTGACTTCGGGTTTTATCAACCATACAACACCTTAACCTAACGTCAGGTAAGATTGTGATAAAGGACAGGCTTAACGTATTGGTATTAGCGTTTTTGAAGCATTGATAGCTCAGTGGTAGTGTGTACGACGTCGTGTCAAGGGACGTGAGTCCGAATCCAAGCACCTACAATGAGCTTGAGCTTTCGGTGAAGGAAAACATCGTGAGGAAACCATAGCATGGTGGTAGGGCTTTTTCTAATGCCCGCCTGGGTAGCTACCACCCTCTAGTTGTGAACCTGCCGCCAAATACCAATAGGTGTGTTCCGGCAGCTGCACTTGAGAGCCAGTCCCTCCACAGGTTTAGCGTGTCTACCAACTTGGGCCGTATCGTCACTTAAGACCAGGTGAGATTATGGTCACAACGCTATACCTTAAATATATAAAAAAAAGAAGAAGAACGTAACCTGAAAAATAATAATATTCGAATATTGAAATAAAACTAATTTAAACGGATTTTATCGCGGTTATTTATTGATTTTGATCCCGACGTTTCGAAAGCTTTTCTCTTCTCTACCTTCAATTTAATTTTAATTTTAGTAATTAGACACAGTAACATGTACTTTTCTGGACAACCTACACCTCAGTCCGCCCCGTGACCGCGAAAGCTGAAAAGCTATCGAAACGTCGGGATCTAAATCAATAAATAACCGCGATAAAATCCGTTTAGATTAGTTTTATTTCAATGAACAATATTCGCATACCTTTTAATATCATTGTGGGAGTCGATATGCCGGTTTAGTTTGGTCCGGTCATAGAACCTTTTCTGGCAGATCTCACACGAGTACCGCTTCTCGCCCTGGTGTATTCTCCGTATGTGGTTTATAAGGTTCGAGGCTATATAGTATGAGGCGGTGCAATATTCGCACTGGTATAGCTTTACACCTGCAAATGTCGAGGCTTTGAGGCGATGATAGCTCAGTGGTAGCGTGTAGGACACGCCGCGTCATGGGACGTGACTTCGAAGCCTACCACCTACGATGAGCTTGATATTTCGGTGATGGAAAACATCGGGAGGGCTGTTTGTAATGCCCGCCTGGATGTGTACCATCTTTAAGTTGAAAATCTGCCGCCAAATACCAATAGGTGTGTTCCGGCAGTTGCACTTGAAAGACAGTGCTATAAAAGCCGGCAACTCACCTTTTTTATGGAATAACGGGCAAACTAGCAAGCGTGTCAGCGTAACACCTTATGGTAAGTGATCACCCACGGACAACCGCAACACCAGAGGAATCGCAGGTGCGTTGCCGGCCTTTATAGGAAGAACTGGCTCTCAAAAATGCGATTCCACCGGTGTTGTGGGTGTCCATGGGCGGCGGTGATCGCTTACCATCAGGTGACTCGCTTGCTCGTTTACCCGAAAAATTGCGAAACGGTAACTGTACGTCCGAATAAAAAACTTCTTTATTCAATTTAGGCCCCGAGAAGGCGCTTATGAACGTCAAACTACCATCAGTACAAAAAATAATCCAGACTTCTAGAAGAACCGGCAACAAACTCGATGTGGTTATATATTTGTTTAGGTAGACACATAATTGAGAAAGGCAATATTTGAATAAATTTAGCAGATTTAATATATACGGATATCGATACAGGCCAATAACGAAACGAAGCACGAGTTTCCGTAGATGGCGGCACCGTCCCCATATTGCAAATGGCGTCAGCGTCGCCATATTGCAAATAGCGTCAGCGTCGCCATATTGCAAATAGCGTCAGCGTCGCCATATTGCAAATAGCGTCAGCGTCGCCATATTGCAAATAGCGTCAGCGTCGCCATATTGCAAATGGCGTCAGCGTCGCCATATTGCAAATAGCGTCAGCGTCGCCATATTGCAAATAGCGTCAGCATCGCCATATTGCAAATAGCGTCAGCGTCGCCATATTGCAAATAGCGTCAGCGTCGCCATATTGCAAATGGCGTCAGCGTCGCCATATTGCAAATGGCGTCAGCGTCCCCATAGTGCAAATGGCGTCAGCATCGCCGTATTGCAAATGGCGTCAGCGTCGCCATATAGGAAATGGCGTCAGCGTCGCCATATTGCAAATGGCGTCAGCGTCCCCATATTGCAAATGGCGTCAGCGTCCCCATATTGCAAATAGCGTCAGCGTCGCCATATTGCAAATAGCGTCAGCGTCGCCATATTGCAAATAGCGTCAGCGTCGCCATATTGCAAATGGCGTCAGCGTCGCCATATTGCAAATGGCGTCAGCGTCCCCATAGTGCAAATGGCGTCAGCATCGCCGTATTGCAAATGGCGTCAGCATCGCCGTATTGCAAATGGCGTCAGCGTCCCCATATTGCAAATGGCGTCAGCGTCGCCATATTGCAAATGGCGTCAGTGTCCCCATAGTGCAAATGGCGTCAGCATCGCCGTATTGCAAATGGCGTCAGCATCGCCGTATTGCAAATGGCGTCAGTGTCGCCATATTGCAAATGACGTCAGCGTAGCCATATTGCAAATGGCGTCAGCGTCGCCATATTGCAAAAAACTTCGTGCTACAACAGAGCCTAGCGGATGGCACTTTCCATGGGGTCGTCTTCGAGTAGAGCCCTCCACCAAGCTAGGAACTGTCCTAACGTTTCGTTTACCGTGGTATTTAAATTGTGAGTTGTGTTCAGCTTCGGTGTAATAAATCGTGTTGTGTAATTTGTGGTCTTATTGCTCGAACACCCAGTTTATACGCCCACTATGTCGAACGATGATGTTAATAAGACTGCATTGCCGTCATATATATATATTTTGTATTATTTTTTTGTATTATTATTATATACACAATCTGCGGACTCTGGGTTTGCACTTTTTTTTAGGTAGGCATTAAAAAATTGCTTTACAACAGTATCTAGGCATTACAGTAAAAACTAAAAAGTGAGTGTTATTTCATTTTATTCTTAGGAAGATTATAAACGAAACTACTGCAAGCGGGTCACTCACCATCATGTCTCCGGAGGTGTTTCGCTAGGTCGTGTTTCTGCCAGGTCTTATAGTCGCAGTGGTTGCAGGCGTAGCCCGGGGGATGGTGGGATTTCACGTGGGAGTAATGGGATCCGCGATGGACGAACACTTTACCGCATATCTGATATTAAAAAACAAAACATGCGTGCGTACAAAGTACACATGTCAGAAGTGAAACTTCTTTGGCGAACTAATTTATAAATCTTGTTCGCTCTGTCTCACTTTTTCTCTCAATCTTTCTCACTCGCTTGCTCCCTACTCTCACTCCACGGCTAGTTGCTCATGCTACGTTCGCCCTGTCTTACTCTCTCTCAATCGGTCTCGATCACTCTCTCTCTCTTTTCCGACACTTCCGTTGCATACCGGCGTGACGTTTCATCTGTAAAAATTTTACCCTCATGCGCCTAAAGAAGTTTCACTTCAAAAATTCAACGCAGTCATGAGGACCGCCGACAGAAATGAAAACTTAAAACTATAAACAACAGAGAGATATATACAACTTTGTATATATATATATATAGGCTTACCATAATTACGAAGAGCCAAACCGGGATGCAGAAGAGAAAGGGGCTCATTTTCATTTTGCTTTTCGCTTAATTTGTGTTTTTCATATTTGAAATGCCATCAAAATTATTATGAATTGAAAACATATTATTAAATGTGAATATATTTTTTATGAAAAGGAAAAAGAGACAAGGTACAATTTATACAAACAACACAAAAAATATGGACAGGGATCTCAAACCGGGACTATCCCGGTCAAACCGGGACGTATGGTAAGCCTATATATATATATTTGATGGTAAGTAATCACCGCTGCCTATAGACACCCACAACACCAGGAAAATCACAGATGCATTGACGGCCTTTATAGGAGAGACTGGCTGTCAAGTGCAACTGCAGGAAACGACCTAATGGTATTTGGCGGTAGATTTTCAACTTGAGGGTGGTAGCTAGCCAAGCGGGCATTAGAAAAAGCCCTACCACCATGCTATGGTTTCCTCACGATGTTTTGCTTCAACGAAAGCTCAAGCTCATTGTAGGTGGTTGGATTCGAACTCGCGTCCCATGACGCGGCGTTCCTATACGCTACCACTGAGCTATCATCGCTTCACAATTATAATTTTATTTATCGAAGACCGAAACAAATTGTTTTTTTACATTTCCATGCATTCTCATCTACTTCTGAGCTATAGTCCCAATTGTCAAGTATCTAAGTCATAGAGGAGTTAGTTAAAAATCAATTACAAAAAAAAGTTAGTTAATATACACAAACGGTAAACACTAGGGATGGCGATCTCAAATCGAATAATCAAAGAATCGATTTTCATGGTAAAAATAATCAAGTTTTTATATCGATTCACAGCGTACAATCGATCCAGTAAATCGATATGTCATAAAAATCGAGGTTCGATTCATGTCTATTTTCATAGAACATCAAGCACAATAATTATTTTAATGTTTTACCCAAACAGATAAGGACATAATAATTATCCACATATATAGAGTTAATCACGAAAAGATAATCGACAAAAAAAATTATAAATCAATCTTTAGGAAATCGATTTATTGGCGAATCGATTCCAATCGATATTTTTCAGAAAGAATCGCTATCACCAGTAAAAAGACACTGTTGCTCTAGGAAATATCTCTATGAAAACGACAATACCTCACACAACCAGCATTTAGTGTTTATGTGCTGGTCCTTCCTGTGCCTTACCGCCTGCAGCTTGTTCTCAAACTTCAGGTCACATATACCACAGACTAACGGATCGATTTTGTACGATTTCTCTGGCATATCTATTTGGACATTTTTCAATTTCTTCTTCTTATAAGGGCCCCGTGTTTTTCTCGGTCCACGGATCTTGATTGCGAGTGGGCTGGTAAGACGAGATATCTGTTACTAGGCTGATAGATTTATTCTAGGACTGGGAAGAGTCTGTGGGCAACTAGGTAATAAACCTGTCATTGTAATCCTTTTATACACGTACAAGTTTAACGTTATGGCCACAATCTCATCTGATCTAACGTGATGATGAGGCCCAAGATGACGGATGTGCTAAGCCTAGTCAAGGAACTGGCTGGCAAGCGCAACTGTCGGCACCCACCTATAGGTATTTGACAGCAGATTTTCAATACGAAGGTTGTAGTAGCTAGGGTACCATTAAGGTTTTAATTAACCCCATTTTTGGAGTCTTTTGAGATGTAACGCACCGTAAAAACCCTTTCACAAATGTTACGTAACACCCAAGTGTGCATTTTTACCTAAAACTCAGAATAATGTTTTACCTTTTATTACTAACAAAATAACTTATTTATCTTCTTAATCTTTGGTAAAGCGATTAGAAATAGTCGAGGGTTTATTTATAAAACTTAAACAAAAAGAGTTGCGAACTTCGAAAATTAAATATGCCTAGTTTTTATTAAAATAAAAAAATATATATATCACGTAACGCGTTGTTATAACAAACCTCCCGCATTTGTAACGCATCCTAACGTTTAACAAGACCCCTCTCAGCCCCCCCCCCCCCCCAAATTGCGTTACGTAACATTTAAACGGTCCCTAGCCCCACCAGAGACTAGAAGAACTGCAAAAGCTGTCCCTGGACTCTGGCAACATCAGAGTTAGAAGTGTTGCAGTTTAGTGGGTAATGGGCCAGGGTAATGTGTTTACGTTGCAATGAGAAAGTCCGTAAAAACTGGGATTTTAAGCACTGTGTCAATAAGAAATGGGTGTTAGCTAGCCAGGCGGGCATTAGAATAAGCCCTGCCACCATACTATGATTTCATCTTGATTGTTTTCCTCAGCAAAAGCTCAGCCTCATTGCAGGGATTCGAACTCATAGCCATTGATATGGTGTCCATACATACTACTAACTGAGCTATCATCACTGCAAACTACAAGCTAGATATCACTCTCAAGATGAAAATCTGTCTTCAAATACCTATACATGCGTTTTGGCAGTTGCACTTGGGAACTAATCCGTCTTGTAGGTTGTAGAAGAGATTGTAGCCGTAATGCTAAAGCTATGAGGTACAAAAAAAGATATGAAAGTGCAAAAATCAAAGCACAGCCTGTTGAATGACTGAACAGCTGGTTAAGCATGTACATATTAATGCCAACAAATAAAGAATATACATTTATAATTATTAACTTACCTTTCAACATGTTTCAGACCATTTATCACTTTACTGTTGCTTCTATGATTCTCTTTCTCCGTTCCACCATTGCAATTCTCCATTTTGAAATTGCTATCTTTAACACAATCATTTTGTGTATCCTCATCACTCGGCATTGATAATTCATTATTAATAGAAATACTCTCTGACTCAAGAAGTTCTGTTTTAATAGTGGTATTTAAGATCTTTCTGAATGTGTCATCAGCTAGTAGGCATGATGTTTTAAAGCTAAATGCAATGGCAAGGTTTCCAAGACAAGTCTCACACACTTTTGTAGGTAAGCCCACTTCATTCTTCAACTAAAAAATAAGTAATGAAAATAAGCCATTATAGGGATAGTAGGACATAACCATTGTGTTTGATAAGATTGGGACTATAAAACACCAGGTTGAATGTGCGATACATTCACATTTCTTTTTCTAATAAAAAAAAACAACTTCAGCACTAGGGAACATTCTCTGTATCTAGGGGGAGTTTAGAAAAATAAAAAATTGGGGGTGATATAAATTCTTGTCCTTTGTGGGATTCAAATCAACAGCATTATGTGGCAGCATTCAAAGCAAGATGACTGCTTTTGACCACTACGCCCACCATGCAATCTCAATATGAGTGTATGGCTTTTCAGGGTGTGTATACACCAATAAAGCAGAATAGTAGAGTTCTGTATCTAACTGGTTCAACATTTATGTAAACATATCATATTTTGACTGTCATATTTCAGGATAGCTAATGAGAGTGTTGCAGCCAGTGTGATTAATAAACAGTAAAAAAAATTTAATCTAACAGAGGATTTTTATGGATACTTGGATAGTATTGTCTTTGGTATTTAGTAGTGTCATTGCCCTATTTCTTAAAAAACAATCATTGAACCTACAGAAAAAGACGAGCATTTTTTAGATACCTTTGCCTTAAAAAAGAAAAAAGAAAAAGGTGATCTTAATTCTCAGTGTTGTATTACAAACCAGCAAAACAATACTACTTACCAATAAACCAGTGCAGAATTCAATGTCGTTAATTATTTTTCTGTTTCCCTCATCAAATAAACAACACATATCCGTACAACGACCCATACATACTCGGCATGAATCTACGATGTAATTCATATTCATTTCAAAATTATTTTCTGAGTTATAACTTGTTTTTTCCTCCATCGTGTGTACAATATACAGTAACAATAGTATTGATTTTGTTTTAAATAATATTAATTTATTATGATTTATACATTATCACTATATTTTTTCAATAGATACCTATATAAATAGTTATAAATAGAACAATAAATAAAAAACATTACAATTCATTAGTAAACAAATAATTTATAATAGGTGCGTAAATCTTTACTGGACCGGCTTAATGAGCCGAAACATTTCGGTGTTCCAATGTTTTGGAACACCAATAATGTTTCAAATATATTTGGGATTGAAACCTTTTTGTTCTATGTTCAGCGCGATCATGTCGCATAGTATGAGCGGGACCGATAAGTTATAGTGATTGAACCACTGAGCAACTCGCGATGACCAAGAACAAGAAAATATAAACATGTTAGAATGAGATACCAAATGAAATGAAACCGCATACTTTTTATTATTTGCCTATGCAATATGCACGTAATAATGACCACTATGGTCTTTGTATGTCCAATACTTTATAGATGCATTGTTTTAGTTTAAAGTTCATGTTTGTTTTTGCCCTACATTTTACAATATAGTACTTTATTGAAAAACTATGCAAAAAGTTCGAGTAAATTCATTCATGTTTTTAAATTAAAATCTTTTTGTAATATGAAATAATGCAAAAAATAAAGTATCTACTTACACCACATCATTATAGTTAAATGTGGTAAATAATGGATAAAAAGAAGAAAGAATATGTATATAATGTAACTAACAAATCAAATAGTTTTTAATGGAACCGATTTTTAAATACGCCATCTAGCTATATATAAACGTCTCGCCGCCAATCTTATTGCTGGTTAAATAATAAAGAGAAATCGGTTTTATTTATAATTTTAAAATGTATACAGAAGCATATCAAAACATTAATATAATATTCAGCTTTTATGCAACTTTCCCACCGACTATCTCAGTACGCCTGCGAAATGACTTAAAATCTTTAATAAGTTTGATACGAGTGATACGATGTAACGAAAATACAACCCATCCGTCTGGCTCAGTGTGTCCCGGCGATGCGACGTAACATTATGTAACATTCTGTATTTTAGATTTTTGACACATTGTTCCAAATGATACATGACAGTGAGTCGGAACAGTATACTGTCCCAGATGCAAATGTTCCATTCATAAAGAAGACATTCACGCCTAGTTTATATAGTTTTTCAGATATTAGGTCCACTGAATACATGTTTTCTGAGCCTATCTTCGTACAGAATACGGTAATAATCCTCTACTAATCTTTAATTAACGACCTAATCGAACAATGGTTTCCTTGTTAGGTATTTTTTATGAGTCATTATGGTAATGTAAATCCTTGGTCCTAATAATTATTTATTTTTTCCTAAATATTATTATTACTAAAATAAAGAAGGTTGAACATAATTCAAGAAATTCTTAATAAATGAAAACTCACTCAATAATTAATACTCCACATAGGCAAAGATAATATCCAAAACTTTTTGTTGTCAACAGGTGTCAATTTTGTTTATGTTGTTTTATAAATTTGGATTGTATACAGGAGTCAAAAAACAAATAGTTTATAATTCCATTATTATGGATTCTGTAAATGATAGCAATAATTGTGATAATCCAGTAAAACTTGAATTCGAACATAATACGGACGTTTGTCGAACTTGCATGTGCCGAGGTTTAAATATGAAAAATATATTTGGCAGCGAAATTAGTAATATTTGCGAAAGAATGCAATTTTGTACAGGACTGAAGGTAACAAATTTCCCTCGTTTTCTTTTACTAAAGTATCATCACAATATCAGATAGCGACCACAGTACAATCAAGTCTACTGAACTTTTTCACTTTCGTGATAAAAAAAATAGATTGTAGTATTTCGTTTCGTTTATGCTGGGTGGATTGTATGCGGGATCACCTCGTTAAAACCTCGCCTGATTACCGACTAAAAAGAAACCATAACGTAGGTAAAGTAAAATGTTGAAATCAGTTCATATTTTCAGTATTATTTTGTATAGTTCATATGTTTAGCGTTATGCCACAATCTCACCTGATCTTAAGTGACGATGTGACATGCTAAGCCTAGTGGAAGGCCTGCCTCAAAATAAAACTAATTTAAATGGATTTTATCATGATTATTTATTAATTTTGATCCTAGCTTCTACCAAATGCAATGCACCATGCCTTTGATGTCCATTTACCATATTGAATTAATGGTTAGATTCAGATTCAGTTAGAATACCTATTTCAGTTCGTAATGGAGGACCCTTTGCCTTCAAACATTTGCAATGCATGTTTGGAAAATCTCACAGTAGCCTACAATTTTAAATCAAAGTGCATAGAGACTGACAGAACATTATGGTCATTATACTCCACAAAACAGCTTCACTCGTCAAATCTAAACCGAGTATACATTAGAGAAAATGAAAGAAGTTGCAATAAAAGTGATGATAATGAAGTAGATGTATTGACTATACAAGATCATGATATAAATGGAGCTGATATCATAGGTAGAAATGATTATTGTGAACAGGATGATGCACTGTCATTATCAGAAGCAACTGAAAAACATGGAACAACAAGTGAATGTGACTTCAAGATTAAGGAATGCAGGTATTTCCTTCTTCAAAACCCTAATCCCATGTAGGTAGGATCAGCTTTTTATGTTTTCTTCTTCAATTCTGCTCTATCTGCTCTCATCTCGGCGTTCAGACTTTTTATACACTTATCATTTCTCAAATAATCCATCCATATCTTCCTCTGTTATACTCTTATATTCATCTATTATTTTTTTAATTAAGGTATAGGGTTTTAGCTACAATCTCACTTTGTGTGAAATGATAATGTGGTGCAAGATTCCAATGTGCAACTGCTGGAACACGCCTATAGGTATTTGGGGGAAGAGTTTCAACTAGTAGTTCCCTATCACCATGCTATGGTTTCATCACAATGTTTTTCTTCACCAAAGTATTGAGCTCATTGTATGTGGATTCAAACCCACATTCCTTGATGCGGCATCCTAACACACTACCAACTGAGCTATTCTTGTGTCATCAGACTGGAATGCAGATGTTTATTTTCTATAATTAAGTATACCATTTTTTGTCATGTTGGTAAATGCATTGAGGCATACTCTCCCAGCCCAGGGGAACTGGGAAGGTTGTGTGGAAACCCCTCGATGCCAGGAATACTCACTGACACCCCTCTGCCATATGTCACCTTGCTGGTGTGTCGTCACGTTTCCTTTAACCTATTTTTAAGTTTAATGTTAGTTTTTTGGAGCAAGGCATAGTTTCAACTCTGTATCAGGCACAGTATAACCTGAAAATATTGTTGATAGATTTTAATTGATTAGGATGTCTGTTCTTTGACAAAAAGTAGAACTGTGAAACGCAATACCCAAGTTGAGGTCAAGGTGAGAGGGGTGTGTGGTGAATTATTGAGTGTATAGCATTGTCAAACTAACCACAAAAGAGCACCACGGCAACACTTAAACTTTTATTGTTACTAGAGACCAAGGACAAATTTCACACTTCCTCTAATCTATGGTTCTTTATAGCAGCTAAGGGACCGTCTGTTAATCACGTCAGGCCGGAGGGGAGGGGCTTCGATAAATTTCAGCGTAAAATAAACGATAAAGGAGCGAATGAGATTGACTCACCGTTTCCAGGCTACAATTTCCACGCCCACCTCAATGTGACTATAATATTCTGATTTAAAAAAAGTCCTGGATGGATGATGACAGTTTGAGCTGTACTTTAATGGAATCTGGTCAAGTGTGTTGCATAGCCTGAGCTCTGCCACATTTTGCGACGAGGGTGGGATGGTGCCTTAAGCCGAATGCAAAGGAGTGGCTTACCACCAGATCGGGCCGGCTAGCGACAGGCGAGTCCCACATAAACTTCACAGTGCCCCAGGCTAGGAGGGTATGCACAAATGCATTTCCCAATTTTATATAAAAGGGGAGGGGTTACTAATTTAAACTTTATTACATATCATCTGAGGGTAGATATCAGTTAATAAGTTTCTAAAAACATCATGTGATGAATGAATACCCATAATTTCTAAAGCACTGAAATATAAATAAATAATGAATTATCTATTTTCTTTTCCAGTTCGCAAACTGAAGCTGATAAGTCAGGACTGTGTCTCTACAAAAAGTGTATAAGTCAATTAAAAGCAGCCAAAAAGACCAAATTCCGAAGGCTGTTTTGTGAAACCTGTAATGTGAGGTTCGAGAGTAAGCAGGACTCAGACAAACACAAGGAAACGGTGCATAAGGATGAATCCTGGGTGTGCCAGGTGAGATAACTTTATTATTGTTTTAGGGATCTATGTAACAATCTATCATATGAACATCTATCATATGAACCAAATTTCATACTTATGTTATAAATGCGGAAGTGAGTTTGTCTGTTTGTTACACTTTCATACCCAAACCGCTGAATCGATTGTGATGAATTTTGGCATAGTAATAGATGGCCTCTTGAAGATAGAGATAGGTTACTTTTTCTCAGGTAAAACTGATTGGTAGTGGGGTAAACAGAGGGATTAAAAATTAAACTTTTTATTGCGGTATCTGATTTATTTGACCAAATCAATATTAAAGTGAGTGAAGCCGCACATAAAATCTAGTATAAAATAAATATCTAGGGGCTGTTTGCTAACACGTGTACACACTACCACTGAGCTATCATCGCTTCAATTCTCCAGCATTGTGGTAAAAGCAGTACGAAGAAGTCCGCTTATTACTACCACATGAACTCACATTTCAAGAACGGCTCACCAAAGTTCGAAGGTGGTGGAAAACCGTCAGCGAGGGGCGGGAAGCGTCTAGGCGTGAAGCGAGGACCGTACAAGAAGAGAACAGGCACCGTTGCGGTCACAGATTGTGGGGGTAGGTGAGTAGATTCTAGTAGAATGTTCTGGAAGTTTTTTTTTTTTTTATACTCAAGGTTTAGCGTTATGGCCATGATCTCACCTGATCTTAAGTGACGATACGGCCCAAGTTGGTAGACACGCTAAACCTGTAGAGGATCTGGCTCTCAAGTGCAGCTGCCGGAACACATCTATTGGTATTTGGCGGCAGGTTTTACAACTTGAGGGTGGTAGCTACCCAGGCGGGCATTAGAAACAGCCACCATGCTATGGTTTCCTCACGATGTGTTCCTTCACCGAAAGCTCAAGCTCATTGTAGGTGCTTGGATTCGAACTCGCATCCCTCGACGCGAAGTCGTACACACTACCACTGAGCTATCATCGCTTCAATAAAGAAAGTAAGCTTCAAAGTAAGGAAAAACAAGAATATCATGGCAAGAGGGATGATGGGCTTAAAGGGTAGGGAAGTGACGATCTGAGAGATATTACTGGTTCGCATCCCCTTTTAGAAAAAATATATTTTTTATACACTTGTCATAACTGGCTATGAGGGTATATATATTTTGTCAAATCTTTTTGTGAAGTGAAAATTTCTCTTGGCAGCCTAGGTACTTTTCGTTTTGTTGGTATTGAATGAAACTGAATCATCACGCTCGGCCATTTAATGCTTGTTCGGGTAAAGTCGGCTCGACTTAGAGCGAGAGAGATATAGTTTAGCCGTCACTGATACACTATCGGCGAGACAGCATGACATATTTATTATTACGCCACTCGATTCAACAACAAACTCCCTGTAACGTTGAAATTACCTGAGTTGGTTGGTTTACCTTGTCTTTACAATGATATCTTTTCCTTTTCATCAAAAACTCTCAATAAGGATAAAAAATGCGTGGTCCTCTCAGGACCGCTATATACAGGTTATATTGATATATCGCAGATCTTCAGTAAATGCTAAAAAAAACATGTTTTTCGAATACAGCACATTTTTTATCACTCGAAAGAAAATTCGTTTTATCTCACGCACGATTTCACTCATTTCATACAGCTTTTTAAGAAATCACTGTGCTATTTTAAACGTTGTCATTGCAGTTTGGACAAAAACGTTTGTCGGTTCCGCGGGTGTGAATAAAACATTATCTATAGCACTATATCGATACTAATATTGTAAAGGCCAAAGATTTGTATTTTCGTTTGTAACGAATAAACTCAAGAACTGCTGGACCGATTTCAAAAATTCTTTCATCATTAGAATGCTACATTAGCTCTGAGTAACGTAGCCTATATAACATTTCTTTTTTATGTAAATGATTAAATAAAATTTTAGTTGCACGCGAACGGAGTCGCAGACGCAGCTAGTGTGTAATAAAACTGTGACTGAGCCAAATTTTGTACAGGAAATAATTCTTGAAAGTAATACTATAATTGAAGAATACTTTGGTATCGATATTAAGGCCAATTTATCACCTTGCCCTTAGTATGCGCATCTATCTGATTTTTTTTTCTTTCTGATAAAATTGGTACGGTTGTAGCTGATTTTATGTAAGAACATATGTGATACTTTTTATACCATGCAATGAAAGGGTTTGACCGATATATATGTTTTTTAATATGTCTTTTTTCAATGTAAAATTTTTATGTTATCCTTGAGTGTTGGCTTGGGTTACTTGTAAATACGTGAGGTTTGTAAAGCAAAACATCGTAATGTACCCGGTGTTAAGCATTTTCTAATGTCCTCCTGGCTAGACATCACCTTCAAGTTGAAAATTTACCTTTCTGTTCTTTGATAGTTGCTCCCTTTTCCAAACTCAATTGTCTACCATCGTGGGTGATACCATCACTTACCATGAGATGGCATTGTGGCCGAATTCTAAACCTATAAAATATAATAAAAAATTATATTTTTCCAGTGCAACAGAGGGTGCGCCGAAGACGCCTCGGAGGAAGTTCAAGCTGAATAAACAGTTCTGTGAAAAATGTAATGTTAGATTCGAGAACGTTGAAGAATTTATTGCGCATAAACGCGATGTTCATAAACATGTTTATTTGTGCGAAGTAAGTTTTCGAATTATTATCTTTGCATAGTAATGGTAATTCACGGCATTGGAGATGATGGCAAGTACAGTGGAATTCAACGAATCAAAATATAGTGGTGACACTGGTTTGAGGATGTGTAAGGTAGTCACAACTCAGTTGATTATGGATGCCTATTAATTTGCTTCATTATACCAACAAGTCCCAAAACGTGACGTGTCTAAGCGTGCCGCCATCACGGATGTTGTATAGCTGATTTATCATATCATTATTTACATACGCTACTGCGTGATAGTAAGTGTCTTAAGATATTAAGACGTAGAGTGAGTTATAAAGCTTGATGTAATTTCAAATGTTTGAAGAACACCAGGTAGTTATCATAATATTGGTGAAAAAAAAATCACCAGTGATATTTCACGGCCAGTTATATTTCACACATGCCCACAACATCGAGACATGTATAGAAATTACAAGTGAAATAATTAAAATACGTATACGGGTATACGTTAAAATGTTGTGGTAATGATTACCTCAAGTTTTTGGTAAATATCGTAGAACGTTAGAGCAACCAAGAAATTATAAGAACCGATGTCATTTAATCGTCATTTGTGACAAATATTAGATGTCAAAAAAGTTACAGTTATTCTAATAAAGCTAGAACGACGCGAAATAATATCCTTCATTTTTCTTGTGATATTTCATGTTCGGTTATATGACACAAGTTTTAACAATATCGAGATACGCTTATAAATTAAAAGTGAAATAATTTATAAGCGTGTCTCAATGTTGTAAACACCTGTGAAATATTACCAGTATCTTAGCTATAACCGTGACATAACTCTGTCATTGTAATTATTTCACTTTTAATTTATATATGTGTGTCGATGTGGTAAAGACATGTGAAATATAACCGAACGTGAAATATCACCAGTGAAATGTAGAATGTTATTTCACGTCGTAAAATTTAGTAGCAATAATGGGCCGATTGTGTAAACACATAGTTTTAAAGGTGTTCTTTTATGTCAGATATGTGGTCGCGTCTTCTATAACAGGGACGCTCGGTTCTCGCATATGACGTCCCACGAACAGCCGAAGTTCGCTTGCGACCACTGCGACTACACGACCACAAGGAAACAGGACTTGGTTAAACACCTCTACGTACATAACGGTATGGGGTTTAATTCTGTCTCTGAATTGCCAGGTCAACATGGTTTCCATGTGTGTTTTGTCCCAACTCCTCAGGGAAATTCAACAATGACTTAGAGTTTTTCAAGAACTTCAAAGATCTTGCTTGCCTATTACCTGTTGAATAGCATAAGTGTGAATGGTGTAACTGGTTTTTGACCTAACACCTATATCTTATTATATACCTAGGTAACACCTATATCTTATTAGGTCCATATAAACAATTCAGCATGTAAAGTTTTACCATTTAAAATGTTTGTTATATATAAATTATAATTTTCCATCAATTTGTGTAGTGGTATTTTTTACATTTTGTAAGTTTAGCGTCTTGGCTACAATCTCACCTGATGTTAAGTGACAATGTGGCCTAAGATGGTGGATACGCTAAGCCTAGTGGAGGGGCTGGCTCTCAAGTGCAACTGCCGGAACACACCTAGAAGTATTTGACGGTAGATATTCAACATGAGGGTGATAGCTAGTCAGGTGAGTATTAGAAAAAGCCCTACAACCATGAATGTATGAATGATGGTCGTGAAAGGTAAATATTAATCCAACAAAAAAGAAATTAAAGAAATTTTCCAATGAAATCGAACGATTAGTGGTCATATAATGAAGAAAATCCATACCAGAAAATATCATTAACTGGCTAATACTTATTCTTAGTAATATTATAAATGTGAAAGTGAGTTTGTTTGTTACTCTTTCATGCCTTAACTGCTGAATTGATTATTATGAATTTTGATATAGAGATAGAGCGATCGATAGATCGCGAAATACTTATTGGAAATGGGTAAAGAGAGGAATAAACTTTTTATTGCCTCATCCGAGCTGTTTAACAAAATCAATATTAACGTAAGCGAAGGCGCATGTAAAAGCTAATACCAAATACATAAGTTGGCTCGAAATTCGTCACGTAAACAAAAATCAGAAGTGGGATCACATCTTGAGTTATATCGATTTTGACGTTTCGAGTTCCCGAAAATGGGTGTTCGCAGGTGTGAAAAGCTACCAGTGCGAGTACTGCCCGCTGTCCTTTTACACGGCATCGAACCTGCGACACCATCACCGGCGTCACCGTGACGGGCCCCACGTGTGCGGTCTCTGCGGCAAGCGGATCCTCGACCGGTACTCCTTCAAACGTCACATGGACACGCACAACGGCAGCACTACCACCATACAGTGAGTTGTTTTATTAATACGTTGCACTGTTCAACATTTTTAACCTTGCCTTTATACTTTACTAGCTTTTGCCCGCGGCTTCGTCCTCAATATTGATTTTGTCAAACAAATCGGATGACGTAATATATAATAATTACCACATTTCTAATATATTTTTCGCAAGAAAAAGTAGCCTATCACCAGCTAGATCCCATGTATCTATAACAATATTCATCATCAGCGATTTGGGCGTAAAAGCCCAACGAGCAAACTCACTTTCGCATTTTACAATATTAGTAAGGATGGCCACAATCTCACTTGATGTAGAGTGACATAGATGGTATAGATACTAGGCCTAGTAGAGACACACACCTATATTTGGCGGCAGATTTTCAACTTGAGGGTGGTGGCAAGCCGGGCATTAGAAAAAGTCCTTCCACCATGCGGAAGTTAGTACATATTTTAAATACGTGATTTCTCCATCAGATTCGCTTGTCAGTTATGTGGTTCTTGCTTCCGACGTAGTTCGAGGTTGAACCAACATATGCTGAAGAGGCACAATGTGCGTACACCACCGCAGAGGCCGGGGAGACGCAGAATCGAACCTAAAGCCGTTTAGTAAATATTTGACATTTCGCAAATAGGTTAACCTTGGGGGAATAGTTAACCTAGAATACACAATGGACCTTGAGTGAAAATTTTACCTTCTGAAAAATTAACCCTTTGAAAGCAATTGTTCTCGGGTGGATACAAAACAAATGATCTGAGAGAATAGTTAATCGTTTTTTATATTTAAGGCTTAACGTTATGCCTATACTCTCACCTGATCTTAAGTGACGATAAGGCCCAAGTTGCTAGACACGCTAAACCTGTGGAGGAACTGGCTCTCAAGTGCAACTGCCGGAACACACCTATTGGTATTTGGTGGCAGGTTTACAACTTGAGGGTGGTAGCTACCCAGGCGGGCGTCAGAAAAAGCCCTACCACCATGCTATGGTTTCCTCACGATGTTTCCCTTCAGTGAAAACTCTAAATCCTAAAATAATAATAATAATAATCCTAAAAATCTCTAAATCACCTAAATCTACTAATAATTATTGATATTTAAAAAAAAGTTTATTTTTATAATTGTAATTATTATGTTTGTTTGTCATATGTATATTTTAATAAATCCAAATACTATTTATGGGCAGTTTCTTTTCTATAAGTGTGTAACTTAATAATTTTATGACGATAGCAATATTAAATCAGAAGCGGGACTAGGTTGTCTATAAACAATATTTAAAGCATACTAGTGCTTATTTTTAGATTTCAAAAATGTGTTTTTTATACACAATAAACTTAACGTTATGGCTGGAATCTCACCCGTTGTTAAGTGATGATGTGGTCCGAAAAGGTGGTCATGCTAAGCCTAATGAAGGGACTGGCTTTCAAGAACAACTGCTGGAACATACACCTATTGGTATTTAGCGGCAAATTTTCAAGTTTAGAGTGGTAGTTAGTCAATTGGGTCATTAGAAAAAGCCTCACCACCATGCGAAAGCTCAAGATCAATGCTGGTGGATTCGAAATCAAGTCCGGCGTACTTAAACACAATCAATTGAGTTATCGTTTCAAAATATATGTGATAATAGCAAAACAGAGAAAAAGTCTCATCTTCAATTCTTTCGAAGCGGTAACAGCTCAGTTGGTTGTGTGTACGGACGGCGCGTCACGGGTCGTGAGTTCGAATCTCTGTAATGAGCGCTCAAGCAATTGGTGGACCGTGATGAAACTCACCGATTACCACCCTAAAGTTGAAAATTTGCCGGTAAATACCTAGGTCCCTTCACAGGTTTAGCGAGTTCACCAGTTTGGGCCACATCGTGAATTAATATCAGGCGAGATTGTGGCTATAGCGCTAAACCTTCACCATAAATTTTTTCTTGAATCTTTATGTCTTTAAGTAATATAAATTTCTATACATTTTCTCCTGGTTGATTTTTTTTTTCATAAGAATACGCATCCAAGAAGTTTATGTACCTACGCACATCGTCCTTCACCAAATGGGGTTAAGAAAGAAAACTAAATCCTTGATCTCACATTTTAATACTCATCAAAACATCAACAAAAATTATATATTACAGTTTCAAAAAGCGCTCAAAATTATATTTACATACCGAGTTTTTGAATAATAATTATTATTTCATAGTACTCTTACAGCTAAATTATTTATCTCGGCCATAATCAGCTAAATATTCGCAGCAAAAGAAACAACTATCTTAGAGGGGAATAAATAATTTCACCGTTCCTCCCCCCTCGATCCGACAATAAACTATTTTGAAAGGCCACTTATTTACTGAACTTTATATTGTTAATATATTTATTTATTTTTAATAATTTAATTACATACGTATATATATTTTTCCCAAACATACTACTACAACATTGAATTGGCACTAACATGGAGGGATTTAATTTTAAATATAATTTTTATAATTTATTTTATAATTATTACATGCGTTCAAAAGCTCTGTTGACTGGTATCGATGTATGTATTAATTTAACTTGCAACGAACATTACTCTCAGACTTCTGTGTAACTTGTAAGGCCATAGACGAAACTACTTTAAGCTTTCTATTCAAGGCGTCAAGAAATACACTAAAATAGATATATGACAACATTATACCAGATATATTTTATAAATATAGTGTATTTCCCGCGCCCAAAGAAATATCATAACAAATTCTCTTAATATATTTCAAATATACATATTCATATTCCGATAAGGTTTGCAACACTTGAATTCGTAATTGTCTTCAAATATTTGTTATATTTGAACTTTGGTGATTTACTTTGACTTGAAAACAAAATGGAAGACTTTTCTTATAAATCATCCATAACTGCATATAATAAGTAGCAGTTTCATGCAATAACTGTTATTAATCAGTTATTTCATATATGATTTCTCATTATTATGTTATGTTATAACAATATGCAAATTCGAATGTGCAAATCGCTTCTAAACGTACTCCAAAGAAAACCCTTAGGCACTTTGTTGGTATAGACAATAATATTATAATCTAATAGTACACAGCGTTATTGAAACAAGCGATTTTAAATATTAATAACTACAGATTATATAATACTCAATAGCATCTTGGAATGAAATTTAAAACGTATAAGACGATTAACAGAACACTTAATATACGTTCGTTATAACGTTATAGCATGTAATGTGAAATCGTTATTATATAACAGTTATATGTTACATTTTGCTATACCTGTTTCACGTGGCAAAAGATATTCTCGTAAATGTTCGATAAAATAACGAGTCATAACATTATTTATTTATTTATTTCGTTCGTGTTTTTGTCTATGTATCGTATCGCAGAGGCACCTTTTTTGTTTGTTTATTGTAAGCTTTATTTCTCGGCCTATTTAAAAAACTGAGCAAAATTTATGCGTCACTCACAAAATAGAGGACCAATATCGTGAATATGAAAATACGTAAACCACGTTCTATTAAAAAAGTTAAGATTAACAAAAAAAATATTAAAAAGAAATTACTTGATAAAAAAAAACGGAAAACGTATCACAAATCTAGCGAACTAGATTCTCCGCTATGTAATATAGTTTATTAATATATCTAATTTGTTTCGCTTTTTTTTTTAAATAGAATATATATTTTTGTAATTTTTTGAGCTCTTAAATATACTTCAACACTACTGCACCATACAATATTACAGTTTAAATACATTACTTTCGAAATACGGCATTCGGCATCCACAGAAATAAGTAATTATTGGCAGTGTTACCAGAGTTTTTGGTCTCAAAATCCTTTTTAAACGAGAATTGTCATTTATAAATCTGGTGTTGACGTTAGTAAATAACACGAGATCTAAGTCAAAAGATCTTAACGGTCACAAAGACCTATAAGGACAATTGATTTTAAATATTTAATAACAGACCCACTTCCGACAAAAGGACCTGTATCCAGTGCTTTTGAAAAAATATATCTCGTAAATAGCAAAAACACGGGACCTTAAGTCAATAGATCTAAACACTACAAAGGTGCTACAGATAGATTTGAATTTTTTTGACAACTAAACCACATCAGAGCAAAAGATCTGTATCCGGTGCTGTTAAAAAAAAATGTTGCTAGTGGAATTATTTTAAAGTTGTCAACACCATAACCGAATGCCGTATTAGCGAAAGTTTCTAACAGGTCCTTACTCTCCGGCGTTAATTGTGATCGTTTTGCCCTTCGGATCGTCGAACCTGTCCATGGTACGTATATCCATCATCATCATGATGCCGTAGAAGGTGATAGCCAGAAGGATGAACACGACAAACAGACCTGACCAGATCGGTGCGCTGAAGAAACCGACGCAGTTGAACGAATCTCCGAAGGGCATCGTCTCGTTGGTCGGTTCAAAGAACGGTTGGACCTGACAAATGACAGATAGCTCAGTGGTAGTGTGCACGACTTCGCGTCAAGGGACGTGGGTTCGAACCCAAGAACCTGCAATGAGCTTGAGCTTTCGGTGAAGGAAAACATCGTGAGGAAACCATAGCGCATGGTGGTAGGGCTTTTTCTAATGCCCGCCTGGCTAGCTACCACCCTCAAGTTGTAAACCTGCCGCCAAATACCAATAGGTGTGTTCCGGCAGCAGCACTTGAGAGCCAGTTTCTCCACAGGTTAAGCGTGTCTACCAACTTGGGCCGTATCGTCACTTAAGATCAGGTGAGATTATGGCCATAACGCTAAGCCTTAAGTATAAAAAAAGATAAACCGGTTATAATGATCTCTGATTAGTCAAAGAAAAAAAATATTAAAAATATCGTGTCATGTTGTTCGCCCGCGATGAGCTCCCATGCTGCTGAACCAATTTTAATAATTTTTGCAGTCTGATCCAACTTGAGACATAGGATATTTTTTCATCTAGATAAATTCTCATAACGCTATAGATGTCTATGTGAGTGCCTACTCGAAAAAGCATAGCAAGTTTTTCCAGGTCGGCTAGTAATATATAAAATATAAAAATATAATGCGCCATGCTTTTGTAAGGGACTAAACAAAGTATAAATTAAAAGAAAGGTATTTACAAACGGCCTGCTGTTTCTCTTATGAGGTCACATTACTTGATGGTGAGGTGAGGCAATGTTTTTTCAGTTGGTACTCTGTGCGGATGCCATATCAATGGATGTGAGTTGAATCCTCACAATGATCTTGAGCTTTCGGTGAAGGAAAACATTGTGATGAAACCATAGCATAGCGGTAGGGCTTTTCCTAGTGTTCACCTGGCTAGCTACCATCCATAAATTTAATAACTACCCCCCAATACCTATAGGTGTGTTGTAAGTGTTCATCATCATAGGCTGCGTCTTAATTTAACATCAGCTAAGATTGAAACCGTAGCATTTAACTTTAAAGTACAAAACGGTTGTATTTGAATGGCATACCTTGATATCTTCAAAAGTGAGGGTGTATTCAGTTGTTTCATTAACGCTGGTGAAGGTGACAAACTGCTTGCAGCGGTACGAGAAGCCGAGGATAGCTTCAACGTTGGACGTTGGGTACAACTCCTCGTTGACAGTCGGTGTTGTTTGTTTCAAGGTGACAGTGTCTGTGAACAGAAAATAGAATTTAAAAAAAAACTTTGTTTAAGGCCAGACTAATTAGCGATACGACTCTTCAAATATAGAAATGACTACAATTTGGTGAGAGGCCAACCATATATATATTTTTTTATAGTTAAGGTTTAGCATCATGGCCATAATCTCACCTGATCTTAAGTGACGATACTGCCCAAGTTGGTTGACACGCTAAACCTGTGGAGGAACTGGCTCCCAAGTGTAGCTGCCCGAACACACCTTTTGATATTTGGCGACAGGTTTTCAACTTGAGGGTGGTTGCTATCCAGGTAGGCATTAGAAAAAGCCCTACCAACATGCTATGTTTACCTTTTTGCATCCCCTACCCGCAATCTATTATGTCACAAATTGTAGGACCCCCTTCATGATAAATGGCAATTATACCAGTACACACATTTCAATATTTTGAAACATGTATTTCTTGCAATAATAAAACTTTAATATGTGTAATACGTAATAAATTAAGAGGAAAAATTTACAAAATCCTTATATAAGCTGTTAACATATTTTTGGACCCCTCAGCTTCCCACAACATATTTTGAAACTGTGAAGGAGGGGGTAGAGTATAACATATAGAACCTTATCATTGGATCTGTAATTCACTAGATGACAAGGTACTTTTGTATAAAAAAATTTAGACTATAGGGGGTCTTAGGCAGTCTTATAATCTGACAAATATGATTGTTTTACACTGTCCTGAAAAACATTTGTCGAATTATCGGGCGTCTATTGTATTGTATACTGTGAATTATCTAAAAAAAAATAAAATAAAAGCTATTTCATTCAATATCTTCAGTTAACGCCAATACTTAACAAAGGTTTAGTTTTTGGTGCAGCTTTCTATATTAATATTGTAAAACAGTTTTGTAAAAAAGCTTGCTTGTTTGAATGTGCAATCTTAGAAACAACCAATCAGATTTGAAATATTGTTTTTGTATTTAATAGAGTAATAATTGAAGAAGGCTTATAGTTATTTAAAATCATGCTACCACCAATCTGAGCAAAGATATAATGTAAAAGAGTTACAAAAACATGCAAATAATGACAAATATTTTTACTTCTAAATGCATTGTGCATGTAAATGAAGTTGCAGACACAGATAGTGATTAAATAAAATAAACTGTATCAGAAGCATTGTAAACTAGAAACATACAAAGCAAAATTAAACTCATTGATTATGTCACAGAAAGATTGTGCCAGTCTAGCTGTCAGATAGAGCAACTTACCAGGCTGCTCAGACCAGGCCCGGCTTACCATCAGGCCGGGCCGGTCACCAGGGGGAGGCAGTGATTGCAAATTTGAACTTGTGTGAGCTCAGCAAAGCGACAGATGGCCGTGGTACCTACTAGATCAAGGTGAATCCTACATAACCTTCCCAGTCCCACTAGGGAGAGAAGGTATGCAAGTGCATTTCCTAAAAAAAAAGGGGGGCAATACCTAGTGTCTTCCTTTTGTGTGGTTTAACATAATGCGTCAGCTAAAAAATGGCCTAGGATTATCAAGGTACCTACAAGTAAATAATAAAACAACTAACCAAAGAACCAGTATCCGCCCGCTGATCTGAAGTTAAGTATGAGGGTTGTCGCACCAAAATCCATGGTTGTGCTCGAAAGAGTCTCGTTAAAAATGGTATTAGAGTTTACGAATCCTGTAATATTGCTAGTTGAGTTCTCTGTTGAGACTCTGATTTCTTTGGCATAGAGCCGGAGACCGTTCATTATGTAATCTGATGGACTGCCATTAGTTTCAGTCGCCTGACGGCGGACCCTTGAGTGCGTAGCAGCGATGGTCCACGACGGGTTACGGCCAGTGTAGACGCCTATTACATTGTCATACTTCTTTTCTAGTTTGTCGAAAATCTCCGCAATCAGGGCGTCGTGACGGCGGAGCATCTCGTTCCTGGATTCACCTTCCTCCGCATCCTTGAGGTTTACGAAGAGAACTTTATTGTTGTAATCTTCGATGTTCCCGGACAGGCCATCTTCGGTCAGGTCGACGGTATCGGATTTACCAGCGAAATCTTCCAGAACGCGTAGTGCGTTTTCAACTGAAGGCAGATATAGGGAGCTGGGAACCTCGCTGTGTAGGAACGGGAAGGACGTCTCGCCGTCTGCGTTTTTTCTTGAAATATCTTCAACCGATAACGCTTCTTCGGTGAACACGACCATGAACGGGTCATTTTGTAGCTCTTTTTGTAAAATTACTTCGAAATCGGGGCTCGTTACTGTCGTTAGTGGGTTCGATTTCAGGGACGTCTTGGGCAAGCCCCATAGGAACACTGGCACGTTAGACGCGTTAACAACACTTAGAACTAATAACGGGAGAACCAAACGGCAAAACGCCATTTTATATGATAAATGTAACGGACGTACGCGGACTAAAAATTAAAGTTTTAGTCCGATAATTGTCATAAAAAGACAGAAAATGGGCGATGACGACTGACCATCGGTCATGTGAAAAGTGATCATATGACAAATTTGACGCTTTGTCTATACCTAATAATGTTGCCAATTATAAACATTAAGTTACATCTAATACATAAATATATATTTATAAAGCCTTAAAATCATATCACTAGAAAGAAATTTGACGTGTGAAAATAATTTACTTTATATTTACTTATATTTAAATCTATTGTTTTTTCTAAAGTTTCTAAGAGATATGGTGAATTAAAAAAAAAAAACCTTTTATTTGAATAAATATTTTGGTAGGGTCACCCTAAAATCAATATTGTGTCAAGCTTGAAAATGGGTGCCATAGATTATTACTTTTTTTTCTACGATATAACATTCATGAACTACGGAACATGTCTTTCATACATAATTTAACACAAGGGCATGTGAAATAAGCCTATTCACAATACATTGTAGAACTTAATTACATGCAGTTTCAGTTACAAGATTTTCAAAATTTTATTTTAACTTAATTTTACTTAACACCTAGTAATATATTTTCTTGAAGAATTGAGAAAAATAAATACTATTTCAGATAACATGTGAATTAAGAGTTTCGTATCCAATCATCCAAAAGTCCTAGAATCTCTTAAGCTATCTTGATCCCTATTCTCTACACCTACAACTATTAAGTTTATACCTATTTGAGATTAATGTATTTTATAAGAATTAAATGTACATTATAATAAAGAACCATCAAGATAGATGACGCCTCTGTTTTAAACACAAAGAATTTACTATAATAAAAACATGATCACAACTCTGAAAAGAACGGTACACATCGACTACAAATATTTAGTAATATTGTTACTGTAATTAATATATAATTAGCAACTGATGATATTCTTTCAAAAATGAACCTCTTTTACCAATAAAAAAATAAGTTATTGAAAACGTCAAAGAAGTCTGTAAAAATGGATTTGATGATAAATTTACTTATTGCAATTTTTACTTTGAAATTGTATCGTGCGGACCAAGACGTTCTTCCTACCTTTCTTATAGATTATGAAGGGACTATGAAACACGTTGAGTATGCACCGAACCCGTTCAGCAAAATTCGTTCGAGCGATTTCGCTGATATCATTCACTCTTCTATAAAAGGAAGCGCAGCCATTGTTGTTTTCGTCGAGGAATCGTTTTCAATTGAAGACGTGACAACCAAAGATAATTTCGGCACTCCTTTCTACCATCTCCGTCAAGGGTTATTGGATAACAAGGTGGTATACCTTCCGAACGTGGTAGATCCGTATAAAACTCTGAACCGAATCTTGCGTCCACGTACCCGAAATCAATTTTATTTAAGTGCCGGCACTAAATTGGAGCTACCAGAGGATTTTAAATACATCTACGTGTTTTTCGAGAACGGAGCTAACGATACGTTAGCGGGACGGTTGAGAAAACACGATGTCATTATTAAGGACGTTTATTTGAACGTCAGACAATCGAAGCAAGGGCCGGTGGTGGGATTCTACACGGGGAAGACGAACCCCGTGGTGGTGAAAAGGGCACAGTTTTCACCAGAGCAGCCTATACCCGTACCTAAAGAGGCGGATGTACTTGTTCTATCTCATGGGGCTTTATTTCGGTTTTCAGGTGAGTAACATTATCTTGAGGTGCGTTTCAGATAGCGGTCATTACGTTCAAAATCTACCTTCAGTCATTCAACCAGACGACCAAGGCCACTGTGGATGCGACGAAAACGTCACTAAGGACTGATTGTAACGTCACTAAATCAAGTGGAATGAACAGTCGCGGTCGTGAGCGCTAGCGCTATGATCGTTATTTGGAACGTTCCTTTGACCTAAATTACTCCCTTTTGTGTGGAACCAGCTTTATGTTAGTGATGGCTGGATTTGTAAAGACGTTTGAGGGGGGATATGTTTTAATTTGATAATTTTTATTTTTTATTTGTAGCATGATTTAATTATTTTCAAGTACTTGATATATTAAAGACTGTTAGATATATACTATGTCAAGTATACTATAGTATCCCGAGTGTAACTGTTATTATCTCGCACTTTTTATACTTATATCTATTGAATTTAAATATAACTGTTACAATGTACAAAGAAGTGGATTTACTACAACATTTTCATTTTTTCATATACTCCGGAGCAACTCAATAGTTTTGGGATATAAAATCTAGCTTATACTTGTCATATTGTCATAAAAAAAATCTTCAGTAGTTTCAGAGTGACGCGCGTCAGCTTCTCCGACGCCGTCGATAAAATAACGAGATTAAACGCGCTTCTCCCTGCCGTCTCCACCAATCGCACGTGTCCGCGCACACGTCCGCGTAACCGCCGTCCTCGCCGCCGAGGCCGAGCGGATAATTTCGCTTCCGCACACCCGCCGCGGCCTCCTTCCGCAGACGCCTGAGCCTAGGTTCGATCCTCCGGACAGGAGCCCTCGAGTGACTCTGCTCGCGCGATACAGTGACACTCTACATCACTGAGATTACATCATCACACCGCATACCATTCGTGCACACTCACACGTTAAGTACACGGTTCTGTAAGGGACTACCCTCGCGGCCCTTGAGCTGCTTACCTGATAAGGTCGTAGTTAGTATCACTAATTTAGTAATAAAGAACCTGTTGGTTAGTCAGGATCATGAATCTTTTTCATTTACCGGCAGCAGCCCTAGCCGAGGTTCGGCCGTCCTGGCACCCTTGTGCCTGCTGCCTCGGGGCTGAGTGCCCTCTGCACTCGCCCCCAAAAGTCCGGTGAAGCTGTCAAAGCCCTTGGGGCTAACAGCGTAAGTCAGGTCGAAAAAAAAAAAAAAAAAAAAAAAGCGTACAACAGGAGATAATGACAATAATTAAAAACGAAATATTTTTGACCTCTATTACGATAACAAAATGCACTTTGATTGTAATTCAAATAATAAATGAAATTACGTATGTGTATTAGAAGTTTATTACAATTATGAGTACATATAATAGACCGGCCCTCCTAGACAAGTTGTAATTTACATTATAAACACTAAATCAACAACATAAGTGATAACTAAGATGTTAGATATTTTTGTATACCTACTAAGATACCAAATAGGTGTGTTCCGGCAGTTGCATTTGAGAGCTAGTTCCTCCATAGGTTTAGCGTATCTACCAACTTGGGCCGTATCGTCACGTAAGATCAGGTGAGATTATGGCCATAACGCTAAATCTTAAGTATAAAAAAAGCATTGTATATAAATTGTGTATAAGAATGTTAATAAATAAAAGAGTTAGGCGAGTCCCACATAATTCTCTCGGTCTCCCCGGAATGAGATGGTATCAGTAAATACATTTCCATACGTAAATAAATTAGATTCAGAAGAGAAATTCTATCTGGTCCGCCTTGTATACAAATTGTATTTAAGAATGTAAATAAATAAAACAGTTGGGCTAGACCCACATAATTCTTTAGGTTCCCTCAGAATGAGATGGTATCAGTAAGCATTTCCCTATATAAAACAATAGGTTCAGAAAAGGAATTCGATCTAATTTCGTACAGGGATATACGCGTCGAGTGCCACAAGGCGCACCAGCTTCAATCAGGTGCCGATGATCGCTGATGAAGTGTGGACGACGTGGAAACTGTCAACGAAGATGGCGTACACGGACTTCGAGCTGCAGTTCAACTTTAACTTGGAAGATACGAGCTGGTGGATGCTCGGTCAGTTCAGTGTGTTAGCGTGGCCGGGGATTTGGGTTGGAATGTAATTAGGTTTGTTTATTATAACGCAAAGCGAAGCTATGATAGCTCAGTGATAGTGTGTACGACTTTGCGTTAAGGGATGTATGTTTGAGCCCACTTACATGTTAGCTTGAGCTTTCGGTGAAGGAAAACATCGTGAGGAAACCATAGCATGGTGGTAACCATCTAAGGTCCGCCTGGCTAGCTATCAGCCTCAAGTTGTAAATCTGCCGTCAAATACCTATAGGTGTGTTCCGGCAGTTGCACTTGAGAGCCAGTTCCTCCGCAGGTTTAGCGTGTCTACCAACTTGGGGCGTACCGTCATTTAAGATCAGCTGAGATTGTGGGCTTAACGCTAAACCTTAATTATACAAAAGTAAATAACGAGCTGGGTTTTAACGAGTGGTTATTAGATACGGTGGCCTTGCTGGAAGACGGCGAGGAAGTGGGGAGGACGATGATGCACGCGACCGCACCCTGGGACTGGTCTTACGTCTGCGGCGAGCCAATCATCGTTATCAACGGTAGAGACAGGAGCTCTGTCATCATATCTAGATACCAGGTACAAGTTAAGTTTTCTTGGTTCTGAGTGCCCTCAGCACTTGCCCCAAAAAGTTCGGTGTAGCTGTCAAAGCCCTTGGGGATAACAGCGTACGTCAGCTCGAAAAAAAAAAGATAAGTTTTCGGAATTTTGTATCCTAACTCAGCACTACTAATGCATTCTTGATTATTTAATGTGTGTCCCTTCGTCTGGTCACCTCTTAATTTAGACTCGGTAAGTTCAGTCACAGTTTTGTACGTAATAGTGTTAGGTTTTTTATATCAGTCTCAAAGCACATAAGTAAAAATAATGTTTCTACAAATTAGCGATGATAGCTCATTGATAGTGTGTACGACTTCGCGTCAAGGGACGTGAGTTCGAATCCAATCACCTACAATGATCTTGAGCTTTCAGTAAACGAAAACATCGCGAGGAAACCATAGCACGGTGGTAGGATTTTTCTAATGCCCTCCTGACTAGCTACCACCTTCAAGTTGAATATCTGCCGCCAAATACCAATAGGTGTGTTCCGGGAGAGGCACTTGAGAGCCAGTTCCTTCACACGTTTAGCGTCTCTATCAACTTAGGCCGTATCGTCACTTAAGAGCAGATAAGATTATGGCCGTAACGCTAACCCTTAACTATAAAAAAAAATATCAACCAGTTCTGTTTGGTCTTAATAATATTTGTTTTTTTTTTTTAAGTAAAAATAATATATGTACAAATAAGTTAAAAATTTAATAACAATAGAGGCTTATTACTTTTTATTATAATTAACGTTAGCGTTATGGCCATAACCTCACACGATCATAAGTGAATACACTATTAACTACGCTTTGATGAATTTTCTTTTTAGTTCTGTCGTGTAGTTATAAGCACACACCGTTGATATATAATTCTACTAAAGCAGTATAATTTCACCAAGATATGGTTAATTTATTCGCAAACAGATCCAACCTCTCCGACCTTACTCGGCAGCACTGCGCAACGGGTCGGCCGCCAACGGTTCAGCGTCGTTTGGGCCCGCGGTTAACTGCGGACCCTATTTCAAACCCCACATATTATCTGGATTGGCTGTCACTGCCATTCTGATCGCTGTTCTCGCTTGCGGCTTTACAGCGCTTTACAATTGCAGCGTCAATACGAGATACGATGACCCGTCGGGGAAACGGCTTATAAATGAAATCAACGGCTAATCTATAGCCACTGAGTTATGTATTGAAGTGACAGTTAACAACTTAATTGCGATAATTGGGTGAAGATTTAATGTGAAATAGCTTACAAATGAAATTACCGGGTAATCTATAGACATGCTGTTATTGAAGTGATAACTAATAACATCAATACGTTAATTGGATGTAGATTGTTTAATAGCTTGTAAATGACATTACCGGCTAATCTATAGCCACTCTGTTATCGAAGTGATAATTAAACGACTTTAATACGATAATTGGATGATGATTGAATGTGAGATAAGTTTCTAAATGAGATTACCGGCTAATCTATAGCCACTCTGTTATTGAAGTGATAATTAAACGACTTTAATACGATAATTGGATGATGATTGAATGTGAGATAGGTTGTAAATGAGATTACCGGCTTATCTATAGCCATTCTGTTATTGAAGTGATAATTAAACAACTTCAATACGATAATTGGATGATGATTGAATGTGAGATAGGTTGTAAATGAAATTACCGGCTAATCTATAGCCACTCTGTTATTGAAGTGATAATTAAAAGACTTTATGATAATTGTATGAAGATTTAATGAGATAGGTTGTAAATGAAATGACCGGTTAATCTATAGCCACTCTGTTATTGAAATGACACTTCAATACAGTGGTAGCTGAGTAGGCTGTAGCTTAGGGCAGGAAACTTTAGAGGCGGTAAATTTGGTTTTGTTTTTAGGAAATTGCAACGATTCATACTTGTACATACACCTAAATGTTGGTAGATAGTATATTTCACCACTTAGAATATAAGTCTTATATAGATATTTTTTTTATAATTTATGTAGTCTTATGTGGAATTTAATTGTAGAGGTAGGTAGGGAGGTTTTTTTTTGGTTGATTAACAGGAAACGTTAATATTAAGTTATTTTATATTTTCTTAAAAAGTAATGATTTTAATAACGAGAATATTAATAATCAAAGATACCAAAATTGTTCCATAGGATCTATAGCCATGTCGTTATGTTAAGAAAAGACGTGAAATATATATTGTTTCTACAGAGAAAGCCATGTTTTTTTTTGTAGTATCTCGGTGTTGACGGGTATTCAATTTTACATTTGAGAATTTCGTTCATAGCAATGATATTAAAAAGTAGTAGGAAAGTGATTTAATTGAATATATATTCATTTATTTACCGACGAGACTTTATATCGGTTTTTGTGCTGAATTATCAACGTAATTTAGTAAAAGAGGACTTGGTCTTAATCCATCTGTTCATAACACTGGGTCTATAATAATCAGCTAATTCATGATAACTGGGCTATAGAATTTCTATGGGATTACATTTTTTTTTCCAAACATATTCCCGGTGGAAGGTACAGAGGCCGTAGGTTTTAATCAGTAAGAATCTGACATAACCCATACTTTTGCTGCCCGGCGGAAGCTGGGTCTCATATGTAAGATCTTCCTACAATAAAAAAATACCAGAACTCTACTTGAAAAAAAAAATTCTAGTGAAAACTGTTTTAGCACTTTATTTCATGGATATTGAATGCGGCTGAGTTGAAACGCTCGGCTACGTAACGCTCGTGTGGGTAAAAGTCGGTTCGAGTCGACTAAGATAGTGAGAGATATATAGTCAACTGCTATACTCATCCGGCGAGCGTTACACGAGAAAGCGTGACGCACCAGCCGCATTCAGTATCGACGTAAACATAGTATGTGCAATGCCAATACACTTTATTTAATACGTTTTTTATATTTAATATTATTAACCTCACCGTGATAAATATTCACTTCTAACGTGTAGTATTAAGCAAATATCGGTGTTTTTAATTAATTCGATTTTATATTCTTTGCGCTAAGGTTTAAAGTCATTCTTCCTCAATATGATAGGAATATTTCCAGTTCTATTTTTGCATATGAGTTATGTCGATGGCCGCTCAAATACCCGCGGTTTATTGAGCACGAATCTAGTAAGTTCAAAGGAAGCCGAAAATTTCGGAAATAAAACCACCATTAAATTGGATAACAGTATATTCCTAAGTCCATACCACACGCTCTAGGATACAAACTAAAAACTACGAAAACAACATACATATCGTAATATTATTAACCGAAACTTTATTAAAATAATTAATTATCATATAACTATATTCTAATATATATAACGCTAATAATTTACAGTGAAATTTATCAGGGGCATTCACCGCCCAATCGCACGATCAAACACACAACATACAAACTGACAGACGCGGAATCGATAACTGCTTATAAACGAGGCGTTAAAGAAATATTTGTACACATATCCTAATCGAGATACGATTAGAAAAGACGAAAATAACGTGGATAATGAAAAATAATATTTTACTATCACCGTTACAAAATAATCACTGTGATATATAAAAATCACACATCCAAAGTTGCCTTTTAGTAAAAGAAGTATTACTAAATCCTTTAAGACTATGTTCTGATCTCCATGAACACTAAAATAAAGAAACAAACCAGATAGTGAAAAACGTAATTTAATTATAGCAGTTACTAAATAATCGTAGTAATAATTAAAAATCATGGTTCGAAATTATGGTCTTTCAAGAGAACCAGTACAGTTTATATCAACACTAGTTGATGTTGAAAATATTTCAGATAATGTAATACGTTATTTCACTATCAGTTACAAAATAATCACCCGTGATATTGAAAAATCACAGTACGAAAAAACGGTCTTTAAAAGGAACTATTATAGTTTAGATCAATGGCTGTTGACGTTGAAAACATTATATATTCAAACGTCTATATATAAAGTATTATTCACCAGACCTTTAGTTCTCGATGTGGGTACCCGTGAACTCAAAGCGCCAATCATCACCGAGTGAAACAACCATTTATACACAGAATCATTTATAATACCTATTTAAACGCAGATGATATTTAGAAAACGGTATCACGGTGCTATTTAAAAATAACATGTTATATCACGTACGTTAAATATCATAATCGTTTCCTTGTTACATTAAAGTTTATTATCTATGGCTAATTTTACATGTATATATTATAGATGCGAGGAATTTGGTCTTCATGTTTAGGAAAATAAATATTATTGTGAATGCGCTTCTGAAATGTTAAATCATCTCTTCACAAAAATGCTAAGTTTGTAGTTGAAACTTTGATATGAAGTAACGTGCAGGCATACAGCCCTCTTAATAATATGTGGTCAATGCTACTTATAGATCTTTACAATAGACAAGAACCGTGTTCTAATTCTTAGCCAGAAAACAGTAAGTGGCTACTCTAAAGTGCTGAGTTTAAATAACTAATGCACTAGTGATTGTTACCAGAATAATTTTCGATATCTTTTTTAATATTATCGAATTAAATGCTATAAATTTTACTTTTCTACGCGACACTGAACAGTCTCCAAAGATCTCAAGTTACTATATACTTATGTAGCTTCCATTTATTATTGGACATAGTTGGAACTGTATGTATATTTATTTTTATGGCAAAAACTAATGTCGATTATTCTTTGTAAAATATCGATAGTCACGATGCTAATGAAAGATGTTCCAGTCTTAATGGATATGGTGTAAAATTCGTCCAGAAAGGTTACCGTCTAGAATCTGAAAACTTATTCACAAAGATTAAGTTTTGTTTATATGCACAAATATTGATATATTATGGCAGAAAATGTATGCACAAAATTTACAGCCTAGAGTCGCAAAATTTGTGCACAAAACTTACCACCTGGAGTCACAAATTTTGTGCACAAAATTTATTGCCTAGAGATGCAAAATTTGTGAACAAAGGTTACCCGTTTAGACTCCGTGAAATGTATGCACAAACATTTGAAAATGCAACATCAGATATAGTTAAAAGTGTATAACTAATTTTTTTTTAAGACAACCCCCTAATATATACTATACATTTTAAGTGACGTCACAGAACATTACAACCAACCTTTAAAGCAATCAATAATCATTATTTATAGACAAAATCAATATTCTATATATTTATTTGAGACGAAAGCCGGTACCAAGTGGTTATAATGAGCAGGATATTTTTCTATATGGATAGCTCCTTGTGATAAATTGTATTGTATCACTATGTTTTCTTCATTCGTTTAGTTTTTGTCCTCCTTCTTCTCTTGGCTCTGGTCCGTCTGTTGTTGCTGTTGCTGCTGGCCACCTTCACGTTCCGCTGCCATCTGATGAGTGTACAGTAAATTATATTAAATTAAATCATTTATACAATGCAACATATTACCACCAATTTTTTTACATATTATACAAATCTCTACCGTTAACTGTAAGAAATGCTATTGAGTAGCTTGAAGTCCCACTTCTAAAATTTCTTCATATAGTAATAACGTTTCTAATATATGATTACAAAATCTTTCTCGCAATCAGTTTAACTCCATATAAAATCTTAAGTTGTATATTAAATACTATTAAGTGAGGAATTGTTGTATATATATACTAATTTTGGGTATCACAAAAATCCCTACTACCATGATATAACTTCATCACGATGTTTCGATATTTTCCAGGTAGATTTGAACTCACGTCTCTTGACGCGGCATACATACATTGCCAACTGAGCTATCATTGCTTCATTCAGCTTACACCTCACTTGCAAAACGTAATCCCGTAGGTAAAACCCCCATTAATGGTGAATCTCTCTTACGATAATCGAATACTGGACGTTGATGATAGCTCAGTGGTAGTGTGCACGACTTCGCGTCAAGGGACGTGGGTTCGAACCCAAGCATTTATAATGAGCTTGAGCTTTCGGTGAAGGAAAACATCGTGAGGAAACCATAGCATGGTGGTAGGGCTTTTTCTAATGCCCGCCTGGGTAGCTACCGCCCTCTAATTGTGAACCTGCCGCCAAATACCAATAGGTGTGTTCCGGCAGCAGCACTTGAGAACCAGTTCCTCCACAGGTTTAGCGTGTCTACCAACTTGGGCCGTATCGTCACTTAAGATCAGGTGAGATTATGGCCATAATGTTAAGCCTAAAGTATAAAAAAAAAAAAAAAAAAGATATATCTTTCTGTCGTAGCCACTAATCGTCTGGCAGGTTACTGAACGAACAACAGCCAGATGATAACAAGGTCACATGATAATATAGCACATTAGCTTGACCGCTGCATTCACTGTTACAAACGCAGTGGCTCAAATATGTGCAAATCTCACACCGTTGAATTACCTTTATAGGTTCAACGTTATAGCTACAATCTCAGCTGATGTTAAGTGACGGTGTGGCCCGAGATGGTGGACATGCTAACACACGTAATGGTATTTGGGGGCGGATTGTCTACTTCAGGGTGGTAGCTAGCCAGGCGGGCATTAGAACATGCTCTACCACCATGTTTTGATATTATCACGACGTTTTCCTTATCCATTTGTCTTGGTTTGGACATGTCACGAGAAGAGAGGAAACGGACGTTTTGATAAAAGTAATGGATATGAATGTTGAAAGGAAGAGGCAGACAAAAAAAAAAGACAGATAGAGCGCGTGAGTAATGACATGAAAGAAAAGGGAGTGAATGAAGGGATTTGAGGAAGAAGAAAACGTATTCCCTCGACCCCATATAATATGGGAACAGAAGAAGAAAAAAGTATACAAAAAGTGTGAATACTGAGACGTACAGTGGAAGAAAACTTGTCATGCAGACCCTACCTAGGTGCGATAAGGGTTATGAAGATTCAGGACATAATACATTATTGTTTGCCACAAAAACTATCTTGAACTTTTGAACGAGAGATTCAAGACTGTCTTGTAAAAATTATGAAATACCATCCGAGTTTTCTCCGTCCATTTAAATTACATTATGCACAATGTACCAATTACTTTGTCTATTCACGTTTCATTTCCTCTTCTTTCATACCGCTTTCATTTAATTTACAAATCAATTGAGATTTGAATCCGAGCATGAAATGACAAATTATCATTGCGGAGGACATTATTACGAATAGTGTGTACTCAAGCCGAAATACAAAGAAGCAGTGGTCTCCTAGGCTATCACAAACAGTATTCAGATGAGTCCTTCCTTTCTATCAGGTACCGTTGTGCATAAATTGTCAGTTTTTTCTACAAATGCACCGATATTCAAGGGTTCCATGTGTACGGTGTGTGCTCCAACCGAGATACAAAGAAGCGGTGGCCTCATAGACTATCAATAAAGACATTCAGGTAAGTCCTTCTTTCCCATAAATCTATCGGGTACCATTGTGCATAGATTGTTAGTGTTTCCTTTAAAAGCTAATATATACATGGCTACTTTATTATTAAGTAACTTGCTTAGTAATTTACTTAGTATAGTTTATACAGCTTAGAATTAGATAATAGGGTAGTCTATGGTCAGTCCCAATATTCCAGCATATCGGTAAGATACAAGTAACGGCACCCACCTTCTTGTAAGCCTGCTCGAACAGCTTGAGGCTGGCCTGCTGGAGCTGCCCGGTGGCCGTCCTGATCTCCTCGGGGTCGACCGAGTCCTTCTTGGCCAGCAGGTCGCGCAGTTTCGTAATCTCTTCCCGTAGTTTATCACACTATGTTACAAAAGAAATTAAAATATTAACATTTACCCATTTATATAAAGACTTCAAATTTAATATAGCGTTGAGGCCACCTGATGTTAAGTGACAATATGGCAGCTCTCAAGTGTAACTGCCAGAACACACCTATATAGTTATTTGGTGGCAGATATTCAACTTGATATATAATCAGGTGAGCTATAAAACTCACCATGCTAACCCACCAACACCGTGCTATGGTTTCATCACTATGTTTTCCTTCACCGATACCTAAACCTCAGTTCCTACAAACTACAAACTAAGTTGCTAACATTTCAAAGTATCTTGTATCATATTGTAGAAAGATTAATAAGAATATTGCCACTGGTGATCTTAAGTGATCATATGGCCTAAGTTGGTGATAACATTAAGCAAAGGAAATTGTTCTAAATTGCAACTGCTGGAACACACCTACAGATGGTTGTTCCCTTATTTCCAACTTGAGGGTGGTAGCTAGTCAGGCCGTCATTAGATAAAGCCAACATATCATAGTTTCATCAAAATGTTTCCCTCAACCGATACCTCTAGCTCAGTCTGTACACACTACCTACTACGTAACCGTTTCAAACTATCCTGTGTACGATCTTGTAGAATATAAACGCAACGGTCCCACTGGTATTACCTCATCCTGAGGCAGCTGGACCTTGTACTCGTCCATCTCGGTGTCTTCATCACAATATTTCCCTCAACCGATACCTCTAGCTCAGTCTGTACACACTACCTACTACGTAACCGTTTAAAACTATCCTGTGTACGATCTTCTAGAATATAAATACAATAGTCCCAGTGGTATTACCTCATCTTGAGGCAGCTGGGCCTTGAACTCGTCCATCTTGATCTCTTAATCACAATATTTCCCTCAACCGATACCTCTAGCTCAGTCTGTACACACTACCTACTACGTAACCGTTTCAAACTATCCTGTGTACGATCTTGTAGAATTTAAATACAATAGTCCCAGTGGTATTACCTCATCCTGGGGCAGCTGGGCCTTATATACGCCCATCTCAGTCTCTTCATCACAATATTTCCCTCAACCGATACCTCTAGCTCAGTCTGTACACACTACCTACTACGTAACCGTTTCAAACTATCCTGTGTACGATCTTGTAGAATTTAAATGCAACGGTCCCAGTGGCATTACCTCATCCTGAGGCAGCTGGGCCTTGCACTCGTCCATATCAGTCTCTTCATCACAATATTTCCCTCAACCGATACCTCTAGCTCAGTCTGTACACACTACCTACTACGTAACCGTTTCAAACTATCCTGTGTACGATCTTGTAGAATTTAAATACAATAGTCCCAGTGGTATTACCTCATCCTGAGGCAGCTGGGCCTTATATACGTCCATCTCAGTCTCTTAATCACAATAATTCCCTCAACCGATACCTCTAGCTCAGTCTGTACACACTACCTACTACGTAACCGTTTCAAACTATCCTGTGTACGATCTTGTAGAATTTAAATACAATAGTCCCAGTGGTATTACCTCATCCTGGGGCAGCTGGGCCTTATATACGTCCATCTCAGTCTCTTCATCACAATATTTCCCTCAACCGATACCTCTAGCTCAGTCTGTACACACTACCTACTACGTAACCGTTTCAAACTATCCTGTGTACGATCTTGTAGAATTTAAATGCAACGGTCCCAGTGGCATTACCTCATCCTGAGGCAGCTGGGCCTTGCACTCGTCCATATCAGTCTCTTCATCACAATATTTCCCTCAACCGATACCTCTAGCTCAGTCTGTACACACTACCTACTACGTAACCGTTTCAAACTATCCTGTGTACGATCTTGTAGAATTTAAATACAATAGTCCCAGTGGTATTACCTCATCCTGAGGCAGCTGGGCCTTATATACGTCCATCTCAGTCTCTTAATCACAATAATTCCCTCAACCGATACCTCTAGCTCAGTCTGTACACACTACCTACTACGTAACCGTTTCAAACTATCCTGTGTACGATCTTGTAGAATTTAAATGCAACGGTCCCAGTGGCATTACCTCATCCTGAGGCAGCTGGGCCTTATATACGTCCATCTCAGTCTCTTAATCACAATAATTCCCTCAACCGATACCTCTAGCTCAGTCTGTACACACTACCTACTACGTAACCGTTTCAAACTATCCTGTGTACGATCTTGTAGAATTTAAATACAATAGTCCCAGTGGTATTACCTCATCCTGGGGCAGCTGGGCCTTATATACGTCCATCTCAGTCTCTTCATCACAATATTTCCCTCAACCGATACCTCTAGCTCAGTCTGTACACACTACCTACTACGTAACCGTTTCAAACTATCCTGTGTACGATCTTGTAGAATATAAATGCAACGGTCCCAGTGGCATTACCTCATCCTGAGGCAGCTGGGCCTTGTACTCATCCACCTCGGTCTCTTTATCACAATATATCCCTCAACCGATACCTCTAGTTCAGTCTGTACAGACTATGTAACCGTTTCAAACTATCCTGTGTACGATCTTGTAGAATTTAAATACAATAGTCCCAGTGGCATTACCTCATCCTGGGGCAGCTGGGCCTTATATACGTCCATCTCGGTCTCTCCATCACAATATTTCCCTCAACCGATACCTCTAGCTCAGTCTGTACACACTACCTACTACGTAACCGTTTCAAACTATCCTGTGTACGATCTTGTAGAATTTAAATACAATAGTCCCAGTGGTATTACCTCATCCTGGGGCAGCTGGGCCTTATATACGTCCATCTCAGTCTCTTCATCACAATATTTCCCTCAACCGATACCTCTAGCTCAGTCTGTACACACTACCTACTACGTAACCGTTTCAAACTATCCTGTGTACGATCTTGTAGAATATAAATGCAACGGTCCCAGTGGCATTACCTCATCCTGAGGCAGCTGGGCCTTGTACTCATCCACCTCGGTCTCTTTATCACAATATATCCCTCAACCGATACCTCTAGTTCAGTCTGTACAGACTATGTAACCGTTTCAAACTATCCTGTGTACGATCTTGTAGAATTTAAATACAATAGTCCCAGTGGTATTACCTCATCCTGGGGCAGCTGGGCCTTATATACGTCCATCTCAGTCTCTTCATCACAATATTTCCCTCAACCGATACCTCTAGCTCAGTCTGTACACACTACCTACTACGTAACCGTTTCAAACTATCCTGTGTACGATCTTGTAGAATATAAATGCAACGGTCCCAGTGGCATTACCTCATCCTGAGGCAGCTGGGCCTTGTACTCATCCACCTCGGTCTCTTTATCACAATATATCCCTCAACCGATACCTCTAGTTCAGTCTGTACAGACTATGTAACCGTTTCAAACTATCCTGTGTACGATCTTGTAGAATTTAAATACAATAGTCCCAGTGGCATTACCTCATCCTGGGGCAGCTGGGCCTTATATACGTCCATCTCGGTCTCTCCATCACAATATTTCCCTCAACCGATACCTCTAGCTCAGTCTGTACACACTACCTACTACGTAACCGTTTCAAACTATCCTGTGTACGATCTTGTAGAATTTAAATACAATAGTCCCAGTGGTATTACCTCATCCTGGGGCAGCTGGGCCTTATATACGTCCATCTCAGTCTCTTCATCACAATATTTCCCTCAACCGATACCTCTAGCTCAGTCTGTACACACTACCTACTACGTAACCGTTTCAAACTATCCTGTGTACGATCTTGTAGAATATAAATGCAACGGTCCCAGTGGCATTACCTCATCCTGAGGCAGCTGGGCCTTGTACTCATCCACCTCGGTCTCTTTATCACAATATATCCCTCAACCGATACCTCTAGTTCAGTCTGTACAGACTATGTAACCGTTTCAAACTATCCTGTGTACGATCTTGTAGAATTTAAATACAATAGTCCCAGTGGCATTACCTCATCCTGGGGCAGCTGGGCCTTATATACGTCCATCTCGGTCTCTCCATCACAATATTTCCCTCAACCGATACCTCTAGCTCAGTCTGTACAGACTATGTAACCGTTTCAAACTATCCTGTGTACGATCTTGTAGAATTTAAATACAATAGTCCCAGTGGCATTACCTCATCTTGAGGCAGCTGGGCCTTGTACTCGTCCATCTTGGTCTCTTAATCACAATAATTCCCTCAACCGATACATCTAGCTCAGTCTGTACACACTATGTAACCGTTTTAAACTATATCACAATATTTCCCTCAACCGATACCTCTAGCTCAGTCTGTACACACTACCTACTACGTAACCGTTTCAAACTATCCTGTGTACGATCTTGTAGAATTTAAATACAATAGTCCCAGTGGTATTATCTCATCTTGCGACAGCTGGGCCTTGAACTCGTCCATCTTGATCTCTTAATCACAATATTTCCCTCAACCGATACCTCTAGCTCAGTCTGTACACACTACCAACTACGTAACCGTTCAAACTATCCTGTGTACGATCTTGTAGAATATAAACGCAACGGTCCCACTGGTATTACCTCATCCTGAGGCAGCTGGACCTTGTACTTGTCCATCTCAGTTTCTTAATCACAATAATTCCCTCAACCGATACCTCTAGCTCAGTCTGTACACACTATGTAACCGTTTTAAACTATATCACAATATTTCCCTCAACCGATACATCTAGCTCAGTCTGTACACACTATGTAACCGTTTTAAACTATATCACAATATTTCCCTCAACCGATACATCTAGCTCAGTCTGTACACACTATGTAACCGTTTTAAACTATATCACAATATTTCCCTCAACCGATACATCTAGCTCAGTCTGTACACACTATGTAACCGTTTTAAACTATATCACAATATTTCCCTCAACCGATACATCTAGCTCAGTCTGTACACACTATGTAACCGTTTTAAACTATATCACAATATTTCCCTCAACCGATACATCTAGCTCAGTCTGTACACACTATGTAACCGTTTTAAACTATATCACAATATTTCCCTCAACCGATACATCTAGCTCAGTCTGTACACACTATGTAACCGTTTTAAACTATATCACAATATTTCCCTCAACCGATACCTCTAGCTCAGTCTGTACACACTATGTAACCGTTTTAAACTATATCACAATATTTCCCTCAACCGATACCTCTAGCTCAGTCTGTACACACTATGTAACCGTTTTAAACTATATCACAATATTTCCCTCAACCGATACCTCTAGCTCAGTCTGTACACACTATGTAACCGTTTTAAACTATATCACAATATTTCCCTCAACCGATACCTCTAGCTCAGTCTGTACACACTACCTACTACATAACCGTTTCATCTTGTACGATCTTGTAGAATTTAAATGCAACGGTTCCACTGGTATTACCTCATCTTGCGGCAGCTGGGCCTTGTACTCGTCCATCTTGGTCTCGGTGTCGTGGAGCACGCCCTCGGCCTGGTTGGACACCTCGACCCGCTCGCGGCGCTGCTTGTCCGCGGCTGCGAACTGCTCGGCCGCCTTCACCATGTTCTCGATCTCGTCCTTGGACAGTCCGCCCGAAGACTGGATCACGACTGCAACGAACGTACGATGTTCGTATTATCGATTTGTATTAATTTTCCAAGCCGCTGTATACCGATTATGAGGAATTTAGGTATAGTGATAGATTGGAACCAGCAGTTAGATCCTTTTTTCCATTTTTTTTTTTTTTTTTTCGGTAGACACGCTAAACCTGTGGAGGAACCGGCTCTCAAGTGCTGCCGCCGGAACACAACTGTTGGTATTTGGCGGCAAGGTTTACAACTTGAGGGTGGTAGCTACCCAGGCGGGTATTAGAAAAAGCCCTACCACCATGCTACGGTTTCCTCACGATGTTTTCCTTCACCGAAAGCTCAAGCTCATTGTAGGTGCTTGGATTCGAGCCCACGTCCCTTGACGGGAAGTCGTCGTGCACACTACCACTGAGCTATCATCATCTGATTTGTTTGAACAAAATTAATATTAAAGCAAGCGAAGACAAGACAAATGTCAATACAACTTTACTTTTATTGGTGGTAGTAAGATGGTATATAGCCTAACGCCTTTCCAAGTTATAGCTCTATCAAATACAAAACACTCCGAATGGTAGTTCCTAAACAATTTTTTCCGGTATATGATATATCAATATAGATATACTCGCGTATACTCGCGGCTCCGCTCGGGTTAATATACTGATTATGTCAACCAAATCTTTACCTAGCTTCCTACAAGTTTCTCGATTCAGTGGTTTAGGCGTGAAAGCGCAACAAACAAACAAACAAACAAACTCACTTTAGCATTTATAATATCGGTAAGGGTGAAATGTAGGCTTCTATATAGTTTATCCCTCGGCGGGGGTATATCGCATCGGGACATACAAGAGGCCGTTACTATCGCGCCCGGTTTTACTCGCAACCCATCGACGGAATTAGAAGTTTAGAACGGACGCTTCTTAGAAAAACGTGAAAGATATTATTGGAATATATCGAAGCCGTTTTCCGTTTTATTTACTCATGGCCATGTGGCTTAGCGTAACTGACTCCCCTAGGATTAACGTGTCCACCATCTTGGGCCACATCGTCACTTATCAACAGGTGAGATTGTCGATATAATGCTAAACCTAAAAAATATACATATATACGGACATACGTCATCTATTTATATATATATATATATGTGTATATATAGGTCCCGTTTCTGAGTTTATATTTTTGCTTAAGAATTTACTACAATGATGTCACTCAATACCTATAGAAAAATATTGTCAAGTATAAGTAGTGTCCCATTCCAAAGTTCATTGGGAGAATGCCATCCAAAGAATATTCTAGAACATTTCGCTAAATAGTGAACTAAATAGTATAAAAACGGCGTCCCACTTCTGAGTTTAGAGCTTAAGATTTTTCTAGAAATATATCTGTCATTATAAGATGAATGTTGCAGTCAAGCAAAAGCATTGCCCCATTCATAGTTCTGAGGATGTTCTAGAACAATTTCTCTGAAAGTTGTTTTTATCCTTGATAAAAACTGAAAATAAACTCATATTTTCTCAGCTTTTTCTAGATATCCATTCTATGGATATTATCCATTATAATATATCCATTCTAGATATCTATTCTAGATAACCATAAGTGGTGTTCTATTTTCAAGTTTATTGCTTGAGACTTTTCTAGAACTATATCTATCAATACCAGATACAAGTTGTGGTTCAACTGAGAGAAATCTCCCACTTCTGAAATTAGTTTTCCTTGAGAATTTTCTAGAACAATGTAACTCAAAACTGGACACAAAATGTGTATAGGTATAATCATGCCCTACATGAAGATTTAAATGCCTGAGAATATTCTAGAACGATTTGATCTAGTTCTGGTCAAGAATGAGTGGTGCCATACTTCAGAGTTTATTGTCTGAGAATTTTCTAGTAATTTATCTGTCAATACCGGATAAAAGTAGCGGTTAAACTGAGTAATGTCCCACTTGTTATTTTTTAAACCCTAGTTCAGAAAAATGACTGTACTTCACCTGATGGTAAGTGTTTTATTACAGTCCAGTAACAGTAGTGACTGCCGTAGAGGCAAACGTCCTTTAAATTCGCAACTGTCTTGCCGAACTGCTAAATATCTCTTCACGTCTTCATCTCTTCTCCTGCCGCCAAATACCAATAGGTGTGTTCCGGCAGCAGCACTTGAGAGCCTGTCCCTCCACAGGTTTAGCGTATCTACCAACTTGGGCCGTATCGTCGCTTAAGATCAGGTGAGATTATGGCCATAACGCTAAACCTTAAGTATATAAAAAACGTCTCGTTTAAAAGACCTAATATTACAGAAGCCTTATACTGCCTGAGAATATTCCAGAACAATACCGCTCGATATTATGATATATCAGATTATGGTCAATCCAGGGCACTCACTCAGAAGCCTTATACTGCCTGAGAATATTCCAGAACAATACCGCTCGATATTATGATATATCAGATTATGGTCAATCCAGGGCACTCACTCAGAAGCCTTATACTGCCTGAGAATATTCCAGAACAATACCGCTCGATATTATGATATATCAGATTATGGTCAATCCAGGGCACTCACTCAGAAGCCTTATACTGCCTGAGAATATTCCAGAACAATACCGCTCGATATTATGATATATCAGATTACGGTCAATCCAGGGCACTCACTCAGAAGCCTTATACTGCCTGAGAATATTCCAGAACAATACCGCTCGATATTATGATATATCAGATTATGGTCAATCCAGGGCACTCACTCAGAAGCCTTATACTGCCTGAGAATATTCCAGAACAATACCGCTCGATATTATGATATATCAGATTATGGTCAATCCAGGGCACTCACTCAGAAGCCTTATACTGCCTGAGAATATTCCAGAACAATACCGCTCGATATTATGATATATCAGATTATGGTCAATCCAGGGCACTCACTCAGAAGCCTTATACTGCCTGAGAATATTCCAGAACAATACCGCTCGATATTATGATATATCAGATTATGGTCAATCCAGGGCACTCACTCAGAAGCCTTATACTGCCTGAGAATATTCCAGAACAATACCGCTCGATATTATGATATATCAGATTATGGTCAATCCAGGGCACTCACTCAGAAGCCTTATACTGCCTGAGAATATTCCAGAACAATACCGCTCGATATGATACCAGATTATGGTGAACCAAGGGCACTCACTCTGCTGCTCCTTCCCGGTTCCCTTGTCCCTGGCGGAGACGTGGACGATGCCGTTCGCGTCGATGTCGAAGCAGACCTCGATCTGGGGCACGCCGCGCGGCGCCGGTGGTATCCCCACGAGGGAGAACTGCCCCAGGAGCTTGTTGTCCGATGCCATCTCCCTCTCGCCCTGGTGCACTTTGATCTCGACCTGTGTCTGGCCGTCGGCTGCCGTTGAGAACACCTGAACGAAGGGACCACATTTTATATTATCAAGTGAGCAATTCTTGTGTCTTTGTTCGGGATGAAATAAACATTATTTAATATTTTTATACCGTTTCTGTGACATTTTTTCAATACAGCTCAGCTGATGGCAGTGTGACGTTAAGTAGCCTACGATCTTTCTCAATAATTGCTCTATCAAATTAATAAAGTATTTTTAGAGTTTGAGTGTCAGTTTCTAAAACAAACAAACTTTTCCACTCTATAATATTAATATAGATAATTCATACCATTAAACCCTTCGACATAGAGTTTAGGTTTATCTATTCATATTTAATAGATATGCGGTCGTAAGACATCGTGGCCTTATGTTCGTGCTTCTAATGATAGACTATTTTTTTAAAATTATTTCTTTAATAAGTCTCCTCGCAGCACGGCCCAAAAATTTTATTATGGTTAAGGGTTAATAAGGGTGTTATGGTCATAATATCACCTGATGATGATAAAGTATTAAAAATATAATACAAAAATTAGAAAAAAAAATATTTGAAAGTAGGTATGACAACTGCTGACAGAAGTGAAAACTTAAAACTATGAACAAAAGAGAGATATATACTCTTTGTATATATATAATGTATAGTAATAACGCACGGAGGTATATCTATGTACATATATATACAGTATACATATAGCTCACAGGTAGCGTTCGGTGACGATGACGCGAGTTCCATGATTTTTGATCACTCAAAAAGTGTTCAAAGCGCTCAAAGTTTTGACAGCAAAAAAAAAAAAAAAACCATATGGTAACGTCTCTTCACCTGGCTCTTCTTGGTCGGTATGGTCGTGTTCCTGGTGATGAGCTTGGTGAAGACGCCGCCGAGGGTCTCGATGCCGAGCGACAGCGGCGTCACGTCCAGCAGCAGGATGTCGGTCACGTCGCCGGCGAGCACGCCGCCCTGCACGGCCGCGCCCACCGCGACCGCCTCGTCCGGGTTCACGGCGCGGGACGGCGCCCGCCCGAAGATCTCCTGGACCGTCTGCTGGACCTGGTGGTGACCGGGGGTTCGGTGATCATTCGCAAAAGTGAGAAAGAGAGAGAGAGAGAAAGAGAGACAGAAAGAGAGAGAGAGAAAGAGAGAGAGAGAGAGAGAGAAAGAGAGAGAGAGAGAGAAAGAGAGAGAGAGAGAGAGAGAGAGAGAGAAAGAGAGAGAGAGAAAGAGAGAGAGAGAGAGAGTCTGCTATATGTGGTTGTAAAACACCCTGTCGGTATGTTCGTGTCTTCTAACGATAGAATAGATTTTTTTTATCCTGTCTTCATTTCGCCTTCTCACGAAATGACCGTTTAAAATTGTTTGGGGTGTAAGAGGTATTGAATACCTTCTGAGTTACCGAAGACAACCACATCTGCAATTGTTGGCAGGCTCTAGCAATTGTTGGTCCCACATTTACTTGGTTTTAGTCATGACAGTTAACTATGTAATCCTTGGTCCGTTACAGCTTGGTGGTAGGAGAGAAAGAATGAGAGGGGGTAAGGTAGAAACAGAAGGAGGAAAAGAGAGAGGGAGACAGGTAAAGTCTCTGAGGTCTGATCGAAGAGACTTTATTAAGTGGTATTTTAAAGAACTAAAAAAAATTGGTTGTGTCCGATAGCTTATAACCCGGTAACGCGATAGCGACGTCCGGGGAATATGGCCACGCTATGATCTCGCACTTGTCCCTGGGACCGCCTCGACAGACATTACAGGTCTGCCGTCAGCGTGTGCCGTGCGTTTTATCGATAAAATCTATCGACCATCACTATCAAGTGTTGCGAAAGCAGAATTTTGGTAATCTACCGGTGGATACTAAAAACATACCGGTGGATATTGGCAAGTATACAGTAATAGATAAATGTAATATTTTTTTACCTATATTATGTGTAATTTCTGCACTAAATACCTGTCAATTCAATACATTTTTGGCCCTTGATTATGTAAAGTTTCATAATTAGCCTCGGCTACATTGTCCTTTCAAACTCATTAGCAGTGGAAATAATTAACATCAGATTAAATTACATATTTCTGCAATTAAATTAGATGTAGTATTCCTGAGGGGTATTGGGCGTTGAGTGTTTCCTAAAGTGGGCGGTACACTACACAAAAAGTTTGAGAAACACTGGCACAGCGACTAAACAAATGACATTTTAGTTCCCTAGTGGAATAGGTCACGGAGCCCACACTTGCAGAAGAGTCAGTGTAAGCTTAGTAACCATGGACCTCATGTTACACAGCCATAGGCATGTTTTGACCATTTTGAACACTAGGTAGAAAGTAACCCATATCGGTAACAAAGTATACCTAAGAAATAGTTTTAAATTTATTTCCTTTTTTTATACTTAAGCTTTAGCGTTGTGATCATAATCTCTGCTGATCTTAAGTGACGATACGGCCCAAGTTGGTAGACACGCTAAACCTGTGGAGGAACTGGCTCTCAAGTACAGCTGCCGGAACAATTTGAGGGTGGTAGCTAACCCAGGGGGGCATTTGAAAAAGCCCTACCACCATGCTACGGTTTCCTCACGATGTTTTCCTTCACCGAAAGCTCAGGCTCGTTGTAGGTGCTCGGATTCGAACTCACGTCCCTTGACGACAAGTCGTACACACTACCACTGAGCCATCTATCATCGCTCGCTTCCTCTGCTATGTCTTACCTTCGGCATACGGGTCATTCCACCGACAAGAAGCACCTCCCCGATATCCGAACGCTGCACCTCCGCGTCCTGGAGGGCTCGCTGGCACGGAGCCACCGTCCGCTTGATCAGATCGCCCACGAGCGACTCCAGCTTTGATCTCGTCATCTGTAACACATAGCAATACAGTATTAACACTTACTATATGTCAAAACTAACTCTACCTGCCTATGGTCGATAGCGATGTTTAGCGTTATGGCCATAATCTCACCTGATCTTAAGTGACGATACGGCCCAAGTCGGTAGACACGCTGAACCTGTGGAGGAACTGGCTCTCAAGTGCAGCTGCCGGAACACACCTATTGGTATTTGGCGGAAGGTTTACAACTTGAGGGTGGTAGCTAGCCAGGCGGGCATTAGAAAATGCCTTACCGCTCCCTAATGCTCAAGCTCATTGTAGGTGCTCGGATTCGAACCCACGTCCCTTGACGCGAAGTCGTGCACACTACCACTGAGCTATCATCGCAATTCAGGGATTCCCTTTAAATATTCGCTAACAATGCTGATAATTCTTTTTCCTCATCACACTGCAGACACTTGGTCGGCACCATTTTTAATTTAATTTGTATTTAATTGTTTACCTAACACTTGAATGGCTATTAATAGTAAAAAAAATAATTACTATATTCCAAAATACGCCTGTCACGTTTCCTTTTGATCCGCCTGAGCGTGTCGCAAAGTCGGATGGTTTTGGGAAACGTATTTTCAATATCGCACTTATAGTAAACATTTCAAAATCATACCGAGAATGTCTGCTTCGTTTATAAAGTGCTTATATGTTTATTTGGACAATTTAGTGTGAAACATCATGGCAGTTAAAATGTACTAATGGGGCGATAGCTCAGTGGTAGTGGGTACGACTTCGCGTCGAGGGACGTGAGTTCGAATCCAAGCACGTACAATGAGCTTGAGCTTTCGGTGAAGGAAAACATCGTGAGGAAATGGTGGTGGTAGGGCTGTTTCTAATCTGCCGCCAAATACCGATAGGTGTGTTCCGGCAGCTGCACTTGAGAGCCAGTTCCTCCACAGGTTTAGCGTGTCTACCGACTTGGGCCGTATCGTCACTTAAGATCAGGTGATATTATGACCATAACGCTAAACCTAAACTATATAAAAATAAATTGCCGTGACGACAAATGGCATGACGCTAGCTTATGCCGTCACGGCCCCCACTCTCGACTGCCTTGTGAGTTTTTGCGTACTATACACTTTGTTGTATGCGATTTGCATATTATTACTATTACTAGCTATGCCCGTGACTCCGTTCGCATGGTACTAAAAAATATTTAATCATTTTTGGCACTTTTTCCGATAAAGCTTCGCACCTATCGATGGTAGCGTGATGTTAAATAGCCTAAAGCCTTTTGAAACGATTACTCTATCAAATGCAATAATTATTTTTTCAAATTTGACAGGTGGTTACTAAGATTAGCATGTCCAAAAAAAAAAAAAAAAACAACTTTGTACTTTATAATTGTGATATGTACCGTTAATGGTGGCTAGGGATGGCGACCTGAGAACAATAATTCGCGGAATCGATTTTTTAAATCGATTCACAGGTCTGAATCGATCCAGTGAATCGATATTGTACCCTTAAAAAACACGGCTCGATTCTTAACTATTTCCATTAAAGATTATTTACAATGATTTGAAAGATAAATTATATTAAAATGATAAAATCGATTATTGTGGAGTTCTTTTTGACGTCTACGATTAGTTTTATATTGAAAATAAATGCACGAAAAGCGAATAAAAAATAAATAATATTGTTTGATTTTACTACCTTTTTTTGATAATACAATCTTTTGATTCTCGATTTTTTTTTTGAGAATCGATTTTATATATTTACTTTTATATACTCACGTATTGCCTAGGACACACTCGTACTCTCTTTTAAAGTGATTTAATACGGCTGTGAATTATATTACAAATAACTACAACACCCATTACACGATTCATGTGATTTCGCTTCGAATCGATCCAACAATTGATCATTTTCAAAAAAGGAATGATATCCCCAATGATGACAACACCTTAGTAATCTGTTTTTTAAATGATCGAGGTCGATTTACCTTGAGATTCATGTGTTTAGGGCCCGACGCGTCCATAGTGAGGTAGGGCAGGTTGATGTCGGTCTGTACGGAGCCGGATAGCTCGATCTTGGCCTTCTCTGCCGCCTCCTTCAGCCGCTGCATCGCCATTGCATCTTTGCGGATGTCGAGACCTTGCTGTTGGGGTAACGAAAAAAAAAAAAAAACATTTTTATTTATTATTTAGCCACATCTTCCATCCATCCATACATTCAACCGAAAGACGTCCAGTGGTTCTCCACGTCGACCGGTTTTGGTCCTTACAAACACTGCTCAGTTTAAAACTAAAATTTTTGAAGTGAAAATTTCTTTAGATACGTATAGCAACTCTTGGGGTGATCAGAGATCATGGAACTCGCGTCACCGTCACCGAACGCTTTCCGTTTCTGCAGAGAGTGTATACAGATGTTGTCATTTATGAACGCTCGGTCGAGCGGTGTGACGTGCGACTTGATAATCACGCGTAAGCAAGGCCGTTGGTTCCAAGCCTCAATGTACAGATACGAGCTTTATCTCATTTTTTTTACTGTATTTTGTGAAATTTTTATTTCTGCTATTAGACACCAAACAGGCGGACGGCCCGTTTGATGGTAAATGGTTACCTGTACTTGCCGTAAAGGGCTGGTTTTGGACAATAAAATTTCACCAAATTCGACAACCTTACGTCTATACATTATAAATAATTTTTAACGTCTTTTTTAATTACTTTTGTTTACTGCCTCTTTAGTGTGAGATACTTTGTTCTCTTCTAAAAATGGTATGTGATAAATATTGAAACATATCTATTTTAATATGTAAATAACATGCATGCCTGTGATCTGAATAAATACATTGTTATGTCATATTTGAATAAACATTATGTATTGTTTTATCTTCTTGTATTTATTTTGTTGGTGTGTTAAATATAAAATAAATAAATAAACCTCGTTTGATGTTAAGTGCGTGGGCAGAGACAGTAACACGCTACAAACTAATGGAGGGAGTTTTGAAGCTGATAGCTCAGTGGTTTGCGAGTTGAGTTGAGTTTGCGTGATGGGATGTGAGTTCGAATCCACTTACAATGACCTTGAGCTTTCAGTGAATGAAAACATCGTGAGGACACCATAGCATGGTGGTAAAGCTTTTTAAAGCCATCTTCAAGTTGCAAAACTGCCGTCAAATACTAATAAGTGTGTTTCGGCTCTTGAACTTGAGAGCCAATCCCTGTATAGGTTCAGCGTGACTACCAACTTACGCCGTCTCGTCACTTAAGATCAAGTGAGATTATAGCCATAACGCTAAGCTATAACTATTAAAAAAAATGCAACTACAGGCACACACCTATAGGTATACGGTGACAGATTTTCAATTTCATGCTGGTAGCTGACCAGGCGGTCATTAGAAAAAGCCCTATCACCATGATACTACGGTTTCCTCACGATGTTCTTCCTTCACCGAAATCCCAAGCTCATTGTAGGCGGGGATTTAAACTCACGCACCTTGACGCCGGGTCATCACACACTACCAAATGAGTTATCATCGATTTATGTTTAATAAAAGATATACTGTGATGGGTTTTCATAACTCCGTTTAACTGTATCACAGTATCTAGGAAAGAGAATGGCTAAAATGGTCCATCGCTAGCTGGTTCTGTGATAGTATATTCTTGCACCGGTGCAAAAGTGTATCGAGCAATGTGCCCGGACACTGATCAACGGTGCATATGGTATCTTAAGAGTTATTACATTTATTTCCCACTATTGGGCAAACGTCTGGGCATAGCAGAGACCACGGTGGCATCAACGAACCTACTCATAATAGAGTGTATATTAAGACTGGCCCAAAAAATTGTTTTTTTTTTTTTTAAGGTTTATCGAATATATTGTTTGGGATGAAACAAAAAAAAAATTTTTTTTTATAACTCAGTTGGCTCAAGGGACGCGAGTTCGAATCCCTGCAATCGAGCATGAGCTTTCGAAACGTCGCGATGAAATCGAAGAATCGTGGTAGGGGTTACGCAATTTTTGAAGCGATGATAGCTCAGTGGTAGTGTGTACGACTTCGCGTCAAGGGACGTGAGTTCGAATCCAAGCACCCACAATGAGCTTGAGCTTCCGGTGAAGGAAAACATCGTGAGGAAACCATAGCATGGTGGTAGGGCTTTTTCTAATGCCCGCCTGGCTAGCTACCACCCTCAAGTTGTAAACATGTCGCCAAACACCAATAGGTGTGTTCCGGCAGCTGCACTCGAGAGCCAGTTCCTCCACAGGTTTAGCGTGTCTACCAACTTGGGCTATCTCGTCACTAAAGATCAGGTGAGATTACGGCCATAAAGCTAAACCTTCAGTACAAAAAAAAAGGCACTGTGAAGTTGAAAAGCTATCGCCAAATACCTATAGGTGTGTTCTGGCAGTGACACTTGAGAGTCAGTCAGCCATTCAACGTCAGCTAAAGTTACGGACATAACCCTGCACCTATAAAGTATACCAAAAATACCCTCCCACAGGATTGGAGAAATGTTGCAGTAGATTTTACGCGAAAAAAAAAAAAAAAAAAAAAAAAAAAAAAAAAAAAAAAAAAAAAAAAAACTAACGTCACGTTTGAACTCGTCGACCAGGAAGTTCACAATGACGTTATCGAAGTCCTCACCGCCGAGGAGCGTGTCACCGTTGGTCGATTTCACCTCGAACACGCCCTTCTGTATCTCGAGCACGGATATATCGAACGTGCCGCCTCCGAGGTCGTACACCGCTATACTGTAACAACGAAACACATGGGGGGGGGGGGGGGGGGGGGGTATTAGAAAACCGCATACGGAATAAATACACAATCTATTATGATTTCTCATGTTTAATATTACTCATCGAAATGAGACTAATTTTTAATCTAACAAAAGACTCTCTCTTCTCTTTCTACGTAGATTGGAACAGAAATAAAATTAAAAATATTAAACTGAAGGTAGACACACTGTAACAATAACTATTCTGGACAACCTACACCTCAGTCCGCGCCGTGACCGCGAAGGCTGAAAAGCTTTCGAAACGTCGGCATCAAAATTAATAAAGACCGGCGATAAAATCCATTTAAATTAGTTTTATTTCGATGAGTTTATCTATTTTCTATACTGGCCATATTCAGTGTGCTCAGCGGAGCCCTAGGATTCCGCAAATCGGTAATGTGTTTTGGGATTTTATTACAAAATCTAACACTATTACCTAAAAATTCGAGCTAGAGAGAGAGAGAGAGAGAGAGAGAGAGAGAGAGAGAGAGAGAGAGAGAGAGAGAGAGAGAGAGAGAGAGAGAGAGAGAGAGAGAGAGAGAGAGAGAGAGAGAGAGAGAGAGAGAGAGAGAGAGAGAGAGAGAGAGAGAGAGAGAGAGAGAGAGAGAGAGAGAGAGAGAGAGAGAGAGAGAGAGAGAGAGAGACTGAGAAAAAAGTCTACAATAACTGGATATGAGGTTTCCACTCTCTTCCATCAAACCTGACATCATTAATCGATTGGTGTAAAATAAGAAACAGTTTCATACCTCCCATTAAATATTTAATTACAATGCTACATAATAAATGATACATAATAAAGCAACATAATGTGTCGAAAATAATAATAAAACTTCATGATTCATTCAATAAATGCTTTTTTAATAAATTTTTAATAAAATTTATTTATCGATTGAGGCAGTACGAAATCTACCGGTTCAGCTAGTATATATATATATATATATATATATATATATAAACAAATGTGTCGCAGTATCTAGGAAAGCGAACAGACAGTAAGGTCCATCGCTAGCTGGTTCTGCGATTTACTCTGGTACCGCTGCAAAAGTGTATCGAGCATGAGCACGGACACTGATCGACGGTGCACTGTTTTTTTTCTCTCCTTTTTTATAATGAATGTTCAGCGTTATGGCCGTAATCTCACCTGATCGTAAGTGACGATACGGCCCAAATTGGTAGACACGATAAACTTGTGAAGGACTGGCTCTCAAGTGCAGCTGCCGGAACACACCTATTACGGTTTCCTCACGATGTTTTCCTTCACCGAAAGCTCAAGCTCATTGTAGGCGGTTGGATTCGAACTCACGTCCCTTGATGCGTAGCCGTACACACTACCACTGAGCTACTTACAGTTATATACTTACATTTTATCATCGGTCTTGTCCATGCCGTAGGCGAGTGCGGCCGCAGTCGGTTCGTTGATCACCCGCAGCACGTTCAATCCTGCGATCTGACCTGCAAGCACGAATTCATACCACAATTATAATCGTACTACAAGTTTATTCTTTTTTACCCTCCATTTCCAATAATTTTTAGCGATTAAAAATAGCCCATTACCTTCTCCGGGGTCCCATCTATCTTTGTACCAAAAACCATCATAATCGATTTAGCGGTTTAGGCGTGAAAGCGTAACAAAGAAACAAACTAACTTTTACATTTGTAATATTAGTAAGAACAGTTCATTTCATGCTAACTCTCATTTCAGAAGTGGGACTGGACTAGAGTTGTATAGTAAACTCGCAACTTGGAAGTAAGACTAAGCTGGAGTTATGGAATAACTCTCAGTTCAGAAGTGGGACTAGATTAGAGTTATATAGTAACTCATAACTCGGAAGTAAGACTAGGTTGGAGTTATGGAATAATTCTCAGTTCAGAAGTGGGACTTGACTGGAGTTACATAAACAACTCTCAACCTAGAAGTTAAGATGGACTGGAGTTATACAATAATTCAAGTCTCTTGCCAGCATGTTACGAGGGGAAACTTGGGGATGGGAGATCAAGAAGTTAAGGGTAGATATGAGGACCCTAAGGTATCAGAGTTACAGAGTATCATTGAATTACCAGCATCCTTTGTGGCCTGTCGCTGGGAGTCATTGAAATAAGCCGGTACAGTGACGACTGCGTTCTTGACCGAAGTGTTCAGGTAGGCCTCGGCCGTTTCTTTCATCTTAATCAGGACGAATGCACCGATCTGGCTCGGCGAGTAGACCTTGCCGTCGCTGCCTGTTGGAAAGTTATGGTAGAGGAAAATTTTTTACAAAAAAATCTGTGTTTTCACGATTTTTTCACGTTTTTGTAATTTTTTTCAATACAGCTTCGCTCCTGTGGGTGGTAGCGTGATGTTAAATAGACTAAATGATTGCATAATCATTGTTATATTAAATACAAGAATAATTTTTAAAATTCAACTGGAGCTAAAAAAAATCTCTACTAATTTTTGCCCATTTTTGCCAATTTTTCCAATACAGCTTTGTTCCTATTGATAGTAGCTTAATGTTAAATAGCCTAAAGCCTACCTCAATGAATGCTCTATCAATTCTATCTATCGATAAAAAAAATTAGTTTTCAAAGTTCATTTAGCAGGTTCCTAAGATTACCGCATTCGAACAAACAAACTTTTCCAATTTATACTATTAGTATAGATTGAATAATCACTTGTGGTTTTCTACTTACATGACTCCTTTTAAATCTACCACGTGTAACTGCACTGTTTATTACATGGCCTTGATATATATAGAAAGAATTTTGTAACATTTAAAATTGTATTCTTTTGTGTACAATTGTGCTCAAACTATTTAGGGGTTTAAACCAAATCTACAAAAAAATAATTAAAAAGGTCCTGAGAAGAGGCTTGCGAATGTCAAAACTACCACATAGCACACAGCGGCTGAACTTATTTAACTGTCTAGCAGTATCTAGGAAAGCAAACGGGGAATAAAACCCGTCACTAGCTGGTTCTGCGATTTGTTCTAGCACCGCTGCAAAAGTGTATCGTGCGATGAGCACACACGGACACTGATCGACGGTGCATCGTTTGAAGCTTGTCTCATAACTAAGTGCCAACAACGCGGCTAAAGTTCAGAGAGATATGTTCGAATCACCTACAATGAGCTTGAGCTTTCAGTGAAGGGAAACGTCGTGAAGAAACCATAGCATGGTGGAAGGGCTTTTTCTAATGCCCTCAAGTTGAAAATCTGCCGCAAAAATACCGATAGCTGTGTTCCGGCAGTTGCATTTGAGAGCCAGTTCCTTCACAGGTTTAGCGTGTCTACAAACTTGGGCCGTCACTTAAGATTATTGCCATAACGCTAAACCTTAAGTATAAAAAAAAAGTTGCTAGTGTGAAAAAAGTGAGTTCGATGGAATCCTCCTGCAATGAGCATGAGCTATCGGCCACATGAAATATCGTGAAGAAACTATGGTGGCAAGGCTTTTTCTAATACCTGACTGATTAGCTACCACCCTCAAGTTGTAAAACTACCGCCAAATACCGATAGGTGTGTTCCGGCAGCAGCACTTAAGAGCCGGTCCCTACACAAGGTTTAACGAAATCACTTTGTTGGGCCAATCGTCACTTTACATCAGGTGAGCTTTTAGGGAAAATGCCTCAACCTATAAGCTGTTTTGTACTGTATTTAAAATTGGCTTTAATGCAGTCAGTTGTCCTCATAATAGAAATGGTGGCAGGGCTTTTTCTAATGCCTGACTGATTAGCTACCACCCTCAAGTTGTAAAACTACCGCCAAATACCAATAGATGTGTTCTGGCAGTAGCATTTGAGAGCCGGTCCCTCCACAAGGTTTAACGTAATCACTTTGTTGGGCCAATTGTCACCTAACATCAGGTGAGCTTTTGGCCAAAATGCCTCAACCTACAAGCTGTTTTGTATTGTATTTAAAATTGGCTTTAATGCAGTCAGTTGTACTCATAATAGAAATGGTGGCAGGGCTTTTTCTAATACCTGACTGATTAGCTACCACCCTCAAGTTGTAAAACTAACGCCAAATAGCAATAGATGTGTTCTGGCAGTTGCACTTGAGAGCTGGTCCCTCCACAAGGTTTAGCGTAATCACCTTGTTGGGCCAATCGTCACTTTACATCAGGTGAGCTTTTAGCGAAAATGCCTCAACCTACAAGCTGTTTTGTATTGTATTTAAAATTGGCTTTAATGCAGTCAGTTGTCCTCATAATAGAAATGGTGGCAGGGCTTTTTCTAATGCCCGACTAATTAGCTACCACCCTCAAGTTGTAAAACTACCGCCAAATACCAATAGATGTGTTCTGGCAGTTGCACTTGAGAGCCGGTCCCTCCACAAGGTTTAGCATGTTCACCACCTTGGGCCAAATCATCACCGAATATCAGATTGAGATTTTGGTCAACATGCCTAAACCAATAATCTGTTTTGCATTAAAATTAAAATTGACCTTAGTCCGGTCAGTTGTACTCATAATAGAAATGGTGGAAGGGCTTTTTCTAATACCCGCCTGGCTAGCTACTAACCTCTAGTAATTAAGTTAAAAATCTTTTCTTCATTACTCGTAAGACCGATCCGGTTGGAGCACTTAAGAATTAGTTCTTTCACTAGGCTTAACACATCTACCATCATGGACCACATCGTCACTAAGCATCAGGTGAGATTGTTAACATTAAAATCTATAATGTTAAAATAAAAAAATAAAAACAGCAATTAACTTAGGCACTCTATATGTATAATTATTCTTCCTAGTAATGTTGACACTGCTGGACTAATTTTGATAAAAATTTACGACAGTGATAACTAATTCCATATCCCAACATTCGGTGACCGGTTTTTCTGTCATTGACCGTGGAACTACTGTGAAACCGTCTCCCCGTTAGAGTGTTCTCCCTCCTTCCCATGATATTGGGTCCTTCGAAAGAGGAGTGACGAGGTATCTAAGCAGGCCAGCATCACAGCGGTGACTGGCAGTGAATTACGATTCACTATAGTTTGATGCTGTTTAGGATTGTATGGTACTTAACATCAGGTGCAGTGTAGTCACTATGCTGCACAACATAGATGAATATTTCAAAGCAGTCATGAGGACTACTGCCAGAACTAAAAACTTAAAACTATAAACAAACATTTTGTGTTTATGGATATCCAAGTTTTTTTTTTTTTTATCCTTAAGTGACGATACGGCCCAAGTTGGTAGACACGCTAAGCCTGTGGAAGAACTGGCTCTCAAGTGCAGCTGCCGGAACACACCTATTGGTATTTGGCGGCAGGTTTACAACTTGAGGGTGGTAGCTACCCAGGTGGGCATTAGAAAAAGCCCTACCACCATGCTGTGGTTTCCTCACGATGTTTTCCTTCACCGAAAGCTCAAGCTCGTTATAGATGCTTGGATTCGAACTCACGTCCCTTGACGCGAAGTCGTACACACTACCACTGAGCTATCATCGCTTCAATCTCGTCTCTTAAAACTGTTTACAGCGCAATAAGTGTATACCAATAGGAACAGCTATATCGTGTACGTTGACACGTCACGTGACCATGTCGATGACGACTGACACGAATTTACTCGCTATACAAGTTTTCACTAAAATGAACACTAACCTTGGACCCAGGCGTCGCCGTTGGACGCCTTGATGACCTTGTACGAGAGGTTCTTCATGTCTTTCTGAACCTCGGGGTCTTCGAACCTGCGACCTATGAGACGTTTGGTCGCGTAGAAAGTGTTCCCGCTGTTGGTGACCGCCTGCCGCTTGGCCGGCATGCCGACCAGCCTCTCTCCCTCCTTCGTAAACGCCACGTGTGAGGGCGTCGTCCTCGACCCCTCGCTGTTTTCCACCACCTTCAAGTGAACAACCCCATTAATTCATATACACTAACATCTGGAGGATTTTGTTTGTTTAAATGCACTTATATCTGGATTTTGAAGCGATGATAGCTCAGCGGTAGTGTGTACGACTTCGCGTCAAGGGACGTGGGTTCGAATCCGAGCACCTACAATGAGTTTGAGCTTTCGGTGAAGGAAAACATCGTGAGGAAACCATAGCATGGTGGTAGGGCTTTTTCTAATGTCCGCTTGGCTAGCTACCACCCTCTAGTTGTAAACCTGCCGCCAAATACCAATAGGTGTGTTCCGGCAGTAGCACTTGAGAGCCAGTTCCTCCACAGGTTTAGCGTGTCTACCAACTTGGGCCGTATCGTCACTTAGGATCAGATGAGATTATGGCCATAACTTTACACCTTAGGTATAAAAAAAAAAAATTACAGCCCCTTTTTGTATCTGGTAACCCGATTCATGGAATATGGTGGTAGGGTTTATTTTTTAATGCCTGCTTGGCTGGTTACAGCAGTCTAGGCGAAAATCTGCCACCAAATACTTATAAGTGTGTTTCGGCAGTTGCACTTGAGGGCCAGTCTCTGCACTATACTTAGCATGTCCACGATATTGGACCGCATCTTCTTTTAACATTTTAGATTTCAAGATTTTAGAGAAGTGAATTTAGTAAAAAAAAAACAAATTAAAAAATTGAAGGGCGTCTATTTTTTTTTTTTAAAGAATATTACTCGGTTTTTAGTGTATATCGACTCCTACGTAAATGAAATGATGACAAAGCTGAACTAGCAAAATGCAAAAACATGTTAATGTTCGTGGTACGATTATAACCAAACGGTACATATGATAAAAGATTACAAACTGATTCTATAAGAGCGTTAAATTTCAAACAAAAATAAAGGTTGGGAAATCAAAAAGTGCCTCTTATTTTCATTTTTTTTTCTTTATTTAATGACAATTAAACCAAATCGAATCAGATCGTGAAAAGTAATAGAGTTCTATTCCTAATTATACTGAAGGGTAAGAAAAAGAAAACGACTCGATTAGTAAAGTATTTCGGTCGTTATCGTGATAACATACAGGATCCGCACATAGAGACACACGGACGTTCGAGACGAAACTTATTTAAACTGTTTTTAACTAGTTTAAATAACAAAAATGGCATCAAAAATATCTCGAGTGTTAAAAATAGTGTTTTTTCTCGATATGTGTGTGTATATATATTAGGGTGGCGCAAAAAAACCGACAATTTTTTTTTTCAGTCAATGTTAGTTTTTGATCTTTTAAGAGCCCTCTCCAAAGAACAACTAAAAAACAAAATTTTAAGAGGTCGCTCCAAATTATTTTAAATTTCAAAAATCATTAAAAATCGATTTTTTTTTTCTCGTTACGGTAAAATTTTATAGACCAAAAAACAATAAGTCTCTGAAAGTTTCAGTTCAAAATTTAAGTTTTGAAAGGTCGCTCAAAATTTTTTGATATATTATTATTTCATTACTTTAGATTTTTTCGAGCGACCTTTTAATATTTAGATTTAAATTCCATATATTTTTTTTCTTTTATTTATTACAATAATAGATAAAAAAAAATAAAAAAAAAAAACGATTTTTGACGACTTTTGAAATTTAAAAAAATTTGGAGCGACCTCTTAAATTTTTTTTTTAGTTGTTCTTTGGAGAGTCCTCTTAAAACATCAAAAACTAACATTTTTTTAAACGAGACTGAAAAAAAAAATAGTAGGTTTTTTTGCGCCACCCTAATATAAATTATTTTACAAGTGCAAAATATGATAGAGGCATATTAAGTTTAAAAATCAGTTGTTTCGCGTGAAGTGACAGTAGTACCCACACCTCGACGCTACGCTTATAAGGCGTGCAATATATTCAGTCCAATTTCGTTATAATAGAAAAAGGAATTCAGTAAAAAATTTGATTTTTTTAGAGCCAATTAATGGAGGCAGTTGCGAAACAAACCCAAAGTATTAAAATATTTCGAATATAGACCAAAAATATTAAATACTTATGAGATAACAACGCTATCTGTGTTTGCATTAGAATTTTGGAGTAGATAAAAAAAACCTGCTTCACTCAGACAAAATCAGTATTTTAACAAAATTCCAATTTTAATTATAAAATGAATGACTTTCTTACGAACACTATTATATATTATATGATATACTAGCTGGACCCGCGACTTCGTTCGCACGTAACGAAAAGTTATTGAATATTTTTTGCTCATTTTTGTAATTTTTTTTACAACAGCTGTGGCACTCATATGCTGCCAAATATTAGTGCAATACATACTGCATTTTTACCAGGCGGGGTCTCCAGTTGAGGGCTTTGTAACCCTCTTATAACATTTATAATTAATTATTAAAAAAACAAAAAAAAAAAAATCGACATTTTTGTATAACCAGACAAGTGTCCTTCTATTTATTTTTTTACTAGCTCTTACCCGCGGGTTCGTTCGCGTCGAAGCTATTAAATATTTTTTTTTATATTTTCGTAACAAAAAAAAATTATTTTCATTAAAAAGTATCCTATGTCACTTGTAATACCTCAAAATGTACAAGTTTCATGATGATCGGTTAAGTAGTTTTCGCGTGAAAGCGTAACAAACAAACTTACATTCACATTTATAATATTAGCAGGGTGAGGGGGGGGGGGGGGGGTGTTTATATGTACCTCTTTGAGATATAAAAAAGGTTACTATCATAAAGGTTGACCGCCACACCAACACCCTCCAAGCATTACTTCTATTGGCGGTAGCGAGAAGCCAAATAGTGTAAAGATTTCGTCGATGATCACACTCTATCAAATACAAAATTATGTTATAGCTTCGCGATAAGGGCGTTCATGATTTTCAGTGTTAGCAATGGTAACGTTTTTGAAGCGATGATAGCTCAGTGGTAGCGTGTACGACTTCGCGTCAAGGGACGTGAGTTCGAATCCGAGCACCTACAACGAGCTTGAGCTTCCGGTGAAGGAAAACATCGTGAGGAAACCATAGCATGGTGGTAGGGCTTTTTATAACGCCCTATACACGCCATAATAGGTGTGTTCCGGCAGCTGCACTTGAGAGCCAGTTCCTTCACAGGTTTAGCGTGTCTACCAACTTGGGCCGTATCGTCATTTAAGATCAGGTGAGATTATGGGCCTTAACGCTAAACCTTACGTATATAAAAAAAACTGGTAGAAATATAATTGGTTAAAAATGTCGGAAAAAGCCAACCAGTCTGGAATATTCGACGCCAATCATGTAAAGGGAATCAAAGGTAAATGAAAGGATTCATGTATCGCGGTTTCTAGGAAAGCACACGGCAATACTACCGTCGCTAGCTGGTGCCGCGGTTTACTCTGGCAACACTGCAAAAGTGTTGCACGCATCATGCATGCACACTGATCGGTGTTGCGTAAGATCAACGCCACGGTAGTTTCCCCATTACAGCGCTAAAGCGCTGAATATTTCAAGTTTCGCATCGCTTCGCACAATCGAGCATCCTCAAAAGTACTGCTTTCGCGTGATTCTATGTGCAACCGATACCAACTCACCGGCAGGGAAATTAACAAGTGTTTTCTCTTTATTGATCGAAATTTTATTTATATATTATCGTACTCAATGAGAACGAGGACGTTCTGGAGAAAGGGCAGGTCAAAAGTACCAGTTACCGAAGAGCATGTATGAAGGTGCTTATGAAAGTCGAAGAAGCGATAGATGTATGTCAGGATCGTAGCAAGTGGAAGGATGTGGTCTCTGCCTACCCTTGTGGGAGAGAGGCGTGATAGCATGTATGTCGTAAGTAATATTGTTTATTGTTGAAATATACATCCATATACGTTTATTTATTTCTTCATTATATCTCGGACATGTCTGTTTCTAGTATTTTATTTTATTGCAAATTTTAATCATATTTTTTTTTGTTTTTACCTAAGAATCTTTTTTGTATTAATATTAAAAAGTAGTGCTGACCGTGACATCACGTTGGACCATCTGAAAACCAGCGCCGCAACGCATTACACGTTGTAGCATTTTAGCTGAGATGGGACCATTTACGGCCTCACACAACTGATTAGTGGACACCCTCTGCCTTTTATATATACTAAGTTATTGTTTTCTTTGTTTTTCGCCCTAATTTTTTTATTATTATTGTAGCAGTCTTTTAGTCATTATTATTATTGTGTGAGTTCCGTAATAAACGTATTTTCTTTCTTTTTTTTTTTCAACACTACACTTAAGCTCACTCTGATGGTGCATTCGAAAACTAATTCACGTTCCAATTAACCCATTCCTCCCCACTGTCATATTTTAGGACCCTATTTTCAAAATTACTTTTTACGTATTACGACTTTTATTTTTATTATTTCTGATGATATTCATATTTGTACACTATTTTTCTAATAAAATATTTTTTTTTTTCGCCGTAAAAAATGTTTAAAGCCTAAAAATAAAAGTCCTAACACGTAAAATGACATTTTGAAAATGGTGTCCTAAAAGTATGACAGTGGGGAGGAATCGGATAAGGTGACATTTTACGTTGTGTAGTGTAACTGAAGTTAATTGTGTATGATCATTCGGAAACATGATATATATATAATATATATATATATATATATTTATTAGTTAACGTTATAGCGTTATGGCCATAATCTCACCTGATCTTAAGTGACGATACGGCCCATGTTGGTAGACACGCTAAACCTGTGGAGGGGCTGGCTCTCAAGTGCAGCTGCCGGAACACACCTATTGGTATTTGACCGCAGATTTTCAACTTAAGGGTGGTAGCTAGCCAGGCGGGCATTAGAAAAAGCCCTACCACCATGCAAAAACTCCCAAGGGAGTTTGGGAAGAGAATATGGGAATTTGAAATTGGGAATGGGGTGCATGGTGTCAATAGTTATGAATATTTAATTGACAGATATGAGAAGGATTATCATTTAGATAATATCTTGAAAAGCGCCCCCGCTTTTTTTACCAAAAAAATTTTTTTTTTCTTATTTAATCTATTAATAACTTATATTTATTAAAAAAAATTACATTATTCTTAATTAATATTTATTAAAATTTATTTTCTGTTTTTTAGTTTAGTTTTCTATATAAAGCGTGTGTTCTAGTTTTTTAAACTATTATTTATTATGGGATAGGGTGCAAACGAGCAAGCGTGTCACGATACCCATATATATTTTGTATGGGGAAAATAATTTTACTCCTTTTTTTTTTCACTATTCCCTTTGTTTTTAATAGTTATTATGCTATTCGGGACGGAGAAAAATAAAACAAATTAAACACCATTAAAATAGATCCAGCCGTTCTCGAGCTATAAGTGCATTCTAACAAACCGGACTTTGTTTTATATGCAGTAGAACCTCGTTAAGTCGAACCTCGATAAGTCGAAAACCTCCATACCTCGAAAAAATGTTCAGTTCCCTTCGCTTCAGACACCAAAACCTCCATGCTATAAAGTCGAAAACACTATAACTCGAATTTTTCAGCGTCTCCCTTGATGTTCGACTTATAGAGGTTCTACTGTATATAGATACTTACTATAATATTATTCAAATCTTTTAAGAGGTCGCTCCAAATTTTTATAAATTTCAAAAATCGTCAAATATCATATTTTTTTTTTAATTTTTATCTATTATTGTAATAAATAAAAGAAAAAAATGTATGGAATTAAAACTTAAATATTAAAAGTTCGCTCGAAAAAATCTAAAGTTATGAACTCATAATTAAAAAAAAAATTTGAGCGACCTTTCAAAACTTAAATTTTGAACTGAAACTTTCAGAAACTTATTGTTTTTTGGTCTATAAAATTTTACCGTAACGAGAAAAAAAATTAAAAAAAAAAAAATATTTTTTACGATTTTTGAAATTAAAAAAAATAGGAGCGACCTCTTAAAATTTTTTTTTTTAGTTGTTCTTTCTAACATTTTTTTACCCGAGACTGAAAAAAAAAAATAGTCGGTTTTTTTGCGCCACCCTAATATATATATAATAGTTTAACGTGTTACAGTAGTTATTAGCGGATGTACAGAGAGGGGTGTCAATTTCAGACATCACGATCGCTCACAAATCGATCCACCCTGACATCAACACCCGTTTGACATGGTTCTCGAACCTACTGTCCGGCGTTTCAGTACAATTATACTCTGGTATAAATTCAAATATAAGTAATTCTCTCAAGGGGGACTCACCGATAGACATTCACAAAATACCCCATTGAGATAGCTCGAACAGTTTCCCGAGATTACGGACGGACAAACAATTTGACAAGGTTTTTCATTTATCTATACAGATCCTTACTAATACAATAAAGTGTTCGGTTGTTACGCTGTCACGCCTAAACCGCTGAATATATTGTGATGAATTTACGCATAGAGATAGATGAGAACCCGGAGACGGAGATAGGCTATTTATTCTCACGAAAAACTTATTTGAAATGGGGAAAATGGAGGAATAAACTTTCTATGAAACTTTTTATTGCGTCATCTGATTTGATAAAATTAATATTAACGTAAAAGTCAGTTACATATAAAGATAAGAAATATACTGTATTTTATATACCTTTGGCGTTTTCCCTTCCATGACAGCGACACATGAGTTCGTTGTCCCGAGATCGATTCCGATGACGGCGCCGCGCACACCCTCAGATCTGAAGATCGATTTAATTTCATATACATTTTTGCATATGTATATCAAACAGGAACGTTGTGGTGCGGTAGAGGATGTAGTGACAAAGATAGAGAAAGGGACGCTTAATTGGTATGGGCATATAGAGAGGATGGATGAAAGAAGATTAACAAAACAAATTTACAAAGCGAGTGTCAATGGGCAAGCTGGTAAGGGTCGACGTAGGCGAACATATCTCGATCAGATCGAGGACGTTCTGGAGAAAGGCCTGGTAAAAGTAGCCGTAACCGAAGAGCATTTTTTTTTGTTTTTTTTTTTTTATACTTAAGGTTTAGCGTTATGGCCATAATCTCACCTGATCTTAAGTGACGATACGGCCCAAGTTGGTAGACACGCTAAACCTGTGGAGGGGCTGGCTCTCAAGTGCTGCTGCCGGAACACACCTATTGGTATTTGGCGGCAGGTTTACAACTTGAGGGTGGTTGCTAGCCAGGCGGGCATTAGAAAAAGCCCTACCACCATGCTATGGTTTCCTCACGATGTTTTCCTTCACCGAAAGCTCAAGCTCATTGAAGGTGCTTGGATTCGAACCCACGTCCCTTGACGCGAAGTCGTGCACACTACCACTGAGCTATCATCGCTTCATGTGCATGTATGAAGGTGCTTATGAAAGTAGAAGAAGCGAAAGATGTATGTCAGGATCGTAGCAAGTGGAAGGATGTGGTCTCTGCCTACCCTTGTGGGAGAGACGCGTGATAGTATGTATCAAACAGGCAGACGGCTCATCTAGTGGTAAATGGCTATCGTTGCCTACGGACTGCTGCAACACCAACACAATTACAGTCATGTTGCCGACCTCAGAGACCGTAGACTTTTTTGGAGAACCCTATGTTTTGATATGTCATGGCCTTTGGAGAAAACCATACTGGGCAGTCAGTTTAATCATTATTACACGTTTATGTAATATTTTTCAGTACTGTCTTGCTCCTAATGATGGTAGCGTGATGTTGAATACCATAAAGCCTTCCTCTATGTCAAGTCTATCAAAAGCAAATATATTTTTTGAAATCTAACTGGATTTTTTAAATATCAATATGTTCAAAACAAACAGACATTTCTGCTTTATAATATAAATATAGATAAATAAATCTATACATATAATAAAACTGTAACATTGGCAAATCTTTAAACTGTCAATATTTTATTTTTTAAGTTACATACGCTATGATGAAACTGTCACAGATAAAATGTCTACAGATGAATATCTAATCTCAATACTTTGATCTCATAAAATGTATAGGTTCGTTGAGGAATTACTCCCATTTGGACCATGTAGACATTTCTGTTCAGGACGAATACCAAATTGTAGTGTTCATTCATCTCTATAGCATGGTTCGTAGGTATATTTGTTTGGCGTGGTATCCAGTAAGCAAACCAAGTACAATGTGTTTAATTCTAAATGTTACCACAGCTTTTAGGTGAAATAACCAACTTATCAATGCTTGCAATGTAATGTGACATGTTTGGGATTGCAATCATGCTGGGGCTACATCGAATATTAGTGTTAACGCATTGAGTGTGGTCTGGTAGATTGTTGTAACATGTAGTATTCGGCCGAAGGTAGCTCAGTGGTAGTGTGTGTGTAACTTTACATCAAGGTATGCGAGTTGTAATTCACCTACAATGAGCTTGAGCTTTCGGTGAAGGAAAACATCAGGAGGAAACATTAGCATTATTACTAAAAAATTTAGAGATTTCTGCTTTGAAATTTTTGTTTGTTTGTTTGAACACACTAATCTTAGGAAGTACCAATCAATTTTCAAAGTTTATTTTTGTATTTAATAGAGCTATCATTGAGGAAATGTTTGGGGCTATTAACATTACGCTACCACCAATACAAGCAAAGTTACCAATACAAAAAAGAAGAAGTCACAAGAAGAAGAAAGAAGTCACAGTCACAGCTATTCAGTAATAAAGAACATTCTAGATGTAATTTTGTGTTAAAATTAAAAATAATTACGAATTTAAATAAAAAAATATTATAATAGTGGTATGTCAGTTTAATTGTCATTTGAGAACAATTTAATACTAAGCAACATTTCATCATCACCACCATCCTGCTCCCAATTTGCTATCTGGGGTCAGAACAGTATGTCTTCTTCTTCCAAACAGCTCTATCAGTCACCATACCTTCATTCACCCCTTTTGCCTTCATATCTTCCCTCACACACTCCATCCATCTTTTCTTTGGACAACCTCTCCCTCTCTATCCCTCAACATTCATAGTCATCATTTTCTTCGTCACATGCATTTCGTCTCTTCTCAAAACATGTCCATACCAAGACACACGATTCCCTCTCATCTTTTACTAAGCAACATTTGTAGTTATAAAATAATACAAAGGAGTTTGCATCCAACACATGGATGCTTCAGACTTTGTGTATGAACAGGGAACATAATTGAGACATACACACAGTTTGCGGTATTGCTTTAGTATCCGGCTGCACAATTTTCATTATAATTTTAATTGGTATAGGTCACTGAAGTAAGTATTAGTAAGATTTTGTGCGGAAATTTATAGTTTTCGATAAAAGTTTAATAGGTTACCTACTAGGAATTGTATTGTATCCAGCTCAAGAGATAGATATTTACATTCTAAAGCATTAGAAAGTGAGACAAGGTAATCATTTTATCACATTTTAATAAGTGTGTCATTCCAGAGCGCCTATTGCTGGGTGGTTATAAAAAAATAACCTCAAACACTAAAGGGGGAGTAGAGCTCCCTGCTTAACCTTCAAACCCAATGTATCTGAGTTCAATTGCTTTGAATCACCTGTTAAAAAGAGATACTAGTACTATTAAGTTGTCTCTTTCTAAAGCTTTAAAATGTAAGTCTCTTGGGCTGGATACGATAGTGTTCCATAGGATTTGTAATAGTTAACCTGAACAGCTTATATATTAATTAATTTATATACTAATACATACCTACCTATAACAATTAAAATTGTAATGAAAATACTGCGATAGGATACTAATGCCAAGCTCAGTTCACTCTTAAGACCTACAGCATACTTCACTACACTTTTAGCATCAATTGAAGTTTGGTTAAAGTCCAGTGAAGCTGTCAAAGCTCTAAGGGCCAACAGCAAAAGTCAGTTCGAAAAAAAAAAAGCAGGTTGGTTCAGTACTAATTTGATAAGAAACACACACTAAAATGTTATTTACCATTAGTTACTCAAATGTATATCGAATTATTAATGAGTTTCGATGAACTCACTGTTTATTTTTTATGAAAATATGTATTTTATTGTGCATGCAAAGGTCAAAGCGGTGTTTAGGTTATGATGTAATTCATTGTAATATATACGAAAAACTTACTTGTGTCGGTACTGTAGTGGTCCATGGCTGTGGTGAATGCAAACTGACGGCGCTGCGGTCTGCGATGCCAAGAGAAACAGTATTTTATAATAAAAAATGTTTTACGGCAACCATGTGCCCCGGCTTACAACTGACGTATGAGATAAGAATTTTATGGACAAACTCGACAACGGAACAATTTAACAGTATTTCCTATTATCCGTGACAATTTTAGTATATTTGACACAACGCTATTCATTCGTTTTTAAAAAAATATAAAATGGAAACTTACATTTTTGATAAGTGATGAAAATTTTCTTTGTGTGTACAAATCAGAGGTGATTCCAGAACAATCCAGCGCCTTTCGGCCTATCGCCCGCGTCGCGGTCAACATGATTGAAAACCACAATTATTTGTTATATTTATCTGATATTATGTTTCACTTATATAGGAATAAGTGTTGGGTGACGCAACTTCGTAAAGACAGTCGCAAAAGACAAGAATTGCAAGGAAGATTGAAGAACAATCTATACTTTTTTAACGCTGCCAACACTTTTTATAAATTAATACCACTGGATACGTATTTTTTAAGTATAACTTACATTTGCCGTTGGTGTCGCCAGTAATATATTAGTAAAAGTTTTGAATTTTTAATAATACATATTTTTTTTAACAACAAATGAGTATAAGCTATTATTTGTATTAGTAGAACTGCGTGGAAATCAACAAAATATCTTTACATGGTAACAATATTACAATATATAGAATAAAATTATACTTTTTAATAAATCTGTTTCGGTGAAATTATTATGGGTTTAAAGAGATTGTTATTTTTTTGTTGGTAAATTGTTTTCCTTAAATATAAAGTCAGGGAACTATTATTTAATTGCCTCTGTCGGCTTTGGTTAAAACATAGTTTTATCTTGGATTCCTGTCCATTATCCAAATTGTATTTTACTATATGGTAACTCAACAAAAATCTTGAAATATAGACATATATATATATTTTTTGTTTTATATATAGCAACTTTAAAGGATCGAGTAGTAAAGCAAACACTAAGTCATGAATCCATATTTCAGTATAAGTAACGAAATATTTTTTGATTTCACCAGAATCTTTTGTAAGAGGTTCAAATTACTTAATTTGTCAGTAAGATCCCCTAACACAATGAGTGCTTGTATAATAGATGCTTTAATATTGCTATAATAATTTAATTTATCGTTTATTATTGTAGTAAATTAAAATGATACACTCATTATTAATATAGAACGTTTATTCAAACTGAGTTGACTGCTGTGTAGTACACATGGACAAGTTACAACATAGATTATAAATATTTGTTGCCTTGCAGCAATAATAAAATGTTATAAATTTAATATGTAACGCATAATATTTATTAAAACTTCTTTTATATATATTTACTAGTTATACTGGCGACCTCATCTGCACTTAATTGAATTATGTCTCGATAAACTTTAAAACCTCTTTTGTCATCAAATGAGACAAACAATAAAAAAAAACTATCAGATTAACTTTGTTACAGTTTTATTATATATATGTAGAGTGAGTTTCAACAAATAGTTCCTATGTTATAAGGTTGGCTCCCCTGTCTGTCAAGGTACTAGATGTGTTAAGACGACTGCAGATTTTTTAAGTAAATTTTAAATTTCTGTCTAAAATCATGTCTAAACATAAAACTGTCGAATTAGACAATTTTGAACGATGTGCTATAAGACATAAAATACACGAATTTTATTCTGTAAGAAAGAATTGCCTACTTTGACTAAATTATTGCATGAAATGCAATGTGAGATAGATTTTAAGGGGACCACCACCTTATGGAGAATCATCAAGGAGATGGGGTTTTCTTTAAAAAAGTGCCGATCCAAAAGAGTGCTATTAATGGAGAGATTTGATATTATCTTCTGGCGTTATAGGTATTTCGAAGAACTAAGAAACAATCGTCTTGGAAATCAGCCATCGGTTGTATACTTGGACGAAACATATATACACGCAACACATTGTGCAGGTAAATGTTGGCAAAGCAAGTCAAGAAGGCGTATTAGTGTCTGATTCTAAAGGATGGTGACATGGGATTTATACCTAATGCTCAATTAATATTTAGATCCCAATCACAAGCAACCGACTATCATAATGATGTGAGAAGGAAAAATTAATAAAAATACATTAAACAAAAACTTTTACCTTATCTGCCTCCACATTCAATTGTTGTCATGCATAATGCCTCCTACCATACAGTAGTGATCAACAAGGCACCAACTATGAGAAGCACAATGACTGAAATGCAAAATTGGATTATAAGTAAAGGTCTTGCTTATTTACCGACTACCGTAAAAGCTCAGTTATTTGCGATTATCAAAGAGCACAAAGAACCTCCTATATATGAGGCAGATCAAATTTTGGAAGAACATGGGCATAAAGTAGTAAGGCTTCCGCCTTATCATTTCAACTTGAACCCCATTGAACACATATGCAGTATTTTAAAAAGACGAATTCCTAAAAAAATGTGGGTCAAGAAGCAAAACATGTAGTAAAAATAACAGAGGAAGCATTTGCTACCATAACCCAGGAGGACTGGAGAAAGGAATGCGAACATGTGAAAAAGATTGAAGAAAAATATGTCGCTGATAGTCCAGCTATTGATAAAGAAATGGACAGGTTTATAATTGAAGTCGGAGATGAAAGTGATACTTCTGATGATAGTAATTTTATGTTTGATATGGATGATAAGGATCATGGTAACATTTCTGGTGTAAGTATCTTAGATGAGCACGATTACAGTAAAAGAATATACTTAGACGATCATAATTATAATAATAAATAATTTAAACTGTTTTTATTATTTTATTTGAGTCTGAGGTAGAGACAAACCAGTTCAAAAAACTATTGGCGTATAAAAGATCGCGTCATTATTTAACGGGGCGTAACCTAAAATTTGATTTTTGCTTAAGTATAGCTACAAGCGAAATACTGACTAAATGTTTTGTTTGCTATTTTGCAAACAGCTTCTATTAAATGAAGATAGTTAAATAGGAAGGTTTATTGATTTAAGATTAGAGAACAATAAAACCGTGAGATTAAGTAAGACTATCTTTATTAGAATTAATATATACTATTTTTATTAATATATAATGATATATCATGATAAATTCTATCATCCTAACTTTACTAAATATGGCTTTTCGGGATAACTAAGAATAGTAACGTATTTCACTATCACTATTTATATGTTTATAAGTATCTGTTTTAAAAATCTACTCTGTCATAATGAAAACCTAATTTTAAAGTTTCCCTAATATGAAGGAAACACATGTTGTATGATGTAGCAACTCTGGTATACATTGCTACCAACATGAGGACAAAGGAACTATTTGTTGAAACACACTTTAGTATGAATTCGATGACAATATCTTAAGGAGTTTTTGGCGGGATCTCGATCTGTAATATTGTTATTTTTATTTTTATTCATATACTTAGTTATTTATCCCTGTATTGCGTAATTTAGGCGAAAGTTTACGTGATGCAGTGTAGCTGAAGAGCATAAGTGAAGTGAATTTGAATAATTATTCGGGACGTGATACAAAGGTTCCCACAAAAACTCCAAAGAAATCTCCAACAACAGAGTCGCCATCTTGTTGAAAATAGTTACATCTCCTCAAAATGCCCATATCTTATCACTTGAAACTGGCAGTAATAATCTCTAAAGAGGACTATGTTGCCAAGAATATAAAAGAAAATGCAGAAGAAAATATCCTAATGGATATATTATGATTCGAAACGATGCCAATACTTCACAATACATTTTAAAATACACTTTTTATTTTTAAATTGTATCAACATTTTTTATTTACAAATTATGTAGTTAATTATTTACTCGCATGTCTAAAAGCCAAGGTGAGTGCTCTTAGCAAATCGTTACAAACTGCACGGTGCAGACTAGAATGGCTTTCGATAGAACAATACAGAAATATGTTCCTTTTATTTACTCGACCACGGTGAATCCAAAAGGAAGCGTTATGATTTTAGTTACCATTCTATGTACGTATGTATATTTGTTTCTACGTATATTTCTCCGTTGCACTTATTATTTTTTTTACTGATTTTGCTGAATAGAAAGGTGTTAATCGATTCGTTATTGTGGCCCGATTTATATAGGCTATATGACGTTACATTAAGTTACATATACCGCCCTGTAGAGGAGAGAGAAAGAAAAATATTTTGAATAATATATGCTACACATAAACATTTTTAGTACACATAATATACGTGTAACTTTACCGGTTTTGTAGCGCACGTCAGAATATCTCGCAAATGGCATAATTTTTTCGTTATTACTTGACACTTATTGTTATATTTTGAACAATTCACACAATATCTTTATAATTTACTAGATATGCCCGCGACGAGCTAAAATATAATTTAATCGTTTTCATAAAAAAATGTTATATAGGCTGTTACTGAGGGCTAATGTAGCATACTAGTGCTGAAAGAATATTTGGAATCGGTCCAGTAGTTCTCGAGTTTATAATGACTATTATTATGGCACATAGAGTGAACGAATTTCGAGATAAATTTTAATGAAATTTTCTCTTTTCAATTGTTGATTATATATCTAAAAAAAAACATACGTTATCATTGAATTTCGAGCTGTATTTTATATAATCAGGAAACTTCAAAATTTACCTATAGATGGTATTGTACTGGATTGATTAATTACCGAAAAATGCAGGACAAACGAGTTATAACATATTTCGTTACATTGGAAAATACAGTTTGGTATGTCGTGTTTCAGAATAAATTCGAGTATATTCGTTGTAGGGTTCCTTTGCCTTACCTGCAGGGTTACCTGTTGCAATATGTCGTAAAAAAAATAATTTAACCTAAATTATATTTTAAGCCAAATGATAATGAAATAACAATATCCATTTAATATACATGCATATAATATAACTTTTTATGGATCATATTTGTTTTTTTTTATATATTTTTTTGAGAGTATTTTTTATCCGAATAGAGATAAATAATATTATTTATACTTTTGCCTGTGTTATTGTCCCTTTGTGCATGCACTACTCTGGAACTACAGAATACATTTCGGTCAAATTTGACACGGCGATGACGAATAGTATGGATTAAATGTAACGTACTTTTTGTTCTACAAAACGATAGGGTTCCTTCGGGATAGAAGGTAAAATTTTTATTTAAATTTTGATAATTTTGTTAAAATTTAAATTTTGATGCAATTCTCTATGTTCAATGGCTGACAATGTGTCAAAAAACGTTAGCTATAATTACATTTGACTGTTTAAATAAAATTTGATGTTTCGATACAAAAATCTCTAAATTCCATTATCGGTTAATGAAGGGATAATTAAGCGATGTTGGCTCAGTGGTAGTGTGTAGCATCTCAACCACCAACAATGAGCTTGAGCTTCCGGTGAAGGAAAACATCGTGAGGAAACAATAGCATGGTAGTAGGGCTTTTTCTGATGCCCGCCTGGCTAGCTACCACCCTCAAGTTGAAAATCTGTCGCCTAATACCAATGTGAACACACTTGTGTTCCGGCAGTTGCACTTGAGAGCCAGTTCCTCCAAAGGTTTAGCGTGTCAACCAACTTGGGCTGTATCGTCACTTAAGATCAGGTGAGATTATTGCCATAGCGCTACATCTTAACGATAAAAAAAGGTCACTCTTTATAAGAGTAACATTTCTCTCATACGACTTTAAGTAAGACCAAGTTTTTCTCGGTGTTTGGACATTTTTCAATACTTCCCTACTCCTATTAGTGACAGCGAGATGGCAAATACCCTAAAACTCTTCTGAATACTGATACTATCAACTGCAAATGTAAATTAATTCAAAATTTCAGTTCAAATAATTAGGAGTAATAAAGAGTATAGCATGTATCACGGTGAGTGCTTTGGAGAGATATTCAACCTTATCCCTTCCTCTCTTTTCCACAATAGAACTACACGCGCTGGACTTCGGAGTCACAGCTTCACGGTAACCCCCCTTACGGCTCGAACCAAAAAGTTTGATATGTCGTACTTTTGCCTTATCGTAAAGTTGTGCAACAGTCTTCCGGTCCATGTATTCCCTTCCTCATATAACATCGGGATCTTCAAGATAAACATAAAAAAGCATTTACCCAGGCCGGCATGACAGTAGCGACTGGCCATGGATTGTCGTTCCCTCGATGGTCGCTGCTGTTTTTGAACTGTACTGTATTTAACATCAGGTACAGTGCAGTCTCTTTGCTGAGATACTATAAGAAATAACAGTCGAGTGACATAGCGGAGTGACATTCAAGATAAAACAGAAGAAAGAAATGGAGACAGCGTCGAAGATGGATAAACGATATTAATAGAATAGGAGGTTCAGTCGGAGTAGAAGTGTGAAACCACTCAGTGTGGCGAACTGTAAGAGAGACCTGTGCTGATAGGCATGTTAATCTCATCGTACTGAATAATTAATTGAACATATACAGAAACATATAGAACAGGTTTTTAATATTACAAGTTATAACTCAGTGATATCTTCGATTATTATATTCGCAACAAAAAGTTTACAATCTGTGCGTGTCTTGTACATTGTACATTTGTTTACGATATTATTCTCCATATAGTACTAAATTCTAGACGTTTTCATTTTTATATTTTGTAGTTCAAAATAAAACACACCGTAAAATTAATTTAATATCCTCTTATCGGTTTATTCTACATTGCAAATGCGATAACAAATAATTTTTATATCGACTGGGAAATATTGAATCGTAAAACAAACTTCAAGTCGCAAGCAATTTACAATCATCGTAATCGCAATAAGTAAGTAAAAGTCATAATGCAAAATATTCTGGTGTATATTATCATCATGATGAAGATGATCGAGAGTAAGCAGCCACTCCGTATTATAGGCGGGAGCGACGCCGAATATAATAAATATCCATATGTCGTCAGAATAGAAAAACATTCGAACCTTAACAGTTATAAAAGGGAAATGATAGAGAGACGCCATATATGCTCGGGCAGCGTGTTGACACCTGTTTGGACTGTGTCCGCGGCGCACTGCTTCGACTTCAACGTTCAAGTGAAAAATGATTCGAAATCATTGGATAGTTTGAGCACACGTTCAGACGGACAATACACGTACGTGCTGTGGTACGGAGCGGTGAATGCCACACCTTCAGATACGGATACATTTAGTCGAATCGACTATTATATAATACACCATGCATTCAAAATGATAACTTTCACATACGCGAAAGATGGCAGACTTGATAATGATGTAGCGCTTGCACGTCATCAACCTATTTCATTAAAAAAGTACGCGAGATTAGCTGCTCTAGATTTTGCTTCCCTCACAGGGCATGAAGTTACCATCGCGGGTTACGGAATTACCCATAACGATCAAGGTGAATTGTTTACCACGTTAGATGTGCAAAAACCTCTTCAAGTTCTTAGGGGTATTGTGAAAAAATGTCCAACAAATAAAATGATATATCCAGGATTGTGCATTGCCGCAGAGTGTGGACAACCGATCAGTGGTGTATGTCCTGGAGACTCAGGAGGTCCGGTCTTACATCCTGCAGGTATCATTGGCGTTATGGTAAAGGCTCGACTACCATGTTTACCGTTACAGAAAGCAGTTCCGGTAGAGTATGTAGTAATGGCTACTGCATTAAGTCCTTACTGGAACTGGATTTTAGATCATATAAATAATTAAATTCAACGTTAAAGCAACCCGCCCTGACAGGTTTAATTAATTACTAGCTATGCCCGCGACTTCATTCGCTTGGAACTAATAATTATTAAAGTATCATTTTTCTGAAAGTAGTCAGTGCCGTGTTCTGTACCACTGGCTTATATTTGTTCCGTTGAGCAGCGAACAAATATACTATCTGTTGTACACGACTTCATCTGCAAAAACTTAGAAAAGCTAGATTTCGTGAAAGACCGGCATGATTTAAATACTAGAAATCGTGACAAACTGGTCACATCCTATTTTCAAATCAGTAGGACCAGTAACAGTTGTTTAGGTAAAAGTGTTAGGTTTTATAATAAACTGTCAAAGCACATTACTGAATTGCCGGACAGTATGTTCAAGAACCATGTGAAGCGGGTTTCGCTGTAAAGGTGCAGGGTGGATCAATATGTGAGAGATCGTGATGTCAGGAATTGATACCCCTCTCTGTACATCCGCTAATAAGTACTGTAACACAAACTATTACATTAAAATATAGGCCTAAAAAAAGTTATAAGAATAAGACCTAAACAAAAAGATGCAGAACGGGTTTCTTGCCGGTTCTTCTCGATGACTGCGTTACTTTCTGAACCGGTGCTAGTTTTCACATAAGCGCCTTCTTAGGACCTAAATCGAATAGAGATTTTTGATTTAATTTGATGTACTTTATACATATAAAGCTTTGAATGAAATATACTGAAACACAGTTGATGTTTTTAAACGAACTGTATAAGCACAGTACCTCTTTTAAATTAACGTCTATTCATTGTACGGTAAACGTACATCAATTCATGAATGTGTCTTATCTATTATTATGTGTCTTAGCTATAACCCTCAAGTTCAAAATCAACCACCTATTAAAACTATATATGGACCGTTTATTTTGAAAGTGGTGTAAGTCCATTTTTGAGAAAAATGAGCTATCACGTAATTCGTGCTTAATTTAATGTAATTTTTTTATATATAACTAGTCCGTGTTTAATTTCTCAAAAAAATCCCATGTTTTGAACAACTTAAAATCGGTCGGTAAATGAAATTGCATTATCAACAAATATTTAATTTTCTCGAAACAAAAGAAAATGGACTTACACCACTTTCAAAATAAACGGACGATATGACAATATACAATAACTATATATAACCTCATAGTATATTAAAACATCGTTTCGGTAATTACATATGAAGACTCTAGGAAGTAGTAAAGATATAGTTTTTTTTTTCAAAGTGTTCAAGAATATGTGTACACATTTGGTACCAAGTTTATTTATTTTGTAGAGTAGGCTATCAAGGAAACTCATAAAGATGCCGGAAAGTACATAGACTACTCAAAGTGGTAGTAAGTTGTTGTAAGTTTTGGTAGTTTATTAGTTTCTTATTATGATGGCGCTAATCTCGCAAAATGTCCGTCGGATTTTAATATTTGTTTGCATTTGCATTTTATATCGTAATCATTTAGAAAGTCTTTAGGCTACTTACCACTAATAGGAGTAAAACAGTACAGAAAGAAGTTACAATAACGGAACCAAAATTTATTTCTGTGCTCTTCCACAGAGTGCGCTGCATGAATAGTGAAAGTAATGTATAAGAGGAGAATATATCTGAAAAAGTTATAAAAACAATTTAACGAAATTTGAGTTATGCACTTTATACATAAATTGCTATGACCTGGCACCATCTACCTTAAAAGAAAAATAAATAACAAATAAATACTATATTATTATCGATATTCGAACTGAATTGTAGACGTCTCTATTTAAATCTTTAGTGCAACAAAATAAAACACATAAAAAATAAAGTAATAAAAATAAAGTAATATAGTTATCGGTTTATTCTATATTGCAAATGCAATTAGAAATAAATTTTATATCGACTCAGAAACATTGAATCGTAAAACAAACTTCAAGTCGCAATCGATTTACAATCATCCCAATCACAACAAGTATCGCAATAAGTAAGTAAAAGTCGTAATGCAAAATATTCTGATGTATATTATCATCATGATGAAGATGGTCGAGAGCAAGCAGCCACTTCGTATTATAGGCGGGAGTGACGTCGCACATAATAAATATCCATATGTCGTCAGAATAGAAATACATTCGAAACCTAATACTTATAAAAGAGAAATGATTGAGAGAGGCCATATATGCTCGGGCAGCGTGTTGACACCTGTTTGGACTGTGTCCGCGGCGCACTGCTTCTTCAGCATTCAAGTAAAAAACGATACGAAATCATTGGATAATTTGAGCACACGTTCAGACGGACAATACACGTACGTGCTGTGGTACGGAGCGGTGACTGCGACACCTTCAGATACGGATGCGTTTAGTCGAATCGACTATTATATAAAACACCATGCATTCAAAATGATAATGTTAACATTCGCCAATGATGAAAGAATAGATAACGATGTGGCGCTCGCCCACCATCAACCGATTTTATTAAAACAGTACGCGAGATTAGCTGCTCTAGATATTACTTCCCTCACAGGGCATGAAGTTACCATCGCGGGTTACGGACTTAGCCATAACATTGAAGGTGAATTGTTTACCACATTGGATATGCAAAAACCACTTCAAGTCCTTAGAGGTGTTGTGCAAAAATGTCGATCAAATAAACTGATATATCCAGGCCTGTGCGTTGCCGCAGAGTGTGGACAACCGATCAGTGGTGCATGTCTTGGAGACTCGGGAGGTCCGGTGCTACATCCTGCAGGTATCATTGGCGTTATGGTAAAGGCTCCAACATGTTTACCGATACAGAAACCAGTTCCGGTAGATAATGTAGTACTGGCTACTACATTAAGTCCTTACATGCACTGGATTTCAAATCATATAAATAATTAAATTCAACGTTATAGAAACCCGCCTTGACAGTTTTAATTAATTGTTAGCTATGCCCGCGACTTCATTCGCTTGGAACTAATAATTATTTAAGTATCACTTTTCTGAAAATAGCCAGAGCCGTGTTCTGTACCACTGGCAATATTTATACAAGATTTCATGATGTTCCGTTGAGCAGTGAACAAATATTCTATCTGTTCCTTAGCAAATACAATGGTTCCATATTTATACTTATGACTGTAGTGTATTGTATTAAAAAAAACTATTTTCGAAATAGTTAAGAGATTTTATGATTTTGTACAAACACCGGCCAATATTTATTAGTGTTAGATGGCGGATTTGCTAATTAAAAAGAGTGGTTGCTAAGAAAAAGCCTTGGGATACACCTACTTTACTACATATTAACGGGCGGAGCGATTTAGATCCCTTTTTAAGAAAATACTTGTCATGCGGAGAAATTTAAGATATGGCAGATTTATGTTTTATGAAAATAAGAGCGAAAAGCTAAATTTTACCTGTAGCATGTGTTGAAAAAGTAAACAAGAAAATGTTCAGTGCTTAAACGCAAACTACTTATGGCAGATATATATATTCTGTACTCCAACAACTTCATAAAGTAAAGAGCATACTAAAGAATTAGATTAATGTTAAGAAAAAATACTCTTGACAAGTTACTTTAATAACACTTCAAGTATAGCTGTCGTAAATGAGTGTTAAATATAACAGAATAAAAATATTGAAATCCGTTTTTAAGATTAACGCGTTCAAACAAACAATCAAACATACATGAATCAATAAAACTATTTCAAATAAAATCAAATCTAAAATCTTTATTCAATTTAGGCCCTAAGAAGGTGCATTTAAACGACAAAATTACCACCGGTTCGGAAAGTAACGCAGTCATCGAGCAGAACCGGCAAGAAACTCGATTTGCATTTGTTTATTAGGTCTTTGTTTCTAACATAATAGTTTAATGTAGTTGTATGTATGCAGGTTGACTATGTATTTACAGTAGTTATTGGCGGATGTACAGAGAGGTATGCCAATTCCGGACATCACGAACGCTTAAATATTGATCCACACTCCACCATGAGATCAGAAAACATTTGACATGGTTCTTGAACTTACTGTCCGGTAATCTCGAATGTGCTTTGACAGTTTATTACCAAAAAAAATCTTACTGGTCTTACTTAGTCTAAAATAGGGTGTGACCAGTTTGTCACGATTTATAGCATTTAAATCATGTCGGTCTTTCACGAAATCTAGCTTTTCTAAGTTTTTGAAGGTTAAGTCGTGACAACAGATAGTACATTTGTCACTGCTCAAGTGATACTTATATAATTATAAGTTCCAAGCGAATGAAGTCGCGGGCATAGTTAGTAATTAATTAAAACTGTTAAGACGGGTTTCTTTAACGTTGAATTTAATTATTTATATGATTTGAAATCCAGTGCATGTACGGACTTAATGTAGTAGCCAGTACTACATTATCTACCGGAACTGGTTTCTGTATCGGTAAACATGTTGGAGCCTTTACCATAACGCCAATGATACCTGCAGGATGTAGCACCGGACCTCCTGAGTCTCCAGGACATGCACCACTGATCGGTTGTCCACACTCTGCGGCAACGCACAGGCCTGGATATATCAGTTTATTTGATCGACATTTTTGCACAACACCCCTAAGGACTTGAAGTGGTTTTTGCATATCTAATGTGGTAAACAATTTACCTTCAATGTTATGGCTAAGTCCGTAACCCGCGATGGTAACTTCATGCCCTGTGAGGGAAGTAATATCTAGAGCAGCTAATCTCGCGTACTGTTTTAATAAAATCGGTTGATGGTGGGCGAGCGCTACATCGTTATCTATTCTTTCATCATTGGCGAATGTTAACATTATCATTTTGAATGCATGGTGTTTTATATAATAGTCGATTCGACTAAATGCATCCGTATCTGAAGGTGTCGCAGTCACCGCTCCGTACCACAGCACGTACGTGTATTGTCCGTCTGAACGTGTGCTCAAACTATCCAATGATTTCGTATCGTTTTTTACTTGAATGCTGAAGAAGCAGTGCGCCGCGGACACAGTCCAAATAGGTGTCAACACGCTGCCCGAGCATATATGGCCTCTCTCAATCATTTCTCTTTTATAAGTATTAAGGTTCGAATGTATTTCTATTCTGACGACATATGGATATTTATTGTGTGCGACGTCACTCCCGCCTATAATACGGAGTGGCTGCTTGCTCCCGACCATCTTCATCATGATGATAATATACATCAGAATATTTTGCATTACGACTTTTACTTACTTATTGCGATACTTGTTGTGATTGGGATGATTGTAAATCGCTTGCGACTTGAAGTTTGTTTTACGATTCAATATTTCTGAGTCGATATAAAATTTATTTCTTATTGCATTTGCAATTTTGAATAAGCCGATAACAGAATATTACTTTAGTTTTTATGTGTTTTATTTTGTTGCACTAAAGATATAAATAGAGACGTCACAATTCAGTACGAATATCGAGAATAATATCGTATTTATTTGTTATTTATTTTTCTTTTAAGGTAGATGGTGCCAGGTCATAGCAATTTATGTATAAAGTGCAGAACTCAAATTTCGTTGAACAATTTTTAGAACTTTTTCGGATATATTCTCCTGTTTTACGTTAGTTCTCAGAAATAAATTTTATTTCCGTCTTTGTAACTTTTTTCGATACTGTGTTACTCCTATTTGTGGTAGCGTGATATTAAGTAGCCTAAATACTTCCTCAATGATTACGATAGAAAATGCAAATGCAAACATATATTAAAATCTGACGGACATTTTGCGAAATTAGCGCCATCATTACAAGAAACTAACAAACTACCAAAAGTTACAACAACTTACTACCACTTTGAGTAGTCTATGTACTTTCTGGCATCTTTATGAGTTTCCTTGACAGCCGACTCTACAAAATAAATAAACTTGGTACCAAATGTTTACACACATTCTTGAACACTTTGAAAAAAAAAACTATAACTTTACTACTTCCTAGAGTCTTCATTTGTAATGATTGAAACGATGTTTTAATATACCATGAGGTCATCTATAGTTATTATATATTGTCATATATAGTTTTATTATACGGTAGATTTTCAACTTGAGGGTTATACCTAGCCAGGCGGGCATTAGAAAAATCCCTACTACCATGCTATGGTTTCCTTACGAAAGCTCAAGCTCATTGTAGGTGGTGGGATTCGAACTCATCTCCCATGACGCGGCATTCCTACACACTACCACTGAGCTATCATCGCTTCAAATCCACCTTAGTGTGGAACAAGTATATGGAAACTTCTTTTTATGTTTAAATATAACAGTGGTGCACAAAATTTTAAGTAATAAATTGTCTCAATAGATAAGACACATTCATGAATTGATGTACGTTTAACGCACAATGAATAGACGTTAATTTAACAGAGGTACTGAGTTTATACAGTTTCTTTAAAAACTTCAACTGTGTTTTAGTATATTTCGTACAAAACTTTATTTATATGTATAAAGTGCATCAAATTAAATCAAAAAACTCTATTCGATTTAGACCCTAAGAAGGCGCTTATGTGAAAACTAGCACCGGTTCAGAAAGTAACGCAGTCATCGAGAAGAACCGGCAAGAAACCCGTTCTGCATCTCTTTTTTTAGGTCTTATTCTTATATCTTTTTGTAGGCCTATATTATTGTATAATAGTTTAATGTGTTACAGTAGTTATTAGCGGATGTACAGAGAGGGGTGTCAATTCCAGACATTAATCACGATCGCTCACATATTGATCCACCCTGCACCTTTACAGCGAAACCCGCTTCACATGGTTCTTGAACATACTGTCCGGCAATTCGATAATGTGCTTGGACAGTTTATTGTAAAACCTAACACTTTTACCTAAACAACTGTTACTGGTCTTACTGAGTCGCAAATAGGGTGTGACCAGTTTGTCACGATTTCTAGTATTTAAATCATGCCGGTCTTTCACGAAATCTAGCTTTTCTAAGTTTTTGCAGATGGAGTCGTGTACAACAGATAGTATATTTGTTCACGGCTCAACGGTACATCATGAAATCTTGTATAAACATTGCCAGTGGTACAGAACACGGCACTGACTATTTTCAGAAAAGTGATACTTAAATAATTATTAGTTCAAGCGAATGAAGTCGCGGGAATAGCTAGTAATGAATTAAAACTGTCAAGACGGGTTTGTTTAACGTTGAATTTAATTATTTATATGCTCTGAAATCCAGTTTAAGTATGGACTTAATGCAGTAGCTATTACTACATGCTCTACCGGAACAGCTTTTTGTATCGGTAAACATGGTGTACCCTTTTCTATAAGGCCAATGATACCTGCAGGATGTAACACCGGACCTCCTGAGTCTCCAGAACATGCACCACTGAACGGTTGTCCACACTCTGCGGCAATGCACAGGCCTGGATATATCAGTTTATTTTTTGGACATTTTTTCACAATACCCCTAAGAACTTGAAGTGGTTTTTGCACATCTAATGTGGTAAATAATTCACCTTGATCGTTATGGGTAATTCCGTAACCCGCGATGGTAACTTCATGCCCTGTGAGGGAAGCAAAATCTAGAGCAGCTAATCTCGCGTACTTTTTTAATGAAATAGGTTGATGATGTACAAGCGCTACATCATTATCACTTCTGGCAACTTTCGCGTATGTGAAATATATCAATTTGAATGCATGGTGTTTTATATAATAGTCGATTCGACTAAATGTATCCGTATCTGAAGGTGTGGCATTCACCGCTCCGTACCACAGCACGTACGTGTATTGTCCGTCTGAACGTGTGCTCAAACTATCCAATGATTTCGAATCGTTTTTCAATTGAACTTTGAAGTTGAAGCAGTGCGCCGCGGACACAGTCCAAACAGGTGTCAACACGCTGCCCGAGCATATATGGCGTCTCTGTATCATTTCCCTTTTATAAGTATTAAGGTTCGAATGTCTTTCTATTCTGACGACATATGGATATTTATTATATTCGGCGTCGCTCCCCCCTATAATACGGAGTGGCTGCTTGCTCCCGACCATCTTCATCGTGATGATAATATATATTACAATATTTTGCATTACGACTTTTACTTACTTATTGCGATACTTGTTGTGATTGGGATGATTGTAAATCGCTTGCGAATTGAAGTTTGTTTTACGACTCAATATTTCTCAGTCGATATAAAATTTATTTCTTATTGCATTTGCAATATTGAATAAACCGATAACAGAATATTACTTTATTTTTTATGTGTTTTATTTTGTTGCACTAAAGATATAAATGGAGGCGTGAGAATAATATCGTATTTATTTTTCTTTTAAGGTCATAGCAATTTATGTATAAAGTACATAACTTAAATTTAGTTAAACTGTTTTTATAACATTTTCAGATATAGTCTTCTCTTATACATTACCTTCACTTTTTATGCAGCGCACGCCGCGGAAGATCTCAGAAAAAAATTTTAGTTCCGTTTTTGTAAAATTTTTCGATACTGTTTTACTCCTATCAGTGGTAGCGTGATGTTAAATAACCTAAAGACTTCTTCAATGATTACGATATAAAATGTAAAAACAAATATTGAAATCCGACGGACTCTTTCCAAGATTAGCGCCATCATAATTAGAAACTAACAAACAACCAAAATTTACAACAACTTACTACCACTTTGAACAGTCTATGTACTTTCCGGCATCTGTATGAATTTACTTGACAGCCTACTCTACAAAATAAATAAACTTGGTACCATATGTTTGCACATACTCTTGGACCCTTAAGAAAAAGCGATAACTTTGCTACTTCCTAGAATGTTAATTTGTAATGATTGAAACGATGTTTTACCATACAATTAGCAATAGAAATGTACTATATTTAGTATCCCTTTCACAGAAATTCACAAAAATTTGGGTGCTGAGGCGTCAAATTAGTTTTTGTTAAATACTACGATCATGTCGTGGGTTAGATATTTTTCAATTCGAAGACATTTCGTCTGTTGGTAACCTCCTGCAGCGTCACTTTCGAGTACTTTTGAACATTTAGTTTATTTAAAAAAAAACATTTTTGATTACATTTGACACAACATATTTATAACGTTAATGTTGCATTCAAAAATAGTGTAAAAAATACAGATAAATAAGTTACTTGCGTCTGAATGCAATTAAATCAAACTGAATCATCGAACCACCTGACTTATCAAGTAGAGTCAAAATTAACGTTTCCAAGACGTTACCTGGAGCCTCAAGATTCAATTTATTTTCTATTAATTATTATCGAACTAACTTACGGCTTTATTCTCATATGAACATATTGGTAACACATTATAGCACATAATTTAAACAAACAGATAATGATGTATTCTGTAGTACCCTAAACACCTTTAAGTCCATCTGTTTGATGAAGTAGTTTTATATTTAGTATTTAAATTTTAGCTCAATTCATTTCATTGAAATTTAATTAATGTTAAACTCACATGATTTAATCTGATTTGTTCAATATTAACTTTTTAGTTTAAAAATTGTACTATATATGTGTCACACGCAAAATGCGTCATTCTCACCTACAATTAAGGTTACATTTTTGCTCGGAATTATATATGTATTTTTAATTTTAAGGATTGATCTTTTGCAAACCTTGTCAATGGTTTAGAATAAAAATTAAATAAAATACAGGAACAACTAGTTCTTTCTCGCACGGTACGGTTGGAAGCTAGACCAAACAAAATGTAAGATTTTTCCGTCACGACCCTGTTTTAGTGTGTTCTATATTGCACTATATGCCTATAGTGTAGACTGTTATCCCAAGCGCGTGTGCTATTGGCTGTGCCAAATCATATGTGCGCGCTTAATAGTTCAAGACATCCAGTTAGTTCTCAACGGCTGTGCAAGTATAGTTTTTTACACGTCTTACGTGTCAACTGATTCTTAGCGTATTGTATGTATTATAATTAACTTAATGATGTACAATACAATTTTTGTTTTCACATCCGAAAAATCATCTTTCGCCGACGGAATAGATCGTCCAAAGGCCATAGCCGCCTACCCGGACATTGCTCGCGCCGTGATAAAACTCGTCCAAGCTTCTCCGTAATTAGTGTCCGTCGTCTCTTCAAACCGTTCGTGTCCGCGTAAACGCCCGCGTAACCGCAGGTCTCGCCGCCAAGGCCTAACGGTTAATTTCACTCCCACACACCCGCCGCGGCCTCTCTCTGCAGACGCTCGAGCCTAGGTTCGATCCTCCGGTTAGGAGCCCTCGAGCGACTCTGCTCGCGCGATACAGTGACACTCTACAGCACTGAGAGTACATCATCACACTGCCTACCACCCGTGCACACCCGCACTTTAAGTACACGGTTCTGTAAGGGACCAAAACTGCGGCCCTGTCAGTTGTTTTGGCCTTTTTTTTATTATGCATTAACAGACGGTTAAATGCGTAGACTACGTCCTTCATACTAACAAATCAAATCAGATCATCTCAAGCTTGAACAGTACAGTACAATCCACTCCACCGATTTCCTTGCCGCCTTAAATAATTAATATTTTATCTAAAGGCTTACGCTAATAGGCCAGTCCTTACTATTTCATATGTAATTTTTTTTATTCCGGTCGCAGACCATACTAAGGGCCAGTCACTACGGCACCCTTGTGCCCGCTGCCTTGGTGCTGAGTGCCCTCAGGGTTCGCCCCAAAAAGTCCTGCCAACCTGTGAAAGCCCCTCCGACTAACAGCGTATGTCCAGTCGAAAAAAAAAACTGGCAACGATCTATCGCCAAAGATTCGCGAGCGAGACTGATCATTCGGAGGTAGTTATCATTTTACGAATAAAAACATGAGTCAACAAGATGGCTTATTTCCTGAGAGTATCGCCATTACTTTTACATTTATATTACCTAATTACGAAATTTACAAAAATACCTTCACTTCATTAGTTATCTCTGCATTTTATTAATTGCTCTCAGATGCCAATAACTCATTTATTTGTACTTGTTTATCAATAATATAATACGTTTATCAATATTAACATACTACGTAAAGAAATTATTTCCAACCAAGTGTTTCACGACACTCACGAATTTTGATTATAATTAAACTTTAAATACGAAATATGTTCATTGTAAAACATGACCATTGAAGTGAGTATTCGTTTAGTACATGAATTAAAACATCTTTTAAAAACAAACATATTATATATTAAACAAGATATTTGTAAAAATATAAGGGACAAATTCCAATGCAGATTTATCGATGATTATGGAAATTGGCGCATGCATGTCCTTAGTTATTCAGAATCTTTTGTGCCATTCTCGATAGGTATAATAAGAAATGTGGTTGAGTTTATTGATTTTTAGAAGCGGATACAATCAAAAATATTTAGAACAACTTTTTAACCTTCTCTGTTTTGATAACAGCAAGACATAGCGTTATGTAATCCAGATCATAGTAAGAGGTTATATTTCGTGGACAGGAAGAAAATAACGGGGTTTTGAATTTTGCTCAGAACAACAAATTGTAATATATCAGTATTTTGACGTTTTGTTGTTATTATGAACGAGTAAATTGTCGACTTTTTTATTTATTTCATTTATGTCTCGACAAATGGTTATTAAACAAAGTATACCACATAATTCTCAAGAAAATATTATCGATGTAGTGTGAATATTGATACGGAAGAGAGTCTTACTGCTCAGTAACATACTATATGTATAAATCATATGCAAACATATATCGTATACGTTTATCTATCAGTTTATTCTAGATTTTTCCAATTATATGTTTATTGTTGGAGAATAATCTAATCGTGTAAATACATCGTAAAAATAATAATAGTTTTTGTTATAGACTATTTTATATTGTAAATGTAATTACAAATTAATATGAAATCGAGTAGGAAATGCCAATTCGTAAAAGAAACACGAAGTCACAATAAGTTTACGTCAGCATCAGTTAAGATGCGAAACATTTTGCTGTATACCGTCCTCATGGAGTCGGTCGAGAGTAAACTTCCACTGGGTATTATCGGCGGGAGGAACGCCACTGATGATGAATATCCATTAGTCGTAAGTCTAGACAAGTACTTAAGCATTAGAGCTTACAATAGAGGAGTGATAAAGAGGAACACAGAGGCACGGGCAGCGTGTTAGCGCCTGTCTGAAGTATATCCGCAATGCAGTGCTTTAACTACAACATGCGAAGAGGAAATGTTTTACATAATAGTCGATTCCGCTGAAGGCATCGGTATCTGATCCTCTAATTTTCATTTCATTGTTATAAACCTCAATGTTTAAATATTTTTCCATTCTTACGATATATGTATAGTCATCGTAAATGGCCTTCCTCCCGCCTATAATACGCAGTGGTGGTTTGATCTCGACCGACTCCATCAGATTGTATATCTCCTCCTAACAAAGTAAACAAAGGGAAGAGCATGTCCCAGACTGAATAGTAAATTTATACGTCATACCTTTTTTATGGAATAGGGAGCAAACGAGCAATCGTGTCACCTGATGGTAAGTGATCACCGCCGCCCGTGGACACCCACAACACAAGGGGAATCGCTGGTGCGTTGCCGGCCTTTGTGGTAGTAGTCCGGTGTGACGGCCGAAACTTCGACGTTTTTTCGTGACCTTTTTTAACAAGAAAATAATACGCGATCGTAGTGCAACTTTTACATGTCTATTTTAGTACTTTAAATGATACAAACAAATTTTTTTTACTTAATTTATTTACAATTTGTCATGTCAAAATGGAGTCCTCTAAAGAATGGTGAGCCGTTTCGGGGAAGCACACAGCCTTCCGTAGTCATCTGAAATAAAAAAATCAAAGAGATTATTGTTGTGTAGACCTTATTCTAATGAACTAACCAATTATATACATATAAAAAAAAAATGGCGGACTTGTGACAAAAAAGGTCTCAAAATGTAATTTTTTTCGTTGATAAAATGTTTCAAAAAGTTTATTTACATTCGAAAAATTAAATGTTTTAAAGGTTAAGTATTTAGCTATGTATATATAGAATAACTGGTTATTTTTTTAGCCAAATCGGTTGAATAGTTTTAGGTCAGTGCTTCCCCGAAATTTCAAAAACATGGTTTCGAGAAAATCGCGTTTAAAGTTTTGACAACATGTAATACTTACAATCTTTAATCAGCTATGCCCGGTGCATAGAGCAGGCCTATACTGAACAAAATTCTTATATTTCATCTTTTTCAGTTAAAAAGGTTTCCTTAAATATGTATACCTTAAATAATAAAGATTGGAGGGGCAATAAAAGAGGGACGGTCATAGGCTCTCTTGTTTTGCTGTATAATTTTGGACATATTCCAAAATGCGGTGTGAAACTTTAAGGGCATATTTTTAAAATGAAGTTCTTCGAAAAAATGTAAAAAAAAAAATATCCCATCATACCGTACTACTACCTTATAGGAAGGACTGGCTCTCAAGTGCAACTGCTCATTGCTTCTAATCCACCTCAGTTTGCAATTAGTATATGGAAACTTCCTTTTACGTTTAAATATAACAGTGATGCACAAAATTTAAAAGTAATAAATTGTTTCAATAGATAAGACACATTCATGATTTGATGTACGTTTAACGTACAATGAATAGACGTTAATTTAAAAGAGGTATTAGGTACTGTGTTTATTATACAGTTTGTATATACTTCAACCTATATATATATATTAAGTACTTAATATACCAATATTATATGTATATAATAATAATAATAATAAGCGTTTATTACTGTTATAGTTTAAACTTATTTCTACAAATATACTTGTGTAAAAACTATTAACTTAAACTAAATTCTATTCTCCGCATTCCTTTGATCTCTCCTTTTAACAGCTTGTCTTTCGACTAAGGCCTCCTCTAAGGCTTTCCACTTATTTCTGTCCTTTGCTGTACGTAGCCATTCTGAGCCAGCTACTTTCTTTAAATCGTCTTCCCATCGCTTTGTCTGTCTTCCTCTGCTTCTTTTACTTTCTCTTGGATACCATTCGGTAGTTATTCTAGTCCATTTCTCTTTCTTTTCTCTCAACATATCTCCCGTCCAGCGCCATTTAAATTTTCTGCATGTTGATTGAACTTTTCCGAACTTAGTCACTCCTTTGATCCTTTTTAACTGTATTTTGTCTCTTCTTTTTACTCCTAGTACACTGCTCTCTATTCCGTTCTGACATACATTTATTTTATTTTGTTGCTGTTCAGTTAAGGCCCAAGTTTTTCATCCGTATGTCAGATATGGCAGTATACAGGTGTTGAAAAGTTTTCGTTTCTCCGACATTGGCATATCTTCGTTTTTTATTATTTCGCTCAACGACCAGAATATCTTCCAAGTGTTTGCTATTCTTCTTTCAATTTCTTTCTACATACTGTCTGTTGGTGATAGTAGTTGCTCTAAATAAATATATTCATTTACATATTCCACTTGCTGATTATTAATTATGATAGTTTCTTTTTAAAGAGAATTGCTCATTACTTTTGTCTTTGCTACTTCCATTGTGAGGCCTGCGTTGGCACTTTCATCTGATAATTCTTGTAGCATTTTTTCTAATGGTCTTCGGCCATTCGGAGAAATGTATCAAATCATGAACGAATCTCAAATGACTTAATTTTACTCCGATCACATTAAGTATGAAGTTATGCCAATCTAGTCTCCTGAAAATCATCTCGAACACTGCTGAAAATAGCTTTGGTGAAATAGGGTCACCTTGACGGACACCTCTTTCAATGGGAAACTCATCGTCTGTCCTTTCCAATTTTATTTGTGCTGTGCTATTTTCGTAAATGCTTTTCAAAATGCGTATGTACTTTCTATGGATCCCTTGTTGTTCTAATGATTCCCATATATAGTGATGTTCTATATTTGATTAAATTGAAATGGCCACATTACTAATTTATATATGTAGTGAAAGTGGGTGCGGAAGGAATACTTGCAGAATCTCTTAAGTCTTATAAAAAATTTTACCAGTAAAGTACAGTTTACAAGTACCAAATTTGTTTGTATATGGTAACACGAATAGTGTAACTTGTGTCAATATGCTTCAGAAAGGTGCCCATTAAACCCAAACTTTGGGAATCTAAGGCTTTGTTAAAGTCTACGAAACCCAGGTAGTATATTTTGATGTATTCTCTGTATTATATGTATAAAGTAGTTCAAATCCAACCAAATCAGATCAAAAATCTTTATTCGATTTAGGCCCTAGGAAGGCGTTTATTTCAAAATTATATCACTACATAAGTGTCACACACCTGGTGTTGCAGCTGTTTATGGGCGGCAGTAACCATTTAACATCAGATGGGCTGTCTGCCTGTTTGCTGATCATTAAAAAAAACCACTGAGATTGGATCTACGATCAAGCTGATAGCGAAAATGCGAGCGAAGTCGGGGGCTCTACTACTGTATATGCATGTATATAAAACCAAATCAAAAATCTTTATTAAATTTAGGCCCTAACAAGGCGCTTATTAACGACAAAACTACTACCGGTTCGGAAAGTAACGCAATCATCGAGAAGAACCGGCAAGAAACTCGATCTGCATCTTTTTTTTAAGTCTTATTCTTATCTTTTTAAAAGCTTTTTATTAACTTCACTTGTATGTTTGTTTGTATGTTTGTAACCGACTCCTTTGGGCGTGATTTTGACCCACTTTGAACGGCCAGATTTCGTTCAAACTTTGTAGATTTATCGAGGACCGATGACAATACACTAATTTGATAAAATTATTCCATTTTTCAATTTGCAAAATAAGATTTTCGTTAATTTATATAATTTTCATGTATAGTCAATAAGGCAAGAAACTTAAATGTTTCCTCACGATGTTTTCCTCCACCGAAAGCTCAAGCTCACTGTAGGTGCTTGGATTCGAACTGACATGCCTTGACGTGAAGTCGTACAAACTACCACTGAGCTATCATGGCTTCAGAATTCAAAATTCAGAATTCATTCAAAAATTTAGAACAGAATGCCAAAAAGTCTTTGACATTGTAAGTGAAATATTTTACATATGAAGTTGAAATGTACATTGTCTTAATGTACAGGAGTGTTAGTGTTCAAGACAACTACCAATCACTTAATCTTTGAAGCAATTTATTAAATAATATTTCGGAGTTTGAGTATATTTAGTTCACCTGCTGTACAGAAGCGATAATAGCTCAATTGTAGTGTGTAAGGATTCCGCGGCAAAGGACGCGAGTTCGAATCCACCAACAATGAGCTTGAGCGTTCCGTGAAGGAAAACTTTTCATGGTGGTAGGGCTTTTTCTAATGCCCGCTTGGCTTAGCTACCACCCTCAAGTTGAAAATCTTGCCGCTAAATACCAATAGGTGTGTTCCGGTAGTTGCACTGGAGAGCCAGTCCAACCGTAAGTTTAGCGTGTCTACAAATATGGGCCGTATCGTCACTTAACATCAGGTGAGATTATGGCCATAACGTTAAACCTTGACTATAAAAAAAGTACACTTATTGTGATTTTGCTTAATAAATTGACATTTTCCCGTCGATTTCAATTATATTTGTAATGGGATTCACAATCTATTTTAGTTTTGTAAAACGGAAAATATTCATTGTTTACTCGAACGCGTTAATCTAACAGTTGGATTTAAAAAATCTTTCTGTATTCGATGGAACAAACACTGGTGATAGCTTTAAGTTATTCAATATTACACCATTATCAATGGGAACGGAGCTATATTGAAAAGCGGTTACAAAATTATTGCCCGTTTTTGAAACATTTCTCAATACTGCTTCGACCCCTTATGTGGTACAGTAATGTAAATAGCCTAATGCATATCTCAGTGGTAGTGTGTACGACTTCGCGTCAAGGGACGTGAGTTTGAATCCAACCACCTACAATGAGCTTGAGCTTTCGGTGAAGGAAAACATCGTGAGGAAACATAGCATGGTGGTAGGGCTTTTTCTAATGTCCGCCTGGTTAGCAACTACCTTCAAGTTGAAAATTTGCCGCCAAATACCAATAGGTGTGTTCCAGCAGTTGCACTTGAGAGCCAGTCCCTTCACTGGTTTAGCGTGTCTACCAACTTGGGTCGTATCGTCACTTAAGATCAGGTGAGATTATGATCACAACACTGAACCTTATGGATCAAAAAATAGATCTAAATAATAATTGAACTAGCCAAAAACAAGGTGCAGGATCATTGGAATTCAAATAATGAGTAGCCCTTAACTATCTACCAATAATTCCGCATCGAATGGTCACAGTCCCATGTCGATACGATCAGTAGCTTAGACTTTGATTAGACTTAGATTGCAGCTCAAACAGACATCATTTTTATTATGTATATTGATACAAATTGCACGTACACTAAGTCTTTATTCGAATTTTCAAGATCGTACATAAGTTACTCAAACAACAGTCATACCTGACCGTAAGTGTCAAGGAATCGGCAATGTGCAAATAATATATCTATGAAATATCAAGCAATCGGCAGCGCGATGATAGCTCAGTGGTAGCGGATCAGAAACTCTGCAATGAGAAAGAGCTTCCGGTGAAGGAAAAAATCGTGAAAAGCACGTAAGCTGACTCGGGACCCATTTGTTACCCACTCATTCTTAAACTTCCACCCACTTATTTTGTAGAATATATATTTCTTCTTTTTCTTTTTTCTATTAATATTATTATTATCTTGTAATAATTTTGTAAAATGAATGTGTGCAGCAAATAAATTTATTTTCGTAGAGATATTTATAAAGCCTCTCTGGCTATCTACTACTCGGAAGGTCAAAATCTGCCGTCAAATACCTATAGGCATGTTCTAGCAGTTGCACTTAAGAACCAGCCCGTCCACAGGTTTAGCGTGTCCACCAACTTGGGCCGTATCGTCACATAACATCATGTGAGACTGTAGCAATAACGCTGTACGTATAAACTATATAACAAATGAAGTCGGTGAAAAATGACGATGTAAATATGGTATTTTGTTTTCGCGACCGCATTTGAACGTATTATTTTTAGCTTATCAGAAATACCTTCTATATATATATATATTTAATTGTTGAAAAGTTGGTTACATTTAAACAATGCTTGGAATTTCCAATCTCTATTAATTATTATCTTCATTTGGTATTTTAATAATTTAAAATTACCCAACTCTAATTATGGATAATACATATATTGAATTAGGAACAATGAAAATTCGTAATCGAATATATCAATACACGATTTTTCCTTTCTAGTAAATATGGACCAAAAACTCGCTACATGTGTGACAGTAAATTATGTCAGCGTGCTTTCCTGAATTTGTATGTCTTTTGCCAACATGTATCATTAAAATCGATAATGCAATATTCAACAATAACTAATGTTAAATACTACACTGCTAGTTGAAGCGATGATAGCTCAGTGGTAGTGTTTAGGAACGCCGCGTCATGGGACGTGAGTTCGAATCCGACCACCTGCAATGAGCTTTCGGTGAAGGAGAACATCGTGAGGAAACCATACCATGGTGGTAGGACTGTCTCTAATGCCCGCCTGGTTAGCTACCACCCCGAGAGTTGAAAATCTTCCTCAAACACTAATAGGTGTGTTCCGGCAGTTGCACTTGAGAGCCAGTCCCTCAAATAAAGGCCGGCAACGCACCTGCGTTTCCCCTGTATTTGTGTGTGTCCATGGGTGGCGTTCACTTACCATTAGGTGATACGCTTGCTCGATTGCCTTCTGTTCTAAAAAAAAAATACTAATCGGTATCCTTGGTAATATTATACATGCGAAAGTGAGTTTTTTTTTTATACTTAAGGTTTAGCGTTATGGCCATAATCTCACCTGATTTTAAGTGACGATGCGGCCCAAGTTGGTAGACACGCTAAACCTGTGGAGGAACTGACTCTCAAGTGCAGCTGCCAGAACACACCTATTGGGTATTTGGCGGCAGAATTTCTACTTGCGGGTGGTAGCTAGCCAGGCGGGAATCAGAAAAAGCCCTACCACCATGCTATGGTTTCTTCGCGATGTTTTCCTTCACCGAAAGCTTGAGCTCATTGTAGGTGCTTGGATTCGAACTCAAATCCCTTGACGCGAAATCGTACACAATACCACTGAGCTATAATCGCTTCGTGTTTGTTTGTTTGTTACGCTTTGACGCCTAAAACACGGAATTGATTATGATAAATTCTGTGATAGAGATAGACGGGACCTCGGAGACAGCGATAGGCTAATTCTTCTCACGATAACCTTATAGGTATTGGGGAAAAGAGAGGGGAAAACATTGCATGAAACTTTTCATTGCGCTATGATTTGATTTTGATTTGACCCGGTTGTTTGACTAAATAAACATTAACTCGAACGAAGCCGCACGTAAAATCTAGTTTGAATATATTACATAGCATTCTGTTATGTGCGTCCATTTTTTTCGCTGGTCCCGAAAACGTGAGAATCTAACTAAGCAGGAAATTCTACTCCATTGTAAGGCGAGCTAAGAGCTCGAACTGAACTTTTAAAGTTACTGATTGTACTGATTTTGTCTCCACTGACAGAAGAAGGCTTACAACAACAGATATAAAGGCCGAACCACACACAGAGACAGAGCGATCTCTCACACGACAGCGAATAAGTGATACTTGGTTAATTTTATTTTATTTTAAAAGGCACTGATACAGATATGAGATTAGATACAAAAGCAACATAATTCTAGATAACATTTTAAATCCCATACCCTATTACATTAGCGCACAACTTACACAGTTAGGAACTTCTATTATGAGTGAACATGAACAGAATATACAGATTACATAAATTGTAATGGTTTTTACAGAAATTATAACATTTTAAAGCATTTTGAACGTAAATGTACTGAAAAATAAAAACGGAAATAACAAAAACCCGAGTGAAAATTGGAGATGTAGCGTCGACCAGTTCTGTACATTTGACGTACACACACAAACACTCAGTATAACTTAGACGAATTTTTTTTTAATATTTATGCATCCCCTTCCAGCCATGGGATTCTGAGGGGGGTTTGTGGGACTCATATGGCAAAGCTCTGTCAGCTGTCAAACCCCTTCCGGCTAACAGAGTATATCCATGCGAGAAAAAAAAAAACGAGTGGTGTCGTGGGACACCAGATAGGAACGAAGTTCCTTATTACAATAATATTAATTTCAAGTTCTATTCGAGGTATAAAGAAAATAATTATTGATGTATACATTTTTTATAATGATATTTATCGATAAAAAAACCTATTTTACAAAATTATCTTAACACCTTTATTTTGTGTACGACGATTTATAAAAATATATAATAATAACAGTCATCACGTAGACTATACATTGGACACTGTATATCCATCATACATAGACTATAGATAAAAATCCTACGCTAACTTTACGGACGTTTTTTGCCGGACTTCGTTACAAAATAGAAAAGTTAACCGCCGGAAATACCCACTAGAAACCAACGGACGTCTGTCGCCTTCCTGTGGCGACGCGGGTACGTGCATGCAATCACCGCGCCGTGAGAAACGTTAAACCTAAACTTAGCATTTGTAGGAAAAACACAGTGTTATTATTGTCGAGAACTATTTTATTATTTAGGTACGTTGGTGTGATAATTTTAATTAAACCAAATATGATAATTATAGCGACTAACAAAATACCGTAGATACATATTAATTAAGCTTCATAATATTTATTTATTTTAAACTCCAAAGCGTTGATGCTTGTTTGTTTTGTCCGGTTTGTGAGACAAATAAAAAAAACTTAGTAAGCCCTACTTCAGTTAATTTAGTCCATCTATACTAGTTGCGTCCGCGGCTTCGTTCGCGGGGAGGTAAAATTTATCTAATACATTTTGCCCGTTATGGTATTTTTTTTTCAACACAGATTTGTACTTATTTGTGGTAGGTTGAAGTTAAATAGCATAATGCCTTCCTTAATCACTGCTCTATCGAATATGTTTGTATTATAATCTCTACTAATATTATAAATGTGAATGTAAGTTTGTTTGCTACGTTCTCACGCGAAAACTACTCAACCGATCATCATCAAACTTTGTACACATTTCTTGGAGGTATTAGAAGTGACGTAGGATACTTTATATTGAAAAAAAAACATTTTTTTGATACGAAAGATAAAAAAATCTTTGTCGAAAAATCTCAAAATCTTGCTACTTTAACGCCATCTAGCATTCCAGAGTATAGGTGATACGAAGTTCAACGGGTCAGTTAGTATCTGTATAATTATATAATAAAATTTTAGTCTCAGTTTTTATTTGATAGATCTACCATTCAGAAAGGCTGTAGGCTATTTCGTGAGGAAACTATAGCATGGTGGTAGGGCTTTTTATAATGCCTGCCTGGGTAGCTACCACCCTCAAGATGTAAACCTCCCACCAAATACCAATAGGTGTGTTCCGGCAGCTGCACTTGAGAGCCAGTTCCTCCACAGGCTTAGCGTGTCTACCAACTTGGGCCATATCGTCACTTAAGATCAGGTGAGATTATGGCCATAACGCTAAACCTTAAGTATAAAAAAATCGTTTGGTTATTGAATGTATCTAATTTATAATTTCAATGAATTAAATGTCTTCCAATTATATGAAATTTCAATATAGGTGTGGATTCGAACGTACTTCCTATGAAGCGTCGTCCGTATACACTACCAACTAAGCTATCATCGCTTCATTACTTTTTATATTATGATATTAAAAAAAAACATTGTTTTTTTAATACAAATCTTGTCCGGGCAATAACGGACACTATAAAAAAAAACTCTATTTGATACAGTCGTTCGGAAGTTATGCGCGTACATACACTATATATATATATATAAGGTAATTTGAATTTTTCTGCATCTATTCCTACGTTCATCACTCTAAGACTATTGAATATATTTTGATGAAATCTGACTTGGTGATAACTAACATGTGGATCCATATATAGGATACATTTTATCCCATAAAACAAAAAAATTAATGGTATAGGGGATTAATAATAAATAAACTTCATTATCGATTTTGATATTTTCATTACAGATCTAAACATATTTTTCTCTGTGATATTATGTTAAAAATAGAATGTCGGAGACAAAGCTTTTTGAGCAACCAGGGAAACTTTATAATAACTTCCGCGTTGAGTCCGTACAAACTACCAACTGATCTGTCACCGCTGTGTTTCTTTGAACGCGGTAACCTCGGGCACTATCACTCGTATTGAACTGAAGCGATGATAGCTCAGTTGGTAGTGTATGCGGACGTCGTGTCATGGGATATGTGTTTGAATATATGGACAATGAGCTTGCGCGTTCGGTGACGGTAATTTCGTGGGGAAACCGCAGCATGGTGGTAGGGCTTTGACTAATGTCCGCCTGGTTACCTAACGGCCTCAACGTGAAAATCTGCCGCCAAATACCAGTAGGTGTGTTCCGGCAGTTGCACTTGAGAGTTTGTCTCCGCTGGGCTTAGCGTGTCCACCATTTTAAGCTACATTTCTCTTATCAGGTGAGATTGTGGCCATAACATTCAACATAAAATATTGCATTCAAATACCCAATTATGGACAAGTTCTACAGTATATTTAACATTACACTACGACATTCAGGAGCCCGGCAGATAGAAAAAGAATGACGAGCGAAAAGGCCGTGTCAATGTTTGACTGCATTTAAGAAATTTTGCATCCATTTTCAGAAAAAAATTAGGTACCTATTGTTCCACAGTGATAAGCAAACGCAGTCGTAGGCACTACTATTATATATTAAAGTTGGTTTTTACCGTTCCAAGTCTGGAAATAACGCGTGCTAATTAGACGGGAATTTGTAATTACTTCATAATCTGAACGAGATATCATATAATAATTTTATTTAAATTCATATTTAAATTGAATCCGTTTTATTAAGTAAAATATACAATATAAATTGTACACAATACAGACTTTGTGGCTTACATTTAGAACAAGTCAATATATATTAAAATCGAATTAAAAGTTAATTCTAAGCTACGCTGCCCAAAATTCTATTAATATCGCCACGTTGAAAGGTAATGATGATATATATAGCAAGGTAAAACCCCCTTTTGGTCTCATGTGGATTCAAACAAATATAAACGCCATGAAATTTCTTTAAGCAAAGCGTGTGCATTCGGTCCCCACGAACCCGTTGTCTCGTAAATTTAAATATTTTAACCGCTTGCAGGCTTACGCGGATGAGCTGCGTTGCCAGCCTTCACTGCAGTAGCCGAAACATGGGCTAGAGCTCAGGTATCCACACATGTTGCATCCCAAACCAGAGCTCTGCCCATCCCCCAACTAACCAAAGTCAATTTTTCAATTTCCCTTCGTTACACAATGTCATTTTTGTAATTTATAGTTTTAACGTTATGGCTACAAACTCACCTGATTTTAAGTGACGATGTCACCTAAGATGGTGCACAGGATGAACCTGTTGAGGGACTGGCTCTCAAGTGCAACTGCCGAAACATACCTGTAGGTATTTGGCAGCAGATTTTCAGCTTCAACAGGCGTTATAAAAAACCCTATCACAATGTTGTGGTCTCATCATGAACGAAAGCTCAAGCAGAGATTCGAAATCACGTTCTGGGACGCGTTGTCCGTGCACGATTCCACTGAGCTATCATCGCTTCAAAAGCAGGACGAGATTGTGTCTCGGGGTCCAGTACACGTTTTGACAGCAAAAAAAAATACAGTGCATACAGATATGGATATATACTAGGAAGCTTTTATTTGTAACTAGTTTTTTACTCCTATCTCTAAATATTGTTGGATACACTTAAAAAAAACGTTCCTAAATATTTGAGCCCATAATGCTAAGTGCACCACCAAGACGTCTAATGATTTCCGGTTTAAAATAATTTCGGTGAAGGAAAACATCATGAGGAAACCATAGCATTGTGGTAGGGCTTTTTCTGATGCCCGTCTGGCTAGCCACCACCCTCAAGTTGAAAACCTACCGTCAAATACCAATAGGTGTGTTCGGGCAGTTACACTTGAGAGCCATTCCCTCCACAGGTTTAGCGTGTCTACTAATTGGGCCGTATCGTTACTTAAGATCAGGTGAGATTGTAGCTATAGCGTTAATCCGCAACAATAAAAATAATCTTTATTCGATTTAGGTCCTTAAAAAGCGTTTATGCCAAATCTATCACCGGTTCTAAAAGTAACGCAGTCATCGAGAAGAACCGGCAACTCGATCTGCACGTATATACCTTCTTGTAGGTACATTTCTTTAACATAATTGTTTGCATTTATAATAGTTATTAGCGGATGTACACAGAGGGGTGTCAATTCCAGACATCACGATCGCTCACATATTGATCCACCCTATAATAGCCTTTTGACATCAAACCCCGCTTGGTATGGTTCTTGAACTGACTGTCGGTAACGCGCTTTGGGTCTTTCTTGTAAAACCTGACACTATAACCTAAGAAACTCTTACTGGTCTTACTGAGTCTAAAATAAGGGGTGAACAGTTTATCACGATTTCTAGTATTTAAATCATGCCGGTCTATCACGAAATCTAGCTTTTCCATGTTTTGTCAGACTATTATTCTGTTTATAACACATATTATATAATTTATAAATGAATAATATATAACTATAATATAAATTATATAAATAATTATTTATATTATTGTAATTATGTAGGTTATCCTGTTGCATGTGCCAGTTACAGTTAAAGTTTGAAAACAGTTATTTTGTTAAATTCACTAATCCGCATCTAATAGGAATTAAATTTGTGTGTCTTATCAAGAGAATGCGTAGACTCACTGATAACGGTGTTATTTCCAATTAAACATAATTTTTTTGAAGAGACACATTTTATGAAGAACCGTTATTTTCTTAGAATTCTTTGTATTTATGTATTTACAATTGCTAAATATTTCTCTTATTCAGGCACTGCTTGGCTTCGGTGAGGACCCATCAATACAATGGCTGTGCGGAGGTACGCTGATCAGCAATAGATTTATCCTCACTGCCGGACACTGCACCGCGAGTCGTGATGCGTAAGTTATCTCCATTTCACAGGCAATAGGTTTGATTTAGAAGTGTGGGCGCGATAGGGACCCTGGTCTCTGGTAACACGGGTAATGAAGTGTCTGGGTGGCGCCTGTTAGTGGGTAGTGTTGGGTGATTAGCACCCGACGTCTCACGACATGCCCCTCTTGCTTGAGCCCGGGTAATAGAGTCACGGGATGTTTGCGGATGTCACTTTGAAGTACGCGAGTTCGAATCCAACGAGGATAACCATCGGCGACGCAAACAATAAAATGGTAGCACGGTATCCACAAACTGAAAATGTGTCTTCAAATACGTACGTACTGTTATACGGGGTCTGGTAAATAGCTTTTTAAAAAAAAGAAAAGATTTATCACTATGAAAATATAATAAAACAATAATACGACCGGCGCGAGTGGGAAACGGAGACCGACTGACTGGATGAGTGTAGTCAAGGAACATGAAGGTTGGCTTGAGATAGGAGGGAGCGGAGTCAGGCTTTGGTCAGCAGAAGTAGAGGAAGGAATCAGGGGTATAACAGACCGAAAACCACCTCTGTTTTGGAGCGTTTGTAAATACACTTATAGACACCGCAGAACATTCTCTAAAGTTAAGTGAGTGGACGTTTTGCTGGCCAACACTGTTGGAACCTTGGAAGGTTGGCAGCCTCAATAAGGCCATCCATTAAGGTAAGGTAAGGTCCATCTCACAATAAGCAAGTAGACAAAGTAAGGCTGACACGCTTCCCCGTGTCCGGTCATATAGTGTTCTCAAGCCGCTGATTGAGCTCGGCTATTTACACGCCTGCCTCAAAGAGAAACTAAAAAAAAAGAAAAAAGTACAATAGACTGTGTTGCGTCAACGGGTTGCGTCGTATATTTATCTTATATATAATACCTATGAAGTGAAATTTTAACAACTCTGAAATAAGAACATTTATTTCTTATATTCTCATTTATATTTTAGCGTTATGACCACAGCCTTATCTGATGTTGTTAAGTGACAACGTGGCCCAAAGTGGTGATCACGCTAAGCCCTGTGGAGGGACTGGCCTTCAAGTGTAATTCAAGTGCAACTGCCGGAACTCACCTGACCTTACCTCACTTACCTCAACACAGTGTAAGGATTGTTAAAAAAAATAAAACAATTGTGATGATAGCTAAGTTGGTAGCGTGTACGGACTCAAGGGGCGTGGGTTTGAATTCGCCCGTATTTAAATGTAATGCGTAATGTTTACGCGAATATTATTCATCGAAATAAAATTAATTTGAAAGGATTTTATCGCCGTTATTTATTAATTTTGATCCCGGCGTTTCGAAAGCTTTTCAGTCTTCACGGTCACGGGGCGGACTGAGGTGTAGGTTGTCCAGAAAAGTTCATGTTACAATGTCTACGTTTAATTTAATTTTTAATATTGATAGTGTTCCGATCTACGTAGAAAGCGCTCACAGTGTCTTGAGGTCTGGCAATTGGTCTTATGGGTCCCGATTTAATGCAATGTATAATCGGATCCCAGGCTCGTGATAGCTTCAAACCATCTTCTGTATTGAAATTTGGATGTTTTTTTAATTTCAATAGCTTCGCGAATTATCCTAGGTAGAAATCGGTGTTCTTTGGCAAGGATTTGTGGCTTGTCGAATTTAAGATAATGTTCGGAGCCTTCTTCTGAATGTTCAGCAACTGCAGACTTCGTAGAGCGTCGGTGTTTAACGTCAGCTATATGTTCTTTCACGCTGGTCCCTATATTTCTTTTAGTTTGGCCGATATAGGAGAGGCCACAGTCACATTGACATCATCGAATTTCGATTGATCAAATTTATATTGATACCTAATCAATCTGTAAAGAATAACAAAAAATCGGTCATAACATTTTAAGAGAGTTTTAGCGAGAATAAAGAACCTTGACTTTAGATGATACGAAGTTCACCGGCTCAGCTGGTTTATAATATTAGTTGGTATTTTCCGCGTTCTTTTTTCTTCTTTTGTAACAACTTTGCCCCTGTTACTTGTGATGCGATGTCGAATAGCTTAAAAAAGTGTCGTGATCGTGAAATGAGTTATCGGACACGTTGAAGTGAATCTTCTTGGGCAGTGATTCAATGATTGAATTAAAACTGAGAGTGAAGTTTTTTTTTTTTATAGTTAAAGTTTAGCGTTATGGCTATAATTTCACCTGATCTTAAGTGACGATACGGCCCAAGTTGGTATCTGGTTGGTTGGTATTTGGCGGCAGATTTTCAACTTTACAGTGGCTGCTTCCCCAGTCAGGCGTTAGAAAAAACTCTACCACCGTGCTATGGTTTTATCACGATGTTTTCCTTTACCGAAAGCTGAAGCTCGTTGTAGGTGGATTCGAACTCACGTCCCTTGACGCGAAGTCGTACACACTACCGCTGAGCTATCATCGCTTTTTTATATTACATTGATATTATATTTAGATACACCTTTACTAGATACAAGCCGTGTCCGCGACTTCGTTCGCGTGGAATTAAAACTTATTTAATAATTTTTGCCCGTTTTTGTAACTTTTTTCGATACAACTTCACTGCTATTGATAGCGTGATGTTAAATAGCCTAAAGTCTTCCTCAGTGATTTGCTCTGTCAAATATAAACACAATTCTTGGAATTCAACAAGGAAGCTTCTAAGTTCAGCGCCTTCAAACAAATCCGATACACCGGATCGGAGCCCTCGAGTGACTCTGCTCGCGCGATACAGTGACACTCTACATCACTGAGAGTACACCATCACACCGCATACCATTCGTGCACACTCACACGTTAAGCACACGGTTCTGTAAGGGACTTCCCTCGCGGCCCTTGAGCTGCTTACCTGATAAGGTCGTTAGGATCACTAAATTAGTAAGACAGGACCTGTCGGTTTCTCAGGCCCATGAAACTTTTTTCATTTACCGGTAGCAGCCCAAGCCGAGGGTCGGCCGTTCTGCCACCCTCGTGCTCGCCCAAAAAGTTCGGTGAAGCCTTTAAGGCTAACAGCTCGAACAAAAAAGCAGACTAACTTATCCACTTTACAATATTACTATACAATATATAATATGCAATACATTTATAACGACATCGAGGAATCATTTACAGATAATGTAACTGGTTTTATCGGTTACTTAATTTCAATTTATCCTGTTACTACATTAACTTTGGTTTGTTATATGTGATAATGAAAACTCTAATTAAAAAATCCTCAGCGCGTCTAGTTCCAATTAGAAGTCGTTGGTCGCCGACTCGTGACGTCACCGCCCAGCTTCTTAATATACTCGCGATGCGAGATACATTTTATGTCAGTCTGTGAGAGTACCTCCTCGAACTTGAGTGATTTAAGTAAAGTACAACAAAAGAAATGTTTTTTATCATTTTGATATTTATTCTTTGCGGCACAGACGCTCAGAAGTCAGGTGAGATAATCATACCGCACGAAACCGGTTTCACTGTATACATATCGCCAAGTGCATGTTCGAAACTTTTTCTACAAAAAAAAACGAAAGAAAATTTTTGGCACTTTATAAAAAAGATATAAAAACAAACAAGTATTCTTTAAGATTTCCGATAATTTAACACATTTTGTGCTGTATTTAACGTTGAAAAATAATTTGTTAAGCGTACTTGGCGTGCGTTATTGAGTACCTGCCCTTAAATTTTTCACGCCTGATGGCCAGGACCAGAACTTAGGTATGGAGGGGGATAATGCAAACAGCGATTGCCCAACACTTCCGTACCAAGTCGCTGGCTTCATCACCGATGATTATGTCGTTGTATTCACACGAATTTACATTAAAGCTCGTCTCTATTTTATCATGATATTGATTTTCTCTCGCGAGACTTAAACGTTGTCTTGTTATTTGTTTGAATAAGGAAAAATATAAATTAAGTAATGCTAAAGAAACATTTTTTTTATAGTTAAGGTCAGCATAATGGTCATAAACTCACCTGATCTTAAGTGGCTCTCAAGTGCAACTCCCGGAACACACCTATTGGTGTTTGGCGGCAGATTTTCACCTTGAGGGTGGCTGTAGCTAGCAGGATATTAGAAAAAGCCCTACCACCATGCTATGTTTTCCTCACGATGTTTGCTTTCAATGAAAGCTCAAGCTCATTGTATGTGGTTGGATTCGAACTGACGTCCCTTGACGCGAAGTCGTACACACTACCACTGAGCTATCATCGCTTCATCAGCCTATCTGACTGTCGGTATTAACAAGTTATTAAGGGATAAAGTGAAGTCGTTTACAATAACATCTGGAAAAAAAGGCTACTCAATGACGCACACCGACTATGTTTAACAATTTATTTTTATTCGTTAAATATGACACGAAATTTGTTAAACTATCGGAAATCTTAACGGATACTTGTTTATTTTCATATCTTTATGTAAAATGCAAATTTTCCTTTCGTTTATTTGTAGATAAAGTTGTAAACATGTACTTGTCGACCGATGTAATATTTAATATTTCTTTATTATTGACACTGTCTTGGTATTTATGCTGTAAATCATTATCGGGAATGGTGTATACTTGGTGGATGTGAGACCGTTGACGATCGTCGACAAAGGGGCTCCTTAAACCTACATCTGGGTCGCAAGTGTCAGACACTCTCGTGTTATCCTCTCTCTGTCACAATGATTAGGTTTCTCTTTACGGTGAATCCGTGGTTTGCTAAGAAGTTCGTATCTCACCCTGACATTATTATTACTGATACGATTATCAATATCACCTCAAACTACTGCCCACAATATATATTAAAAATATACATTTTTTACATTTTGATTAACTATAATCAATCCCAATCAAGCTTGTAACTGCAATTTGTTTAAATCAATAGAACTGGCTATATATATTATCTAATATCGTGATAATTATTTCTGATTATTAAATTAAATTTGTTTTTTAACTCCAATTAATTAAACACCTTTTAATTTATGAGATTAAAATATACTTAATATGATGCTTATTGATGAACTTATGTTTTATGTTTCTTTTTGTGGTGAGTAAATATACTTACTTTACGGCTCGTCCAGATTTGACCTCGAGTGTAAAACCGGAGTTGAGGTAAACGCAGACACCTTAGCTGGTCTCCTGCTGGACGATGACCACCGACCAGCCTTCCTGCAATATATTGACGGAATTGCAAGAAGTGCTCACTCAGAAACAAATAATATCGGTGGTCTTGACTAATCATGCAGGGCGTTAAACAAAACAATGTATAAATATTTTGACAATTGTATAATATTAAAATTCAACATAATTAGGTTCTTTTTATTATATACAAAATTGATTATTTTACAAAAACTAGAATTAGGTAGATTTAAGAAACTCAATGAATTAATAAAATTATATACAACTTTTATTTATAAGAAATTTTTAGTGAATTAATAAATTTATATACAACTTTTAAATTATGACAAAGTCTGGAGTATAAATTATGGCTCAAAAAATGGTATGCGATAGTATTGTAAATAAAGTTTAAATATAGCCAAATGATGTACTAGATTAAGAAAAGAAAAATGCTCAACCAAAAAAAAAAAAAAAAAAATACGCTTTAAAAACTTCCAAAAAATAAAGGCATATTGAAAAAATTATTAATGTATTACAAAAGTCCCTGATTCTGTTAGGGGTGATGCAGGAGCTCATAAAAAAAAAAAAAAAAAACTTATTTAATGGGACGCGCGAATTCGCGGTATCTGGTTAAATATATATTATACTAGACTTTGCGTGCGGCTTCGCCCGTGTTAATATTTATTGTGTCATACAAATAGGAGGGCACAATAAAAAGTTTCATACAAGGTTTATCCTTCCCTTTACCCCACTTACAATAAGGTTATCGCGAGAAAAACTAGCCTATAACCGTCTCCAGATTTCCATCTATCACTATGTTAATATTCATCATAATCGATTCAGCGGTTAAGGCGTAACCAATATACAAATAAACAAACTCCCTTTCGCATTTATAATATTGTTAGCAATTGTCCTCCACGACGACACAACTACCCTCATCACTACTTATAGCCACTGCCTATAAAAGGGCAGCTAGACCGCCGATACATTCACTTAGTTCCGAGCGTTCGTCGCGTGCACATCAGTTGTGTTGCGTTAGCGTTAGGCCGTAGCAAAGTGGTTTCTTTTTATTAAGAATTTCTGCTTCTGATTGATAAAATCAGACGTGGGATAAGTAACTTCTAGCCCACAGAACAGAGTAGTTTTAGTAAATATGACTGGCGGATCCAGTCGTAGATCGCGATGTCGTTCTAGTAATAATAGGTCGCGGTATCGGTCACGTAGCCGATCGAGTGTTTCAACGCGGAATTGTCGGCTACGGCGTCGTTCCCGTGGTAGTAGAAAATAGTGCGTTGAGATCTTAGTAACGTGCATGATACCACTGAGGTCGGGGTGACGTCTCATCTGAACGTGTCCAGACACTACACACCGAAACCCTAGACGTGATGAGGACGGGTTTTGAGTCAGGGTCAGGTGAGGCCGAACCCACATAAGGTCGAGGCCTTTGTAAATTCACCGGTTCCTGAGAACGTTCGGCAGAGTTGTGAAGGTTCTACCAAATGAAGAATATGAGCTTGAAACTGCATAGCGGCAGTTATGAAAAACTACACAAGCAGCGGCGCAGTATATGGTGCCTTGGCGTGGCCAGTGGTGCCCTGAGTAATGTGCAGCCTTCTTTGAGGGTATGTAAAAGCTTTTATTATCTGAACTACAGGCTTAAAGCCTTGGCGTTCATTATGTGAACTACAGGCGTAAGGCCTTGGCGTTCAATTATCCGAACTTCGGGCATATTGCCCTGGCGTTCGTTGAACTACAAGACCTAACATGGTCTTGGCGTTTATTATCTGAACTACAGGCGTAAAGCCTTGGCGTTCCATTATCTGAACTACAGGCTTTAAGCCTTGGTGTTCATTATCTGAACTACAGGCGTAAGGCCTTGGCGTTCAATTATCTGAACTTCGGGCATATTGCCCTGGCGTTCGTTGAACTACAGACCTAACATGGTCTTGGCGTTCTGAACTACAGGCTTTAAGGCCTTGGCGTTCAATTATCCGAACTTCGGGCATATTGCCCTGGCGTTCGTTGAACTACAGACCTAACATGGTCTTCGCGTTCTGAACTACAGGCTTTAAGCCTTGGCGTTCATTATCTGAACTACAGGCGTAAGGCCTTGGCGTTCAATTATCCGAACTTCGGGCATTTTGCCCTGGCGTTCGTTGAACTACAGACCTAACATGGTCTTAGCATTCTGAAGTACAGGCTTTAAGCCTTGGTGTTCATTATCTGAACTACAGGCGTAAGGCCTTGGCGTTCCATTATCCGAACTTAGGGCATATTGCCCTGGCGTTCGTTGAACTACAGGCCTTACATGGTCTTGGCGTTCATTAGACTCCAGGCATATCTGCCTTGGCGTTTTAATTTCATACACAGCCTGGATGGTGGCAACGACTGGAAGCTCAGCTGGAATAAAAGCTCTGAATCTACGAAGAAAAATGTTTGGGCTTGATGAAAATACGGTTGCACACGAGCCACAGAATAGCGCATCACGCTTTGGGGCCGGTTACTCTGTGCCTTCCCTAAATGTAGACCAAGATCTTGGAGCTGCCGTTGTTGTCGGTCCAAGCAGTTTGATTCCAGGCTCAGGAATCACTGTTAGTGATTCACTGTCCACTGTCACTGGAGGCAGAGACTTGGTCAGTCAATGAAAACGGCACCAGACCAGGCTTCAGCCACGGAGCTTGTGTCGAGGGCGACACTTGGTCAGGAGAGGCCGTGTTAGCAATTGTCCTCCTCGACGACACAACTACCCTCATCACTACTTATAGCCACTGCCTATAAAAGGGCAGCTAGACCGCCGATACATTCACTTAGTTCCGAGCGTTCGTCGCGTGCACATCAGTTGTGTTGCGTTAGCGTTAGGCCGTAGCAAAGTGGTTTCTTTTTATTAAGAATTTCTGCTTCTGATTGATAAAAATATAGTAATACTAACTGTTGCCCGCGAATTGGTCCGCGTTGACGTTAGAATAAGGGATAGAATAAAAAAAAACATATGCTATGTGTGAATTCGTTTAATAAATTGTCAGAGTTTCATATTTCATCCAAATTCATTCAGTAGCATATGCGTGATTCGGAAACAAACATACAAACATTCACGTTTAAATATTAGTAGCTCTGTCCGCGAACTCCTTCGCGTTTAACTTAAAAAATAAAATTAACAATTGATGCGTGTTTCTGTGACAATGCGCTATCGAATATGTATATAAATTTTTTAAATCTAACCGGTCTTCCTACTATAGCGAGGCTTCCATCTTGGATACAATACTCACTTACTTATCTTGTTTTGAAAAAAAAAAAAAAACGAAAACAAAACTTTAAAAGACCTTTGTTTTGTTTTTGTTTTCTTTATCGCCTTTTTTATTTGTTCCATTGTGACACCGTCATCACCGTCCCCAGGTTTCCATCTATCTCTATGTTAATATTCATCATAATCGATTCAGCGGTTAAGGAGTAACCAATATACAAATAAACAAACTCACTTTCGCATTTAACTAACTGTTGCCCGCGAATTGGTCCGCGTTGACGTTAGAATAAGGGATAGAATAAAAAAAACAAATTTATTCTTGGAATAAAACATATGCTATGTGTGAATCCGTTTAATAAATTGTCCGAATTTCATATATCATCCAAATTCATTCAGTAGCATATGCGTGATTCGGAAACAAACATACACTTTAAAAGACACAACTTTAAAAGACCTTTCTTTTCTTTTTTATTTCTTTATCGCCTTTTTTATTTGTTCCATAGTGAACAAGCCAAGACCAGAAATCATACTGCCCATTCACATATGTCATACTTTTTATTTTCTATCCATCCATATACGTTTATTTATTACTTCATTATATCGTGTTATTGGACATGTCTATTTCTAGTATTTTATTTTATTGCAATTTTTAATCATATATATTATATTATTTTTTTCCTAAGAATCTTTTTCTTATTAATATTAAAAAGTAGTGCTGACATGGCATTACGTTGGACCATCTGAAAACCAGCGCCGCAACGCATTATACGTGGTAGCATTTTAGCTGAGATGGGACCATTTGCGGCCTCACACAACTGATTAGTGGGCTCCCTCTGCCTATTATATATACTAGGCTATCGTTGTTTTTCGACCCAAATTTTTATTATTATTTAAATATTCATATAGTCATTATTATTATTGTGTGAGATCCCTATTAAACCATCAGGTAAGATTGCGGTCGGTAAATTTGTTTTATATAGGATCATGAATATAAAATGTTTTTCCAAGATGGCTGAAATCCGATCCCGGCTTCACTGACGGCGTCGCGGACTGGACGAAAGGCGTTTGACAGTGAGTTATGTGAATTTACTACTTGAAGTATACCAAAAGAGAAATGCAATGTTGACTTGAAATCAACCTGAGAACATGGCGCAGGGATACATTGTGTTTTTTTATAGTTAAGGTTTAGCGTTATGGCCATAATCTCACCTGATCTTAAGTGAGGATACGGCCCAAGTTGGTAGATACGCTAAACCTGTGGTAGAACTGATTCTCAAGTGCAGCTGCCGAAACACACCTATTGGTATTTGGCGGCAGATTTTCAACTTGAGGGTGGTTGCTAGTTAGATGGGATTCCAGATTGGAAAAAGCCCTACCACCATGCTATGGTTTCCTCACGACGTTTTCCTTCACCGAAAGCTCAAGCTCATTGTAGGTGGTTGGATTCGAACTCACGTCCCTTGATGTGAAGTCGTACACGCTACCATAGTATGTTGGTAGGGCATTTTTAACACCACTGGATAGTAACCTCAAATTAAAGTGCAAAACTTAACGTGTTACCTTCTTGGTTAACATCGTCACTTAATATCAGATGGGATCGTAACGAAATGTTAAACTTATAAAGGACAATAATAGTCATTCGAGACACGTCGCCACTTTTTGTAAGTCAGTACTTGTACCACACCTACACTTACACCTACACTACACCACACTTACAGAATGTATCGAGTACCAAGAGACGTTCGTGTTCCCTTGCGAGGAATCCTCGACGCCAGGAGTCAGCCCTCAGCGCGGAGACTACTGCAAGAACGAGACACTTGCTTCGAATGATTATGACAGTTCAGACACTGGCCATGTTGTAAGTTTTAAGTCCGTCATAATTCCCGCGAGAGTTAATTTCTATTTTTTTTAACGTGAGGTATAATCGTTTACACATTATCTCCCAGCCCGAGGGGACTAAGGGGGTATATGGGACTCACCCGGCGCTGACCGCTGGGAATACCCACTAAAACCTTGCGGTCGTCTTTCGGCTTCCGTGTACCTCACGTGATGGTAAGTTTCAGTACAGTCCAGTAACAGTAGTGACTGTCGTAAGGGCAAACGTCCTTCGTCAGTCGCAACTGTCTTGCCGGACCACTAAATGTCCCTTCACGCCTCGTTTAAAAGACCCCATATTATAAGAAGGACGGATCACCCTGATCCGAAGACGGTTCCACGGCTCCGCTGTGCGACAAAGGAAAGACTTTTTGAACTTTTTGGCACAACGGTACTACCCGAGATTATTCGCGGCATGGTGAGGCAGCCTCACTCGGTGGTAAATCACGCTTGAGCCTCGTACGTACTGTACCGCGGGCGTCCAGCGGAACAATCGTCTCTACACGTCTCCCTACCCGCCGAATCCATGCAGTTCCTCCAGGAAGGGAGGCAAGAGAACCTATTAGTCTACGGTATCACGGTAAGAGCAACCCGAAAACCGGATATACATTGGCTGATCCCGGAACGCGCCTCGCCGAAACGAGTCACTTGACGGGCGTTACACCTTACGTGTGGTGATCGCGATCCAGCTGGACATCAAAGCCCTACCACCCCGCTCAATTAGCACCACCCAGGGGTCCCGTGTAGGGTCTCGAGGGTAAAGCCTACGGACGTGAGCAGCACCGACCCCCATACTTACTTACTTACTTACTATATTATAGTTGATTTTTTAATTAGCCTGGAATTTGTTGTATTTTTAATATACAATTTAATCGATTTGTCAGTCGGATAACAATAACAGCAAGATGGCCCTTCAGTATCACTTTAGAACTTGCAAAATCGAGAGGAAATGTATTAAACCTCAATAAACGTATAATTCTGTTACCAGGTTTCATTAGGTTATGGACCTCTAGATGACATAAAGTGGTTGTGCGCTGGAACCATCATCAGTGATAGATACATCCTGACAGTCGCACAGTGCCTCAGCAGCCCTATCGAGTAAGTGTCAGCCTACATTTCTTGATTCTTTGACGTTCATGAGCACCTCTTCTAAGTCTGTATTAAGCGTGGCGATGTTAACTCAGTCTATTGTGCGCACGAAATATAGCGTTTACCACATTCTTTTGCGTGTCAGGGTCCAGCAGAAAGTCTCTTGGATCCAATCCTTACTAATATTATAAACGCAAAAGTTTGCAAGTATCTCACTTGTCACTCTTTCACGGAAAAACTGCCCAATTTATTTTAATGAAACTATACAATAATATAGATCATACATCAGAATAATACATAGGCTATGATTTATAAAGATATCGTGCGAAATGTCCAATATATAACGATAAGTGTCAAGTGATTAGGAAAAAATTCTGCCATCCGCGAGCTATTTTGGCGTACGCTGCAAAAACCGTTAGTGTTACACGTATATATTGTATAATGGAAATGTTTATCATAAATAGTCTTACAAAACTGTCTGCGACAGCAAATAGTATCTATCTTTTATGTGTGAGCCATTATCGCCGAAGAAGTGAGTACGTGTAAATAGCTACGAGCACAAATGTTCTTATACCATATTTCTCCTTTGGTATAATTTATGTAAAATAGCGAGTACTGGAATCAGAACAGTTAGACAAAATTTTTTTTTTTTATGATTTTTTATACTTAAGGTTTAGCGTTATGGGCATTATCTCACCTGATCTTAAGTGATGATACGGCCCAAGTTGGTAGACGCGATAAACCTGTGGTAGAACTGGCTCTCAAATGCAGCTGCCGAAACACACCTATTGGTATTTGGCGGCAGGTTTACAACTTGAGGGTGGTAGCTAGCCAGGCGGACATTAGAAAAAGTCCTACCACCATGCTATGGTTTCCTCACGATGTTTTCCTTCACCGGAAGCTCAAGCTTATTGTAGGTGCTTGGAATTCGAACTCACGTCCTATGACGCAGCGTTCCTACGCGCTACCACTGAGCTATCATCGTTTCTATTATTTGTGTTTGTTAATCAATAATATAATACATTTATTAATAATAATGTATTTCGTAAGGAAATTCGCTCGAAAAGCGTGTCCCAGGACTCTCACGCATTTTTTAACTTGTTGTGGTTACTTGGCGTTTATTTATTTCGAATGCTACACTGTCCTAAGGTTCTTATACAATAACCTTATACAACGATGATAGCTCACCTCCAGAATGCCATCAAGGAAACCTCAAAAGAGGTAATGTCGGCAAATGATCGCCGCTTCATACTCCCTGATGACATTCGAAGACTGATCACGGAGAAAAACGCCGCGACTCGCGCTCACGATTCTTATCCGACGGAGGAAAATCGCGTACGTCTACGTAACCTACAGAGATCAGTTAAATCCCGTATACACCATCGTATTACACCATCACACCGCATACCATTCCTGCACACTCACACGTTAAGTACACGGTTCTGTAAGGGACTACCCTCGCGGTCCTTGAGCTGCTTACCTGATAAGGTCGTAGTTAGTATCACTAATTTAGTAATAAAGAACCTGTTGGTTAGTCAGGATCATGATTCTTTTTCATTTACCGGCAGCAGCCCTAGCCGAGGTTCGGCCGTCCTGGCACCCTTGTGCCTGCTGCCTCGGGGCTGAGCGCCCTCAGCACTCGCCCCCAAAAGTTCGGTGAAGCTGTCAAAGCCCTTGGGGCTAACAGCGTAAGTCTATTCGGAAAAAAAAAATAGCTCAGTCGTAGAGTGTACTGACCCTGCAATGAACTTGGGTTTTTGACGTAGGAAATCACCTTGATAAACATATAACATGATGTTAGTTTGTTTTCTAAATCATCCCCTAGCAAGCTACCTCCTTCAATTAAAGCTATGTCTAAGCATTTATATGTGGCAACTCCAAAAGTTTCTCAATCAAATCAAATCAAAAAATCTTTATTCAATTTAGGCCGTAAGAAGGTGCTTATGAAACTCAAGAATTACTACCGGTTCGGAAAGTAACGCGGTCATCGAGAACAACCGGCAAGAAACTCGATGTGCATCTTTTTTTAAGTCTTATTCTTATGCTTACAAATAATAATTTAATGTGTTACAGAAGTTATTAGCGGATGTACAGAGAGGGGCGTCAATTCTAGACATCACGATCGCTCACATATTGATCCACCCTATAATAGCCTTTGACATTAAAACCCGTTTGACATGGTTCTTGAACCTACTGTCTGGCAATTCAGTATTGTGCTTTGGGACTTTATTATAAAACCTGACACTATTACCTAAAAAACTGTCTTACTCAGTCTTAAAATTGGGAGTGACCAGTTTATCGCGATTTCTAGTATTCAAATTATGGCGGTCTTTAATTAAATCTAGCTTTTGTAAGTTTTTGCGGACATAAGTTAAATTATCAAGAATATATTGGGAGGGTCACATCGTTATTTATGGCAGGGTTATGGGCATACACTTATCCTCTACCAATATCTTAGTGTATCCGATGGTTCTGATTTTATCGTCGTTTTTAGCGGTCCAGTACAGAGCGTCTACCTCGGTGGACCAGTCGAAACTAAAGACATAGATCAATCGAAGCTGTACAAAGTTAAAACGACCATCAAACACCCCGACTTCGTGACGCCTATCAAGTATCATGACATCGCTTTACTCGAAACCGAAGATTTGTAAGTATGTCACAAAGCAATTTGCATTGGAACAATTAAATGTAATGTAATTTTGTTTTAAAATTTAATTGTAGCTTAGTGGTAGTGATTTCCTAATGTCCGTTGGACTAGCTATCACTCTCAAGTTGAAAATCTACCACCAAATACCTGTAGGTGTGTTCCGGCAGTGGCACTTGAGAACCAGTCCTTCCACTAAGCGTAGCTTGTTCACCATCTCGGGCCAGATCGACACTTAATATCAGGTAGGTTTGTGGCGACAACGCTGAACCTTAACCATATAAAAATGGCACTTTGTATTCCAGGATTAAATTAAATAAGCAGGTAAGGCCGGCTTGCCTTCACACAGGTGAACCACTGAATTATGAAGAAGCCACTGTATTGTCACGGAGTTTTGGAAAGTCTCGACCGCACGACTTGCTTAAGGTATCTTTAAAATTATTATTATTTTTCTTTATTTTGTTTAGGGGCTTTCAACCGTATTTATCTAATCTAATATTATCTATATATACCTAATAATCTAGCTCTTTCACTAATTTCATACAGCATTGTAGCTACCTCACTCGTAGGCTTTACTAAAATGTCATGAAACATCTATGCCCTTATCTAATTTATTTAAATTTCACTTATTAATTAATTTATTTCTAATAGAACTATTCTTAACACATTCCATCAGACAGTGGTGCACATTATCAATTACTCCGCAGTTTGTACAAAGTGTGGAACGACGTTTCGGCATTAAATATCCAAATTTTTCTAATGGAACGTGTCCAGAACGTAACCTGATTAAAGCTACTATATTGATCTATTTAATATAATATCATCAAACCCAGGTACTCGAGGAGGCTGACTTTGTATAGTCCTATACCAAATACCCTTTTCTCTAGATCTTTCGTCAAAATATTCCTTCCGCATGTATTTTGTAATTTTACCGATACCTTGTAATTTATTGTGATGGTGTTTTGATTCTCATATGTGGCCTCCGATGACCGAATTTGAACAAAATGTATCGGACATTGCAAATTTTATATTAATTTTATTTTTAATAATTTGAAAAAGAAATATCAGATCGAAAATTAGAAGAATACTTCAACTAGAATTGTTTAATCTACGACACATACATTATTTATTGTTTTTAATAACAAACTATCTTATAACCGCGGCTCAGCTTGCGTTAATATTCATATTATCGACCAATTTTGATTGTCGATTGATACAATAGTATTTCTCTCTCCCAAATATTATCGAATTATTCATTTCAGTATGTTGGTCCATGAACTGACTTAATATTCGGAATTATAAGCAACTATTCTTTGATGTTTGAAGTAAATCTAATGGTGAAAAAAAAATACAAAGTGTATCACTTGAACCCACTTCCAATAAGTTTTTCTTGAGAAACAATTGCCTATCGCCGTCTCTAGAGTCCCATCTATCTCTACGCTAAAATTCATCATAATTGATTCAGCGGCTTACACGTGAAAGCGTAACGAGTAAATAAACTCCCACATTTGTAACATTAGTACTGTAATTATTATAGCTGCAAAAAAAAAAAATAGACTTTCAATGAAAAAAGATATTGTGACGAAAGCATATCACGGAGATAGCGAATTTAAATTTTTCGATTATTTTGTATTAGAAATAGTTCCTCCACTCGGGCTTAGCACGTCCAGTATCTTGGGACACATCGTCACTTAACACCAAGGCGTGTTGTGGCCATAATGCTAAACCTATGCAAAAAGAAGGCCGACACAATGACTGTCTTTTTATTTTCGGGTTGTACTCTGATTATCGGCAATCATATCCCAGTCACTTTGTGATAAAGCACTAAAAGCTCTTTGTTATAGTATATAAGCCTTGTGGTGTGGTGGTGAGATTCGTGAGCTTACAAGACTGCTCACTATTGGATGCCTTTCTTCATTGTAATATTAATGTAAAACTGTGTGTTGCCTGTGCACTATTTAACATTGTATTTATCTTTATTAATATTTGTGAAAACTTGTAAATTGCCTTTCGTATTTTTGTTTTAATTTAAGTTTGTTAATTTACACTGTTAGTTTTCATTGTAATAAATAAATAATGTTTAATATTTTTATTCACCAAGCATAACAAAATCACACTTATCAAATAAATACTGAGTGATTCTGTGTTTCAGGTGACAGTACAGATAATGTATCAATTAATTAAAGCATTATACAACCACAGTGGATATATTAAGTATGAAGTTTGAAGCGATGGTAGCTCAGTGGTAGTGTGTATGACTTCGCGACAAGGGATGTGAGTTCGAATCCACGTGCAACGACCTTGAGAAAATCACAGCATGGTGGTAGGGCTCCTTCTAAAACCCGCCTGGTTAGCAACCACCCTCAAGTCGAAAATCTGTCGCCAAATACCAATAAGTGTGTTCTGGCAGATGCACTTGAGAGCCAGTTCCTTCACAGGTTTAGCGTGTTTACCAACTTGGATCGTATAGTCACTTAAGATCAGGTGAGATTATGGGCATAACGCTAAACCATAGGTATGAGAAACAGTGTGTAACTATAAATTATTGACATAAAGATTGAATGTAACTATATTCTGTTGTTTATTATTACACTCTTATTTCACCAATTATGTTATTTGCACTATGAAAAGAAAATGCCTTATGGCATTAAGCTCGCCAGTGTACATATTTAAAGTACAATGCATTCATTCATTCATTCAATGTAAAATCAATTAATGTTATCTTTGTCATTTATATATAGTGCAGTTTATATTTTAATGAATTGAATATTCAACAATTTTCTTTTGTCTTTTTAATCTCCATAAAAGTATTTACATAAAAAGTGGTGACGTTTCTCGAATAAGTATTATTTTTCTTAATATGTTTAACGTTTCGTTACAATCTTTCCTTATGTTAAGTGACGCTGTTTTTCTTTTTTTTAGTTAAAGTTTAGAGTTGTAGCCTGTAACAGTAAGATTAAAACCAATTTGTTATATACAATCAAACTATTAATTATTTCATACTAATATTATACATGTGAATGTAAGTTTGTTTGTTACACTTTCACGCGAAAACTACTTAACCGATCGTCATGAAACTTTGTACACATATTCTTGGAGGTAGTAGAAGTAACACAGGAGACTCTTTATCGAAAAAAAAAAAACTTTTTACAAAAAATAAAAATAAAAATTATAAAAAAATCTCAAAATCTAGCTACCTTGATGTACTACTTACGATGATGGCTCAGTGGTAGTGTGTACGGGTTCCGCGTCAAAGGGCTCGAGTTCGTATCCACCTACAATGAGCTTTTGGTGAAGGAAAACATCAAACCATAACCATAGCACTGTGGTAGGGCTTCTCTACCAACAGGTGTGTTCCGGCAGTTACACTTGAGAGCCAGTGGTTCCACAGGTTTTTTTTTTTAATATACACAATCTGCGGACTCTGAATCTGCACCTTTATTTAGGTAGGTGATTTGGTTGGCGCTAAAAAAAATATACTTTTATAGAAAATCTAACTAAAAAAGGGAAAATAAATTTTAATAAACTAGAATTAAAAATCGTGTAAGAAAAAAATGATGTTATTGTAGAAAAGCTGTTTAAAATATTGAAGTGTTATCGGTCCTTAATAAATATGCTGAATTTCGAGTTAACCCGACGTTTTGTAGGGGGTCAAAATCATGTCCAAAGATTCCGTTACACACTAACATACGTATGAAGCTAATAAAAGCGAATTAAAAAGTAAGTTTTATTTTAATTTTTTTTTAATTAATTCACTTATGTAACTATTGCACTCTTCTACTTATGCATTATACTTAGGATTTGGGCAGTTATAGCTTGTGTGACCCTTTGGACACCGTGTTTTATGACCCTCTTTCCCTCCACAGGTTTACCGCGTCTACCAACTTGGGTCGTATCGTCACTTAAGACCAGGTAAGATAATGGCCATAACGATAAACCTTACCTATTAAAATAAGCACGAATATTCTTATCACATCGTATTTACCCCAAAACCGGATACACAACTATACGCAGTGTACGGGAAAACCCTCAATAAAATCCAATGTAAATTATGTGACGTATGTGGGTAAAACCGATTTTATTATCTGATAATGTAATATATATAAAATAGTTGAATTTATTTATTTATTTATTTACTCGACGTCTGTTTGTTTGTTATGTTGTCACGCCTAAACTGCTGAGTCGATTGTAATGAATTTTGCGAAAGATATGTTTTTTTTTTAGCGTTATGGCCATAATCTTACCTGATCTTAAGTGAAGATACGGCCTAAGTTGGTAAACACGCTAAACCTGTGGAGAAACTGGCTCTCAAGTGCTGCTGCCGGAACACACCTATTGGTATTTGGCGGCAGGTTTACAACTTGAGGGTGGTAGCTACTCAGGCGGGCATTAGAAAAAGCCCTACCACCATGCTATGGTTTCCTCACGATGTTTTCCTTCACCGAAAGCTCAAGCTCACTGTAGGTGCTTGGATTCGAACTCACGTCCCTTGACGCGAATTCGTACACACTACCACTGAGCTATCATCGCGTCAAAAATGGATCAAGAGACGGTGATAGCCTACTGTTTCTCGTTCGAAACTTATCGGAAGTGGGTCAAAGAGAGGAATTAACTTTGTATGAAACTATTTATTGCGTCATTCAACTACAACTAATTACTATTGTTATTCATACAGATTTGTTTTCACAGTGACCTGTGACATCTTTATCGAGTTCTAAGTCATATTTATACATGGATTTGATACGCGGATGCGACAGAACTCGGGCTCGATCGCTAGTGCACGTACTTCTAATCCCATATGGACTATTAACGGTGAGTAAAATGTATTATTACTGCTATTTTAAATGTAAAAAATTATAGAAATGAGCCGACGATAGCTCAGTCGGTAGTGTGTACGACTTCGCGTCAAGGGACGTGAGTTCGAATCCAATCACCTACAATGAGCTTGAGCTTTCGGTGAAGGAAAACATCGCGAGTAAACCATAGCATGGTGGTAGGGCTTTTTCTGATGCTCGCTGGCTAGCTACCACCCTCTAGTTGTGAACCTGCCGCCAAATACCAATAGGTGTGTTCCGGCAGCAGCACTTGAGAGCCAGTTTCTCCACAGGTTTAGCGTGTCTACCAACTTGGGCCGTATCGTCACTTAAGATCAGGTGAGATTATGGCCATAACGCTAAACCTTAAGTATAAAAAAAAAGTCGGTAGCGTGTACAGCCGTGTCAAGGGACGTGAGTTCGAATATATGTCGAAGAGAGTGATACGGCGTCTGCAATCGAGTGCATCGCGATTACATTATGTAAGTCCATCGGAGCGGTGTCCTCACCTGATCCGTGATTGCTTCAATGTGGTTCCTAATTTTATTATATTACATTGTAGTTATCAGTTTGTCGTTTGTATAACGTATAGCCGTGCCCGCGACTCCGTTCGCGTGGAACTGAAATTTTATTTAATCATGTTCATAACAAACTGTTCGATAGCTTAGATTTTTCAGGGCTAATATAGCATTGTAATGGTGAGAGAATTTTTGAAATCGCTCCAGGAGTTATTGAGTTTTTTTTATTGATAGTTAAGGTTTAGCGTTATAGCCATAACCTCACCTGATGTTAAGTGACGATACGGCCTCTGTGAGTAGATACGATAAATTAGCAGCAGATTTTCAACTTAAATGTGATTACCAGCCAGGCGGGCATTAGAAAGACCTGGAGAAACCAGACAAACTGTATACATAAATACAAATCTTTCCTCTTTATAATATTAGTGTAGATATAGTATGATTAGTATAACATAAGGCGATGAAGCGATGATAGCTCAGTGGTAGTGTGTACGACTTCGCGTCAAGGGACGTGAGTTCGAATCCAAGCACCTACTATGAGCTTGAGCTTTCGGTGAAGGAAAACATCGCGAGGAAACCTGATGCTTTTTCTGATGCCCGCCTGGCTAGCTACCACCGTCATGTTGAAAATCTGCTTGCGAATACCAATAGGCGTGTTCCGACAGTTGCAGTTGAGAGCCAGTCTCTCCAATAAAGGCCGGCAACGCACCTGCGGTTTCTCCAGGGCTGTGGGTATCCATGGGCGGTGGTGATCACTTACCATCGGGTGACACGTTTGCTCGTTTGCTCCTATTCCATATATGTTCTCACTCATTTGTGCAAAGCTCCCGTGGTATTTGTGTGTTTTGATGTAAAATGTTCACTTATACAAAGGTCGAACAAAACCACACAATGTGTTTTTTTTATTGCGTTTCATTTCACGGTAAGTTTCATTTAAATGGTCCAGTTTTAGGATATATAAGTGTATACCAAGCTGCAGAAAGCCTCGTAAGCTCGCATGATTGTGACGATCACGTATAGATAGCCTGATCTCCCGGATGTTCTCGTTGTTTGTTTATTGTAAAGTGCTCAAATATTATTAAAAAAGTCAGTAGTCATTCAGTTTAACTAAATACGTTTTTTTAAAATCCACAGATGTCCGTGATTTTAGTGTTACTGCTTCTAACGACATGCATTCGACCGCACGTCACGAAGGAAACAGATTTGAATGCAGGGTTAGAAAGTGTTTCCGGTAAACCTTTAAATAATAATGTCACGAAAACAGATTGGGAGGTATTATTAGAAAGTGCTTCCGGAACAAATAGCACAGCAAAACCTGGAAATGACAATGACGAGGAAACAAATCGGGAGGCATTATTAGATAGTGTATTTCATACAAATAACACAACAAAATCTTTAAATTATAACGTCACGGAAACAGATTTGGAGGTATTATTAGAAAGTGCTTCCGGAACAAATAGTACAACAAAACCTGTAAATAATAATGACAATGAAACAGATTGGAAGATATTACTAGAAAGTGTATTTCGTACAAATAACACAACAAAATCTTTAAACAATAGTTACCAAGTGGGACCATTATTAGGATCAATTCTCGGACATCAAAGTACAAACATTCCATCTGTTCATTTAAATAAAAGGATTAGCGCAAGTATGAATTGTTAACACTTTCGCTTATTTACTTACAAACCTATTATAACCTGTAGTTACAGACCTTTCGAGTCTTTTTAGGAAAAACATTGTGAGCGCCAAAAATTTTCATGTTTTTTAATTGCAACCTCCTTATCATTATCATTGTAAAATAGAGCCAGTATGTTGATACTCACTATTTAGATTACTGGTTAATTATAAACAAATTGTTATATTTTTTATTAAGATCTCATACATTTTTTTTTATTAGGAGTGATGATATATCATCTTTAAAAAGAGCGATTGTCGCTTACGATGTTTTTCCTGAAAAGGCTCGATATGTCGATGACATCTCATAGTTTCACCGCGTGAAGATACATTTACGTAAACGACACGTGGTACTCACCTGATACGAATCACTATAAAATAAACTCACTCGATAAAACTCGAAGCGATGATAGCTCAGTGGTAGTGTGTACGACTTCGCGTCAAGGGACTTGAGTTCGAATCCAAGCACCAACAATGAGTTTGAGCTTTCGGTGAAGGAAAACATCGTGAGGAAACCATAGCATGCTGGTAGGGCTTTTTCTAAAGCTCGCCTGGGTAGCTACCACTCTCAAGTTGTAAACCTGCCGCCAAATACCAATAGGTGTGTTCCGGCAGCTGCACTTGAGAGCCAGTTCCTTCACAGGTTTAGCGTGTCTACCAACTTGGGCCATATCGTCACTTAAGATCAGGTGAGATTATGGCCATAACGCTAATCCTTAAATATATAAAAAAAAAACTTAACTGACCCACGATATACCACCCTCCGGACTGAAGCCCTCGAGCTACCGCGCTCTCGCGATACACCGACCCTGATAAGATCACCGGAAACTCATCACCACACGACACGTTACACACGTTAGGTGCTCAGTTCCGTGCGGCCTCGACTTGCGTGGAAAATTTATTTAATTTTCATAAAAGGTGTTAGTAAATAGGACGAAATGAAATTTGAAGATGAAATAATTTACATATATTAATTACCCGAAGGTTTCTTTACAATAATGAATATAAAAACTATGACGAATATGGACCTACTATTTTAATCCAGGTTACATAGTTATGCAAGATCTTCACTCATCCGGAGTCAGGTACTGTCCAGAGAATCTTTCGAGTAGTTATTTCCCACTTTTAAGATATCATATACATGTCGTATACATATACATACGTATGTCATATACATGTATAGTAATAACAAATAATATTGTAGATCGGTATCACATTCCAGACTGACGTTTCCTTCTTCACGTCCGATGTCTCCGAACCCTTCCTTTTGGTTCACCAAGGCCTATTGGTATCGTAGAACTGCTGTTTCTATTAACCTCGATATTAGAATTTCACACATGTCCGTACATCTCGGACTCCTGATTTCGAATGCCAAATCCTTCGATTCGATGTTTTTCTTTGTTCGAAATATTGTATATAAACGTTATTTACGCAAAGCGCGTGCTAGAAGATATTCTATAAAATTCCATGACACTTGACATCGATATAGTAAGTTAGTATAAACCCTCGGGGTTTTCCTTATGGAATAAATATAATAATGAGACAATAATGTACGAATAATAATAATAATACAGATACAAGTTAAAGACAATCATTACAATGGGGTTCGACCACAGTCATCTCTTCAAACAGAGTTGTCTATTAAATGTATGTCTATTTTCCTTGTAACACACGAGTTTTCGCACGCATAGGGCAGGTATCCAGCGGATTCCTGCGACCCTCACCAGGTTACGGCTTCCGGTACGTGGTAGCCATTCGAGAACCCTTTGGCTCCATCGGGCATCGTTTCTGTGAGCCCACTGCCACTTAAGTTTAGCAATTCTTCGGGCAATGTCGGTTACTTTGGTTCTTCTGCGGATCTCCTCATTCCTGATTCGATCACGCAGTGAAACTCCAAGCTTAGCCCTCTGCATTGCCCTTTGAGCGACTTTGAGCTTTCTTAATAGGCCCATTGTGAGCGACCGCGTCTCAGTGCCGTATGTCATCACTGGCGATACACACTGGTCGAAGACTTTCGTCATGAGACACTGCGGTGTTTCGGACGAGAAGATTTCGCGTAGCTTCCAGAACGCGGCACAGCCGAGCTGGATTCGACGATTAACCTCTTTCTCGAAGGTGGATCTACCTAACTGAACGGTCAGGTAACGCTGAACTTCAACTATATACTATTTGTTTGGATTTCAGAGGCGAAGCAACGCTGTACTGTAAATGGAGCAGAAGGCGTATGTGTCGCTTATTATAACTGCGAAGATCCTCTCAGATATTATCAAGGAGTAATGAATGCAACGTAAAGTATTTTTATTATGTATCTTTTATACACTTTACATATTTACCGATATGTGCACAATCTCACTTGACGTCTACTAACGATGTGAGCCAAGTCGGTGGACACGCTTAGTCTAGTGGAGAGACTGAAACAAGTGTAACTTCCGGAACACACCTATATGTGATTTCCTGCAGTTTGTCAAGCTGAAGGTGGTAGTTAGCCAGGCGGCTGTAAGGAAAAGCCCTACCACCATGCTGCGGTTTCCTCACGATGGTTTCCTTCACCGAAAGCTCAAGCACATTGTAGGTGATTGGATTCGAACTCACGTCCCATGACGCGGCGTTCCTACTCAGACATGGGCGTCGCCATATTGAATGCGATTAATGGACGAAGAAATTTGAGGCGATACAATAAAAACTTCACTGTAAAATAAAATTTTATCGTGTACCTATTGTTGTAGATCTCGGGACATTTTCTGCGAGTTCTCTCTGGACGTGTGTTGTAATTAGTTAGAAAAAATACTTAAATACTGAGTCGTACGGGGCCTGAATATTGAAGATGAAGCAAGCACCTATGAAGTCGCGAGAATTCGTTACCTCCATTTCATCTTAATAAACTTATTTAGAGACGTTAAAGGTGAATTTCGTAATAAAGCTGTACAATCAATATTTATTTTCAAAAATTTAGAGTCTACTTTGTTATCGATACAGAGGCTATCAATATATTTTTTTGAATATTAGTCTGTCTGTCGCCTTGAACGCGCATCATTTGAAACTATTAGATCAAGACACGCGATATCTAACAGAAGTTGCTTGCAACACTGTGTGTTATATTATAGATTCCAATGAAACTTGTCAGGGTGGTAGCTAAAATTACATATTCACATTTAGGATACTTTTTATCCCATAAAGCAAAATGATTCCTGTGAGATTAAAGGATAAAAAATTACTATATTAATGTTTGGAGGGATTATGTTGCATTTTTTTATAGCTAAAAATATAAGCTCCAATTAAACTTTACACTCAATATATTTCACTGTACATATATTTATATTTCCTCAAGCATTACAGTTCAATTATTTGTAAATGACATATGCATTAGCATATATATTATGAAATACTGAAAAATATATAACGTCTGCCAGATCTTTAAATATTTTGAAAATATACATTCCAGCTTCACGATCTTTTAGAATAAGTATGATTATTTACATATAATCACACTGTAACTAGGTAATTTTTTTTATAATTCTAATCAGAGTGTAACTTGATGTCGGAATAGACCTCAACAATATTTTATTTCGGATTTTTACTTCACTTTCCTATTGTACACTTGCCACTTTGGAATTATCGGTATACATTTTGCTCGAATTAATATCGGTGAAAACACACATACACACAAAAAACAGAGTGAACCAAAAGTTTGTTTACATTTGAAATTATGATTTAAAAGAAACTAATTATGTGAGATAAAAACTAATTGTTTATTATAAAACCAAACAAATAGAGATTTTATTATTTTTAAATTACATTATCCATATGTGATCGTTGACTATTTGGACACTGCTGCAACCTTCAAAAATTTTCAGCGACAGCCTCACAAGTGTTTCGTGAAATGTTTTGCATTTCCTATCGAATATTTTCCTTTAATTCCTCTAGAGACACTCTGTTGCTGTTGACAACCTTACCTTTAAGGTATTTCCAAAGAAAGAAGTCCGTTGGGGATAAGTCCAGGCTACGAGGTGGCCGGATACGGATGCATTTAGTCGAATCGACTAATATGTAAAACACCATGCATTCAAAATGATAATGTTAACATTCGCCAATGATGAAAGAATAGATAACGATGTGGAGCTCGCCCACCATCAACCGATTTTATTAAAACAGTACGCGAGATTAGCTGCTCTAGATATTACTTCCCTCACAGGGCATGAAGTTACCATCGCGGGTTACGGACTTAGCCATAACATTGAAGGTGAATTGTTTATCATATTGGATATGCAAAAACCACTCAAGTCCTTAGAGGTATTGTGCAAAAATGTCGATCAAATAAATTGATATATCCAGGCCTATGCATTGCCAGAGAGTGCAGACAACCGATCAGTGGTGCATGTCCTGGAGACTCAGGAGGTTCGGTGTTACATCCTGCAGGTATCATTGGTGTCATGATAAAGGGTACACCATGTTTACCGATACAGAAACCAGTTCCGGTAGAGTATGTAGTAGTGACTACTGCATTAAGTCCTTTCTGGAACTGGATTTCAGATCATATAAATAATTAAATTCAACGTTAAAGCAACCCGCCCTGACAGGTTTAATTAATTACTAGCTATGCCCGCGACTTCATTCGCTCGGAACTAATAATTATTAAAGTATCAGTTTTCTGAAAGTAGTCAGTGCCGTGTTCTGTACCACTGGCTTATATTTGTTCCGTTGAGCAGCGAACAAATATACTATCTGTTGTACACGACTTCATCGACAAAAACTTAGAAAAGCTAGATTTCGTGAAAGACCGGCATGATTTAAATACTAGAAATCGTGACAAACTGGTCACATCCTATTTGCGACTCAGTAAGACCAGTAACAGTTGTGTAGGTAAAAGTGTTAGGTTTTACAATAAACTGTCAAAGCACATTACTGAATTGCCGGACAGTATGTTCAAGAACCATGTGAAGCGGGTTTGGCTGTAAAGGTGGAGGGTGGATCAATATGTGAGCGATCGTGATTGATGTCTGGAATTGACACCCCTCTCTGTACATCCGCTAATAATTACTGTAACATATTAAACTATTATACAAAAATATAGGCCTAAAAAAATATATAAGAATAAGACCTAAAAAAAGTGATGCAGAACGGGTTTCTTGCCGGTTCTTCTCGATGATTGCGTTACTTTCCGAACCGGTAATAATTTTGACATGAGCGCATTTTAGGGTCTAAGTCGAATAGAGATTTTTGATTTGATTTGACATATATATATTGATTTAATTGCATTCAGACACAAGTATCTTATTTATCTGTATTTTTTACACTATTTTTGAATGCAACATTACCATTATAATTATGTTATGTCGAATGTAATAAAAAATGTTTTTTTTTATACTGTTAACTAAATGTTCGAGAAAACTCGAAAGTGACACTGCGGGAGGATTCCAAAAGACGAAACGTATTCGAATTGAAAAATATGTAACGCACGATATGCTTATATTATTTAACAAAAACTAATTTGACGCCTCAGCACCCTAGGTTTTTGAAATTCTATGAAAGGGATATTAAATATAGTACATTTCCATAGCTAATTGTATACTAAAACATCGTTTCAATCATTACAAAGTAACATATTAGGAAGTAGCAAAGTTAGAGCTTGTTTTAAGGGTCCAAGAGTATGTGCAAACATATGGTAGCAAGTTTATTTATTTTGTAGAGTAGGCTGTCAAGGAAATTCATAAAAATGATGGAAAAAGTATATAGACTGTTCAAAGTGGTATTAAGTTGTTGTAAGTTTTGGTTGTTTGTTAGTTACTTATTATGATGGCGCTCATCCTGGAGAGTGAGCGTCGGATTTCAATATTTGTTTTTACATTTTATATCGTAATCATTGAAGAAGTCTTTAGGGTATTTAACATCACGCTACCACTAATAGGAGTAAAACAGTATCGAAAAAAGCTACAAAGACGGAAATAAAATTTATTTCTGTGAACTTCCGCGGCGTGCGCTGCATAAATAGTGAAAGTAATGTATAAGAGGAGAATATATCTGAAAGAGTTCTAAAAAATTTTCAACGAAATTTGAGTTATGCACTTTATACATAAATTGCTATGACCTGGCACCATCTACCTTAAAAGAAAAATAAATAACAAATAAATATTGGGAACAATAGGTTTCAATTTGTGCGTGTCTTGTACATTGTATTTTTGTTTACGATATTTTTATCGATATTCGAACTGAATTGTAGACGTCTCTATTTATATCTTTAGTGCAACAAAATAAAACACATAAAAAATAAAGTAATATTCTGTTATCGGTTTATTCTATAATGCAAATGCAATAAGAAATAAATTTTATATCGACTGAGAAATATTGAATCGTAAAACAAACTTCAAGTCGCAAGCGAATTACAATCATCCCAATCACAACAAGTATCGCAATAAGTAAGTAAAAGTCGTAATGCAAAATATTCTGATGTATATTATCATCATGATGAAGATGGTCGGGAGCAAGCAGCCACTCCGTATTATAGGCGGGAGTGACGTCACACATAATAAATATCCATATGTCGTCAGAATAGAAATACATTCGAAACCTAATACTTATAAAAGAGAAATGATTGAGAGAGGCCATATATGCTCGGGCAGCGTGTTGACACCTGTTTGGACTGTGTCCGCGGCGCACTGCTTCTTCAGCATTCAAGTAAAAAACGATACGAAATCATTGGATAGTTTGAGCACACGTTCAGACGGACAATACACGTACGTGCTGTGGTACGGAGCGGTGACTGCGACACCTTCAGATACGGATGCGTTTAGTCGAATCTACTATTATATAAAACACCATGCATTCAAAATGATAATGTTAACATTCGCCAATGATGAAAGAATAGATAACGATGTGGCGCTCGCCCACCATCAACCGATTTTATTAAAACAGTACGCGAGATTAGCTGCTCTAGATATAACTTCCCTCACAGGGCATGAAGTTACCATCGCGGGTTACGGACTTAGCCATAACATTGAAGGTGAATTGTTTACCACATTGGATATGCAAAAACCACTACAAGTCCTTAGGGGTATTGTGCAAAAATGTCGATCAAATAAACTGATATATCCAGGCCTGTGCGTTGCCGCAGAGTGTGGACAACCGATCAGTGGTGCATGTCCTGGAGACTCGGGAGGTCCGGTGCTACATCCTGCAGGTATAATTGGCGTTATGGTAAAGGCTTCAACATGTTTACCGATACAGAAACCAGTTCCGGTAGATAATGTAGTACTGGCTACTGCATCAAGTCCTTACATGCACTGGATTTCAAATCATATAAATAATTAAATTCAACGTTAAAGCAACCCGCCCTGACAGTTTTAATTAATTACTAGCTATGCCCGCGACTTCATTCGCTTGGAACTAATAATTATTTAAGTATCACTTTTCTGAAAATAGCCAGAGCTGTGTTCTGTACCACTGGCAATATTTATACAAGATTTCGTGATGTTCCGTTGAGCAGTGAACAAATATTCTATCTGTTCCTTAGCAAATACAATGGTTCCATATTTATACTTATGACTGTAGTGTATTGTATTAAAAAAAACTATTTTCGAAATAGTTAAGAGATTTTAGGTTTTTGTACAAACACCGGCCAATATTTATTAGTGTTAGATGGCTGATTTGCTAATTAAAAAGAGTGGTCGCTAAGAAAAAGCCTTGGGATACACCTACTTTACTACATATTAACGGGCGGAGAGATTTAGATCCCTTTTTAAGAAAATACTTGGCATGCGGAGAAATTTGAGATATGGCAGAGTTATGTTTTATGAAAATAAGAGCGAAAAGCTAAATTTTACCTGTAGCATGTGTTGAATAAGTGAACAAGAAAATGTTTACTGCTTAAATGCAAACTACTTATGGCAGATATATATATTCTGTACTCCAACAACTTCATAAAGTAAAGAGCATACTAAAGAATTAGATTAATGTTAAGAAAAAATACTCTTGACAAGTTACTTTAATAACACTTCAAGTATAGCTGTCGTAAATGAGTGTTAAATATAACAGAAAAAAATTATTGAAATACGTTTTTAAGATTAACGCGTTCAAACAAACAATCAAACATACATGAATCAATAAAACTTTTTCAAATAAAATCAAATCTAAAATCTTTATTCAATTTAGGCCCTAAGAAGGTGCATTTGAACGACAAAATTACCACCGTTTCGGAAAGTAACGCAGTCATCGAGCAGAACCGGCAAGAAACTCGATTTGCATTTGTTTATTAGGTCTTCTACATAATAGTTTAATGTAGTTGTATGTATGCAGGTTGAGTATGTATTTACAGTAGTTATTGGCGGATGTACAGAGAGGTCTGCCAATTCCGGACATCACGAACGCTCAAACATTGATCCACACTACACCATGAGATCAGAAAACATTTGACATGGTTCTTGAACGTACTGTCCGGTAATCTCGAATGTGCTTTGATAGTTTATTGTAAAACCTAACACTATTACCTAAAAATTCTTACTGGTCTTACTTAGTCTAAAATAGGGTGTGACCAGTTTGTCACGATTTATAGTCTTTCAATCATGCCGGTCTTTCACGAAATCTAGCTTTTCTAAGTTTTTGAAGATTAAGTCGTGACAAAAGATAGTACATTTGTCACTGCTCAAGTGATACTTATATAATTATTAGTTCCAAGCGAATGAAGTCGCGGGCATAGCTAGTAAATAATTAAAACTGTTAAGACGGGTTTCTTTAACGTTTAATTTAATTATTTATATGATTTGAAATCCAGTGCATGTAAGGACTTAATGCAGTAGCCAGTACTACATTATCTACCGGAACTGGTTTCTGTATCGGTAAACATGTTGGAGCCTTTACCATAACGCCAATGATACCTGCAGGATGTAGCACCGGACCTCCTGAGTCTCCAGGACATGCACCACTGATCGGTTGTCCACACTCTGCGGCAACGCACAGGCCTGGATATATCATTTTATTTGATCGACATTTTTGCACAACACCCCTAAGGACTTGAAGTGGTTTTTGCATATCCAATGTGGTAAACAATTTACCTTCAATGTTATGGCTAAGTCCGTAACCCGCGATGGTAACTTCATGCCCTGTGAGGGAAGTAATATCTAGAGCAGCTAATCTCGCGTACTGTTTTAATAAAATCGGTTGATGGTGGGCGAGCGCCACATCGTTATCTATTCTTTCATCATTGGTGAATGTTAACATTATCATTTTGAATGCATGGTGTTTTATATAATAGTCGATTCGACTAAACGCATCCGTATCTGAAGGTGTCGCAGTCACTGCTCCGTACCACAGCACGTACGTGTATTGTCCGTCTGAACGTGTGCTCAAACTATCCAATGATTTCGTATCGTTTTTTACTTGAGTGCTGAAGAAGCAGTGCGCCGCGGACACAGTCCAAACAGGTGTCAACACGCTGCCCGAGCATATATGGCCTCTGTCAATCATTTCTCTTTAATAAGTATTAGGTTTCGAATGTATTTCTATTCTGACGACATATGGATATTTATTATGTGCGACGTCACTCCCGCCTATAATACGGAGTGGCTGCTTGCTCCCGACCATCTTTATCATGATGATAATATACATCAGAATATTTTGCATTACGACTTTTACTTACTTATTGCGATACTAGTTGTAATTGGGATGATTGTAAATCGCTTGCGACTTGAAGTTTGTTTTACGACTCAATATTTCTGAGTCGATATAAAATTTATTTCTTATTGCATTTGCAATTTTGAATAAGCCGATAACAGAATATTACTTTAGTTTTTATGTGTTTTATTTTGTTTCACTAAAGATATAAATAGAGACGTCACAATTCAGTAGAATATCGAGAATAATATCGTATTTATTTGTTATTTATTTTTCTTTAAAGGTAGATGGTGCCAGGTCATAGCAATTTATGTATAAAGTGCATAACTAAAATTTCGATGAACAATTTTTAGAACTTTTTCAGATATATTCTCCTGTTTTACGTTAGTTCTCAGAAATAAATTTTATTTCCGTCTTTTTAACTTTTTTCCATACTGTTTTACTCCTATTTGTGGTAGCGTGATATTAAGTAGCCTAAAGACTTCCTCATTGATTACGATAGAAAATGCAAATGCAAACTAATATTAAAATCCGACGGACATTTTGCGAGATTAGCGCCATCATTATAAGAAACTAACAAACTACCAAATTTACAACAACTTACTACTTTGAGTAGTCTATGTACTTTCCGGCATCTTTAAGAGTTTCCTTGACAGCCGACTCTACAAAATAAATAAACTTGGTACCAAATGTTTACATATATTCTTGAACACTTTGAAAAAAAAAACTATAACTTTACTACTTCCTAGAGTCTTCATTTGTAATGATTGAAACGATGTTTTAATATACCATGAGGTCATCTATAGTTATTATATATTGTCATATATAGTTTTATTATACGGTAGATTTTCAACTTGAGGGTTATACCTAGCCAGGCGGGCATTAGAAAAATCCCTACTACCATGCTATGGTTTCCTTACGAAAGCTCAAGCTCATACTTCCTACACACTACCACTGAGCTATCATCGCTTCAAATCCACCTTAGTGTGGAACAAGTATATGGAAATTTCTTTTTATAATGATTTCTTAGGTTTACGCGAATATTATTGATTGAAATAAAACTAATTTAAACGGATTTTATCGCGGTTATTTATTAAATTTTGATCCCGACGTTTCGAAAGCTTTTCAGCCTTCGTGGTCACGGGGCGGACTGAGGTGTAGGTTGTCCAGAAAAGTTTATGTTACTGTGTCTACCTTCAATTTAATTTTTAATATTTATAATGTTCCGATCTACGCAGAAAGCGCTCACAGTGTCTTGAGGTCTGGCAATTGGTCTTTTGGGTTCCGATTTAATTAAATGTATAATTGGATCCCAGGCCAACCATCTTCTCTATTGAATTTGGATGTTTTTTAATTTCAATAGCCTCACGAATCATCCTAGGTAGGAATCGGTGTTCTTTGGCAAGGATTTGTGGCTTGTCGAATCGAAGACAATGTTTGGAGCCTTCTTCTGAATGTTCAGCAACTGCAGACTTCGTAGAGCGTCGGTGTTTAACATCAGCTATATGTTATTTTACGCGGGTCCCTATATTTCTTTTAGTTTGTCCGATATAGGAGAGGCCACAGTCACATTCGATTTTGTATACGCCCTGTTCTTGTAGAGGTATATGACACTTGACAGGTGGTAAAAATTGACTAATCTTCTTGGGCGGCTTGAAGTAAGTTTTAATTGAAGCACGCTTCAGTACATAGCCAATCTTGTCTGTGACCCCTCTTACAAAAGGTAGCACAACAGGTACACGTTCTACTGTGGCTGGTTTCACTCGGTTTCCGTGACGGCGGCGTGGAATTTGAAGCTTGTTATCACGCAGTACTTGCTTGACATATCGCAGCTCAGCAGCCAGATGTTCCTCGTCACAGATTCCTTGTGCTCTCTGAAACAAAGATTTACCCACGGTAGCTAACTGTTTCGGATGGTGGTGAGATTCACCATTCAGGTATTTATCTGTTTGGGTCATTTTTATGTACACAGTATGGCCTAAAGACTGATCAGGATTACGGATAACTAAAACATCTAAGAAAGGAAGAGATTTCTTTTGCTCTAACTCCACAGTGAATTGTATGTTATTGTTAATGGAGTTAAGATGATCTAAAAATGCAGCTACTTTGTCAGATGGTAAAATTGTGAAAGTATCATCTACGTACCGTTTGTAAAACCTGGGGGTGACGGGGGCAGTGCTTAGGGCTGTCTCCTCGAAGTCCTCCATGAAAATATCGGCGACTATTGGAGATACAGGTGAGCCCATAGCTACTCCATTCACTTGTACATAAAGCTGATTCCTCCACAACATGTAGCCAGATGTGAGGCAATGTTTAAGTAATGCTGCATACTCTATGGGCATGTTATTATCTGCTAACCTCTTAGACACAATTTCAATGCAGTCTTGTACTGGTAAGCTTGTGAATAGAGACTGGACATCAAAACTAACCATGGTTTCATTGTCAGCTAATTGTAGGTGTTTAATATCACTGACAAATTGGTATGAATCCTTCACAGATGCTCTAGTGTTGCCTCTTAGTGGTGATAACACTTTTGCTACGTGCTGAGCCAATCTGTAGGTTGGTGTGTCGACCTGACTCACGATGGGACGTAGTGGAGCATTTGGCTTGTGTATTTTCGGTAACCCATACAGTTTAGGAGGTTTTGCACACGATGGAACAGTTTACGTCAAGATTTACGTCAACATTATAAATATTAAAAATTAAATTGAAGGTAGACACAGTAACATAAACTTTTCTGGACAACCTACACCTCAGTCCGCCCCGTGACCACGAAGGCTGAAAAGCTTTCGAAACGTCGGGATCAAAATTTAATAAATAACCGCGATAAAATCCGTTTAAATTTCTTTTTATGTTTAAATATAACAGTGGTGCACAAAATTTTAAAGTAATAAATTATTTCAATAGATAAGACACATTCATGAATTGATGTACGTTTAACGCACAATGAATAGACGTTAATTTAAAAGAGGTACTGTGTTTATACAGTTTCTTTAAAAACTTCAACTTTGTTTTAGTATATTTCGTACAGAGCTTTATTTATATGTATAAAGTGCATCAAATTAAATCAAAAAACTCTATTCGATTTAGACCCTAAGAAGGCGCTTATGTGAAAACTGGCACCGGTTCAGAAAGTAACGCAGCCATCGAGAAGAACCGGCAAGAAACCCGTTCTGCATCTCTTTTTTTAGGTCTTATTCTTATATCTTTTTTTAGACCTATATTATTGTATAACAGTTTAATGTGTTACAGTAGTTATTAGCGGATGTACAGAGAGGGGTGTCAATTCCCGACATCAATCACGATCGCTTACATATTGATCAACCCTCCACCTTTACAGCGAAACCCGTTTCACATGGTTCTTGAACATACTGTCCGGCAATTCGATAATGTGCTTGGACAATTTATTGTAAAACCGAACACTTACCTACACAACTGTTACTGGTCTTACTGAGTCGCAAATAGGGTGTGACCAGTTTGTCACGATTTCTAGTATTTAAATCATGCCGGTCTTTCACGAAATCTAGCTTTTCTAAGTTTTTGCAGATGGAGTCGTGTACAACAGATAGTATATTTGTTCACGGCTCAACGGTACATCATGAAATCTTGTATAAACCTTGCCAGTGGTACAGAACACGGCACTGACTATTTTCAGAAAAGTGATACTTAAATAATTATTAGTTCAAGCGAATGAAGTCGAGGGAATAGCTAGTAATTAATTAAAACTGTCAAGACGGGTTTGTTTAACGTTGAATTTAATTATTTATATGCTCTGAAATCCAGTTTAAGTATGGACTTAATGCAGTAGCTATTACTACATGCTCTACCGGAACAGCTTTTTGTATCGGTAAACATGGTGTACCCTTTTCTATAAGGCCAATGATACCTGCAGGATGTAACACCGGACCTCCTGAGTCTCCAGAACATGCACCACTGAACGGTTGTCCACACTCTGCGGCAATGCACAGGCCTGGATATATCAGTTTATTTTTTGGACATTTTTTCACAATACCCCTAAGAACTTGAAGTGGTTTTTGCACATCTAATGTGGTAAATAATTCACCTTGATCGTTATGGGTAATTCCGTAACCCGCGATGGTAACTTCATGCCCTGTGAGGGAAGCAAAATCTAGAGCAGCTAATCTCGCGTACTTTTTTAATGAAATAGGTTGATGATGTACAAGCGCTACATCATTATCACTTCTGGCAACTTTCGCGTATGTGAAATATATCAATTTGAATGCATGGTGTTTTATATAATAGTCGATTCGACTAAATGTATCCGTATCTGAAGGTGGGGCATTCACCGCTCCGTACCACAGCACGTACGTGTATTGTCCGTCTGAACGTGTGCTCAAACTATCCAATGATTTCGAATCGTTTTTCAATTGAACTTTGAAGTTGAAGCAGTGCGCCGCGGACACAGTCCAAACAGGTGTCAACACGCTGCCCGAGCATATATGGCGTCTCTGTATCATTTCCCTTTTATAAGTATTAAGGTTCGAATGTCTTTCTATTCTGACGACATATGGATATTTATTATATTCGGCGTCGCTCCCCCCTATAATACGGAGTGGCTGCTTGCTCCCGACCATCTTCATCGTGATGATAATATATATTACAATATTTTGCATTACGACTTTTACTTACTTATTGCGATACTTGTTGTGATTGGGATGATTGTAAATCGCTTGCGAATTGAAGTTTGTTTTACGACTCAATATTTCTCAGTCGATATAAAATTTATTTCTTATTGCATTTGCAATATTGAATAAACCGATAGCAGAATATTACTTTATTTTTTATGTGTTTTATTTTGTTGCACTAAAGATATAAATGGAGACGTGAGAATAATATCGTATTTATTTTTCTTTTAAGGTCATAGCAATTTATGTATAAAGTATATTATATTATAAACATAACTTAAATTTCGTTAAACTGTTTTTATAACATTTTCAGATATATTCTCCTCTTATACATTACTTTCACTATTTATGCAGCGCACGCCGCGGAAGAGCTCAGAAATAAATTTTAGTTCCGTTTATGTAAATTTCTTCGATACTGTTTTACTCCTATTAATGGTAGCGTGATGTTAAATACCCTAAAGACTTCTTCAATGATTACGATATAAAATGTAAAAACAAATATTGAAATCCGACGGACTCTTTCCAAGATTAGCGCCATCATAATTAGAAACTAAAAAACTTACAACAACTTACTACCACTTTGAACAGTCTATGTACTTTCCGGCATCTGTATGAATTTCCTTGACAGCCTACTCTACAAAATAAATAAACTTGGTACCATATGTTTGCACATACTCTTGGACCCTTAAAAAAGCGATAACTTTGCTACCAAGGGACCAAACCTGCGGCCCTGCCAGTTGTTTTGGCCTTTTTTTTATTATGCATTAACAGACGGTTAAATGCGTAGACTACGTCCTTCATACTAACAAATCAAATCAGATCATCTCAAGCTTGAACAGTACAGTACAATCCACTCCACCGATTTCCTTGCCGCCTTAAATAATTAATATTTTATCTAAAGGCTTACGCTAATAGGCCAGTCCTTACTATTTCATATGTAATTTTTTTTCTTCCGGTCGCAGACCATACTAAGGGCCAGTCACTACGGCACCCTTGCGCCCGCTGTCTTGGTGCTGAGTGCCCTCAGGATTCGCCCCAAAAAGTCCTGCCAACCTGTGAAAGCCCCTCCGACTAACAGCGTATGTCCAGTCGAAAAAAAAAACTGGCAACGATCTATCGCCAAAGATTCGCGAGCGACACTGATCATTCGGAGGTAGTTATCATTTTACGAATAAAAACATGAGTCAACAAGATGGCTTATTTCCTGAGAGTATCGCCATTAATTTTACATTTATATTACCTAATTACGAAATTTACAAAAATACCTTCACTTCATTAGTTATCTCTGCATTTTATTAATTGCTCTCAGATGCCAATAACTCATTTATTTGTACTTGTTTATCAATAATATAATACGTTTATCAATATTAACATACTACGTAAAGAAATTCTTTCCAACCAAGTGTTTCACGAAACTCACGCATTTTGATTATAATTAAACTTTAAATACGAAATATGTTCATAGTAACACATGACCATTGAAGTGTGTATTCGTTTAGTACATGAATTAAAACATCTTTTAAAAACAAACATATTATATATTAAACAAGATATTTGTAAAAATATAAGGGACAAATTCCAATGCAGATTTATCGATGATCATGGAAATTGGCGCATGCATGTCCTTAGTTATTCAGAAGCTTTTGTGCCATTCTCGATAGGTATAATAAGAAATGTGGTTGAGTTTATTGATTTTTAGAAGCGGATACAATCAAAAATATTTAGAACAACTTTTTACCTTCTCTGTTTTGATAACAGCAAGACATAGCGTTATGTAATCCAGATCATAGTAAGAGGTTATATTTCGTGGACAGGAAGAAAATAACGGGGTTTTGAATTTTGCTCAGAACAACAAATTGTAATATATATCAGTATTTTGACGTTTTGTTGTTGTTATGAATGAGTAAATTGTCGACTTTATTATTTATTTCATTTATGTCTCGACAAATGGTTATTAAACAAAGTATACCACATAATTCTCAAGAAAATATTATTGATGTAGTGTGAATATTGATACGGAAGAGAGTCTTACTGCTCAGTAACATACTATATGTATCAATCATATGCAAACATATATCGTATACGTTTATCTATCAGTTTATTCTAGATTTTTCCAATTATATTTTTATTGTTCGAGAATAATCTAATCGTGTAAATACATCGTAAAAATAATAATAGTTTTTGTTATCAGACTATTTTATATTGTAAATGTAATAACAAATTAAGATGAAATCGAGTAGTTAATGCCAATTCGTAAAAGAAACACGAAGTCACAATAAGTCTACGTCAGCATCAGTTAAGATGCGAAACATTTTGCTTTATACCGTCCTCATGGAGTCGGTCGAGAGTAAACTTCCATTGGGTATTATCGGCAGGAGGAACGCCACTGATGATGAATAGCCATTAGTCATAAGTCTAGACAAGTACTTAAGCATTAGAGCTTACAATAGTGGAGTGATAAAGAGGAACATAGAGGCACGGGCAGCGTGTTAGCGCCTGTTTGAAGTATATCCGCAATGTAGTGCTTTAACTACAACATGCGAAGAGGAAATGTTTTACATAATAGTCGATTCCGCTGAAGGCATCCGTATTAGATCCTCTAATTTTCATTTCATTGTTATAAACTTCAGTGTTTAAATATTTTTCTAGTCTTACGATATATGTGTAGTCATCATAAGTGGCCTTCCTCCCGCCTATAATACGCAGTGGTGGCTTACTCTCGACCGACTCCATCAGATTGTATATCTCCTCCTAACAAAGTAAACAAAGGGAAGAGCATGTCCCAGACTGAACAGTAAATGTATACGTCATACCTTTTTTATGGAATAGGGAGCAAGTGTGTCACCTGATGGAAGTGATCATCGCCGCCCAAGGACACCCACAACACCAGAGGAATCGCATATGCGTTGCCGGTCCACTGGGGTGACGCGGTCGCTGGGGTGATGCGGTCGCTGGGGTAACGCGGTCGCTGGGGTGACGCGGTCGCTGGGGTGACACGGTCGTTGGGGTGACGCGGTCGCTGGGGTGACGCGGTCGCTGGGTTGATGCGGTCGCTGGGGTGACGCGGTCGCTGGGGTGACGCGGTGATTGCCAAGCACGGACCCATGTCACCCCAGAAAGGCGACAGATGGCCGTGGGGTTTTAGTGGGTATTCCCAGCGGCTGGCGCCGGGCGAGTACCACGTACCCTTCCTAGTACCCCGGGCTGGGAGGAGATGTATAAACGCATTCCCCCACGTAAAAAAAAGGTGCGTTGCCGGTCTTTATGGTAGTAGTCCGGTGTGACGGACGAAATTTCGACGTTTTTTTCGTGACCTTTTTTTAACAAAATAAATAAAACTCGATCCTTTTATAACTTTACATGTTTACTTTAAATGATACAAATAAAATATTTTATACTTAATTTTACTTTAATTTATTTACAATTTGTATAATTTATTTACAATTTGTAATGTCAAAGTGGAGTCCTCTAAAGAATGGTGAGCTGTTTCGGGGAAGCATACAGCCTTCCGTAGTCATCTGAAATAAAGAAAACAAAGAGATTGTTGTTGTGTAGACCTTATTCTAATGAACTAACCAATTATATACATATTAAAAAATGGCGGACTTGTGACAAAAAAGGTCTCAAAATGTAATTTTATTAGTTGATAAAATGTTTAAAAAAATATTTATATTTAAAAAATGGAATGTTTTAAATGTTAAATATTTAGCTATGTATATGTAGAATAACTGGTTAATTTTTTAGCCAAATCGGTTGAATAGTTTTGGGTCAATGCTTCCCCGAAATTTCAAAAACATAGTTTCGTGAAAAACGCGTTAAAGTTTTGACAACAAATAATACTTACATTATTTAATCAGATATGCCCGGTGCATAGAGCAATCCTTCTGTTTCCTCAAAATCGTCATTTGTAGCAGCTCTAAGAGCCCTGCGTAAGGTTCTGGCCTCTTTACAGTAGGCTTCTGCAGTTTTCTACGCTCTTAAAATGCGTGCATTGTCAACAGTGTCTGCGTAGTCACTGGGTGTCGGACCTATTGTTATGCCCATCACCTCCATAATTTTGATTACAGGTAGAATACCTTCATTAAAGATGCAGGCAGCCGTATAAGTAGCATTTTCCAATACGTTTTTCCCAGTAAAAACATGCTTTCGATCCTAATCCTTTAGGTGAATGTTTCAAAAAATTGATATCACTGTTGCAAAGTTTGCGTTTTAACACCGATTCTAATGCACTAATCACCAAAGCGAAACTGATCAGAACGTACTGGAAACTAGGGTCATGATTTACTTCAAAGTAGCTGTTATCTTTCAGTTTTTCTGCACTTGTACTCACAAAATTCGTATCAGTTTCTACCGTAAACTGATTCCCTTGAAATGATCTTTTTCCTCCACCTTTATTCTCGTGTCAGCGTTGGCTAAAACGTTTGTTTCCCATCTTATAGCGATGTGCACTCGTTGGGCGATAAATGGTTATTGATGAAATAGTCGAAAATATTTCTTGTATACTGTACAAAATTCTTATATTTCATCTTTGTCAATTGAAAAGGTTTGCTTAAATATGTATACCTGGGTATCTTTAAATAATAAAGATTGGAAGGGCAATAAAAGAGGGAACAGTCAGAGTAGCTGTCGCTGACGTGTCTACACACTTTTATAGACTCTACGACGCGCTCTCTTGTTTTGCTGTATAATTTTGGACATATTCCAAAATTCGGTGTGAAAATTTAAGGGCATATTTTTAAAATTAAGTCCTTCTTAAAAATGTAAAAAAAAAGGTTTTTTAAACCCATCACACCGGACTGCTACCTTATAGGAGGGACTGGCTCTCAAGTGCAACTGCTCATTGCTTCTAATCCACCTCAGTCTGAAATTAGTATATGGAAACTACTTTTTATGTTTGAATATAACAGTGATGCATAAAATTTAAAAGTAATAAAATGTTTCTATATATAAGACCCATTCATGATTTGATGTACACCTTTTCGGTGTCAATATCCCCTGGGCTAATCATACTAAATATCTTGGTGTAGTTTTAGACAGACGCCTAACCTTCGACAAACATATAGATTACGGTCAGAAAAAAGCCTCCACGGCTATGGTTCTGCTACGCAATCTTACCTCTTCTAAGAGCAAAATGTCACTCAGACATAAGCTCACAATATACAAAGTATTCGCTCACACTTCGCGCACCACCCTTTATAAACTACAAGTGTTACAAAATAGATTCATGCGTATAGCCGTCCAAGCTCCACCCTATGTCCGCAATGTAGATTTACATAAAGATATGGACCTTCCGTCCATATATGCATATATCAAAGATGTCACAAAGAAATTTTTCGAAATGGCCGAAGTTCATCCCAACCCCAAAATAGTACACGTACTTAGCTACACTCCTAATCCGTATGCTAAACGCTTCGCACGCCGGCCACGTAACTGCCTCACCGATCCCGTCGACAAAATAACAAGATTGAACGCGCTGCTCCCTGCCATCTCCACCAATTGCACGTGTCCGCGCACACGCCCGCGTAACCGCCGTTCTCGCTGCCGAGGCCGAGCAGTAAATTTGGCTCCCACACACCCGCCGCGGCCTCCCTCTGCAGATTCTTGAGCCTAGGATCGATCCTCCGGATAGGAGCCCTCAAGTGACTCTGCTCGCGCGATACAGTGACACTCTACATCACTGAGAGTACATCATCACACCGCATATCATCCGTGCACACCCACACATAAAGTACAAGGTTCTGTAAGGGACTACCCCTGCGGCCCTCGCGTGGTTTGCCCTATGTTATTGTTAGGACCTGTTGGTTAGTTAGGATCGCGAATCTTTGTTCGTGTTCCAGCAGTAGTCCAAGCCGAGGTTCGGCCATTCTGGCACCCTTGCGCCCTCTACCATGGGGCTGAGTGCCCTTAGCATTCGCCCCAAAAAGTTCGGTGAAGCTGTCAAAGCCCTTACGGCTAACAGCGTATGTCAGGTCGAAAAAAAAAAAAATGATTTGATGTACGTTTAACGTACAATAAATAGACGTTAATTTAAAAGAGGTATTATTACTGTTATAGATTAAACTTATTTCTACAAATATACTTGTTTAAAAACTATTAACTTAAACTAAATTCTATTCTCCGCATTCCTTTGATCTCTCCTTTTAACAGCTTGTCTTTCGACTAAGACGTCCTCTAAGGCTTTCCACTTATTTCTATCCTTTGCTATACGCAGCCATTCTGAGCCAGCTACCTTCTTTAAATCGTCTTCCCATCGCTTTGTCTGTCTTCCTCTACTTCTTTTACTTTCTCTTGGATACTATTCAGTAGTTATTCTAGCCCATTTCTCTTTCTTTTCTCTCAACATATCTCCCGTCTAGCGCCATTTCAATTTTCTGCATGTTGATTGAACTTTTCGAACTTAGTCACTCCTTTGATCCTTTTTAACTGTAGTTTGTCTCTTCTTTTTACTCCTAGTACACTTCTCTCTATTCCGTTCTGACATACATTTATTTTATTTTGTTGCTGGTCAGTTAAGGCCCAAGTTTGTCATCCGTATGTCAGATATGGCAGTATACAGGTGTTGAAAAGTTTTCGTTTCTCCGTCATTGGCATATCTTCGTTTTTCATTATTTCGCTCAACGACCAGAATCTCTTCGAAGTGTTTGCTATTCTCCTTTCAATTTCTTTCTACATACTGTCTGTTGGTGATAGTAGTTGCCCTAAATAAATATATTCATTTACATATTCCACCTGTTGATTATTAATTATGATAGTTTCTTTTTAAAGAGAATTGCTCATTACTTTTGTCTTTGCTACTTCCATTGTGAGGCCTGCGTTGGCACTTTCATCTGATAATTGTTGTAGCATTTTTTCTAAAGTCTTTGGGCGTTCGGAGATATGTATTAAATCATGAGCGAATCTCAAATGACTTAATTTTACTCCGTTCATATTAAGTCCGAAGTTATGCCAATCTAGTCTCCTGAAAATCATCTCGAACACTGCTGAGAATAGCTTTGGTGAAATAGGGTCACCTTGACGGACGCCTCTTTCAATGGGAAACTCATCGCCTGTCCTTTCCAATTTTATTTGTGCTGTGCTATTTTCGTAAATGCTTTTCACAATGCGTATCTACTTTCTATGGATCCCTTGTTGTTCTAATGATTCCCATATATAATAATGTTCTAGGGAATCTAAGGCTTTGTTAAAGTTTACGAAACCCAGGTAGTATATTTTGATGTATTCTCTGTATTATATGTATAACGTACTTCAAATCCAACCAAATCAAATCAAAAATCTTTATTCGATTTAGGCCCTAAGAAGGCGTTTATTTCAAAACTATATCACTACATTCGTGTCACACACTTGGTGTTGCAGCTGTTTATGGGCGGCAGTAACCATTTAACATCAGATGAGCTGTCTACCTGTTTGCTGATCATTAAAAAAAATACCTCTGAGATTGGATCTACGATCACGCTGATAGCAAACACGCGAGTGAAGTCGGGGGCTCTACTATTGTATATGCATGTACATCAAACCTAATCAAAAATCTTAATTAAATTAAGGCCCTAAGAAGGCGCTTATTAACGACAAAACTACTACCGGTTCGGAAAGTAACACAGTCATCGAGAAGAACCGGCAAGAAACTCGATCTGCGTCTTTTTTTTTAGGTCCTATTCTTATCTTTTTAAAAGCTTTTTATTAACTTCACCTGTATGTTCGTTTGTATGTTTGTAACCGACTCCTTTGGGCGTGATTTTGACCCACTTTAAACGGCCAGATTTCGTTCAAACTTTGTAGATTTATCGAGGACCGATGACAATACACTAATTTGATAAAATTATTCCATTTTTCAATTTGCAAAATAAGATTTTCGTTAATTTATATAATTTTCATCTATAGTCAATAAGGAAAGAAACTTAAATGTTTCCTCACGATGTTTTCCTTCACCGAAAGCTCAAGCTCACTGTAGGTGCTTGGATTCGAACTGACTTGCCTTGACGTGAAGTCGTACAAACTACCACTGACCTATCATGGCTTCAGAATTCAAAAGAAAAATTTAGAATAGAATGCCAAAAAGTCTTTGACATTGTAAGTGAAATATTTTACATGTGAAGTTGAAATGTACAGGAGTGTTAGTGTTCAAGACAACTACCAAGCATTAAATAATATTTCGGAGTTTGAGTATATTTGGTTTACCTGCTGTACAGAAGCGATGATAGCTCAATTGTAGTGTTTAAGGATTCCGCGTCAAAAGTCGCGAGTTCGAATCCACCAACAATGAGCTTAAGCGTTCCGTGAAGGAAAACTTTTCATGGTGGTAGGACTTTTTCTAATGCCCGCCTGGCTTAGCTACCACCTACAAGTTGAAAATCTTACCGCTAAATACCAATACGTGTGTTCCGGTAGTTGCACTTGAGAGCCAGTCCAACCGTAAGTTTAGCGTGTCTACAAATATGGGCCGTATCGTCACTTAACATCAGGTGAGATTATGGCCATAACGTTAAACCTTGACTATAAAAAAAGTACACTTATTGTGATTTTGCTTAATAAATTGACATTTTCCCGTCGATTTCAATTATATTTGTAATGGGATTCACAATCTATTTTAGTATATTGTAAAACGGAAAATATTCCTTGTTTACTCGAACGCGTTAATCTAACAGTTGGATTTAAAAAAATCTTTCTGTATTCGATGGAACAAACACTGGCGATAGCTTTAAGCTATACAATATTACACTATTATCAATAGGAACGGAGCTGTATTGAAAAGAAGTTACAAAATTATTGCCCGTTTTTGTAACATTTCTTAATACAGCTTCAAACCCTTTGGTGGTAAAGTAATGTAAATAGCCTAATGCATATCTCAGTGGTAGTTCTAGAAAATATATCTAAATTTTTGCAATCCAATGATTAGTTCTTAGGTTAAACGCGTTTAAACAAACAATACTTTTCGATTTATAATATTAAACTGCACGTTTCCGGTTTTTTAATAGTTAAGGTTTTAGCGTTATGGCTATAATCACACTTGATCTCAAGTGACGATACGGCCCAAGTTCGTAGACACGGTAATCCTGTGGACGGACTGGCCCTCAAGGGCAACTGTCGGGATACATCAATTGGTATTTGGCGGCAGTTTTCAACTTGAGGTTGGTAGCTAGACAGGCGGGCATCAGAACAAGCCCTACCACCATGCAAATAAATAGTTTCAAACCTATCTCTGTAGTTTCATTATTAAATACAGAAATAATTTGCTAAATCCGACAAGCGCTGATAGCTCAGTGGTAGTGTGTACGAAACTCTGCAATGAGAAAGAGCTTCCGGTGAAGGAAAAAATCTAGATATTTTGTAGAATATATATTTCTTCTTTTTCTTTTTTCTATTATTATTATTATTATCTTGTAATAATTTTTGAAAATGAATGTGTGCAGCAAATAAATGTATTTTCGTAGAGATATTTATAAAGCCTCTCTGGCTATCTACTACTCGGAAGGTGAAAATCTGCCGTCAAATACCTATAGGCATGTTCTAGCAGTTGCACTTGAGAACCAGCGCGTCCACAGGTTTAGCGTGTCCACCAACTTGGGCCGTATCGTCACATAACATCATATGAGACTGTAGCAATAACGTTGTACGTATAAACTATATTACAAATGAAGTCGGTGAAAAATGACGATGTAAATATGGTATTTTGTTTTCGCGACCGCATTTGAACGTATTATTTTTAGCTTATCATAAATACCTTCTATATATATAATTATTAATTATTGAAAAGTTGGTTACATTTAAACAATGCTCGGAATTTCCAATCTCTATTAATTATTATCTAATATAATTATTATCTTCATTTGGTATTTTAATAATTAAAAATTACCCAACTCTATTTATGGATAATATATATATTGAATTAGGAACAACTGACTGAACAACTACCACTGAGTTTAATCGCTTCGTGTTTGTTTGTTTGTTACGCTTTGACGCCTAAAACACGGAATCGATTATGATAAATTCTGTTATAGAGATAGACGGCACCTCGGAGACAGCGATAGGCCACTGCTCCTCACGATAACCTTATTGGTATTGGGGAAAAGAGAGGGGAAAACATTGTATGAAACTTTTCATTGCGCTATGATTTGATTTTGATTTGATCCGATTGTTTGACTAAATAAACAATAACTCGAACGAAGCCGCACGTAAAATCTAGTTTGAATATATTACATAGCATTCTGTTATGTGCGTCCATTTTTTTCGCTGGTCGCGGAAACGTGAGAATCTAACTAAGCAGAAAATTCTACTCCATTATAACTGAACTGAACTTTTAAAGTTACTGATTGTATTGATTTTGTCTCCACTGACTAAAGAAGGCTTACAACAACAGATATAAAGGCCGAACCACACACAGAGACAGAGCGATCTCTCACACGACCGCGAATAAGTGATACGTGGTTAATTTTATTTTATTTTAAAAGGCACTGATACAGATATGAGATTAGATACAAAAGCAACATAATTCTAGATAACATTTTAAATCCCATACCCTATTACATTAGTGCACAACTTACACAGTTAGGAACTTCTATTATGAGTGAACATGAACAGAATATACAGATTACATAAATTGTAATGTTTTTTACAGAAATTATAACATTTTAAAGCATTTTGAACGTAAATGTACTGAAAAATAAAAACGGAAATAACAAAACCCCGAGTGAAAATAGGAGATGTAGCGTCGACCAGTTCTGTACATTTGACGTACACACACAAACACTCAGTATAACTTAGACGAATTTTTTTTAAATATTTATGCATCCCTTTCCAGCCATGGGATTCTGAGGGGGGTATGTGGGACTCATATGGCAAAGCCCTGTCAGCTGTGAAAGCCCTTCCACCAGACCTTTCATCCACCACCTTTCACCAGATAGGAACGAAGTTCCTTATTATAATAATATTAATTTCAAGTTCTATTCGTAGTATAAAGAAAATAATTATTCGGGTATACATTTTTTATTATGATTTTTATGTGAAAAAAAAACCTATTTTACAAAATTATCGTAGCACCTTTATTTTGTGTACGACGATTTATAAAAATATATAATAATAACAGTAATCACGTAGACTATACATTGGACACTGTATATCCATCATACATAGACTATAGATAAAAATCCTACGCTAACGTTACGGACGTTTTTTGCCGGACTTCGTTAGAAAATAGAAAAGTTAACCGCCGGAAATACCCACTAGAAACCAACGGACGTCTGTCGCCTTCCTGTGGCGACGCGGGTACGTGCATGCAATCACCGCGCCGTGAGAAACGTTAAACCTAAACTTAGCATTTGTAGGAAAAACACAGTGTTATTTTTGTCGAGAACTATTTTATTATTTAGGTACGTTGGTGTGATAATTTTAATTGAACCAAAAATGATAATTATAGCGACTAACAATATACCGTAGATACATATTAATTAAGCTTCATAATAATATTTTTTTTTTATACTCCAAAGCGTTGATGCTTGTGTGTTTTGTCCGGTTTGTGAGACCAATAAAAAAAAAACTTACTAAACCCTACTTCAGTTAATTCAGTCCATCTACACTAGTTGCGTCCGCGGCTTCGTTCGCGGGGAGGTAAAATTTGATCTAATACATTTTGCCCGTTATGGTATTTTTTTTTCAACACAGATTTGTACATATTTGTGGTAGGTTGAAGATAAATAGCCTAATGCCTTCCTTAATCACTGCTCTAGAGATATGTTTGTATTATAATCCCTACTAAGATTATAAATGTGAATGTATGTTTGTTTGCTAAGTTCTCACGCGAAAACTACTCAACCGATCATCATGAAACTTTGTACACATTTCTTGGAGGTATTAGGAGTGACGCAGGATACTTTATATTGAAAAAAAAAAAACAGTTTTATTTTTACGAAAGATAAAAAAATCTTTGTCGAAAAATCTCAAAATCTTGCTACTTTAACGCCATCTAGCTTTCCAGAGTATAGGTGATACGAAGTTCACCGGGTCAGTTAGTATCTGTATAATTATATAATAACATTTTAGTTTCAGTTTTTATTTGATAGATCTACCATTCAGAAAGGCTTTAGGCTTTTTAACCTCACGCTTCCACCAATAGGAGCAAAGCTGTGGTGAAAAACGGTTAAGGAAAATGAATAAACAAAATTCTATTTCCACGCGAACGAAGTCACTTTCACAACTATGTAAGATATATATTTTGAAAGTTATATTTTCCGAGAAAACTTTCCTATAAATTTTTATTTTTTTTCGTACTAACGTACGCTGTTAGCCCCAATGACTTTGACAGCTCCACCGAACATTTTGGGGCGAGTGCTGCAGAGGGCACTCAGCCCCGAGGCAGCGGGCAGGAGGGTGCCAGGACGGTCGAACCTCGGCTCGGGCTGGTGCCGGTAAATGGAAAAAGATTCACGATCCTGACTAACCGAAAGATCGTGTCTTACTAATTTAGTGATCCTAACAACGACCTTATCAGGTAAGCAGCTCAAGGGCCGCGAGGGTAGTCCCTTGCAGAACCGTGTACTTAACGTGTGAGTGTGCACGAATGGTATGCGGTGTGTTGGTGTACTCTCAGTGATGTAGAGTATCACTGTATCGCGCGAGGCTATAAATATGGAGCTCAAATATATATGTATACTAGCTGACCCGGTGACCTTCGTATCATCTAAATTCCATGTTCTTTATTGTTTAACTCACCAACGCGTAGACCGATTTTTTTATTTTGATTGGCTATAGTCAATCTTAATCAACCTTCCAACTTCAATCCGTTAAGATCAATACAATTATATCTATTATCTTTTCCGTATTTCTTATTCCGTATTTCTTATTCTTATTCCGTATTTCGTATTTCTTCTTTCTATTCTTCCCCGGCCAATAACATTTCTCTTATCAGGTGAAATTGTGGCCACAACAATCAACAAAAAAAAATTGCATTCAAATGCCCAATTATTGAGAAGTTCTACAGTATATTTATCATTACACTACGACAGTCAGGAGCCCGGCAGATAGAAAAAGAATGACGAGCGAAAAGACCGTGTCAATGTTTGACTGCATTTAAGAAATTTTGCATCCATTTTCAGAAAAAAGTAGGTACCTATTGTTCCACAGTGATAAGCAAACGCAGTCGTAGGCACTGCTATTATATATTAAAGTTGGTTTTTACCGTTCCAAGTCTGGAAATAACGCGTGCTAATTAGACGGGAATTCGTAATTACTTCGTAATCTGAACGAGATATCATATAATAATTTTATTTAAACTCATATTTAAATTGAATCCGTTTTATTAAGTAAAATATATAATGTAAATTGTACACAATACAGACTTTGTGGCTTACATTTAGAACAAGTCAAAATACATTAAAATCGAATTAAAAGTTAATTCTTAGCTATCCTGCCCAAAATTCTATTAATATTGCCGCGTTGAAAGGTAATGATGATATATGGCAAGGTAAAACCCTCCTTTTGGTCTCATGTGGATTCAAACAAACGCCATACAATTTCTTTAAACAAAGCGTGTGCATTCGGTCCACACGAACCCGTTGTCTCGACTCCAAACGGCTCAAACACATATAAACGATGTAAATTTAAATATTTTAACCGCTTGCAGGCTTACGCTGATGAGCTGCGTTACCAGCCTTCACTGCAGTAGCCGAAACATGGGCTAGAGCTCAGGTATCCACACATGTTGCTTCCCAAACCAGAGCTCTGCCCATCCTCCAACTAACCACAGTCAATATTTCAATTTCCCTTCGTTACACAATGTCATTTTTGTAATTTATAATTTTAACGTTATGGCTACAAACTCACCTGATTTTAAGTGACGATGTCACCTAATTTGGTGCACAGGTGATCTACCAACTTGGGCCGTATCGTTAGTTAAGATCAGGTGAGATTATAGCTATAGCGCTAATCCACAACAATAAAAAAAATCTTTATTCGATTTAGGTCCTTAAAAGGCGTTTATGCTAAAACTATCACCGGTTCGAAAAGTAACGCAGTCATCGAGAAGAACCGGCAACTCGATCTGCACGTATATACCTTTTTGTAGGTACATTTGTTTAACATAATTGTTTGCATTTACAATAGTTATTAGCGGATGTACAGAGACGGGTGTCAATTCCAGACATCACGATCGCTCACATATTGATCCACCCTATAATAGTCTTTTGACATCAAAACCCGCTTGGTATGGTTCTTGGACTGACTGTCGGTAATGCGCTTTGGGTCTTTCTTGTAAAACCTGACACTATAACCTAAGAAACTCTAACTGGCTTTACTGAGTCTAAAATAAGGGGTGAACAGTTATCACGATTTCTAGTATATAAACCATCTTTCACGAAATCTAGCTTTTCCATGTTTTTTCAGACTATTATTCTCTTTATAACACATATTATATTATTTATAAATGAATAATATATAAATATAATATAAATTATATAAATAACTATTTATATTATTGTAATTATGTAGGTTATCCTGTTGCATGTGCCAGTTACAGTTAAAGTTTGAAAACAGTTATTTTGTTAAATTCACTAATCCGCATCTAATAGGAATTAAATTTGTGTGTGTTATCAAGAGAATGCGTAGACTCACTGATAACGGTGTTATTTCCAATTAAACATAAAATTTTTGAAGAGACACATTTTATGAAGACCCGTTATTTTCTTAGAATTCTTTGTATTTAGGTATTTACAATTGCTAAATATTTCTCTTATTCAGGCACTGCTTGGCTTCGGTGAAGACCCATCAATACAATGGCTGTGCGGAGGTACGCTGATCAGCAATAGATTTATCCTCACTGCCGGACACTGCACCGCGAGTCGTGATGCGTAAGTTATCTCCATTTCACAGGCAATAGGTTTGATTTAGAAGTGTGGGCGCGATAGGGACCCTGGTCTCTGGTAACACGGGTAATGAAGTGTCTGGGTGGCGCCTGTTAGTGGGTAGTGTTGGGTGATTAGCACCCGACGTGTCACGACATGCCCCTCTTGCTTGAGCCCGGGTAATAGAGTCACGGGATGTTTGCGGATGTCACTTTGAAGTACGCGAGTTCGAATCCAACGAGGATAACCATCGGCGACGCAAACAATAAAATGGTAGCACGGCTTGTTATAATGCTCGCCTATCTAGCTACCATCCACAAACTGAAAATGTGTCTTCAAATACGTACGTACTGCTATACGGGGTCTGGTAAATAGCTTTTTAAAAAAAAAGAAAAGATTTATCACTATGAAAATATAATAAAACAATAATACGACCGGCGCGAGTGGGAAACGGAGACCGACTGACTGGATGAGTGTAGTCAAGGAACATGAAGGTTGGCTTGAGATAGCAGGGAGCGGAGTCAGGCTTTGGTCAGCAGAAGTAGAGGAAGGAATCAGGGGTATAATAGACCGAAAACCACCTCTGTTTTGGAGCGTTTGTAAATACACTTACAGACACCGCAGAACATTCTCTAAAGTGAAGTGAGTGGACGTTTTGCTGGCCAACACTGTTGGAACCTTGGAAGGTTGGCAGCCTCAATAAGGCCATCCATTAAGGTAAGGTAAGGTCCATCTCACAATAAGCAAGTAGACGAAGTAAGGCTGACACGCTTCCCCGTGTCCAGTCAGATAGTGTTCTCAAGCCGCTGATTGAGCTCGGCTATTTACACGCCTGCCTCAAAGAGAAACTAAAGAAAAAAGTACAATAGACTGTGTTGCGTCAACGGGTTGCGTCGTATATTTATCTTATATATAATACCTATGAAGTGAAATTTTAACAACTCTGAAATAAGAACATTTATTTCTTATATTCTCATTTATATTTTAGCGTTATGACCACTGCCTTATCTGATGTTGTTAAGTGACAACGTGGCCCAAAGTGGTGATCACGTTAAGCCCTGTGGAGGGACTGGCCTTCAAGTGTAATTCAAGTGCAACTGCCGGAACTCACCTGACCTTACCTCACTTACCTCAACACAGTGTAAGGATTGTTAAAAAAAAAACAATTGTGATGATAGCTAAGTTGGTAGCGTGTACGGACTCAAGGGGCGTGGGTTTGAATTCGCCCCTATTTAAATGTAATGCGTAATGTTTACGCGAATATTATTCATCGAAATAAAATTAATTTGAAAGGATTTTATCGCGGTTATTAATTAATTTTGATCGCGGCGTTTCGAAAGCTTTTCAGTCTTCACGGTCAAGGGGCAGACTGACGTGTAGGTTGTCCAGAAAAGTTCATGTTACAATGTCTACGTTTAATTTAATTTTTAATATTGATAGTGTTTCGATCTACGCAGAAAGAGCTCACAGTGTCTTGAGGTCTGGCAATTGGTCTTTTGGGTCCCGATTTAATGCAATGTATAATCGGATCCCAGGCTCGTGATAGCTTCAAACCATCTTCTGTATTGAAATTTGGATGTTTTTTTAATTTCAATAGCCTCGCGAATCATCCTGGGTAGGAATCGGTGTTCTTTGGCAAGGATTTGTGGCTTATCGAATCTAAAATAATGTTCGGAACTGCAGACTTCGTAGAGCGTCGGTGTTTAACGTCAGCTATATATTCTTTCACGCTGGTCCCTATATTTATTTTAGTTTGGCCGATATAGGAGAGGCCACAGTCACATTGACATCATCGAATTTCGATTGATCAAATTTATATTGATACCTAATCAATCTGTAAAGAATAACAAAAAATCGGTCATAACATTTTAAGAGAGTTTTAGCGAGAATAAAGAACCTTGACTTTAGATGATACGAAGTTCAGCGGCTCAGCTGGTTTATAATATTAGTTGGTATTTTCCGCGTTTTTTTTTCTTCTTTTGTAACCTGTCGGTTTCTCAGGGCCATGAAACTTTTTTCATTTACCGGTAGCAGCCCAAGCCGAGGGTCGTCCGTTCTGCCACCCTCGTGCTCGCTGCCTCGGGGCTGAGTGCCCTCAGCACTCGCCCAAAAAGTTCGGTGAAGCCTTTAAGGCTAACAGCTCGAACAAAAAAGCAGACTAACTTATCCACTTTACAATATTACTATACAATATATAATATGCAATACATTTATAACGACATCGAGGAATCATTTACAGATAATGTAACTGGTTTTATCGGTTACTTAATTTCAATTTATCCTGTTACTACATTAACTTTGGTTTGTTATATGTGATAATGAAAATTCTAATTAAAAAATCCTCAGCGCGTCTAGTTCCAATTAGAAGTCGTTGGTCGCCGACTCGTGACGTCACCGCCCAGCTTCTTAATATACTCGCGATGCGAGGTACATTTTATGTCAGTCTGTGAGAGTACCTCCTCCAACTTGAGTGCTTTAAGTAAACTACAATTAAATGAAATGTTTTTTGTCATTTTGATATTCATTCTTCGCGGCACAGACGCTCAGAAGTCAGGTGAGATAATCATACCGCACGAAACCGGTTTCACTGTATACATATCGCCAAGTGCATGTTCAAAACTTTTTCTACAAAAAAACGAAAGAAACTTTTTTGCACTTTATAAAAAAGATATAAAAACAAACAAGTATTCTTTAAGATTTTCGATAATTTAACACATTTTGTGCTGTATTTAACGTTGAAAAATAATTTGTTAAGCGTACTTGGCGAGCGTTATTGAGTACCTGCCCTTAAATTTTTCACGCCTGATGGCCAGGACCAGAACTTAGGTATGGAGGGGGATAATGCAAACAGCGATTGCCCAACACTTCCGTACCAAGTCGCTGGCTTCATCACCGATGATTATGTCGTTGTATTCACACGAATTCACATTCAAACTCGTCTCTATTTTATCATGATATTGATTTTCTCTCGCGAGACTTAAACGTTTTCTTGTTATTTGTTTGAATAAGGAAAAATATAAATTAAGTAATGCTTAAAAAACATTTTTTTTATAGTTAAGGTCAGCATAATGGTAATAAACTCAACTGATCTTAAGTGACGATACGGCCCAAGTTGGTAGACACGCTATACCTGTGGAGGAACTGGCTCTCAAGTGCAACTCCCGGAACACATCTATTGGTGTTTGGCGGCACATTTTCACCTTGAGGGTGGCTGTAGCCAGCAGGATATTAGAAAAAGCCCTACCACCATGCTATGTTTTCCTCACGATATTTGCTTTCAATGAAAGCTCAAGCTCATTGTATGTGGTTGGATTCGAACTGACGTCCCTTGACGCGAAGTCGTACACACTACCACTGAGCTATCATCGCTTCATCAGCTTATCTGACTGTCGGTATTAATAAGTTATTAAAGGATAAAGTGAAGTCGTTTACAATAACATCTGGAAAAAAAGGCTACTCAATGACGCACACCGACTATGTTTAACAATTTATTTTTATTCGTTAAATATGACACGAAATTTGTTTAACTATCGGAAATCTTAACGGATACTTGTTTATTTTCATATCTTTATGTAAAATGCAAATTTTCCTTTCGTTTATTTGTAGATAAAGTTGTAAACATGTACTTGTCGATCGATGTAATATTTAATATTTCTTTATTATTGACACTGCTCTGGTATTTATGCTGTAAATCATTATCGGGAATGGTCTATACTTGGTGGATGTGAGACCGTTGACGATCGTCGACAAAGGGGCTCCTTAAACCTACATCTGGGTCGCAAGTGTCAGACACTCTCGTGTTATCCTCTCTCTGGGACAATGATTAGGTTTCTTCTTACGGTGAATCCGTGGTTTGCTAAGCAGTTCATATCTCACCCTGGCATTATTATTACTGATACGATTATCGATAGCACCTCAAACTACTGCCCACAATATATATTAAGAATATACATTTTTTACATTTTGATTAACTATAATCAATCCCAATCAAGCTTGTAACTGCAATTTGTTTAAATCAATAGAACTGGCTATATATATATATATATATATATATTATCTAATATCGTGATAATTATTTCTGATTATTAAATTAAATTTGTTTTTTAACTCCAATTAATTAAACACCTTTTAATTTATGACATTAAAATATACTTAATATGATGCTTATTGATGAACTTATGTTTTATATTTCTTTTTGTGGTGAGTAAATATACTTATTTAATGGGACGCGCGAATCCGCGGTATCTGGTTAAATATATATTATACTAGACTTTGCGTGCGGCTTCGCCCGAGTTAATATTGTGTCATACAAATAGGAGGGCACAATAAAAAGTTTCATACAAGGTTTATCCTTCCCTTTACCCCACTTACAATATGGTTATCGCGAGAAAAACTAGCCTATAACCGTCTCCAGATTTCCATCTATCACTATGTTAATATTCATCATAATCGATTCAGCGGTTAAGGCGTAACCAATATACAAATAAACAAACTCACTTTCGCATTTATAATATAGTAATACTAACTGTTGCCCGCGAATTGGTCCGCGTTGACGTTAGAATAAGGGATAGACTAAAAAAAAAAGATATGCTATGTGTGAATCCGTTTAATAAATTGTCCGAGTTTCATATTTCATCCAAATTCATACAGTAGCATATGCGTGATTCGGAAACAAACATACAAACATTCACGTTTAAATATTAGTAGCTCTGTCCGCGAACTCCTTCGCGTTTAACTTAAAAAATAAAATTAACAATTGATGCGTGTTTCTGTGACAATGCGCTATCGAATATGTATATAATTTTTTAAATCTAACCGGTCTTCCTACTATAGCGAGGCTTCCATCTTGGATACAATATTCACTAACTTATCATGTTTTGAAAAAAATAAAAATAAAAGGAAAACAAAACTTTAAATGACCTTTGTTTTGTTTTTGTTTTCTTTATCGCCTTTTTTATTTGTTCCATAGTGAACAAGCCAAGACCAGAAATCATACTGCCAATTCACATATGTCATACTTTTTATTTTCTATCCATATACGTTTATTTATTACTTCGTTATATCGTGTTATTGGACATGTCTATTTCTAGTATTTTATTTTATTGCAATTTTTAATCATATATATTATATTATTTTTTTCCTAAGAATCTTTTTCTTATTAATATTAAAAAGTAGTGCTGACATGGCATCACGTTGGACCATCTGAAAACCAGCGGCGCAACGCATTATACGTGGTAGCATTTTAGCTGAGATGGGACCATTTGCGGCCTCACACAACTGATTAGTGGGCTCCCTCTGCCTATTATATATACTAGGCTATCGTTGTTTTTCGACCCAAATTTTTATTATTATTTAAATATTCATATAGTCATTATTATTATTGTGTGAGATCCCCATTAAACCATCAGGTAAGATTGCGGTCGGTAAATTTGTTTTATATAGGATCATGAATATAAAATGTTTTTCCAAGATGGCTGAAATCCGATCCCGGCTTCACTGACGGCGTCGCGGACTGGACGAAAGGCGTTTGACAGTGAGTTATGTGAATTTACTACTTGAAGTATACCAAAAGAGAAATGCAATGTTGACTTGCAATCAACCTGAGAACATGGCGCAGGGATACATTGTGTTTTTTTATAGTTAAGGTTTAGCGTTATGGCCATAATCTCACCTGATCTTAAGTGAGGATACGGCCCAAGTTGGTAGATACGCTAAACCTGTGGTAGAACTGATTCTCAAGTGCAGCTGCCGAAACACACCTATTGGTATTTGGCGGCAGATTTTCAACTTGAGGGTGGTTGCTAGTCAGATGGGATTCCAGATTGGAAAAAGCCCTACCACCATGCTATGGTTTCCTCACGACGTTTTTCTTCACCGAAAGCTCAAGCTCATTGTAGGTGGTTGGATTTGAACTCACGTCCCTTGATGCGAAGTCGTACACGCTACCATAGTATGTTGGTAGGGCATTTTTAACACCACTGGATAGTAACCTCAAATTAAAGTGCAAAACTTAACGTGTTACCTTCTTGGTTAACATCGTCACTTAATATCAGATGGGATCGTAACGAAATGTTAAACTTATAAAGGACAATAATAGTCATTCGAGACACGTCGCCACTTTTTGTAAGTCAGTACTTGTACCACACCTACACTTACACCTACACTACACCACACTTACAGAATGTATCGAGTACCAAGAGACGTTCGTGTTCCCTTGCGAGGAATCCTCGACGCCAGGAGTCAGCCCTCAGCGCGGAGACTACTGCAAGAACGAGACACTTGCTTCGAATGATTATGACAGTTCAGACACTGGCCATGTTGTAAGTTTTAAGTCCGTCATAATTCCCGCGAGAGTTAATTTCTATTTTTTTTAACGTGAGGTATAATCGTTTACACATTATCTCCCAGCCCGAGGGGACTAAGGGGGTATATGGGACTCACCCGGCGCTGACCGCTGGGAATACCCACTAAAACCTTGCGGTCGTCTTTCGGCTTCCGTGTACCTCACGTGATGGTAAGTTTCAGTACAGTCCAGTAACAGTAGTGACTGTCGTAAGGGCAAACGTCCTTCGTCAGTCGCAACTGTCTTGCCGGACCACTAAATGTCCCTTCACGCCTCGTTTAAAAGACCCCATATTATAAGAAGGACGGATCACCCTGATCCGAAGACGGTTCCACGGCTCCGCTGTGCGACAAAGGAAAGACTTTTTGAACTTTTTGGCACAACGGTACTACCCGAGATTATTCGCGGCATGGTGAGGCAGCCTCACTCGGTGGTAAATCACGCTTGAGCCTCGTACGTACTGTACCGCGGGCGTCCAGCGGAACAATCGTCTCTACACGTCTCCCTACCCGCCGAATCCATGCAGTTCCTCCAGGAAGGGAGGCAAGAGAACCTATTAGTCTACGGTATCACGGTAAGAGCAACCCGAAAACCGGATATACATTGGCTGATCCCGGAACGCGCCTCGCCGAAACGAGTCACTTGACGGGCGTTACACCTTACGTGTGGTGATCGCGATCCAGCTGGGCATCAAAGCCCTACCACCCCGCTCAATTAGCACCACCCAGGGGTCCCGTGTAGGGTCTCGAGGGTAAAGCCTACGGACGTGAGCAGCACCGACCCCCATACTTACTTACTTACTTACTATATTATAGTTGATTTTTTAATTAGCCTGGAATTTGTTGTATTTTTAATATACAATTTAATCGATTTGTCAGTCGGCTAACAATAACAGCAAGATGGCCCTTCAGTATCACTTTAGAACTTGCAAAATCGAGAGGAAATGTATTAAACCTCAATAAACGTATAATTCTGTTACCAGGTTTCATTAGGTTATGGACCTCTAGATGACATAAAGTGGTTGTGCGCTGGAACCATCATCAGTGATAGATACATCCTGACAGTCGCACAGTGCCTCAGCAGCCCTATCGAGTAAGTGTCAGCCTACATTTCTTGATTCTTTGACGTTCATGAGCACCTCTTCTAAGTCTGTATTAAGCGTGGCGATGTTAACTCAGTCTATTGTGCGCACGAAATATAGCGTTTACCACATTCTTTTGCGTGTCAGGGTCCAGCAGAAAGTCTCTTGGATCCAATCCTTACTAATATTATAAACGCAAAAGTTTGCAAGTATCTCACTTGTCACTCTTTCACGGAAAAACTGCCCAATTTATTTTAATGAAACTATACAATAATATAGATCATACATCAGAATAATACATAGGCTATGATTTATAAACATATCGTGCGAAATGTCCAATATATAACGATAAGTGTCAAGTGATTAGGAAAAAATTCTGCCATCCGCGAGCTATTTTGGCGTACGCTGCAAAAACCGTTAGTGTTACACGTATATATTGTATAATGGAAATGTTTATCATAAATAGTCTTACAAAACTGTCTGCGACAGCAAATAGTATCTATCTTTTATGTGTGAGCCATTATCGCCGAAGAAGTGAGTACGTGTAAATAGCTACGAGCACAAATGTTCTTATACCATATTTCTCCTTTGGTATAATTTATGTAAAATAGCGAGTACTGGAATCAGAACAGTTAGACAAATTTTTTTTTTTTATGATTTTTTATACTTAAGGTTTAGCGTTATGGGCATTATCTCACCTGATCTTAAGTGATGATACGGCCCAAGTTGGTAGACGCGATAAACCTGTGGTAGAACTGGCTCTCAAATGCAGCTGCCGAAACACACCTATTGGTATTTGGCGGCAGGTTTACAACTTGAGGGTGGTAGCTAGCCAGGCGGACATTAGAAAAAGTCCTACCACCATGCTATGGTTTCCTCACGATGTTTTCCTTCACCGGAAGCTCAAGCTTATTGTAGGTGCTTGGAATTCGAACTCACGTCCTATGACGCAGCGTTCCTACGCGCTACCACTGAGCTATCATCGTTTCTATTATTTGTGTTTGTTAATCAATAATATAATACATTTATTAATAATAATGTATTTCGTAAGGAAATTCGCTCGAAAAGCGTGTCCCAGGACTCTCACGCATTTTTTAACTTGTTGTGGTTACTTGGCGTTTATTTATTTCGAATGCTACACTGTCCTAAGGTTACTATACAATAACCTTATACAGCGATGATAGCTCACCTCCAGAATGCCATCAAGGAAACCTCAAAAGAGGTAATGTCGGCAAATGATCGCCGCTTCATACTCCCTGATGACATTCGAAGACTGATCACGGAGAAAAACGCCGCGACTCGCGCTCACGATTCTTATCCGACGGAGGAAAATCGCGTACGTCTACGTAACCTACAGAGATCAGTTAAATCCCGTATACACCATCGTATTACACCATCACACCGCATACCATTCCTGCACACTCACACGTTAAGTACACGGTTCTGTAAGGGACTACCCTCGCGGTCCTTGAGCTGCTTACCTGATAAGGTCGTAGTTAGTATCACTAATTTAGTAATAAAGAACCTGTTGGTTAGTCAGGATCATGATTCTTTTTCATTTACCGGCAGCAGCCCTAGCCGAGGTTCGGCCGTCCTGGCACCCTTGTGCCTGCTGCCTCGGGGCTGAGCGCCCTCAGCACTCGCCCCCAAAAGTTCGGTGAAGCTGTCAAAGCCCTTGGGGCTAACAGCGTAAGTCTATTCGGAAAAAAAAAATAGCTCAGTCGTAGAGTGTACTGACCCTGCAATGAACTTGGGTTTTTGACGTAGGAAATCACCTTGATAAACATATAACATGATGTTAGTTTGTTTTCTAAATCATCCCCTAGCAAGCTACCTCCTTCAATTAAAGCTATGTCTAAGCATTTATATGTGGCAACTCCAAAAGTTTCTCAATCAAATCAAATCAAAAAATCTTTATTCAATTTAGGCCGTAAGAAGGTGCTTATGAAACTCAAGAATTACTACCGGTTCGGAAAGTAACGCGGTCATCGAGAACAACCGGCAAGAAACTCGATGTGCATCTTTTTTTAAGTCTTATTCTTATGCTTACAAATAATAATTTAATGTGTTACAGAAGTTATTAGCGGATGTACAGAGAGGGGCGTCAATTCTAGACATCACGATCGCTCACATATTGATCCACCCTATAATAGCCTTTGACATTAAAACCCGTTTGACATGGTTCTTGAACCTACTGTTTGGCAATTCAGTATTGTGCTTTGGGACTTTATTATAAAACCTGACACTATTACCTAAAAAACTGTCTTACTCAGTCTTAAAATTGGGAGTGACCAGTTTATCGCGATTTCTAGTATTCAAATTATGGCGGTCTTTAATTAAATCTAGCTTTTGTAAGTTTTTGCGGACATAAGTTAAATTATCAAGAATATATTGGGAGGGTCACATCGTTATTTATGGCAGGGTTATGGGCATACACTTATCCTCTACCAATATCTTAGTGTATCCGATGGTTCTGATTTTATCGTCGTTTTTAGCGGTCCAATACAGAGCGTCTACCTCGGTGGACCAGTCGAAACTAAAGACATAGATCAATCGAAGCTGTACAAAGTTAAAACGACCATCAAACACCCCGACTTCGTGACGCCTATCAAGTATCATGACATCGCTTTACTCGAAACCGAAGATTTGTAAGTATGTCACAAAGCAATTTGCATTGGAACAATTAAATGTAATGTAATTTTGTTTTAAAATTTAATTGTAGCTTAGTGGTAGTGATTTCCTAATGTCCGTTGGACTAGCTATCACTCTCAAGTTGAAAATCTACCACCAAATACCTGTAGGTGTGTTCCGGCAGTGGCACTTGAGAACCAGTCCTTCCACTAAGCGTAGCTTGTTCACCATCTCGGGCCAGATCGACACTTAATATCAGGTAGGTTTGTGGCGACAACGCTGAACCTTAACCATATAAAAATGGCACTTTGTATTCCAGGATTAAATTAAATAAGCAGGTAAGGCCGGCTTGCCTTCACACAGGTGAACCACTGAATTATGAAGAAGCCACTGTATTGTCACGGAGTTTTGGAAAGTCTCGACCGCACGACTTGCTTAAGGTATCTTTAAAATTATTATTATCTTTCTTTATTTTGTTTAGGGGCTTTCAACCGTATTTATTTAATCTAATATTATCTATATATATATAATCTAGCTCTTTCACTAATTTCATACAGCATTTTAGCTACTTCACTCGCAGGCTTTACTAAAATGCCATGAAACATCTATGCCCTTATCTAATTTATTTAAATTTCACTTATTAATTAATTTATTTCTAATAGAACTATTCTTAACACATTCCATCAGACAGCGGTGCACATTATCAATTACTCCGCAGTTTGTACAAAGTGTGGAAGGACGTTTCGGCATTAAATATCCAAATTTTTCTAATGGAACGTGTCCAGAACGTAACCTGATTAAAGCTACTATATTGATCTATTTAATATAATATCATCAAACCCAGGTACTCGAGGAGGCTGACTTTGTATAGTCCTATACCAAATACCCTTTTCTCTAGATCTTTCGTCAAAATATTCCTTCCGCATGTATTTTGTAATTTTACCGATACCTTGTAATTTATTGTGATGGTGTTTTGATTCTCATATGTGGCCTCCGATGACCAAATTTGAACAAAATGTATAAGACATTGCAAATTTTACATTAATTTTATTTTTAATAATTTGAAAAAAAATATCAGATCGAAAATTAGAAGAATACTTCAACTAGAATTGTTTAATCTACGACACATACGTTATTTATTGTTTTTAATAACAAACTATCTTATACCCGCGGCTCAGCTTGCGTTAATATTCATATTTTCGACCAATTCTGATTGTCGATTGATACAGTAATATTTCTATCTCCCAAATATTATCGAATTATTCATTTCAGTATGTTGGTCCATGAACTGACTTAATATTCGGAATTATAAGCAACTATTCTTTGATGTTTGAAGTAAATATAATGGTGAAAAAAAAAATACAAAGTGTATCACTTGAACCCACTTCCAATAAGTTTTTCTTGAGAAACAATTGACTATCGCCGTCTCTAGAGTCCCACCTATCTCTACGCTAAAATTCATCTTAATTGATTCAGCGGTTTACACGTGAAAGCGTAACGAATAAATAAACTCCCACATTTGTAGCATTAGTACAGTAATCATTGTTGCTGCAAAAAAAAATAGACTTTCAATTAAAAAAGATATCGTGACGAAAGCATATCATGGAGTTAGCGAATTTAAACTTTTCTATAGCATGTTATTTTGTACTAGAAATAGTACCCAAACAAAGAATTCACGTCCATGCAAATAGCTATTTTATTTGGATAATACAAGAAATGGCGATATATCGTGATCAATTATAACAGACATCGAGAAAATCCTTCATTATTTTCGAATACAAGTGCGTGAATATCTACTAAATTCCAAGTCTAGTCCGTTACGTCAACATTCCTTACATCTGGACCAGCCGTGAAGTTGAGTGATAAGCGATGATAATGGTAGTGTGTACGACTTTGCGTCAGTGGATGTGAGTTCGAAACCACCTACAATGAGCTTGAGCTTTCGGTGATGGAAAACATCGCGAGGAAACTTTAGCATGGTGGTAGGGCTTTTTCTAATGCCCGTCTGGCTAGCAACCACCCTCAAGTTGTAAACCTGCCGCCAAATACCAATAGGTATGTTCCGACAGCTGCACTTGAGAGACAGTTCCTCCACGCTACCAGCTTGGGCCGTATCGTCACTTAAGATCAGGTGATTGTTAAGAGAAGGAGGAACAGTGCCTGCTAGAACAGTCGGTGTACTCTATAACATCTGTTCTGTGTTATTTCAGTTGAAGCAGACGAAGTTGACTGAAGAGGAATGTTCTAAAGAAGTTCTGGCCAGCCGACTCATGAAGCAAGGTTACGTCGATGACTGGCAGATATGTTATTTAAACAAGAACGTTAGCCAGAAGGATTATCGAGTAATTTTTTTTTATAAACTATTATATAGCTCTGTTTATATGTTGTACAGGCACTGCGTCAATGACCGTGAGTTCGAAACCACCTACAATGAGCTTGAGCTTTTGGTGAAGGAAAACATCGCGAGGAAACGATAGCATGGTGGTAAGGCTTTTACTAATGCACGCCTGGCTAGCTACCACCGTCAAGTTGAAAATCTGCCGCCAAATACCAATAGGTGTGTTCCGGCAGTTGCACTTGAGAGCCAGTTCTTTCGAAGGTTTAGCGTGTCTACCAACTTGGGCCGTATTGTCACTTAAGATCAGATGACATTATGGCCATAACGCTAAAGCCTTAACTATTTTAAAAAGAACATATTTTATTTAGTATGTATTCATTTATTTCTCATGTTAAAAGAATAGCATATAATTGAATTCCTTTTTTTAAAAAGCTCGTCGTGTGTCGTATCACGTGGAAAATATTTTTTTCTGTTTCACAGCACGACGCTGGTTCTCCACTCCACATTGTGAATGGTAATGTCAGTTGCATGGACACAGTTATTGGTGTAACGTCATTTGGAAAAGTAAACTTACCAGAACTGACAGTCTACACCAGAGTGTCTCATTACTTACCCTGGATAGAAAGTGTGGTGTGGCCTTAGACGTCAGTGAAACTTACATACTGAATGTATCTTTATAAAATATATGCAATACACAACATCATATATAAAAGAGAGTTTTCTTTTTCTCCTGATCGGTACTCTTTTTCTGGAAGAGCAATTCTCTATGATCTTTTAGAAACCCGTGAAGTAGGTCATCTATACGAATAAACAAAATCGTAGTGTCTGTGTGTGTGATGTCAGAATAACAGCTCTTCACTAAATTAATACGAATGTATATATGGTACTTATATTTAAAAAAAAAACAGTTGTGCTCCAACTAGTATCTGAAACGGCTAGACCGATTTTGATGGGACTTTCGCTTGCAAATAGCTGATGTCATAAAGAGTAACTAAGGCTTTTTTTATTTATGTAATACGTATAATTATTTTATTTGCACTACCTACAATGATAGTAATTGTTTCTTACCACATTACTGCTGGTTAGCTGGAAGAAAATGCCTTATGGCGTTAAGCTCGCCAGTGAACATATTTAGAGTGCAGTACATAATTCATTCGTTCATTCATTCATTCATTCATTCCTACGATCAAACAAAACTACAAACCCTCAATTCACTATAATGATTTACAGCAGAAACATTACAAGTATGAAACATTATTCAAAAGATGTCCGATAACAGAAACGATTTAGAACGTTATCAAAAAACATTATATTTACTGCATTTGAATTACATATATCTATGATTTTTTTATAGTTTACAGCCAGTTCTATTGATCTTAAGGAATTGTAGGTGAAGCGATGATAGCTCAGTGGTAGTACGTACGACTTCGCGTCAAGGGACGTGAGTTCGAATCCAAGCACCTACTGTGAGCTTGCTACTGTGGCAGTTGCACTTGAGAGCCAGTTCCTCCAAATGTTTAGCGTGTCTACCAACTTGGGCCGTATCGTGACACAAGATCAGGTTTATTATTGTCAGGAGAAGGAACTTATGAAAGAAAAACATAAAGAAGTTGAGCGAAACATTAGAAAATATTAGGAAAACTTAACGACAATAATAATTTTACATAACTGTCACTAGAATGCGCCAGGAATATTCATACTTTTTTTTTTTTTTTTTTTTTTTTTTTTTATCATCGTTAGATCGTCACGGCCAGTACACGCGCTGATTAGCTGCTCGATCAGCTGACTACATAAATAATAACGCATTCGTTTTTTTTTTTTAAGTTTTAAACTTACATTCCCTTAATCTTCAGTCCAAGATTTGTGTACGTGTGTTTGTGCTTAAATATTTCATAGTATTCAGTGGTAACTACGACTTCCAATAATTGAAATAATTAATGACATTTTCGCAAAGGGGTCACTTTTAATTTTTACGACGGCAAAGTACCCCCCCTTTATGTAAAGTTGTGTATGGTTGCAGTTGACAGCGGTGCTGGGTTGCCACAATTATTGTTTCGCGTGGATAGTGCTATTAGATTTAACACTAAAATTTAACGCCATCTCGCGAAGTTTCGCAATAACATTTTAGAAGATGTCGAAGTGTTCTGCGTGCGGAAAGTTCCTGACGGCAAAAGGTGGCGCTACTTGTACCCAATGTGCCAAAAAATATCACTTAGGCTGCCTGGGTATGTCGGAAACCACCAAGATGGGTAAAGACTGGCATTGTCCGGATTGTAAGAGGAAGATCCCAAAAGGGAACAACACTGGTACCCCGGTGAGGTCCACTTGCAGTTATTACGGCGAAACACCCTCCGTGCAGGGTTCGGAGGATGACGACGATGTGCACACTGACAAAGGAAATGTTTTCTCTGAACCCAGAGTTGACGTGGGCTTGGAACTTCAGTTACTCCGAGCAGAAATACGGGAAATGAAGGACGAGCTACGGGATTTCCGGCGTGAGGCAACTGAACATCGCCTCGCACTAGAGACCTGTATCAAGCGAGTCGATAGCTTGGAGAATAGGATCGAAGCCATAGAAAACTGTCCCACAGTTACCTCCCCGAGCAAGGTGATTCAATTAGAGCAGACGATCACTCAGCTTAAACTCCAGCTTAATGATCGGGAGCAGGAATCTCTGGCCTCCGATCTAGAGATAACTAATCTACCAGAGGAGAAAGGTGAAAACCCCACCCATACTGTGGGGCTGATTGCTTCTAAGCTTGGGATAACTCTGGTAGCACAACGCGACATAGTTTTCGCTGAACGTGTGGGTGTCCGCAACGTACCAGATGGCTCTGAAGGCGCTACAACGGGAGCGCGCGGACGACGCATCGTGGTGCGGCTAGCGCGGCGAGACCTGCGCGACGAGCTGCTGCGAAATGCACGGGTGCGTCGCGGCGCGACATCTGCTGATTTGGGCTTCACGTCACCGCCGCGGCGTTTCTACATCAATGAACGGCTTACTAAAAACAACAGACATCTGCTCTATTGTGCCCGGGAGGCCGCTAAGCGTCTCGGCTGGAGATATGTATGGTCAAAGAGAGGCAGAATCCTTGCTAGACAAGCAGATGATAAACCTGTTCTTTGTATCCGCACACAGGAAGATCTGGTACGGGTTTTTGGTGCTGATGTGGTTGGAGCTGAGTAACGATTCGACTTTAGCCCTCTACATAACGGTCTGGATTATTAACTGTATGCCGCCAATATTTTTTTCTATTATTAATATTACAATTATATATAGTTATCTAACTTTTTTGTGTATACTGATTGGTTGTGTGAGGTCGATATTCCGTGCCCCTAAATTGGGTTCAATCAGGATAATGCAACTACAAACAAATCTTCATGTATTACGTATTTCCACGGCATCCCCTTTATACTTTCTCCTTTTTGTTTGTCACTTATCTTTAGATATTTATCAGCTCTTTTATATAATGTTTATAAAAAAAAATAATAAAAAGAAAAATCAATTTTATTTATTTATGTTATCACTATTATATATTACAACTACATTGAATTTCAATGATTAAGAATAAAAACTTTAAGGTTGGACTCTTTAATGCTGGATCTCTTGGAACTTGTCACGATGAATTTATTGTTGCATTGGAAAGAGCTGATGTAGATCTCATGGCAATAAATGAGACATGGCTGCGTGATAGTGAGGAAGCTCGCACACCTGTGGTTCCCAATTTCCGGCTGCGACATGTGCCCCGCCCTACCGATATAAGAAACGGTCGCGGAGGAGGAGTCGGTTTCTATGTACGCCGTGGAATCCGTGCACGTACCATCCCGCACCCCGCTACGCCGTCAGTTGAGCAGATGTGGCTCCGAGTCGGTATCGAGAGGGGAACTCTAATCGTGGGTACAGCATATAGACCTCCATGGCTAGACGTGAATCTCTTCCTCGATGCTGTCACGGAGTCTCTCATCTCTTTTTCCTACGCTGACAAGGTAGTACTGTTAGGTGATTTTAATATAAATGTTCTAAATGTGACAGACACAAAAACAATTTTATTGAATAACTTTTTACATTATTCTAGTCTCATACAGGTAGTCACAGAATCAACACACTTCACAGAGCATAGCGAGACACTAATCGATATCGTCTGTACTGACGCTCGTGTGGGTGATGTCACGGTATCCCATATTCCTGATTTAGGCCATCATGCTTTAATATCTGTTGAATTAAAGCTAAATAGGGTTAAACCTACTCCAAAATGGATTATCTTCCGACCTATAAAAGACATATTACCAGAATTATTTGATGCTGATGTGAAGATTATAAACTGGGAACTCATCTTAGGCTTAGAAAATGTAAATGATATGGTGTATGCATTTAATATATTTATTACCTCCCTATTCGATCTACATGCTCCAGAAAAGAAATCATTTATAAAAAAAAAATCTTACCCTTGGATTACGGAGACAATTAAGGATATGATGCAGTTACGCGATAGATCTCATAGCCAGCTCAAGCTCACAAATATGGACTCACACAGAGCTATGTACAAAGACTTAAAAAATATTGTTATAGCTGCACTTAACAGGGAAAAAACTGCTTACTTTGAAAATGCAATAAATAAAAATATTCACAACCCTAAGAAGCTATGGAAGAACCTCAAATCAACCATCACTTTAAAAGAGAAACATGAACGTGAACTGTCTGAGTCCTGTGGCAACCCTGAGTCCATAAATACACACTTTTTAAATGTTCCTGGTAATGGAGTAGTGAGTGCTAGCGATGTGTCGTACTTCGAACACAACAGATTTAGTACTGGATGTTTCAGTCTCAGAACAGTGAACTCTGAGATGGTTATGAAGGTCATACAAGGCATGAAATCGAACGCTCGGGGGTCTGACGGCATCTCACTAGATATGTTACTGATGACTTTACCTTGGTCTCTAGAGGCTATAACCTCTATCATCAACAGGTCTATTACTTCCTCAACTTTTCCCAATGCATGGAAAATAGCCATAGTGTCACCAATCCCTAAAACTACCCACCCTGCCAGTGCCAAAGATCTAAGGCCAATAAGTTTACTGCCATGTATATCCAAAATTCTGGAGAAGTTGGTGTCCAATCAACTCAGGCAGTACTTGGAAGGGTCAGGTATACTCCCAGTAGCTCAATCTGGATTTCGCACAGGATATAGCACATCCACTGCCCTCCTTGACGTAGTGGATAACATCTTGGTAGCTAGGGATCAAGGTATGGGATCGATCCTCGTTCTGCTGGATTTCTCTCGCGCATTTGATTCCATAAATACCTCTCTTCTTCTTTCTAAACTTTCTTACTATGGATGTGACTCATCAACTGTGAAGTGGTTTCGCAGCTATCTTAGTGACAGGTCACAATATGTTCAGATGACTAGTCATAAGAATGGGCACATTGCAACTTCTGCTCTCTCCCCAGTTGCCAGAGGCGTTCCCCAAGGGTCCATTCTTGGACCACTTCTCTTTATCCTATTCAGTTCTGATATATGCAATAATATTACAAACTGCAAATACCATCTCTATGCTGATGACCTTCAGATATACACTTCTTTCCATCCCCGGAATTGTGGCGATGCGGTACTAAAGCTTAACTCAGATTTAAACAGAGTAGCTGACTGGGCTGGTCGAAATTCCTTATTGTTAAATCCTGCGAAATCCAAATATATGATTTTAGGCTCAAAAAAAATTATTGCTGATGTTCAAAACTCTAAGCCAGACATAAAAATCGAGGGCTGTCCGATAGAATATGTTCAAGAGGCTCGTAATCTGGGTGTTGTGTTTGATGGTGAATTACATTTCGAATCCCACATTCTTGAAGCGGTCCGTAGCTGTTTCTATAGACTGAAGCTTCTTTATCGGGTTCGCCCTTATCTAAGCGTGGACATGCGAGTGACCCTATGTGAATCACTTGTCCTATCTAAGCTCAACTATGCAGACACTGTGTATGGTTCATGTTTGCTCAAGAGAACTGAGAGGCTCATACAAAGAGTTCAAAATGCTTGTGCTCGGTTCTGCTTTGTTGTTCCACCCCGTACTCACATTACCCCATACTTGAACAGGGGAAATCTAATGAAAATGGTGGCACGTAGAAAGCTACATTTTGCAACACTACTATTCGGTGTAGTACTTAATAAATCCCCGGTATACCTCTATAATAAGCTAACATGGTCGGGTTCTCACAATAAACATAATACCAGAGCTTCAAGATATCTCATGGTAATGTCAAGACATAAGACTGCGGCATTTCGAGGTAGCTTTAAATTCGCTGCAACCCGATGTTGGAACGACCTCCCACCACCGTTTCGTGATCTGAAAACAGTGCGCTCATTTTACAAAAAATTTAAACATCATTTACTCACCTTGCAAAATTCTGTTACATAACAAACCTGTGGTTGCGCATGCTGCATTCCGGTCCGCGGTAGATGTGGGCTTGGGATCGTGTTAGTCCATTCTATACTGATTGACTATGGCTTCTCCGATTTTTCTAGTTCCGCCAATGTTAAGGATAATTTAGCTATATTAATAACGCAATTTACGTATTTATTTATTTATTTAATTATTTATTTATTTATTTATTCATTTTATGTCATTCTTTGTTTTCTTTTTTCTTATTATATTAAACAGTAGTGCTGACCGTGACATCACGATGGGCCATCGGAAAACCAGCGCTGCAACGTATCATACGTTGTAGCATTCTTGCTGAGATGGGTCCATTTACGGCCTCACACAACTGTTTAGTGGGCACGCTTTGCCTTATATTTATTAGGTTATTGTTTTGTTTTTCGCCCTAATTTTAATTATTATCTATGTTAATCATTTAGTCAGTGTGAGTTTCGTAATAAATGTATTTTCTTTCTTCTTTCTTTCTTTCTTACTTATGATAAGACAACGTCTGTCGGGTCAGATAGTATACTATAAATGTATTCATTCCGTATTTACCTATTTATAGGTTTTTTAACAGTAATTGATTAGTTACAGTCCAATTGTAAAACAAAACAAACGAAACAGTGCAATATATTAGTTACAATGCGCTCGAAATATAAACGTATATATATATTAATAATTGTGGCTGTTACTCTTTTAATGAATCCCAAGCAGTTTTTTTATTACCCTAAAAGGTAAATAATTGCGGTTCATACTGATGTAAGTCTGTTGTAAGATAAAGTTAAGATAAAATTCTTGTTAAGTTACATTGGTATATATGTTTTTTTTTACTGTTAATGTTTAGTATTATGGCCATAATCTCACCTGATCTCAAGTTACGATACGGCCCAAGTTGGTAGACACGCTAACCTGTGCAGGAATTGGTAATTGGCGGCGGGTTTTCTTTTAACTTGAGGGTGGTAGCTGGCCATGCAGGCTTTAGAAAAAGCCCTACCACCATGCATTGTTAATAATTTAAGGTGTAATAATTTAAAATTTAAAATAGTTCATAAATACATTAGATGTTAATTGAATTGCTCAAAATTGTCTCACACAAACCTAAATAGTAAAATAATTGTGCTTCACAAAGAAAGGTTTAGTATTTTTCTTATATATATATATATAGTGAAGGTTTAGCGTTATGGCCATAATCTAACCTGATCTTAAGTGACGATACGGCCCAAGTTGGCAGACACGCTAAGCCTGTGGAGGAACTGGCTCTCAAGTGCAGCTGCCGGAACACACCTATTGGTATTTGCCGGCAGGTTTACAACTCCAGGGTGGTAGCTAGCCAGGCGGGCATTAAAAAAAGCCCTACCACCGTGCTATGGTTTCCTCACGATGTTTTCCTTCACCGAAAGCTCAAGCTCATTGTAGGTGCTTGGATTCGAACTCACGTTAATTGACGCGAAGTCGTACACACTACCACTGAGCTATCATCGCTTCAAACATCGCTTCAACAATGATCTGCATCACAAAAAAAAAACAACATTGTATAATAGTGGATTATATCTATCACGACGCAGTAGAACAAGTTTTCAGTCTTCATTGATCGCGCTTCCTGTCCACACGTGTACGAAAGTGAGTTTATATTATCATATTACTGTAAACACTATGAAGCGATGATAGCCCAGTGGTAGAGTGTAGGAACGCCGCGTCATGGGACGTGTGTTCGGATACCTACAATGAGCTTGAGCTTTCGGTGCAGGGAAACATCGCGAGGAAGCCATAGCATGGTGGTAGGACGTTTTTTAAATTATAGTTAAAGTTTAGCGTTATAGCCATAATCTCACCTGATCTTAAGTGACGATACAGCCCGAGTTGGTAGACATGCTGAACTGAACTGAACTGGCTCTCAAGTGCAGCAGCCGGAACACACCTATTGGTATTTGGCGGCAGATTTTCGACTTGAGGGTGGTAGCTAGCCAGGCGGGCATTAGAAAAGGCCATCCTTACTTACGTAATACCATTAGGTGTGTTCCGGCAGTTGCACTTGAGAGCCAGTCCCTCTTATAAAGGTCGGTAACGCACCTGCGATTCCTCTGGTGTTGTGGGTGTCTATGGGCGCCGGTGATCACTTACCATTAGGTGACACGCTTGCTCGTTTGCCTCCTATTCCATAAAAAAAGTGTGATGGAATAGTTTATTTCTACAAGAACTTTTTATATCGATTTTGAAGCGGGTTTTGGGTAGTAAATAGGAGATATAGAGTTATAAGGCTACAATCTCAATTGATTTTAAATTACGATGTCGTCCATAATGGTGTAATGATTGGCTTTAAACAAATTTACTTTATCCAAATAGACTACTAATTATATTTTAATTATTGATATCGAATCAATTCATTATTATATTTATTTCATAAGGAAAACTCAGAAGTTTTCCATTTGTTTACTATTTATATATTAATTGTCAAACTGTTTTATACAATACTAGATATTACGTGTGGCTTCGCTTGCGTTGATATCGATGTTGACAAACAAATCGCAGATGACGCAATAAAAAGTTTCACACAAAGTTTATCCCTCCTTTTACCCCACTTCCAAGAAGGTTTTCACAAGAGATATTACCCTATCACCGTCTCCAGGCTTCCATCTATCTGTATATCAAAATTCGTCATATTCGCTTCAGCGGTTTAGTCGTGAAAGCGTAGCGAATATACAAACAAACTCACTTTCGCATTTATAATATCAGTGAGGCTTTTTAACGGATGCGTTTTGCGTGACACGATAAATGACTTTGCGAAAGAAAGAAAAATTCGCTTGTCATTAAAATTGGCAGGTCCGAAGTAAAAGGGCGTGTGATAACAAAATTCCCGTGTTAATATAAAATACAAGACTGCCGAATACGTGTTCGTCAGTTCACATATAACGGGTTTCGAGGCCGCGGCTGCGCAACGTGTTGTTAAATGTCGGAATTTATAAGCGAAGGCTTCCTCATGACCGTGTCCACTTACAGTAACTGACTTAAGCAGGTTTAAACTCGTTGTAATCTTTATAGATTGTCTAGAATTAATTGTATATCTCTTGGTTGTGAATTAGGCCTTCAAGAATATATGTATATTTAGAAACATGACGCCGTGTATTAACAAGATATGCCGATAATTTAAAAAGATAATCGGATAAATCTACTGTCAGAAAGACATACGAACTTCTTAGCAAACCACGGATTTACTGTAAGCGATAATTGGACCGTTTATTTTGAAAGTCGTGTAGGTCCATTTTCTTTTGCTTCGAGAAAACTAAAGGTTACTATATTTTTTGAAAATGCAATTTCATTTACCGACCGACTTTAAGTTGTACAAAACATGGGATTTTTTAGAGAAATTAAATACGGACTAGTTATATATAAAAAAAATACATTAAATTAAGCATGAATTACGTGATAGCTCACTTTTCTCAAAAATGGACTTACAACACTTTAAAAATAAACGGTCCAATTATTAACAGCATAAATATCAAAGCAGTGTCAATAATAAAGAAATATTAAATCTTACGTCCCTTCGGTAATGTTCCAGCTACGTACGATGAATACGCTTCAAGCGCCAAGCTTAGACTGCACTCAAAGCCACTCTTGCATCGCGCTTTATACTAATCGGCGTTATTAACTACCCTCCTATAACTGTATTCTACCATAAAACACAAGGCTATCGCTTTATATAGAGTTTCGGTGGCGGGAAGTCGGAAACACCCAACTATATTTATTCTATTTTGTATTTTTATTTCACTGCTCTTCAGTATATTACTTTTGACTCCTAAGTTTAAATTAATTGTGGTCACGATAAGCCCAGTGTAGATACTGGCTCTCAAGTGCAACTACCGCAACTCTACTATATGGTGGTGGTTTTCAACTTGTGGGTGGTAGCTAGCCAGGCGGGCATTAGACAAAGCCCTACTATCATGCTATGGTTTCCTCACGATGTTTTCTTTCACCGAAAGCTCAAGCTTATTGTAGGTGGATTCGATCTCACGTCCCTTGACACTACCGCTGAGCTATCATCGGTTCAAAATTGAAAAAATCGCTGTAAAATCGATAAAATAATGCCGCTGATTACTCGATTCAACTTAGACACGTCTCGATAAACTCCACAGATGTACGCGATCTTACTGTGCATGCTTCTGATGGCATGCGTTCAACCGCACGCCGCGGACGAGACAAACTTGGATGCATTGTTAGAGAGTATTTTCGGTTCAAAGGACCCAACGAACCCTGGAAATAATAATGAACACATTGGAACAATATTGGAAATGATTTTCGGACCTGAAAATGAAAAAACTTCGTCTGTCGATTCACCTGCGGCTACTTACGCAAGTATGTTTTTTTTATTATATTATATGGTAACTCGGACGGCAAATGGACGCGGGTCCGTGCATGCAATCACCGCGTCACCTTTTTGTTTTTTTTTTTTTTTCGACCTGACTTATGCTGGTAGTCCCAAGGGCTTTGACAGCTTCACCGGACTTTTGGGGGCGAGTGCTGAGGGCACTCAGCCCCGAGGCAGCAGGCACAAGGGTGCCAGGACGGCCGAACCTCGACTAGGGCTGCTGCCGGTAAATGAAAAATATTCATGATCCTGACTAACCACCAGGTTCTTTATTACTAAATTAGTGATACTAACTACGACCTTATCAGGTAAGCAGCTCAAGGGCCGCGCGGGTAGTCCCTTACAGAACCGTGTACTTAACGTGTGAGTGTGCACGAATGGTATGCGGTGTGATGATGTAATCTCAGTGATGTAGAGTGTCACTGTATCGCGCGAGCAGAGTCACTCGAGGGCTCCTGTCCGGAGGATCGAACCTAGGCTCAGGCGTCTGCGGAAGGAAGCCGCGGCGGCCTGGTGGTAAGCTGGGCCCCGTCTGGGCGTCCTGGCAAGCTGCCCTTGCAGTCAGCTGGACTGGTGCAATGGGAGGCGCCCTAAAATAAAACTAATAAAAAAACATTATTTTAAAATTTCAGAGACGAATGAACGGTGTTCCCAAAACGGAATAGAGGGCGTCTGTGAACCTTACTACAAATGCGAAATGAGTCTCGGAAATATTAAAGATGCATCTGGTGTACAGTAAGTATTGTATGGCTTTGTATAACAGTCGGTAGAGTTTTATCATGAGTGACCATTAATCACTGTGTCAATACAACACCATTCTGTATGTCGCATCCGGTCATGATAACGGACTGTCAAGCGAAACGGTAAGTGCACTTCCGACAGAGTCTTGATGTCATCGCTCGTTCGGATGCGGGGCAGTCATTACCAGACTTCCGTAGAGTGAAGACGTCTCGGAACTATCCTATCGTTTCGATATACGTCGATAGTTGATTCATTTAGTGTTCGTAATTGAAATAGACTACAGTTTAAGATAAAATCAGTATGCTAGTAGTAGTAAGGTAGTGGCTAAATATCTGACCCTGATACATATGTATAGTAAAACTTTGTAATCCGGCGCTAACTCTGTAGTCTTACTAGGACGATGTAGGTTCAACAATCACCATGTCAGCCCGGACTGATAGTTTTTTTAATAGTTTATTAAGTGCGAATACGAAACTACAATGGGGTCCACACATAAAAAAATTGGCGGGAAGGTTAAGTTCTGCTGCGTTCGCTGTTCGTAAGATTCGACAGCTGACAGATATTGCCACTGCTAGGTTAGTCTACTTCGCTTACTTCCATAGCTTAATGTCTTACGGTATTTTGCTGCGGGGAACACCGTAGCCCTCCCAATATATTCTTGATAATTTAATGTATGTCCGCAAAAACATACTTTCATCAAAGAACGCCATAATTTGAATACTAGACATCGCGACAAACTGGTCACTCCCTATTTTAGACTGAGTAAGACAAGTTACAGTTATTTAGGTAATAGTGTCATGTTTTATAATAAAGTCCCAAAGTACTTTAGTGAATTGGCGGGCAGTGGGTTCAAGAACCATGTGAAACGGGTTTTGATGTCAAAAGGTTATATATAATAGGATGGATAATTATGTGAGCGATCGTGATACCTGGAATTGACACCCCTCTCTGTACATCCGCTAATAACTACCGTAACACATTAAATTATTGTATATGAGGATAAGAATAAGACTTAAAAAAAAAGATGTAGATCGAGTTTCCTGCCGGTTTTTCTCGATGACTGCGTTATTTTCCGAACCGGTAGTAGTTTTGACGTTCATAAGCACCTTCTTGGTGCCTAACTTGAATAAAGATTTTTGATTTGATTTGATTTGATTTGAAGCGTGTGAAAAAGTCAAAAGTCAAACATAGCCCCGGTAACGGCGTAAATTCACAAAAATTCAAACTTCCGCATAACCAAATAGCACTGATAGTCTCTTTTAAAACTCAAAACCTAGTTTTATGTTTGCTGAAGACATAAAATTATATAAATTATAAAAAAATTACCTTCAAAAATTTTTTTCAGTTCTCCAGACCTCATATGCGAGTCATATGTGGACGTGTGCTGTCAGAAAGCGAAAGAAGTTCACGCAGACCCTGCGCCAGAGGGCCGGAAGTTGAAGCGGAAGTAACTATCCGCTAAGCCGTAGCCAGCCGTTGACTGCAGTTGTATCTACATAAAATATCTTAAGGCACGTCGAGGGAAATTTAGTCTGGACTGAGAAAAAAATTTGTCACGTTTTCACGTTAGTTTTGCCCGTCACGCTTTCCCATCACGGCTGTATGTACAATTGAATATACTGGTGGGGTATAAATGTCTTAAACATCAACATCATAACACAACTAGCTTTTGCCCGCGGTTTCGCTTACGTTAATATTAATTTGTCAAATCGGATGACGCAATAAAAAGTTTCATGCAAAGTTTATGTCTCTCTTTACAACCCACTTCCCATAAGTTTTTCATTAAAAAAAAAGTAGCCTTCTCCAAGGTCCCATTTATCACTATACCAAAATTCATGGTAACCGATCCAGCGGTTTATTTATAATATTAGTAAAAATGCATTATCTGTATACATATGAATCTTGTGTACTTCTGTAAGTGATAGTGTGTCTTATAGAAGTAAAATTCATGTTTATAATTTTTTATTTTGTTGAGACGACTGTTCATACCTTATCTGTGATATGACAATTAGTACTGAAATCGGCGTATTAACAGTCGAAGGACCAATTAAAAGAGAAAGAAATTAAAACAATTTTGTACCCGTTTTTTCCTCTGTTTGTCGACTGTGTTTTTGTCTTGTTTAACACCAACTATCGATTGAAATAAAACTAATTTAAACGGATTTTATCGCGGCTATTTATTAAATTTTGATCCCGACGTTTCGAAAGTTTTTCAGCCATGGTGGTCAAGGGGCGGATTGAGGTGTAGGTTGTCCAGAAAAGTTTATCTTACTGTGTCTACCTTCAATTTAATTTTTATTATTGATTGTGTTCCGATCTACGCAGAAAGACCTCACAGTGTCTTGAGGTCTGGCAATTGGTCTTTTGGGTTCCGATTTAATTAAATGTATAATCGGATCCCAGGCTTGTGCTAACTTCCAACCATCTTCTCTATTGAAATTTGGATGTTTTTTAATTTTAAATAGCCTCACGAATCATCCTAGGTAGGAATCGGTATTCTTTGGCAAGGATTTGTGACTTGTCGAATCTAAGATAATGTTTGGAGCCTTCTTCTGAATGTTCAGCAACTGCAGACTTCGTAGAGCGTCGGTGTTTAACGTCGGCTATATGTTCTTTTACGCGGGTCCCTATATTTCTTTTAGTTTGGCCGATATAGGAGATTTTTCGATTTTTTTTACTCCCTTGCTCATTGTAGTTGGTTGGATTCAAACTCCCTTCCCAGGACGCGGCGTTGCTACACACTGCCAATGAGATGTCATCGCTTCACGCTTCATAGTTTATGTTAATATAAATAATACAGTACATAAAAGTACAGAGAGGTTTGTGCATTCGTTATTATAATAACTGCCCCGCCAGCTAGTCTCTGTATATGTTCGCATCGTTGATAGATTGATTTTTCATTCCCTTACCTTAAAGAAACTGTTTTGTTGTGTGGAACAAAAAGTACGTTGCTCCATATTATATTATACTTTGGAGCTTAGTTCCTAATCGCATGCTACGAATGGAAGGTAGACAAATAAAACTAGACGGTTATGCAAGGCGCGTACTGTTATAAAGGAACCCTTATTTGGGTTTAAAAAAAATACTTTATTATTACACTGGAATATATTTGATTAAAATAAGAAAGAGATATGCAAAATTTATTAACGCAGCCAAGCGTCGTTGTAGAAAAAGAGTAAGACTGAAGTAGGAAGCGATGATAGCTCAGTGGTAGTGTGCACGACTTCGTGTCAAGGGACGTGGGTTCGTACCCAAGCACCTACAATGAGCTTGAGCTTTCGGTGAAGGAAAAACATCGTGAAGAAACCATAGCATGGTGGTAGGGCTTTTTCTAAGCCCGCCTGGGTAGCTACCGCCCTCTAGTTGTGAACCTGCCGCCAAATACCAATAGGTGTGTTCCGGCAGCAGCACTTGAGAACCAGTTCCTCCACAAGTTTAGCGTGTCTACCAACTTGGGCCATATCGTCACTTAAGATCAGGTGAGATTATGGCCATAACGCTAAACCTTAGGTATAAAAAAAAAGCACTGACTGGTTGATAGATCCAGAGACGAAAGGAAGGGAATAAGAATGGTGTGTCAGCAGTATAGGCTGCTGGCTAAGTTAGGAAGCGTACAATTGAAAGATATAACAGTACGCTATTGGCTCTGTCCAAGTCATACGTGCGCGCTTATTGGTTCAAGACAACCAGTACGTTCTCAACGGCTGCGCAAGTATAGTTCATACACGCCATACGCGTCAGCTGTTTCGTAACGTATTATATGTATTATACTGAATCAGATGAATTGAATGACGTACAATGAAATGTTTATTGTCACAACTAGAGAGAATGTATTAATTATAAAATTTCCTACCATTCCTTCAGTTTATTAGTTATTTTTGCGTATCATATAGTCGCTCTCGGACGCAAGTGATTCATTCATTTATATTTGTTAATCACTAACGTAGCACGTTTATCAATAATCATGAATGAAATCGTGACTGTAAAATGTTACATTTTAGTTTGTCTAGCTTTCAACCGTACCGTGAGATAAGGAAGTTTATTCCAAAGAATTTAAACCCGACAAAAGGTGTTCGCTACATTAATTATAAATACATTAGAATCGTATCGATTACGTTCTAATTTATAGTAAGTAATGAAGTATTTGTTTTGTAACCGATTTTACTCAGTGTCGGAAAATCCAGCATAATTAATGTTGAAAATTTGTGGTATTTCCTGTAAAAGGGGGAAAAAAAGTAATGCAACAAACTGATGGGAGTTTTTATTACACATACATAATAATTGAGAATGCTACAGGTGTTAGTTGGCTAATATAATAAATGTTAAACTGAACATGAAGCGATGATAGTTCAGTAGTAGTGTGTACGGGTGTCGCGTCAAAGAACGTGTGTTCTAATAACTGGAATGAGCTTGAGATTTCGGTGAAGGAGAACATCGCGATGAAACTGTAGCACGGTGGTAGAGCTCTTCCTAATGCCGGTCTGGCTAGCTACCACCCTTCAGTTGAAAATCTCCCGCCAAATACCTATAGGTGTGTTCCGGTAGTTGCACGTGATAACCAGTCCTTTTTTTACGCTCAGCGTGTCCTGGTGAATGGCCTAAGTATCACGTCAGATTGTGTGCAAAAGGTTAAAGCTATAATGATAAAAAAAAAACATTTACAGCACGGAACGCAACTTTTGATTAGAGAGCCCTGGCAACACTGCTCGTTTTAAAAATCGAACGTTATCCTACGTTACGTTATTACTTTAAAACCATTTTGATTTCTAAGTCATTTTTCTCATTTTCAATTGAAATATTGTGAATCTGAATGATGGGACATACGTTAAGCCTGGTGGAGAAACTGGCTCTGAACAGCATCTGCCAGAACACGCTATATGTATAGGCAGCAGATTTACATATTCTAGAAGAATAGCGATAGCTATTCTTGGTCTCTGGCAACACGGGAGTGTGCAGTGTCGCCGTGATGCGTGTTAGTGGGTAATGCTGGTGAATCAGGACTCGATGAGCCACCACACACCCCTTTTACCTTGGCCTGAGCCCGGGTAGTGCGCTTGCGCGTATTGAGGAAGTCCATAAAAACTAGGACTTTAAACACGAGATTAAGAAGAAAGAAGGTGGTAGCCAGCCAGTTGGGCATTAGAAATAGCCCTACCACCATGCTATGGTTTCGTTACAATGCGTTCTTTCACAGAAAGCTCGAGCTCATTCCAGGGAATCGAACTCACGCCCATTCACGCGACGTCCGTAGACGCTACCACAGCGTTGATTGCTTCAGAATTGCTTTATTATATTGGTATACCTACGGCGTGTCTTTAAAGCTGTGCTTGCTTCTACCAAATTTGGCTGGAGAACGAGAGAAGCATGAGTAGTGACGCGCGTAGAAAGGGGCCTCTCAAACCTACATTCACGTCACGAGTTTTGGGAGCTGCTTGGAGTTCCCTCTCTATCACACGATGGACCAGCACGGTGATTCCATACATAGCTAAGAAGTTGGTCTCTCTCAATACGGACACTATAGATTAATATAGATTTATTTCAAAATGACTACAGCTACGTACTTAAATCGTGGGCATATATATAATGGCTTGAAAAGGCGATGCAAACAAAACTTGTTCTCAGTATCAAGTGGACGTGTTTCTATTATTAAAATATTATGGTAAGTTGAAATAACTTTATAAATACGTGTAATAAAACTCTCAACCCGTTTCTGGAAGTAATTATTATTTATTATTATACTTTACTAGTTTTTACCCGCGGATTTACTCGCGTTAATATTGAGTTTGTCAAATCGGATGACGCAATAAAAAGTTTATTCCACGATTTACCCCACTTCCTTTGAGTTATACGCGAGAAAAACTAGCCTATCACCGTTTCCATTTATCTCCATACCAAAATTAATTATAATCGATTCAGCGGTTTAGGCGTGAAATCGTAACAAATAAACAAACTCGCTTTCGCATTTATAATATTAGTATATTAGTATATTAGTATATAAGTATATAAGTATATTAGTATATTAGTATATAAGTATATTAGTATATTAGTATATAAGTATATTAGTATATTAGTATATTAGTATATTAGTATATTAGTATATTAGTATATTAGTATATTAGTATATTAGTATATTAGTATATTAGTATATTAGTATATTAGTATATTAGTATATTAGTATATTAGTATATTAGTATATTAGTATATTAGTATATTAGTATATTAGTATATTAGTATATTAGTATATTAGTATATTAGTATATTATTATATTAGTATATTAGTATATTATTATATTAGTATATTAGTATATTAGTATATTAGTATATTAGTATATTAGTATATTAGTATATTAGTATATTAGTATTAGTAAGAATAGGTTTAATGTTATTGACACAATCTCACTTAATATTAAGTGACGATGTAGTTTAGAAGGTGGATACTTTAAGCGTAGTAGATGGACTGGGTTTCAAGTGGTAATGCTTACACACACATATACAGGTGTTTGGCGATAAATTTTTTGAAGCGATGATAGATCACACGGATGTCTGTACGGACGCCATGTTAAGGGATTTGAGTTCGAATTCACCTGCACTGAGTTTAAGATTTAGTTGAAGTAAAACATGGTGATGAATCCATAGCATGGTAGTAGGTCTTTTTCTAACGCAGACCTGGCTAGCTACCACCCTCGAGTTGAAAATCCACCACCAAATACCAATAGGCGTGGTCCGGTAGCCACACTTTCGAGCCAGTTACTCTACTGGGCTTTGTGTGTCCACCATTTTTGGTCACGTCTCACATCGATCTTTATTTACTTGTATATAGTTTTACTTTCGAATATTTTATTGCGATATATTAGATCCACCATATACCAACAACACATAGTATGCACAGACATCATTATACGTGCATTGAATAATATATTATTTTTCCTTAAGCCTTGCAAAGCATCAAACAAGTTTGGATTATTACTGAGGTGAACCGGTTTGCCTCATCGCGTCATTGTGGTATTTTTAATTGACACACTATATAGTTATACTATGTTTTCTTTACTCAAACGCATACCGACTTTAAATATGTCATGAATGAGGTCTTCTGCCAGTCTATTCCAGTCTGGTCCTAGGGTTTGACGGCTATCGTCACTCCATTTTGTTTTCGGACGTCCCCGTCGTGTGATGTCATCTCTTGAGTGCCATAAGGTTACTAGTTTGCTCAATTCATGTATTTAATCAAAAATATACTTGAAGGTTAAAATAATATAATTAAATATTATGACTATTTTACTTGCTAATTTACTTTTTTACCTGGTAGTTTAGTATATTATCAACATTTTCTAATGTAGTCAAATGTTACAAAGATTTTTTTGTATAGTTAAGGTTGTGGCCATATACTCACCTGATCTTACGTGACGATACGGCCCACGTTGGTAGACACGCTAAACCTGTGGAGGGACTGGCTCTCAAGTGCAACTGTCGGAACACACCTATTAGTATTTTGCGGCAGATTTTCAGAATTGAGGGTGGTAGCTATGTTTCCTCAAAATGTTTCCCTACACCGAAAGCTCAAGCTCACTGTAGGTGGTCGGATTTGAACTCACATCCCATGACGCGGCGTTCCTGCGCACTACCACTGAGCTATCATCGCTTCAAATGGAATTTATTATTCACACTATTTTTCTTATCTCAAACGCATAGCGACTTTAAATACGTCGCGAATGAGGTCTTTGAAGGTAGGTTGAAGAAACATCAGAATATATGAAGTTAATTTAATATTATTGTATCTATATTTTTTATAGATTTTTTTATATCGGTACGTCAAATTTATTACCGCCATACTAAATGCATACATTATCTATATTAATATTACAAACCGAAAAACTTTGTTTGAACGCGCTAAATTACGTACTATAAGACGCATTTCAAAAATCATTCTGTATTTGAAAGCGCCATCATTTACGAAGATTTAAACAATTTATCATCACGCTATCACCTATAGGAGTAAGGCTGTATTGAAAAGAGTTACGGAAACGGGCGAAAAATGATAAAATAAAATTCTAGTTACACGCGAGCGAAGTCTCACGCATGGCTTATTAAAAAAATAATTTATTCCAGATGTTGCCGATAATAACTCTGCTGGTGGCAACGTGTTTCCAGCTAATCAGCGCTGATGATTCAGGTTCGAACTCGGGAGCGGTAAGTGGCTCGCTGCCTGACCACACCAGCACTATACCCACAACCCTCACAACAAGCGTAGGTAAGTATTACAATACGATCAATACATGTATTCTGAAGTGACGTTGGCTCCGTTGTTAGTGGACGTGAGTTCGAATCTCTGCAATGAGCCTAAGCTTTCGGTGAAGGAAAACATTGTGACGATATCATAGCATGGGGGTAAGGTTTTTCTAATTTGCACCTGGTTATCTACTACCTTTTGGTTGAAAATCTTCGACAAGTACTTCAAGGTGTATAGGCAGTTGCACTTAAAGAGCCAGTCTCTTCACTACACGTCCCTATCATCTTGTGCCACATCGTCACTTATCATCACCGCTGGGTTTATCTCTTATGATGAATCAGCTTATGCTGAGTTATGCTCCGCCCGCAGTGGCACTGCAATGAACGGTGCATTCTATATATGTATATATTTTTAAAAGCTTTTTTAACTTCCTCTGTATGTTTGTTTGTGTTTTTTTTTATACTTAAGGTATAGCGTTATGGCCATAATCTCAACTGATCTTAAAGTAACGATACAGCCCAAGTTGGTAAACACGCTAAACCTGTGGAGGAACTGGCACTCAAGTGCCGCTGCCGGAATACACCTATTGGTATTTGGCGGCAGGTTTACAACTTGAGGGTGGTAGCTACCCAGACGGGCATTAGAAAAAGCCCTACCACCATGCTATGGTTTCCTCACGATGTTTTCCTTCATCGAAAGCACAAGCTCATTGTAGGTGCTTGGATTCGAACCCACGTCCCTTGACGCGAAGTCGTGCACACTACTACTGAGCTATCATCGCTTCAACCGATTTGTAACCGACTCATTTGGGCTCGATATTGACCCACTTTAAACGGCCAGATTTCGTTCAAACTTTGTAGATTTATCGAGGACCGATGACAATAAACTAATTTGATAAAATTATTCTATTTTTCAATTTGCAAAATAAGATTTTTGTTAATTTATTTAATTTTCATCGATAGTCGATAAGAGAGAAATTGATATTTTAATTTCCAATCACTATCTTTAGCCGATTTTTCTGATATTAACGAATTTTCGAATAATAAAAAGAATTTTAATCCTACAAAACAAATAATAGTTTTAAATAAAAAACATGCTTTTTATAGAAAACCAAACTAAATAATTGTAGATTAGAACAAATAATAGTTTAAAATATAAAAAAACAAGCTGTTATAAATAAAGCGAACTAAAAAGTAGAAAATAAATAATATTTTCAAAAAACACGCTTTTTATAGAAAACTGAACTAAAAAAATAGAAAATAAGTTTTAATAAATTTAAATTAAGAAATGTGTTATAAATTTCAATAAACATAAATTATGAATAGTGTTAAAGATTCCAATAAATATAAATTAATAATAGTGTAAATAAAAAAAAATATATTTTATTTAAAAAAAGCGTGGGGTGCTTTTAAGATTATCAAGTGATAATCACTCTAGTCATATCTGTCGCTAAAACATTTATAACTATTTACACCATGCACCCCACGCTTTTTTATAAATAAAATATATATATTTTTTATTTACACTATTCTTAATTTAAATTTATTAAAACTTATTTTAAATTTTTTTAGTTCAGTTTTCTATAAAAAGCGTGTTTTTTAGTTTTTTTTTTAACTATTATTTATTATAGTCATGGTTTAGCTTTATGGCCATTATCTCACTTGATCTTAAGTGACGATCCGGCCCTTCTTGGTAGACACGCCAAACCTGTGGAGGGACTGCCTCTCAAATGCCACTGCCGGAACACACCTATTGGTATTTGGCGGCAGATTTTCAACTTAAGTGTGATAGCTAGCCAGGCGAGCATCAGACAAAGCCCTACCACCATGCTATGGTTTCCTCACGATGTTTTCAAGCTCAAAAAGTAGATATTTGGATGCAAACTCACGTCATCATCGCTTTGAATGCTCGCTTATGCCCTGCACTAAATGTAATTTGTGTCCTAAATGTCCACAGATACGTACGAACGGTGCATATCTGATGACGGAGTGGAGGGCATATGCGTCCCCTTCTACAACTGCGAGCTGGATCTGACAGCGGAAGAAAAGGGGGGTATTGATTTGCAGTCAGTATCCAGCACCTACTTCGTAACCTTTAGTATAACTTGGATACCTTGAACTACAACCGTAATCGAACATTTTTCAGTGATTCGCGTCAAGGGACGTGAGTTCGAATCCAAACACCTACAATGAGCTTGAGCTTTCGGTGAAGGAAAACATCGTGAGGAAACCATAGCATGGTGGTAGGGCTTTTTCAAATGCCCGCCTGGCTAGCTACCACCCTCAAGTTGTAAACCTTCCGCCAAATCCCAATAGGTGTGTTCCGGCAGCAGCACTTAAGAGCCAGTTCCTCCACAAGTTTAGCGTGTCTACCAACTTGGGCCGTATCGTCACTTAAGATTAGGTGAGATTTTGGGCATAACGTTTAACCTTAGGTACAAAAAAAATCCCAACATCGTTAAAATAATTACTTATTTTTTTTAATTCTATACATTTAGCGTTCTGGCTACAATCTCACTTGATATCAAGTGACGACACCTATTTATGTAATTGCCGGCAGATTTACAAATTGTGGGTAGTTGTTATCCAGTTGAGCATTGGAAAAAGCCCTATCACCATGCTATGGTTTCATCACGATGTTTCCTTCACCGATAGTTCAGATTCATCTCAGGAATCGAACTCACGTCCACTACCAACTGAGCTATCACCGCTTCAATTAAATGTGGCTTAGTTAGTAGTCGACACAAGAGTTTTCTATATATACTGTTTTCTAAGTTAATTTGACTTAAGAGTGATAGTTCTAGAACTTAGAAGCGTTGAGGTGGGCACTACGGTCACTTCACGCAAAACAACTGATTTTTCAAACTGAATATGTCTCTATTTATCATATATTGCACTAGTAAAATAGTATATATATACACACATATCAAGAAAAAACACTATTTTTAACAGTCATGATATTTTTGATGTCATTTTTGGCATTTAAACTAATTAAAAAACCTCTTTTCAAAAGTTCTGCCGTTGACGTCTGTGTGTCTGTATGTGCGGATCCTGTATGTTATCACGATAACTACCGAAATACTTTACTAATCGAATCTTTCTTTTTTATTACGATTCAGTATAATTAGGTATAGAACCCTATTACTTTTCACGGTCTGATTCGATGTGGTTTAATTGTTATTAAATAAACAAACAAAAAAATTAGATTATGAGACGTGCACATTTGGATTTTCCAAAATTTTTTCCATTCCAGTTTTATTGAAAATGTATGTGAATCCTACTTGGACGTGTGCTGCGCTAAAGTGCCGTCAACAGTGAAACCAGACTCGGAAAAGAAGGTAGAATCTCTGAACCTCAGAACCTCAGAATCACAGAACATCTGAATCACGGACTATATTCAAAAATTTTCAAATGCTTTTTTTTTATACTTAAGGTTTAGCGTTATAGCCATAATCTCACCTGATCTTAAGTGACGATACGGCCCAAGTTGGTAGACACGCTAAACCTGTGGAGGAACTGGCTCTTAAGCGCTGCTGCCGGAACACACCTATTGGTATTTGGCGGTAGGTTTACAACTTGAGGGTGATAGCTAGCCAGGCGGGCATTAGAAAAATCCCTACCACCATGCTATGGTTTCCTCACGATGTTTTCCTTCACCGAAAGCTCAAGCTCATTGAAGGTACTTGGGTTCGAACCCACGTCCCTTGACGCGAAGTCGTGCGCACTACCACTGAGCTATCATCGCTTCAATGCTATTTTAAACCCAATGCCAGAGTGTTGAATATATATTAATTAACTATGGGGCCGTTCGACTGTGACGTAACGCAATTTTTGGAGATTTATGAACCTCACTTCCCCCGTGTAACGTGTCTTAACATTATTCTTTACCCCTTCCCCCCTCCTCTAACGTTACATAATACGAGACATATATAACCGTGATATCGGTATGTTTTGCGGAAAAGTAAAGGCATGCAACTAGTAGAAGTTTAAGTAAACTATATAGATATAAGAGTTGAGGAAGACTGTAGAAGATATGGATGTACTGAGTGAGGAATGGTATGTTTATAACAGGTGTGAGTAAATGACATGATAGAAGAGAGTGGAAGAAGAAAGCATATGTCATTTCCGCTTGGGCAGTATTAGTCGTAAGAAGCAGAATAGTTTACACAGTGTCTGATGTTTAAAAAATGGTTTTTAGAGAAAAGGCTGCGGCTTTCGGAATGTAAATGGCGTCGGCGGAAATATAAAAATGTATGTCAACGGTAAAGCGAAAATGGGAGAGTTTCCCTGGACAGTTGCAGTGCTTAAGTGAGTATATATCGATCATAAACAAATCAAATCAAATCAGTAATCTTTATTCAATTTAGGCCCTAGGGAGGCGCTTATGAACGTCAAAACTACTACCGGTTTGGAAAGTAACGCAGTCATCGAGAAGAACCGGCGAGAAACTCGATCTGAGTCTCTTTTTTTAAGTTTTATTCTTATATACAATAATTTTATGTGTTACAGTAGTTATTAGCGGATGTACAGAGAGGGGCGTCAATTCCAGACATCACGATCGCTCACATATTGATCCACCCTATAATAGCCTTTTGACATCAAAACCCGTTCGACATGGTTCTTGATAATTGATAGAAACAAGGAAATCTCTTTGGCTATTTTAATATAGGTGTAGCGTTTGGTTACAATATCATCTGATCTTAGGTCAAAGATCTCGGGTCAAAAAGGCTTGAGGAACTTGTAGTGACTCGTCACATGTTATCACCCAACACTACCAACTAGCGATTTGAAGCGATGATAGCTCAGTGGTAGTGTGTACGACTTCGCGTCAAGGGACGTGAGTTCGAATCAAACCACCTGCAATAAGCTTGAGCTTTCGGTGAAGGAAAACATCGTGAGGAAACCATAGCATGGTGGTAGGGCTTTTTCTAATGCCCGCCTGGCTAGAAACCACCCTCAAGTTGAAAGTCTGCCGCCAAATACCAATAGGTGTGTTCCGGCAGTTGCACTTGAGAGCCAGTCCCTCCACAGGTTTAGCGTGTCTATAACGCTAAAACCTTAAGTATAATAAAAAAAAATTAAAACGCACCTAATGATTTCTTAGGTTTACGCGAATATTATTCATTGAAATAAAACTAATTTAAACGGATTTTATCGCGGTTATTTATTAAATTTTGATCCCGACGTTTCGAAAGCTTTTCAGCCTTCGTGGTCACGGGGCGGACTGACGTCGGGATCAAAATTTAATAAATAACCGCGATAAAATCCGTTTAAATTAGTTTTATTTCAATAAAACGCACCTTTCAACTCTCGTGTTGCCAGTGATCAGGGACATCTATCGAAATTCTTCTAGAACCTTAATGGAAAGACTGGCTCTCAGTAGCAACCACTGCAAGTAACCTATAGGTATTTGGCGTCGGATTTTTAACCTACTCGTAGTACCTTGTTCCCCGACAACACGGGTGTTTGAAGTGTCACTGTGGTTCATTTTGGTGAGTAACGTTGGGTGATTAGCAAACGAAGTTACCACAAGTCCCTCACATTTTTGGCCTGAGCCCGGGTTATGCGTTTGAGTTTGCGCGTTGTGACGAGGAAATTCGTCCGTAAAGAATAGGTTTTTGAACAGAACGTTTAAATGAACATTAAAAATTAATATTTTTCTTTGCTAAAAGCTCAATCTCAGTATAAGGATTCACCCTCACATCCAACAACGCAGTGTCAGTACACTCTATCACTGCTTATCCGCCTAATGGTAAGGGGTTACCTTAAGGTAACCTTGTTGCCGACTTTAAATCGTTATTTGGCCGCACAAAGCGTGGTGTTAATTAAGATGTCAAAGATAAACAAACAAACAAACAAAGTCTCATTAGCATTTACTGTATTTCTGTAGGTCTTATAAAATAGTCGTTTTTTTCTTTCTCAAAGTTGTCGGAGGGCTCTGCAACTCTTCTAAATCTTTTGTATATTTTGATTGATAGATTCGAATCCACAGTAGATATAAACCCTAAAGACCAGAAGCAAGCTTACTTAGGAGGCGGCACACTCATCCATCCCAGTATTGTGCTGACTGTCGCTCATATTTTGGGCTCAGAGTCAAAACTAATTGTGCGTGCTGGAGAATGGGATTCATCATCAGCTAAAGAGATTTACCCGCACCAAGAAAGGCAAGTAGAAACTATACTGATCCATGAAGATTATAAGAAAAGTGAGTAATATTGTCTAATTGTTAAGATTTTTAAGTTATTAAGTCCTTCTTTTGACGTGTCATCAACCCATTTTATCTTTATTTTATTTAAAAACCTCGGTCATTAAACAATGCGTAACTCCCGTCGTAACCTGATCTTACAATATGTACAAAAATTATTTAGAACTAATAACAAAATTACATAAAAACAGGCTTCCTCTCTTGCAGCTGCAGCCAATATTATTTTAACCATGCTCTGATTCATCATATTAGGTCTCAAATGGTCTACGATAGATCTTCGTTGAGCTTGGTTCCGTTCATATTCCTTCAACAATTAATGCAAGTCTTCGATCAATCCACACGTGATGTAATTGGGTGATAAACTTTTTATTATAAGAAAAGCAAACATGTTTAGAGACATGTAGCCAGACCGTCCTCTATTCGCAGTAACAACTAGAGATCTCATTAGAGCACTGCTAGCAAATGATGGGATACGAGACGACTTGCTTTCTACTATCAACCATAGACAGCAGAAAGCGGTTTGAGACATTCGACCTCCGAATACGACATTATCTAGTTTGCTTGAAAAACGACATTGATTATCTAATGCTATCAACCTACCAAGAAGTTCTACAAGAAGATGTACAAATATCTGTACCTATGCAACTCTTAAATTACGATACGATTGAAGCGATGATATCTCAGTGGTAGTGTGTACGATTTCGCGTCAAGGGACGTCAGTACGAAACTAACCATCTACAATGAGCTTGAGCTTTCGGTGAATGGAAACATCGTGAGGAAACCATAGTATGATCGTAGGGCTTTTGCTGACGCCCGCCTAGCTGGCTACCACCCTCAAGTTGAAAATGTGCCGCCGAATATCAATAGGGGTGTTTCGGCCGCTGCACTTGCGAGCCAGTTCCTCTACAGGTTTAGCGTGCCTACCAACTTGGGCCGTATCGTCAAATAAGATCAGGTGAGATTATGGTCATAACTATAAAAAAATTGTTCTATTAAAATAAAAATTTTGTGTTATCATTTATTATAGTTTTTAAAGATTTATGATTAGATTCTGCGACAGGTGGATTGGAATCTACATTTGGTGTCATGAAGTCTTAATCCCTATCCAAGAAATGTTCATATCATTGACATGTTTCAATAAGTGATATCTATATCGTCAACTTCCTTCCAGAAACATTAAAAAATGACGTGAGTCTTCTTTTCTTGAAGTCCCCAATGGATCTAGCACCGAATGTCGCTGTGGCTTGCTTGCCATCGCAACAGGCGATGCCAGGTGACCGATGCATAATTACAGGATGGGAGAAAGGTGTATTCGCTGATCAAGGACGTTATGTATCGATTCAAAATAAGGTATCACATCACAAATCTTTAATCGATTTAGGCCCTCAGAAGGCGTTTCGTCTCTGGCAATACCAGAGTTTGGAGTGTCGCCGTGGTGCACTTTAGTGGGTAGTGTTGGGTGATTAGCATCTGATGAGTGAGTACACGCCAGTCTCGCGTTGGACCTGAGTCCGGGTAATGCGTTACCGTGGTGCAATGCAAGAAGTCCGTTGAAACTAGGTTAAAAACTGTACAGTAAAAACTGGTACCTACCTAGGTGGGCATTAGAAACTCAAGCTCGTTGCAGGTGGATTCAAACGCACATTCTGATAACGTTAAACCTTTTTTTTAAACTGCCCGCGGGATCTTCGGATCACAATTGAGTAAACGGTGTAAACCTCAAAACGCATTGGCTAACGTAGACCAGCTTAGCGAAACTGGCTTGCCTCGAGGTGACTGACCCCCAAACGTTAAACCTACAAAATATGAAAATGTATTTGGATTTTCTTTATAGTTAAGGTTTAGCGTTATGGTCATAATCTAACCTGATTTTAAGTGACTATACGGCCCAAGCTGGCAGACACGCTGAACCTGTGGAGGAACTGGCTCTCAAGTGCAACTGCCGGGACACACATATTTTTGGTATTTGGCGGCAGATTTTCAACTTAAAGGTGTTTGCTAACCAGGTGGGCATTAGAAAAAGCCCTACCACTGTGCTATGGTTACCACACGATGTTTTCCTTCACGCGAAAGCTCAAGCTCATTGTAGATGGATTCGAACTCACGTCACTTGACGCGATGTCGTACGCGCTAGCACTCGTCGCCCGTGTAACCGCTGTCCTCGTCGCCGAGGCCGAGCGGTTAATTTCGCTCCCGCCCACCCGCCGCAGCCTCCCTCCGCAGACGCTTGAGCCTAGGTTCGATCCTCCGGATAGGGTCTCTCGAGTGACTGTGCTCGCGTGATAGTGATACCCTACATCACTGACAGCACATTATCACACCGCATAGCATCCTTGCATACCTACACGTTAAGTACACGGTTCTGTAAGGAACTACCCCCGCGGCTCTTACGCGGCTTGCCCAATAAGGAAGGTGGGCTGTCATCGCGTAAAATTTATTTTTAATTCTTAAACGTTATGGTGCAAACGCTTGGCAGGTGGAAGTACCAGTCGTTGATCACGACGTCTGTGAGACGCAGTTCCAAAGGACACGCCTCGGCAAAGCGTTCAAACTTCACGAGACCTTCATGTGCGCTGGTGGGGAGAGAGATGAGAATATTTGTATTGCTGCTGGCGGTTCACCACTGAGTTGTCCCCTTAAGGTAATAAATACGAATTTTTAGTTTACGTAACCAAAACAAAAAAAAAAGTATATAATTATTTCTTTACTAGCTTTTACATGTGGCTTGGCTGCCGTTAGTATTGATTTTGTCAAACAAATTGCATGATATTGGATGAAACCAATTGCGAATTCACCTACAATGAGCTTGAGCTTTCGGTGAAGGAAAACATCGTGAGGAAAGCATAGCATGGTGGTAGGGCTTTTTATAATGCCCGCCTGGCTAGCTACCACCCTCAACTAGAATATCTACCGCCAAATACCGATAAGTGTGTTCCGGCAGTTGCACTTTCGAGCCAGTCCCTCCAGTAAAGGCCGGCAACGCACCTGCATCTCCCATGGTGGTGTGGGTGTTCATGGGCGGCGGTGATCACTTACCATCAGGTCACACGCTTGCCCTGTATTACATAAAAAAACATGGTATCATGAGTTTTTTTTTTTTTACAAAATTTTAATCTGTCATATCGTGACTTTTATTGTTATTCATAAACGTCCATCATTACATTACATCTTTTTTTTATATATGCTTAAGGTTATGCGTTATGGCCATAATCTCACCTGATCTTAAGTGACGATATGACCGAAGTTGGTAGACACGCTAAACCTGTGGAGGAACTGGCTCTCAAATGCAGCTGCCGGAATACACCTATTGGTATTTGGCGGCAGGTTTACAACTTGAGGGTGGTAGCTACCCAGGCGGGCATTAGAAGAAGCCCTACCACCATGCAATGTGCCGATGTGTATGCAAAATTACGTGATAATCGATTCACTAGATAAGACGTAAATAAACAATAAACAAAAAAAAAAGAAACAATATTGCATTCGCATTTCACGATAACAGGAAACGTGTTTGCTCAGTTCAATCGATGTCGCTTTCAGAACAACGACCGGTACATCTTAAGCGGAATGGTAGCTTGGACTATCGACTGCAATGGAGAAATGCCGGGAGCTTTCGTCCAGATCGCCAACTACCGCTCCTGGGTCGATAAGGAAGTCACGGAAAGAGGCTTCGACTCAAGCGTTTACAACGTCACCATACCATAGTTGCTGCAACTTATTAAAACAAAATGTCACTATAAATATTTGTTTTTGTGTTTTTGTTAACTTAACCAGCTTGTAATAATAACGTTTCAAAGAATAATCCGATTTATAGAATGTGTAGGCGCTACAATGAAAATCATTTCCAACACGACATATTCTTCAATAGCTTAGTAAAATTCAAAAGTTTAATTACGTAACTGGTCGATGCTACATCACCAATTTTACTAGGGTTTCTGTTTTGTGTACATTTACGTTCAAAATGCTTTAAAATATTATAATTTCCGTAAAAAATATTACAATTTATGTAATCTGTATTCTGTTCATTTTCACTCATAATAAAAGTTCCTAACTGTGTAAGTTGTGCACTAATGTAATAGGGATTTAAAATGATATCTACAATTAAGTTGCTTTTGTATTTAATCTCATATCTGTATCAGTGCCTTGTAAAATAAAATAAAATAAAATAAACTTTACAGACACCTTGGCTGTGAGAATGTCGGTTAAGGATACCTCTACACCTCATATGCAAAAGATACACTCCTTGAAAACACTGAACTGTGCCTGGTGACTGCTTTCAACTTCAATATAGTTATTAATAAGAAACCAAGCAAAAAAAAATTAAAAAAAAATATACTGAAGAAATAAACATAATAAATATACCTTTCCCATATAATAAATTGAAAATATTTCACACTGAAATACAAAATTGATAGTCCAAAATATATAATAATATAGAACCTCGTTAACTCGATGTCGCGATAAGTTTAAAACCTCGAAATCTCGAAAAAATGTTTTGTTCCCTTCGCTTCAAACATCAAAACCTCCATTCTCTATAAGTCGGAAACTCTATAACTCGAATTATTTGGCCTCTCCCTTGATGTTCGACTTATAGAGGTTCTAATGTATAAAATCCCTTTTATTCCGAACTACATGGGATTTACCAATTTTGATTTTATGAATATGAAGTATTTCTTATAACATAAAACGATGATAGCTCAGTGGTCAAGGGACGTGAGTTCGAATCCAAGCACCTACAATGAGCTTGAGCTTTCGGTGACGGAAAACATCGTGAGGAAACCATAGCATGGTGGTAGGGCTTTTTCTAATTCCCATCTGGCTAGCTACCACCCTCAAATTGAAAATCTGCCTCGAAATACCACTAGTGCCAGTTCCTCCACAGGTTTAGCGTGTCTACCAACTTGGGCCGTATCGTCACTTAAGATCAGGCCATAATGCTAAACCTTATGACTCAAAATATATATGTACATATCTCGCAATTGGGCGTGCCTCTTGGCATAGGCTTCCTTTAGCTCTCTTCATTGAGCTTGGTCTTCTGCTACTCTGGTCCAGTCCGGTTCTAGGGTTTGACGGCTATCGTCACTCCATTTTGTTTTTGGATGCCCTTGTCTTCTAACGTCGCCTCTTGGGTACCATGAGGTTACTAGTTTGCGCAATTTATTTAATTAATCAAAAATATACTTGAAGGTTAAAATATACATCTTTCATCAATTTAACTTTTACAATTTTATCTGGGCAAATAATTATATATTAAAATAATAACAATTAAATATTATCCCTTTTTTACTTAATACTTTAGTATATTATCATCATTTTTCTAATCTATTTAAATATTATAAAGATTTTTTATAACGTAATCTCACGCGATCTTAAGTAACGATACGGCCCAAGTTGGTAAACACACTAAACTTGCTATAACACATTTATAAGTATTTGGCAGCAGTATCTCAACTTGAGTATGGTAGCTAGCCAGGCGGGCATTAGAAAAAGCCCTACCACTATGCTATGGTTTCCTCACGATGTTTTCCTTCACCGATAGCTCAAGCTCATTGTAGGTGGTTGAAAATGCTGTAATAAATAATTATAATAGTTGTACCCTAGAGTTTATCTGTGGGGGCCATTCATTGCTATACAGATAATAGCATGGTACATGATAGCTACTTCAGCAAGCCCAGCTGTGGTGAAGGAGACACATAAAAGAGACGGTAAAAACTTGTCATTGAACTTAACTAAATCTTGACCCGCATATCTTCATGGGAAGCAAGTAACTTGGTTGAATTCAATGCAAAGGAAACACAGGTATGTGTCTTTACCACACAAAAAACCCCCTTTTCACCGAACCCTGCTCTTCAGAACACCCAACTTAGAATGCGTGACAGCCTAAATATCCTAGGAATGGATATTCTTAGCGACCTCAGGGACAACGTCAAGAATGTCATCACCACAACATAACTATCATGCTATATGATGCTAACTCTCAAAGTAAAACAGTGCAATTACGAATAAACTAAAAATAAAACGACAACACTATTTTAAATAAATTGTTTAATATTATTCGTACAAAAATATAAAATTGTCATTATAAAATTTATTATTACTATTGTCAATTTGAGGAATGGATTTATATTCTATACATAATTAATAATGATATGGGCTTATAAAATTGTTACCTTAGTTTTAGATTTTAAAAAACTTATAGTATGTATATTCGAAATAGTTATGTATATAGTTGTGAAGTTAGTTAGAAAGTGACATATAAAATGGTCTAAAAAAAAAAGTTTTTTTTTTCCACTTTTATAATGATATGACAATACAATGTTTATTCTCTTTGCATAATTACTATTTAACACTATTAAAATTCTAATAATTATGTGAATTAAAGAGATAAACGTTTCCTTATTTATGTTTCTTATTACGTCACGCCGTATTACGTATTTCACGTCAAATTACATTCTAAATAAGATGGCGGCTTTTTTGCTAGAACTGACGAAGGAGGTTTTGCAGCAAATCAAAATGCACGATTCCAGGTATTATTTACGATACACATACAGACAATAAAATACTATACATGTCGCGTAAAGTGCCATTAATAAATAAAAATACATAAATCAAGTAACATAATATAATCGATTTAAAAGAAACCAACATATGATAGCTAAAGATGCCGACAAAATCTCCAAATATTTTTTATTTGAAATCTAACTTCACAACATCAAAGTTACGTTCGGATATATGCACCGTGGAAGTATAAAAAATAACGTAAAAAATTTAATTACATTACTATATTCAACATATTTTCATATTTATAGCGGTATTTATAAAATTACGAAGCAATTTTAAACAAAATGAAAATAAATTCAGAAGATATTGATGGAGGATTCTAATTGTTGTGCAACAATTACGAAAGGCGGCGGCCATTTTGAAAAATAAAATTGAGTGTGGCCAGGTTTTGATAGATTTTTTAAAGGGGGCCACGGGCGGTATGGTTAATACATACAATGTTTATCTCATGACACGAGAATATTCCTTCAGCATAAAAAGCATAAGTATACAAGTTAAAATTTCATACCATTAAAACTTCTTTGTAAATTTGATACGTTATAGAGATTTAATGAGTGCATAAAACTTCAGTGATACTGACAGTTTTTTTTTATTTTTGGCAACTCAACCCTCTTTTATACGATTACTGCTATATTCAAGTGATAACATTTGGCCATTTTGGGTAGATGAAACTATCTTCAACAAGATGGCGACTGTCTTGTTGAAGTTCTCTTGAGAGTTTTTGTGGGAACTAATATATAATGTACCAAATGATTATTCATAATTCACTTCACTTATGCTCTTTTGCTACACTATATCACGTGTAATGTTTCTTAAATTACACAGGACAGGGCTAAATAACTAGGTATATGAATAAAAATAATAATCACAAGACCCCAACAAAAACTCCATACTAACAGTTATATTTAGCATAATATGGCCGCAAATTTGAAATATAATAGACTGAGACAAATGTCACTAATATCACGTTTCCTCTAAACAAATTCTAATAAAAATTGCAATAATTTTATAATTTAAAATTCGCTATAAAATAGTGAAAACTGTTAAATTTTTATTATTTATAAGTATTGATATGATTGGGGTTTGTATAGTTTCTTAGTGACTTGGTCGTCGATCCAGTTGCGCACCTTGGAGACGTCGACGTAGACGCCCGGAACGCCCATTTCACCACAGCCGATGCCCCAGGCCACAATACCGTTTTGTACGTAGCGATCATTCTCGAACTGTAAACAATCCGTCGCATAAGTATTCTTCAAGTCGACACTAAAAGAGTGATTGCAAAAACCATCCACATTATAACTGCTATATTACAATTATTTTTTATCACTCTTATATCACAGGTGATTTATCACGAGCAGTTATTTTCAGATATACGATTAGTGGACTGTGATAGGCTTGTTTAGTAAAATAAAGTAAAATGATCAGGAGTCATTACTGTCAAATCGTTCTCGAAGCTTCGCACTATTACGGGTGTTGTAATTGACATATAGTAGCCTCGATGCAATTAGTCAAAATTATAGCACTATCAATCCAATACCTTATAGTTTTAAGACTTCCATTAATACCGTAAAGAGTAGAAGCCGCATCACGACTATCTTGTGTACGTGACATCAAAAAAATTAGGAATTATATAATTTGTTATTTATAACGTGGTTAAAAAACCCTTTTGAGGGCCTTTTTTTATAGTTAAGGCTTATCGTAATGGCCATAATCTCACCTGATCTTAAGTGACGATACGGCCCAAGTTGGTAGACACGCTAAACCTGTGGAAGACTGACTCTCAAGTGCAACTGTCGGAACACACCTATTGGTATTTGGCGGCAGATTTTCAACTTTAGGGTAGTTGCCGGGCATTAGAAAAAGCCCTATTATGGTTTCGTCGATGTTTTCCTTCACCGAAAACATAAGATCATTGTAGGATGATTCGAACTCACGTACCTTGAAGCGAAGTCGTATGCACTACCATTTAGCTATCATAGCTACAAAAACTTCTTCAAATCAGGCAAGTATTTACCAGTATTTCAGTGGTCATTATGTTGTGATTTGTGCTCTGCCTACTTACCTGTGTGTGTTACGGGTTGTAAATGGAAATTCCTTACATTATAGTTATCTTTTATATTTTTCACACACATATTTATTTATTTTACAATTTCTGTATGGTACTACAGCGGGCATAATTCCATAGGCACTCTCTAACAGTCGACCTGTGGTCTAACAGTCAGCCGTCTGGTCCCGGCAGAGGAGGATAATACCACCCAATAGCTTCCCATGAGTGATCCCTTGTTAGTTTTTCACTGTAATACTGTATGTACCAGCTAATTGAGAACTTCTCGTATCGATCTCCATCCGACTGGGTCCACAAGGACAAGGATGAGCATGTGCTCCTGCGTCATGGGCGTACACTTTTGCACTTTAATATATCCTGTATATCCGCTTCCTTAGACTGGGAGTCTAAAGTGGTCGCCATGGCCGGAATTGGTGGAGCGATCATCAACAGTCAACCTTATAGTGTTAACAATCAGTAATTATAGTAAGGGGCAACTGCGCCCTCAGGCCGGCCATTAGACTAACGCTGACTAACTTAATATATATAAAAACACACGTATAAATTTGTGTGCCGCCACAAGTATAATGTCATAGGAATTAAATCGAATGGATCGGCGTGTCATTGAATCCAGTGAAAACGGAAATCGTTTACTTGAACTTAATGTCAACAATTGGTGCTATATGCTTTCCACTTACTTCAGTACAAGTATAAAGCGAAGAAGGGGTTTTGAGTCGTAAACTGCATAAAATGCTGATTGTATGTCCATTTTGCGATCGCACTCAAAGGGCATTAAGTGATACAGCTCATGAAGGGGTAATGGGAAAAGGTGTTCTTGTTGAAACTTACCTCAATAGGGCACACCAAAGGCGAACCTCCGTCCCCTTTGCAAGTATCCTTGCCGGGTTCTCCACCAGCGCACATGAAGGATGAATGCAGTTGGAAGAGACGCCCCAGTCTTGTCGTTCGGAGGCTGTCCTGGCATTTTTGTTTATCAACCACTGGGACTTCCACCTGTTAAAGAGATATATTGCCATAATTTTTATCGAAGACAGCTCTGAGCTGGTAGTGAAAGTAAATATATTCGTGAAAACATAATTCTTTTGTAGGACATGGTACTTTTATACTTTATAGGTGTAACGTTTGACCGCAAATAACTATTGCTGAGTAATGTTGTGTCTTAAAACACTAATACACTAAGCCTAGCATTTAAAGTGCAGCTATGTAGGTGCATGATGACAGATTTTCAACTTGAAGTCTGTCTACCTATAGTCAGTCATAGGGTAGGAAGCATAGATAGTTAGGAAAAGTTCGGATAGTGAATGAAAGCAACATGATGGAACCATTGCATGGTAGTGGGGTTTTTTCTCATACACGTCTATATTAAACACACTATTCCAGCAGATGCACTTGAGAACCAGTGTCTCCATTAGGTTTAGCCTATCTACCATCTTGAGCCACATCGTCTCTTAACATCAGATGAATTTAAGGTTGTAACGCCTAACCCTATGAGCTAAAAAATGTCATGGAGTAGAGGGATGTCGATGCAATTTCGTGCAACATAGAATATATGTAGGGCAATATTAGAGGATTTAGTTTGTACATCTAAGGTTTTCTTGTATCTTGTATTTTCTTGAAGTGTATCTCACAGATTCTTCTCAGCCATCTAGACTAGGTGGTCTTATCACGTTGTTTCCTTCCACGGAAACCTTATCGAAACAGGCTTATTGATATCGAACACATGTGGATCAATCGATTACAAATATGCTATAAGACATCTTTGCTTCCACTACTGAGGCGGAAGAAACTCACCTTTTTCAAGATAACCTGGTAACGACCTTCCTTTTCGAATTTGTCTTTCCCCCAGCCCGTAGCAAAGCAACGTGTTCCAGGTGTCGCTGACTGGCGAGGCGGTGGAAGGCAGACCACTCCTACGTTCGGAGCCATTTCCATTGGACTCTTCAGGAAAAGTAGACCGACATCGTAGAACAGGTTCCCTGCATATAAATAAATACGCATAGAGGATATATAAAATACTAGCTGATCTGGCAGACCTCTGTTCTGCCATTTCAAGTAGTCAATCACATCGACTACAGCGTGATCTATCGCGTTATGATCACTTATCGAGATCAAAGTATCCTATCTCTCAAGTTTGATGTAAGTCCGTTGCAGTAATTTAAGAGTGCATTGTAGACAAACAACGTGACACGATTTTTTATATATATCTAGATAATATTTTGTTACACTCTAAAGATATTTGGCGGCAGGTTTTACAAATTGAGGGTGATAGCTGCGAAAGCTGTTCCTGGCCTCTGGTAACACGGGAGTTTACAGTCGACGCGCGTTTTAGTAGGTTGTACCTGGTGTACATACGTCTTTGGTCTGTGCCCGAGTAATGTGTTTGGGCGTTGCTATGAGGAAGTAAGTTAAAAGTACGATCTTAAAGACAACGTTAATAGAAAAAGAGCGATAGCCAGCCAGACTTTTCAATGATAGCTCGGTGGTAGTGTGTAGGAACGACGCGTCATGAGACGTTAATTCCAATCCAAACACTTAAAACGAGCTTGAGCTTTCGGTGACGAAAGACATCGTGAGAAAACCATAGCATGGTGGTAGGGATTTTTCTAACGCCCGCCTGGGTAGCTACCACCCGCTCGTTGAGAATTTGCCGCCAAACACCAATAGGTGTGTTCCGGCAGTTACACTTGAGAGCCAGTTCATAAACAGGTTTAGCGATTTTACCAACTGGGGCCGTATCGTCGCTTAAGATCAGGGATATAGAGTTGTAGGGGACGGTGTTATAGCATAATCAGAGAATATGTACCGGCATTGAAGTCCTTATGCACGACGACACTCTCCACCTCTCTATCTTGGTAAGGGTAGATTTCCTTGATGTTTTGTGTGTCCCATTCACCAGCCCTGACTCTCAGCTCCGGTGCAGTAGCCACATAGTGTGCTGCGGTGAGCACGACGCTCGGATGTATGAGGGAACCACCACCCACGTAGACATTCAGTTTCTGACCATCTGGATCGTCGTTGTTGACGGGTTCAATCCTGGATGGGAAACAAAAGAAGCGTTTTGACATATTTTTTATTACAATTATATAGCATGGTGATAGGGCTTTTTGATTTGAAATATCTATAGACAAGGGTGAGCCTGATTGTTGGCTTGGCGATACAGGACCTTGGCGACGCGTCGCCACGCTATATGTTTTATTTTTTTCAATGCGCCATGTTAGCTTTTTTGCATATTACTTGTACAAAATAACTTCTGTTTCACATCTACCAGGCGTCCCTAGACGAGTCAGTTTGTTTTTCCTAACCTCTTAGATAGCTACCACCTTTAAGTGAAATTCTGTCCCCAAATACCAGTAGGTGTGTTCCGGCAGCTGCACTTGAAAGCCAGGTACTCCACTAGTTTATCGTGTCCACGATCTTGGGACGGATTGTCACTTAACACCAGGTGAGATAATGATAATAATGCTAAACCTATCAACAAAAAAGGACTATTAGTATCATTGAATCATATCCCAATGGTAGCGTGTACAGACGCCTCGTCAGTGGACGTGAGTTCGAATTACTACAACGAGCTTGAGCATTCGTTGAAGTAAACATCGTTACAAAACCATATAATAATGGCGTCTTTTTATAACCCCCGCCTGGCTGACTGCCACCCTTTTTAAGTAACGTATTACTAAAACCCCTGTTTTGACGGACTTCATCAACGCAACGCGAAAACGCATTAACCGGGCTCAGGCCAAAGGCGTGACGAAAATGTGGTGACTCATCGGCTGCTAATCACCCAACACTACCCACTAAAATACACCATCGCGACTCTTCAAACTTCCGTGTTGCCAAAGACCAGGGACCAGGGACACGACAGCTTTTCCCAAGTCTTCTAGTCTCTACCATTACCAACCTACCGTTAAAATCTGCTGTCAAATACCTATAGGGGTGTCAGGAGAGGTGCACTTGAGAGCCAGCCCCTCCGCTAAACAATGTACAGATATTTGAGTGCACGTTTACAACTCGAGGGTCGTAGTCAGGTGTGTGTTCAGGCAACACCGGAATCTGTGTCTCGGTTGTTTTTGCGTTTGACGTTTGAGGACTCCATATGTTACTTTGTATGCGCGCTCGGTAACGGGAATTCAGCATCAGATCAAGACATCGTATGTTATGTCTGTTGAAATTACTGTTATCCTACAAGTGAGCAGCAGAGATTTATAGCGTTTTTAGCATATTATTATATGGACAACGGCGGTCACCAATATTATACCAAAGTGTAATGCCGCATCCGGTCACGTACGCCACGACCACGAGACCATCACCAACGGCTACCCAGGTAAGTGGACACATTCAGTCGGGCGCAAGTATGTGTGGACCCTGAACATTCGTAATCAAAGTACATCGGAAGTCCAGGGCCCGCGATTTTACATCCGGCCCTAACAGTGAGAATTAGAAAAAGCCCTACCACCGTGCTATAGTTTCACCATCTCTTCCTTTCCGAAGGCTTAAGCTCACCGCAGGGTTGCGATCTCACGTTCATTGCGCGGCGTCCGTACGCACTACTGACTGAATTATTATACCTTCGAACTTACTTCAAAATGGCGACCATCCAAGGGAACTCTCCGAACTTGGTCTCTCCGTCGGTCTCGCCTTTAGTCTTGAATCCCACCCCATCCGGGTTCAGCCAACCGCATCCCTCACGCTGGAATATATTTAAATTTAATAATAATATTTTCAAAAAAAAAAAAAGTTATCCGACATCATGTTAGGGAAATACCCTATGATAAAGAACATTTTGAGAGCCAGCCCCTCCTATAAGGCCGACAACGCACCTGAGATTCCTCTGGTGTTGTGGGTTTACATGGGCGGCGGTGATCACTACCCATCAGGTGAAACGCTTTCTCGTTTGCTCCCTATTCCATAAAAAAATTGAGTGTGTTTGTTTGTTACGCCTTCACGGTTTAACTGCTGGATCGATTATGATGAATGCTGTTATAGAGATAAAGGGGACCCTAGAGACGGCGATAGCCTACTCTTTCTCGCGAAAAGTTATTGTAAGTGTGGTAATGACATTATATTAACGTGACTGAAGCCGCGGGTGAAAGCCAGTAGTATTATAGCCGAGCCAAACCTGTAATTTAAATATATCGAAATACGTCTTTAGAGTGCAACGGACCAGAGAGAAAATTCGAAAAATACCTTAGTATTTTAAGAATATTGAACGTAAGGGTTTTGCTTAGTAACGAAATTATTATTTATCTAGACAAATGGGTTGTAAAACGATGTTTGCTAAGCGTTAAAAGGATCCTCTAAACAGGTTTTGAAAAAACCAGTACAAGAGAAGTATCTCCGAGACTAGTTTCCATTTATTTCGTAGGTATTTTTTACACGATTAGTATTTGCATCAACAAAATAGAAGTTATACACAATATACTTGAAGCGATGATAGCTCAGTGGTAGTGTGTACGACTCTGCGTCAAGGGACGTGAGTTCGAATCGAACCTCCTACAATGAGCTTGAGCTTTCGGTGAAGGAAAACTGAAGGAAACCATAGCATGGTGGTAGGGCTTCTTCTGATGTCCACCTGGCTAGCTACCACCCTCAAGTTGAAAATCTGCCGCCAAATACCAATAGGCGTGTACCGGCAGTTGCACTTGAGAGCCAGTTCCTCCACAGATTTAGCGTGTCTACCAATATGGGCCGTATCGTTACTAAAGATCAGGTAAGATTGTGGCCATAACGCTAAGCCTTTACTATAAAAAAAAAAACTCATCAAACATCGGATACGAGATTTTTCCCTCTTATGAGATATTAATTAGAACAACATTACATTCTAACCTCCACGAAAAGGTGATCGCTTATGTTAAAAGGTCGTTACAACGCACTGTGACCTTTCAATCGACTGGTTTTCCTTGAATCGTAACAAACAAAAACCTAAACGCGTTAGCTATAACGAATTTCAATCTTACCTACTATCATTTCAAGGTTCAATATTCATTATATTACAATAGAGCGACGTGAACGTAATGTATTGTCTCATTGACTGTACTAACATTTATTTACTTCAATATCGAAGTTTTAAATGAACAAACAACACGAATACCTATAAACTATCTTTCTATATAGAATAGAATGTAATTAAAAAAAATTAATTACATCTGCCCGATTTTGTAACCTTTTTCAACACAGATTTTCTCCTATTGGTAGTACCGTGACGTTACATGGCCTACAGCCTTTTTTTTAATGTGGGGAAATGCATGTATGCGTCTTCGTTAGTCGCCGGAAATGCCCACTAAAATCCCATGGCCGTCTGCCGCCTTCCTGGGGCGACGCGGGTCCGTGCATGCAATCACCGCGTCATCCCGGACACCGGCCCGGCCTGGTGGTAACCCGGGCCCCATCCGGGCGGCCTGGCGACTTCCCTTGCATTCAGCCGTAATGGTGCAATGGGAGGCGGGTAAATAGCCTACTAAACTTATCTCAACTACTGCTCTATAAAATACAAAAATACATTTTATATACCGTGCGGTAGTTTTTAAAATGAGTGCGTTCAAACGAACAAGCAAACTTTTCAAACAAAGTTTGTACGAGTGTTTGCGTAGTGCACTAAACTTCACTTAATATTGGTTATCTAATATTTTTTTCAATAATTTTTTTTATACCTAATGTTTAGCGTTATGGGCATATTCTCACCTGATCTTAAGTGACGATACGGCCCAAGTTAGGAGGCACGCTAAACCTGTGCAGGAACTGGCACTCAAGTGCAACTGCCGAAACACACCTATTGGTATTTGCCGGCAGATTTTCAACTTGACGGTGGTAGCTAGCCAGGCGGGCGTTAGAAAAAACCCTAGAACAATGCTATGGTTTCCTCACGATGATTTTCATCACCGAAAGCTCAAACTCATTGCAGGTGGTTGGATTCGAACTCACGTCCCATGACGCGGCGTTCCTACACACTACGACTGAGCTATCATCGCTTCAGATTCAGAGTCGCACATAAACCAGATGAGATTATGGTCATAACGCACAGCCTAACACAGACGGTAAAAAAATATTCCATACCTTTGGTTTCTCGGTATCCGGTTTAGGTGTTATCGGCTCAGTAGGCGGTCTCTTGTCTGATAGAAAGCAGCAGACGTCCATGTACGATAGGCAAGGACCTTCACGGAAACTGGAAAAGAAAATGAAATGGAGACACGAGAAGAAAAGAAAGCGAATGAAGCGATGATAGCTCAGTGGTAGTGTGTACGACTTCGCGTCAAGAGACGTGTGTTCGAGACCAACCGCCTACAATGAGCCTGAGATTTCGGTGAAGGAAAACATCGTGAGGAACCCATAGCACGGTGGTAGGGCTTTTTCTAATGCCCGCCTGGCTAGCAACCACACACAAGTTGAAAATCTGCCGCCAAATACTAATAGGTGTGTTCCGGCAGTTGCATATGAGAGCCAGTTAATCCACAGGTTTAGCGTGTCTACCAACTTGGGCCGTAACGTCACTTAAGAGATCAGGTGAGATTATTGCCGTAATGCTAAACCTTAATTTAAAAAAAAATGTGTTCCTGTGTTGTGAGCTAATACCTCCACCAGGCTTACCATGTCTACCATCTTGGGCCATATCTGCACTAATCTTTTACTATATAAAAAAGGATAAAGGTTTGTCAGTTTGTTTACACCTCAAAAAACATATTTTCTTACATGAGTACATTCCCCTCTTACCGTATATCGAGGAGTCCAGTTCCGTCTACTATGATTGTATTGTTACTTGTATCACAAAGGTAGTAAGTGACGCACTCGCCAACTTTGCCGTCTGTCGTGCATGACGTGTCTGCGGACAATGCAAAAACATCCCAATAATCATTGCTGTAAAAACTTCTTTAGTATCGTTATGATTTGAAACGCGATGAAACGAAAAAACGACAGTAAAAAGAGACAACCATATGGACCGTTCATTTTGAAAGTGGTGTAATTCCATTTATGAGAAAAATGAGCTATCACGTAATTCATGCTTAATTTAATGTAATTTTTTTATATATAACTAGTCCGTGTTTTAATTTCTCAAAAAAATCCCATGTTTTGTACAACTTAAAATCGGTCGGTAAATGATATTGCATTATCAACAAATATAGTAACCTTTTATTTTCTCGAAACAAAAGAAAATGGACTTACACCACTTTCAAAATAAACGGTCTGTATATGTACATCTATGAATAGAACGTGCGAGCGAATGAGATTTTTGATGTGATAACTTCTTCAGACGCGTTGAGCACTTTTTGGGTGAACAAAAATCATGGAACTCACGTCATCGTCACCGAACGCTTTCCATGTATGTACAGAGTGTTTGCAGATTGTTAATTACGAGTCTGTCAAATATAAATGCTTGGTCGATTAGTTTGACGTGCGACTTAATAATCACGCGTGAGCAAGGTCGTATATTTCTTTTTTTTACACTATTGTGTGAAATATAGTTTTCACTTCTGTCGGTAGCCTTCGTGAAAACTTTTTTTTTTATAGTTTATAGGTATGTGAGCTTTGAGCTTTTCGGTAAAGGAAACATCGAGTTGAAACCATAACGTGGTGGTAGGGCTATTTCTAACACCCGCAGGCTAGCTACCACCTTCAAGTTGAAAATCTACAGCCAAATACCTATATATGAGTTCCTGCTAGGAATAGCGTATCCACCATCCTAGGCTACAACTTCACTTTACATCGAGTGAAATGTGGCCATAACACTGAACACATTCCTACTAATATTATAAATATGAATGTAAGTTTGTTTGTTACGCTTTCACGCGAAAACTACTTAACCGATAATCATGAAACTTTGTGCACATATTCTTGGAGGTATTAGAAGTAACGTAGGATACTTTTTATCGGAAAAACAAAAATTCGAGCGAAGCTGCTGGTAAAAGTTAGTAAACTGTAAAAAAACCCACTTCATCATTTTTAAAATTTTATCTCTTGTGTATTTAAAATAGTTGTGTAGGTAATTTTGCCAATCTCAAGCGTGAATCACACAGATAATTGTACCATGCTCGACTCGAACCCACAGTACTCTGACTTAGCGATGCAGCGAGACAACTGCTTTAACCGGAAGGCCAACTGCGAGTATTCCTTATTCCTTATTCCTTAATCACATAGAATGTAAGTATGGAAAAGGCAGATTCTTACCATTGGTCATCACTGGCGGGACCAGGGTTGAAGGACCTCTTTCGTCGATGGTTAGCTTCCTGGTTGTCGTGGTGGTAGTGGGAGTCGTTTGTGGGACGGTGGCCGTCGTCCCTGAACCTTGCGGCTTCGTGAAGATGCTCTGTATAATCGAGTCCAGATCACCACCCATCCCGTCCGCTTGGGGGTGGACGGAGCCAGCCAACACCAGGAGTGCTACAATCCTGTACATCTATGAAACAGAAATGTAATAAACCATTTTTAAAAGCTTTTTATTAACTTCATCTATGTTCATGTTTCTTTGTATGTTTGTTTGTATGTTTGCTTGTATGTTTGCTTGTATGTTTGCTTGTATGTTTGCTTGTATGTCTGTTTGTATGTTTGTAACCGACTCCTTTGGGCTCGATTTTGACCCACTTTAAACGGCCAGATTTCGCTCAAACTTTGTAGCTTTATCGAGGACCGATGACAATACACTAATTTGATAAAATTATTCCGTTTTCAATTTACAAAATAAGATTTTTGTTAATTTATATAATTTTCATCTATAAGGCAAGAAACTTAATTTTATTTTTTTATAATTTGTCTTAAAATGAGACCTCTTTTACATCACTTCAAGTTTCCTCGTCATCTATCGCATGTCGTTTTCTCTCTCTTGCCTTGCCCTTAGCCCGGGATGAGTTGCGATGCGGAAATCCCTTAAAATAGGATTTTAAACACAATTTGAATAAGGGAAGGTGTTAGCTACCTAGGTGAGCTTCATACAATCCCTACCACTATACTATGGTTTCTTAATAATGTTTTCCTTCTTATTGTCTTACTGTTAGGCTATTCGGTAATTAGCTTTGGGATTACATTGTAGTAGCTGAAAGACTGTCACTGGTTTTTCTGAGTCTTAAAATAATTGGTGACCAGTTTGTCACGATTTCTAGTATTTAAATCATGCCGTTCTTTCACGAAATCTAGCTTTTCCAAGTTTTTTTTTTATGTAATAGCGAGCAAACGAGCAATCGTGACATCTGATGGTAAGTGATCACCGGCGCCCATGGACACCCGCAAAAACGGGGGAATAATAGGTGCGCTGCCGGCCTTTATTGGAGGGACTGGCTCTCAAGTGCCACTGCCGGAACACACTTATTGGTATTTGGCGGTAGATTTTCAACTTGAGCGTGGTAGCTAACCAGGCGGGCATCAGAAAAAGCCCCACAACCATACTATGGTTTCCACAGCTGGTTGCATTCGAACTCAAGTCCAATGACACGGCGTTCCTACACACTACCACTGAGCTATCATCGCCTCTAAAATTAATATTATAAATCCGAAAGCGAGTTCGTTTGTTTGTTATGCTTTTACGCCTAAACCGCTGAATCGATTATGATGAAATTTCGTACAGAGATAGATGGACACCAGAAGACGGTCATAGGCTACATTTTCCCGCTAAAAACTTATTTTAAGCTGGGTAAAGAGAGGGTTAAACTTTGTATGTAACTTTTTATTACGTCATCCGAATTGTTCGACAAAACGCGACCGAAGCCGCAGGTGAAAGCTAGCACTTAAATAACCGCATGTCATGCGAAATGCCACCAATGTTACTTAACATAACATATCATGTACGCTTATGAATGCAAATAGTCGGTAATAAAAAAAATAAAAAAAATTGTGTTGCACAATTATTGCATCATTCCCATGCATCACAAATACTGGTATGTACTATATGCTGTGCCTATTATACATATTTTTAAGAACTTCTACTGATGTCTGTGACGTCATCTTCAGAGGGTCCAGTCAGTGTATCAGCGCTGCACTATATCAGTGTAGCTGTTATGCTGAGACTGGTACCAATTTATGCACACTTTAGGTTTTTTTTGTTTTTGTTTTGTGATCTTGCTGTAATGTTCTGTGGTTTTTTTGCATATTTTTTTTTTGGTTTCTTTTGTTTTATTTATTTTAAATATCATTTTCTGTGTGTTGGATAAGTAAAACTATATTTCTTTCTCTCTTTCTTCCTTTCGTTCTTTCTTTCTTTCTTTATTTCTTTCTATGAATAAAAAACTATGACAATCTTTTAAAACCCTGTCCAATAAATAAACAATAAAAATCGTTAACAGCAATCGATATAAAAATTAAAACAAGTTTGATCTCTCTCTTAATAACATAGCGTGTTATCGGCATATTAATTGACCTCAAACAAATCGGTTCACTGCTCCATTATCATTGAACACTTAACAACAAAGACGTATCTACTTAAGCTTTAATTTAAAACGTAATCTTCTATACATTTGTATAAACAATACAATTTTGGCTGGCCGAGCGGTTAATTTCACTCCCGCACACCCGCCGCGGCCTCCCTCTGCAGACGCTTGAGCCTAGGTTCGATCCTCCGGACAGGAGCCCTCAAGTGACTCTGCTCGCGCGATACAGTGACACTCTACATCACTGAAAGTACATCATCACACCGCATACCATCCATGCACACCTATACGTTAAGTACACGGTTCTGTAAGGGACTACCCCCACGATCCTTGTTTGTATTCCGGCAGCAGCCCAAGCCAAGGTTCGGCCATTCTGGCACCCTTGCGCTCGCTGCCTCGGAGCTGAGTGCCCTCAGCACTCGCCCCAAAAAGTTCGGTGAAGCTGTCAAAGCCCTTACGACCAACAGCGTAAATCAATAAAAAAAAAATACAATTTTGTTTGCATCAATATGTAACTCTGTTGTTAATATTATAAATGAGATTGTTTGTAAATATGTATAGAAGTTTGTTACTCTTTCACGCAAATCTACTGAAGGGATTTTAATTAAACTTCTGTAATTTATAAAGATATTGAGTGAATTGTCCATAATGGTCAGTGTCAAGTGAGTAGGAAAAAATTCCGCCATCGGCGAGCTATTCCGGCGTGCGCTGCGAAAATCGTTAGAGTTACACGTATATAATGTATGATGGAAATGTTTATCTGAAATAGTCCTACAAAAAACCCCGCAACAGTATATATCTATCTTTTACGTGGAAGCCATTATCGCCGAAATAGTGAGCGGCCCGCGTATAAATGACTAGAAGTACATATGTTCTTATATCATTCTCCTTCGATATAATTTATGTATGTAAAATGGCGGGTACCGGAGGAATCAGAATTGTTTGACAAAATCAATATTAACGCGAGTAAAGCTGCGGGTTGAAGCTAGTTATTTATATTTGATTGATACTGACATTTCCAATCAATCAAATTTTAAATGATTCCGTGTCTATAATATATTTAATTTTCTTAATACAGCTTACATTTTCCAATTATTCTGAATTTCATACCATATAACTCTTTATATATATTATTGACTCATGTTTGTATTCGTAAAATGACAAGTACTTTCGAAAGATCAGTCTTGCTCGAGAGTCTCTCCCGGTATTTATTTATTTATTTAACTTTGTACACAAGGTATACAGGCGGACTTTAATGCCTAAGGCATGTTTCCTAGTCGACCTTAGGCTGGTGGAGATTATGTCTGAGGCAGGTGCATAATATAATAAATAAAAAAAGTATTATTTAACTAAATAATTACCTATATGAATACATATATACATAAAAAAAATGGAAAACATTGTGAGGACACCATAGCATGGTGGTAGGGCTTTTTCCGATGCCCGCTTTACTAGCTACCACCATCAAGTTGAAAATCTGCCGCCAAATACCAATAGGTATGTTCCGGCAGTTGCACTTGAGAGCCAGTTCCTCCTTTTTGAAATCTGACTGCCAGTTTCTAAGATTAGCCTGTTCAAACAAACAAACAAACATTTCCTCTAATATTAACTACCCATGTGTTTCTGGTTGTTTTCTGAACTGCATGCAAATTATCATAATGATCATTTGAACAGCTAACAAATCACGATGAATATTTTATTATTAATTGGTTTAGGGTTACAGCCACAAAGTCACCAGATATGAAGTGACGATGTAGCCTCAGATGTTGGACACGCTAAGCCTGCTGGAGAGGCTGCCTCTCGAGTGCAACCGCCGGAACACACCTATAGGTATTTGGCGGCAGATTTTCAACTTGAGGGTGGTAGCTAGCCTGGCGGGCATTAGTGAAAGCCCTACCACCATGCTAAGGTGTCATCAAGATGTTTTTCTTAATTGAAAGCTTTAGCTTGCAGGTGGATTCACGTAGGCACTAAGCTATCATCACTTTAAATTATTCATCCACCGGTAAACTTTATAACGTCATAGGTTATTGTGTCAAGCGATGATAGTAATATTGTACCGGGGAATTTATGTAAATAAGGAAAATCCGCAATTTCACTGATAAACGCTGGGAAAACACTAGACCTAGAAAACGGAAGCGCACAACTCTTGAATATATAATAAGGAATAGCCCAAGGGAAAGTATATTCTTCTCTGTTCTTGGAGTTCTGTTACTAGGTACTTTCGTCATCATTTATTAGGTAGGGAGGACGCACAGTACAACCTTGCCTCGCTTGCCATGGCACAGTAGAAGCCAAAGTGAGTTTCTCAGATCCCGAGGGGGATCAGTTCGTTTCGATCTTACTATTTTTAATCAGGTTATAGTTTCAAGCATCGCCAGTTAGGTTTTTTAATGTACAATCTTTCGCGCCTTTTACAATTACTTTTCTCTTTTTATTAATAGCTAGCACCGCGTTCGATTTTCTCCTACGCATTTCGGCAACAGCCCAAGCCGAGGTTCGGTCACTAGTGACACCCTTGCGCGAGTTGTCCCGCGGGCTCGAGCGCCTTCTGCGCTCGCGCGATACAGTGATTCTTTACATTCACTGAAACCACATCATTACACTGCATGTCACATTCGTGGACACTCACACGGTACGTACACGGTTCTGTGAGGGATCGCCCCTGGCCCTGAATGTGGTTCGGCCTTTTGATTAATATTTATTATATATAATTCAGCGTTTCATTGCCTTCTTCTTGGTTCTTAGGGTTCGATTTGCTAGGTTAGGTACTCTTGTCGTTCACTATTTAGGTAGGAAGGACGCACAGTACAATCTTGCCTCACCGCTTTGTACAGTACAAACTAAAATTTTTTTTTTATCAGATCCATAAGGGGATCAGTTTTGATTTTTACTTTTTTATTATTATAACGTATCAATCTCTCATTAATAGCTAGTACCGCGTTCGTTTTTCTCTTACGCGATTCGGCAACAGCCCAAGCCGAGGTTCGGTCACTAGTAAAACCCTTGTGCGAGTTGACCCGCGGGCTCGAGCGCCCTCCGCGCTCGCCCCCTCTAGTTCGGTGAAGCTGTAAAAGCCCCTCAGGCTAACAGTGTAGATCCCAACTCCGACAATTCAAACTTAAAACAGTACAGTACAATCCACTCCACTGACTTCCTTGCCTCTCTAACAATTAGTATTTTATCTAAAGGCCTTCTCCAGTAGGCCAGTCCTTACTATTTTATATAATATTTTCTCTTCCGGCAGCAGTCCATGCCAAGGGCCAGCCACAACGGCACCCTTGTGCCCGCTGCCTCGGGGCTGAGTGCCCTCAGCATTCGCCCCAAAAAGTCCTGCCAAGCTGTAAAAGCCCCTCCGGCTAACAGCGTATTTCCTGTCGAAAAAAAAAAAAAAAAAAAGTCTCCGGCGCATTTGTCACGCGTCTGTCGTCAAGTAAACATCTCTCAAGAACTGTTAGAATAATTATTTTGTGTGGGTAGTTGTAAGACGGCTAATTTGTAAGTACATTGTATTTTTATGTTTTGTTGTTTGCTTGTGATTATTTTGTTAATAATCTGTGTTTTTATTATTGCTAATTGAAATTTATGTGTGATTGTTACGTCACGATGGGATTTGTTTTTTCCTAAATATATATATTAGTTGGCAGTGTGTACAGACTCTTCGTCAAGGGACGTGAGTTTGAACCCACCTACAATGAGCTTGAGCTTTTCGGTAAACGCAAACATCGTGAGGAAACAATAGCATGGTGGTAAGGCTTTTTCTAGCCTGGCTAGCTACTACCCTAAGTTGAAAATCTGCTACCAAATACCTATGTATGTATCCCAGCAGTTGCACTTGAGATCCAGTCCCTACACTAGGTCTAGCATGTCCACCACTTTGAGCCACATCGTCACTTAACATCAGGTTATAGCCATAACACTAAAGCTGAACCATAAAAAAGCATTATCACGAATGGGAACGTGGAATAGACTGATCTTAGATCTTGGTGCTTTTTTTTAAGGAAGTTTCGCTTCTATCACCTATATACACGCCTTTTTTTTTATTAACCAATATTTCATAGTTAATAAACAACAAAGAAACTAACTCAAGGTTCAATTTCTTGCATTCGTTAACCGAAGAAACATAGGAACCTTCTGTTTTCACTCGAAGTAAAAAAAAGACAATAGTTTTGTCTGTATGTCATCCATTTTTTGTTGTTTTCACATATATATAATGGAGTTAATTATTTAATATATATAAATGAATCTCTATTTCCCTCGGTCATCGCATAACGTGTGAACGGATGGAACAATTTTGCTAATTCTTTCTTTCTTGTGTTAATTATCGTCAGGAGAAGGTTTTTACGAAACATAAAATTAAGGAAGCTGTACGGAAATTTAGAAAATTTGAGAAAATTTAACAACTCAATGACAATTTTCATTTTACATGACTGTCAGTTGTCATAGAGTATTAAAATAATAAACACTGTTTTTGAATAATATTCTTTTTTAATTAATTATACCAATTAGAATTTAGTATTCATAATTAAGATAGGACAATGTCTGTTGCGTCAGCTAATTATTAATATTAATTAATCGTTGAAGAGTAATTACGATAATAATTTAAATTTAATTATTTAGCTGATGTTACATGTCACTTTAAAATATAAATACCTGAGGTTAATAAGCGGTTAGTTTGCGTGATTGTTTAGTTTTTATTTTTTTAGTTTTTCTAGCTTCCGAAGCGTCGGTATCAAAATTAATAAATAACCGCGATAAAATCCGTTTAAATTAGTTTTATTTCGATGAGAGAAAGAGATAAGGTTTGTACTGGACCATGGCGCTCTGGTTTTCAGTCTGCCCCATACGTTATATATTTCTTGACACATGCGCAATCCGTAGATCGGTAATTCGACACAAAAAAAAAAAAAAAACTAAATAGTGGTGCATATATTTACAGTTTGTGTGATCGGAATAATATAATGATTTAATTGTATAACAACCAAAGGGAAACCAGGAAAAGAAAAATGAGAAAAGTATAAGAAAGCAAATAAAACTAAGAATTTATAAAGATCACTGTATGTGATGTCAAGATTGGTAAATTTTCGTTTGGTCTAAAATTATTTCTGTATCGACCGACGACCGGAATTGGTTGCAAAATCAATATTAACGCGATTATAGAAGCTGGTAAAAGTTAAATAAAAGTAGATTTATAACAATAACAAATAATCGCATAGATATATATACCATTTTTTATAGTTAACGTCTTTAGCGTCATGGGCATAATCTCACCTGATCTTAAGTGACGATACGGCCCAAGTTGGTAGACACGCTAAACCTGTGGAGGGACCGGCTCTCAAGTGCAGCTGCCGGAACACACCTATTAGTATTTGGCGGTAGAGTTTCAACTCGTGGGTAGTAGCTAGCGAGACGGGCACTAGAAAAAGGCCTACCACCATGTTATGGTTAGCTCACGATGTTTTCCTTCACCAAAAGCTCACTCATCGTCAGTGGTCGGATTCGAACTTACGTCCCTTGACGCGAAGTCGTGCACGCTACCACTGAGCTATCATCGCTTCAATTGGTTTCTTTCGACTAATTAACACGATAGAATGACTTTTAATATAAGAAGAGGTCAACGAGTTGACCTTTTCTGATTATAACATATTATTATTATCGCATTTCAACTGTGTATGTGTGATTTTAGACACGACAGTCGGATACAACTGAATTAATTAAATAAATCGAAACTCAAAATATAATATAATCCATCATAGTCGGACACATGTAAGTTGATCCTGAGAAACGCGGTAGATTTTAAAAAAGCACGTGGTATCACCGATTTTGAAAGCGTAAACGACTTTGATACTTATAAAAACGTCGTAATTTATTCTATTATGAGAAATAAAGAAATATTAGCTATTTAGATTCCAACAATAAGGAAACTACGCTATTCAAATTAAATTTCAATTATAATTGTAAAAAATATGCGTGAATTAATTTATGTATGTAATAAGAACAATGTATTAATTGCAATTGTATGGTGGTAGGGTTTTTTCTAGTGCCCGCCTGGCTAGCTACCACTGTCAAGTGGAAAATCTGCCGCCAAATACCATTACGTGTGTTCCGGCAGAGGCACATGAGAGCCAGTTCCCACAGGTTTAGCGTGTCTACCAACTTGGGCCGCATCGTCGCATAATATCAGGTGAGGTTTTATGGCCATAACGCTAAACCTTAAGTAACTATTAAATATATATATCCATTGTCTGTTATATTCATTATAGTTACCGAAAAATGTAGAAAAACATTTAAAATCCACTAACATAGACTTTTAATTTGATACTTGTCGTTGATTAGTAAATGTTGATTTTTATAAAGATCTTCATCAGGATCAACTATTGTATGCCAGACTATACGATTTGAAAAAGTGTGTGCGATGTCCCTGCTCTCTGGCAACACTAAATTCAATAAATTATTTTGATGTAATTGATATATGACAGCATTTCACAGATATACCCACCGATTTCAATTGCATACTGATAACAAAAACGTATTTTGTTATAACACTAAATCGGAAGCGATGATAGCTCAGTTGCTAGTGTATACAGACGCCACATCAATGGACGTAAGTTTGAATCCTTACAATAAGCTTTCGGTGAAGGAAAACTTGATGGCGAAACCATACCATGGTGGTAAGGATTTTTCTACTGCCCTACACCTGAAAACTTGCCGTCAATTACGTATAGTTGTATTTCGACAGTTACAGTTGAGAGCCAGTCCCTCTATAAGGCTTAGTTTGGCCACAATCTGGGGCCCTTAACATCCGGTCAAATTGTAGCCATAACGCTACACATATGAAAGTAAAAAAAGGATTGACAGTACACATGTTCCTTGAAAGGGTCATCGAACGAGCAGACGAGTGTCTTCGTTTTCTCAGTGAGACTAACATAAGGTACATTTTTCTTACGCCTGGCAGCATTGAAAACATCGACACAGACGATCGCAGCTTACTTCAAATCATTATCAAGCATAATGCAACACACTTAACTAACTTAACGGAATAGTAAATCATTCATGACACAGTTAAATACTGAATACAGATTCACATACGAAACGGCAGCATAAGACTGATTCATTTTCCTTCACACAACATACTGTAATATACCTCGAAACATTTCATTCTAAATGTGATCACTTATAATAATATTCATTCACTTATAGTTCTGTTAATACAAATACCATAATACAATACTATTTACAACTACAATGTTGTCCTTAATATTGTTAGAAATAATACTCGTAGTAGGTGTGGCGGAGAGGATAACACCAAGCAGTGTCCGACACTTGCGACACGGATGTAGGTTGAGCGGCTTCTTTGTAGACCATAGTCAATACTAACCTTCATTGCTCGTGTGTCTCTCCCTGTCCAGTATCAATCATTCCCGAAATGAGTCAAATATATCAAAACAGTCTAGTCAATAATAGAAAATATAAATCTAATATGAATATCTGGCCTCGAGTGCTTCGCTTTGACTGAACGCATAGCCGCGCTCGCGTCGCGCGTATATAGCAATCGGTGTTAACAAATTACCCTCCTCTGTTATTTATTTTAGTAGTTCGTATTCCGTATATATTAAATTTGTCTTTAAAATCGAATAGTGTGATAATTGAAAAACTTTTAAAATGCTTGGAAATGATCGGAATATGTATAAATCATAATCACAGGCATCACAAAATTATTCAATAGAGAATCACTCACACACAAACATTTAAAAACATGCCTTTGATTACGCACACATAGAATATATACGCACAAAAACAATTAACAATGATTTCTTCGTAATTGCTAAATGTAATTAATTCAATTTTGTAAAATTAGCTGTGAATATATAAAAAAATATGTATCACTATCGCTGGCACAACACCTGGGCCCCGATTTTACTAACGTAGTGCTTAAAGTCCCATTTTTTACGGACTTCCTCAGCGCAACGCGCATACGCATTATCCGGGCTCAGGCCGAGGCGAGAGCAGCGTGTTGTGGCTCAAAGGATGCGAATCACCCAACACAACCCCCCACTAAAACGCACCACGGCGACACTTCAAACTCTCGTATTGCCAGACACCCCGAACAGTGTCTACACTTCTACCCCCACACCGAGTTGTCGCTTCCCAGAATCAGAAAACAAAAACGATTTCCGTCCACACGCAATTATCCATCTCGTCACCGCAGAAAGTTTACGAATAATTAATTATAAACGCCAATTAAAAAATAAAGATAAATCCTCACCTTAACGATCATACGAGATCTCTCGTTTCGAATATTAAATAATCACTAATTTATATATCACAGACACTGCAAGAAGAGACTATACGTGTTTATTGTTATTTTTAATTATTTTTCCTTGTCGCGTCCGCGAGTGCAAGGTCGCCAACCGGTGTCCGCTTGCCGACGAGCGCGAGACGGACTGACCGCTAGCCACGAACGTGAAATAACCTTATATTTCTTGTGCCGCGTCATCTGCGTCCTTATTCTGGCGTATCTGATATACGAGCCGTGCCCGCGGCTTCGTTCGCGCGGAACTAAAAATTATTTTATCATTTTCGCCCGTCCGTGTATGGTTTTTCGATGCAGCTTTGCTAGTATCGGTGGTGGAGTGATGTTAAATAGCCTAATGTCTTCCTCGATAATTGCTGTATCAAATACGAAAATGTTTCCTCGAAAGGAACAAACAAACTCACTTTCGCATTTATAAGATTAGTAAGGACTAGCTACCCGTCCCGGCTTCACTCGGGCGGTCATTCACAACGCGAAGCGGCGACGTTTATTCCTCTGTTAGTGTTTTGTTTAGATTGACATTTTTAAACTTCGTAATATGTCTTCATTCGAATGTCCCACTTGAATAATTAAAAAAAGTAATCTACAGTTATTGAAACTGTCTTGAAAATAAAAATTATTTATTTGGATGAGGATCGATACAAAGGATAATAAAGATTTTTTTTTTAACTGATCTTAAGTGACGATCCAGCCCAAGTTTGCAGACACGCTAAACCTGTGAAGGAACTAGCTCTCAAGTGCAACTGCCGGAACACACCTATTGGTATTTGGCGGCAGATTTCCAACTTGAGGGTGGTAGCTAGCCCGGCGGGCATCAGAAAGAGCCCTAACACCATGCTATGGTTTTCCTTCACCGAAAGCTCAAGCTCATTGTAGGTGGTTGGATTCGAACTCACGTCCCTTGACGCAAAGTCGTACGCACTACCATTGAGCTATCATCGCTTCAGATGTCAAATTTTGGTCGGCATTTATATGATCTTTTAATAATATATATATATTTTTTTTTATCGTGACATAACTATAATAGTTCAACAGATGTTATCATGAAGTTTTTTATAAATATTGATATGTCTTTTAATATTGTAAAACATTTTTTTGTTCTCTTATCAATAGTTTTCGCAGCGCATACGATGAAAGACACATTATGGGTAATTTTTTACATTTTTACATTATGGAAGATTTAGTAGGGATCCTTAATATTTTCCTTAAATATAACGTATGTTACTCAGGGATAATGAAGTATTCTAATAGTGAAAGGAAAAAAGTGTGAAAACCTTTTATGCTAACAATGTATGGCCTTTAAAAAAAACTCTCCCAATTTCATCAATTTTTCTCTGTCCTGTGCAAGTTTTACCCAGTTTTCCCCCGCCAATGACACTATGTCGTCCGCCGATCATTATTGTGGTCTGCCCACGTTTCATTTCCCTGTGGGCATTGTGTGCATTTCGTGCTTTTGTGCGTCCATCGCTGGTCGGTGTATCTAAATACATGGCCAGCCCAGCTCCATTTTGGTTTTTAGTGCTTGGTATAACGCATACATATAAAAATACATATATTTCCCTTTTTATAATATTAATTAGTTAATTATATTTATATTAGTGTAGAAAATTATAATAGATATTGATTGACTGACCTAGAACATCATTTATTCAGAATAACACTGTTTACGATTTTAAGTGGGGGAATACCGAGAACCACAAGTGGCTATGAACATAAATGAGTTCATTATTAATATCGTAATATACTGTTTTTTTAAACGTTCTTGCTTCAAAATATTTTAATAGTATTTGGCATTTAAATATAACCATTAAAATTACTTAATAGTCATCATTTTGAACATAATAATGCTGCACTCGGCAAATTTGTGAGGGCAGTGATAAAATTTAGTCATGGTTTTCAGCCCGAGGAAACCGGGGCACAAGTGCAGGACTGAGTCCGCGCCTGCACCACCCACCATCCCTCCACTGAGCGAGAAGAAAGCCTCTACAACAACAGAAGCAAATAATTACAAGAAGAACAGCCCAACAATAAGTCCTAGAGAAAGAAACGGCATATCTCCAGAGCTTAAGAGAGCTCCTAATTCGCAACGGCGAAGCTCAGAAGCAGTGGAACCTGAACACTCAACAGCTGAAACCCCAACATCCGTTCGTATATACGAACCGCAATGAAAACACTACAGAGGACTAAGCCCTGAACAGTTCCCTCGCCTCTCAAACAACCACAAGAAGCACGTCAGTTTCAGATCAACCGGTGGTAGAAAAACATGAAGGAATTCTTAACACGAGTAACAGTTACGTCGGAACAACTTGGGCATAACATTTAGACGTTATTGTGCATATAATGACTTTACAGCCAAGTACTCAAGTATTTGTGCGTTCAATACAGTAACGTTTATAAAAGATTATTGGGACTTCCACGTGTAGTGGATCTAGCATGCTTACGTTTACACATGTCGATCATTTCTATGCTATAATGGGAAGGAAAATTGCATGTACACTGAGTAAACTTTCCCAATAGAGCTAATACAATTATGCAAGAACTCATAGGATTATATGAGAAGGATATCAGTGAAAATCTATCATTTTGAATATTTAGACCAGTTCACTTATAAAATGTTTATAAAAAAAAGTCTGCCGTGTTACTAAGTATTATAAGTTGAACTTAAAACGTCCCATGTAAGTGCACTAATGAAAAAGTTCTCAAATAAAAACTGTAATTTGTTCAATACCTTAAAGTTTGCACATTGCCGATGCAGTTTACCGTGTGTGTTTTTATGTAATAGGGGGCAAACGAGCAAGCGTGTCAACTGATTGTAAGTGATCACCGCCGCCCATGGCCGCCCACAACTGAGGGGAATCGCAGATGCTTTGCCGGCCTTTATACGAGGTACTGGCTCTCAAATCAACTGCCGGAACACACCTCTTGGTATTTGGAGGTAGATTTATTGAGAGTGGTAGTTAGCCAGGCGGGCATTAGAAAAAGCCCTACCGCCATGCTATGGTTTCCTCGCGACGTTTTCCTACACCGAAAACTCAGGCTCATTGTAGGTGGTTGGATTCGAACTTACGTCTCACGACGCGACGTTCCTCCACACTACCACTGAGCTGTCATCGCTTCAAACTTTTGCTGGGGACCCGAATCGATACGTCTAATCTGAGGAATCCTAAATGGATCCTATACTAACAAGCAAGCCTACTCAATCACAGAGTTATGTACGCGAATTCAAACTAAGAATAATCCATAAGATTTTTGTTCGAGCAAGTAACTTACGCACGATCGCAAACGTCAGAATAAGGACGTTGTTTACGCGATGTAAGAAATATAAAAGGCGTATTCATTACAGCTCGAGTTCGTCGAGGAGCGGACGAGATATCGCGCACCGAAAAGTGAAGAAAAGAGATACAAAATAATAAATATATATTTTAATTTCACGTCCGAGATAAAACTAAGTGATCGTGCGAAATTCGAAACAAGGACTCGTTTGCTAAAGCAAGGTAATAGTCAATCTTAATTTATTGATGTTTTTGTTGTAATCTTTAAGAAGCGACATGTTATTGCGACTGGCTTGCAGATTCTCCAATAGGCTCAATTGGACCACATCGTCACTTAACTGTACGGAGTATTAAAAAAAGTTAGTCGTCACGGGACGCCTGGTAGATGTGAATCATAGAAATTATCTTGTACCGGTAATGTATATAAAAGTTTAGTTTACGACAGGTAATAAACATGGCATAGTGAAAGAAATAACACATATAGCTTCTTTTTTTTTCTAACTGACGTACGCTGTTAGCCTCAAGGGCTTTGACAGCTTCACCGAACTTTTGGAGGCGAGTGTTGAGGGCACTCAGCCCCGAGGCAGCGGGCACAAGGGTGCCAGAGCGGCCGAACCTCGGCTAGGGCTGCTGCCGGTAAATGAAAAAAGATTCATGATCCTGACTAACCAACGGGTTCTGTATTACTAAATTAGTGATACTAACTACAACCTTATCAGGTAAGCAGCTCCAGGGCCGCGAGGGTGGTCCCTTGCAGAACCGTGTACTTAACGTGTGGGTGGGCACTTGAGAGCCAGTTCCTTCACAGGTTTAGCGTGTCTACCAACTTGGGCCGTATCGTCACATAAGATCAGGTGTGATTATGGCCATAACGCTAAAACCTTAAGTATAAAAAAAATGTCATTAAAAGTTCGTCATTTCTGTTGTGCAGATGAACAGGGTATTAGCAATCCTGGTGCTGGCTGGCTTCGTTCAGCTCCAGGAGGTAGCTGGAAACACCGTGAAACCAACAATCATCGACGGAAGGGCTCCTTCTACAGTAGTACCATCAGGAATAACTAACGGTAAAATAGCATATTACTATTATATACCCGAAAAGTTTGCTTATTTAAAGAGATATGACTTCCACATTAACAAATAAGCTAAATATATATATATATATACATATATATATATATATATATATATATATATATAAGATAAACCAAGAAACCCACAAAAAGTTTCTGACGATTAATGTCAGAAGGACGAATTGTCAAAAAAAAATTAAAAAAAAATTGTTTTGTATTGCCAACAGACACGTTGTGCAGGACCGATGATAAACTTGGCTTAGGCGATACAGAAAACCTCTGCAATACTGGCAACACCAATATCAGGAGAAACGAACGTGATACTGTCGATATTGGGTGAGTGTTTTGAGTTGGTCCAACATTTGATCGGAGGTGAGGTATTTAGTAACTTTTACAATCGTTTCGTTTTCACAAAGTACTTAAATAAAGGCGCCAGTCACGTTTCTATTTCACTTTTTTTTTTCAGTTCTCGCGTCGACTCCGGGAAGACTTCAGAACCGGAGATTGAGAAACCGAAGGTAAGCATTTTAAATCTGTTCTCGAAGATACACCTTTATGGCCGTAATTTTACCTAATCTTAAGTGACGATAAGATCCAAATTGGTAGACACGCTAAACTTGTGGAGGGGCTGTCTCTCAAGTAGATATAGCATACCACTATGCTATAGTATCTTTACGATGTGTTCCTTCACTGATAGTTTAGACTAATTCGTCCAATAAACGTGGTTTCGATTAAGGATATATTTTTTTTTCTGAAATATATCGATTATTGAATCGATTCTAATAGATATCAAATTTCATTCCGAACTTGCATCGACGGTGTTTTCGGACTGATTAGACACGGGGACCTTCAGGGTTTACTCTTACCTTAAAGGCCGGTAACGCACCTGCGATTCCTCTGGTGCTGTGGGCGTCCACGGGCGGCGGTGATCACTTACCATTAGGTGACACGCTAGTTACTTTGCCCCCTGTTCTATAAAAAAATCGATGCCCGAAAGATTAAAGTCTATTTTTTTTCTTTCGATTCTCGTTTAATATTTCAAGTTAAAACCAATCATAGAAAACAACAAAAACACCATTATTAAATTGAATATATGATATTTTATTATTACTAATTAAATTTTGTATAAATTAATTTGGGTAAAACATTCTAATAATTGAAAGAAAGAAACAAAGAAAAAAAGAGAAAAAGAAGAAAGTACTTTATTGTTGGAACAACCATACAATTAAAATTAATTACACAAACATATAAGACGGAAAAAATAATTGATACATTTGAAATATGAAGAGAAAAATGAAAGATATGTCCAACAATTGGCAAACCCATTCAGCAAAATATGTAGTTAGTACAGCAGTACTGCAACGCATTTCACAGTAAACCCTTTCTCAAATCAACCCCTGGGAAGGAAAGACCAATGATTCGAATTTATGCTTTATGCACTGGAAAATTATAAATTTATGTTCACCCAGATCCTGTGCTTTTGTAAAGATTTGTAAACTTTTTAACGATTGATAAACTTTTGTAAAGATCTCGACAACATCGAGTTATTTTGTATAAATTATTTCCAAGTTTAACGACCATCGCCGGGTTTAGACTCCAAATAGAGGTTCAGTATGAGCCTTTGTGTTCTGGCATAGTCAAGAAAACCAGCCCTTTACGTCAAATTCAATAACATGGCTGTAATACTCCTGGTCTTGCAGCAGTCTATAGGCGAAGGTTTATTAACCATCAAATGGGCCCTGGGGTGGACAATGGATATTCATAGCCTATCCAGTGCGGATGTGGGTAGATTAATATACTATTTTTTGCGGTTGAGTTAGTGATTCACTTCAAGAGCACTACAAAAATTATTTAACTGCGGAAGGTTTGAGAGCCAGTTCCTCCACAGGTCTAGCGTGTCTATCAAAACTTGGGCCGTACCGTCACTCAAGATCAGGTGAGATTATGGCCATAACGCTAAGCCTTAGGTATAAGAAAAAGATTTGGGCGGGCGGAGGAGTAAACAATACAATTGCTAACAAATTAATAAGATACGCACTCACCTGTAGGTCCTGATAGCAACTGAGGGGCGGGCGAGGATTGCTATTGTAACGGTAAATCCCACGGCCACACCGTGCTACACTACCAACGTTGTTGCACTAGATACCACACTCGTTTGTATGTAAAGCCCAAGCACGAGATCTTACGCCCGCCCCCGGCCTACCTAAGCAAGTGTTAGAAGAGAGAATGGTTAAAGTCCGTATGGATCGGCGCATCGTCTAGATCACTCAGAGATCTGATCGAAAGTAAGATTGACTCCTGAAGGTGACTCATTAAGATCACAACACCGAGAGACGCATTACTGGACCTCACTCAAGGACCTGTTCGTAATAGCGGACAGAGTAAAGGCCACGGTCAGCGGGAATAGCCCGGGAGCGGTTTCCCCATTCTTACCCAGGAGGTTGTCTGGACTGGAGATACAGATAGTGTAGTGGACAGGAGCGCATTCATAGGATGCAGGCTCGGTTAGGCTCTAGATAAACTTATCCAGTAGGCTTATGTCAGGGGTCTGGTCCCCCACTAAGAGACCCCGGGGCTGATTGCTTTAGGTTGGGCTTTTTTTATTGTTGTCGATTGGCGTTATGACCATAATCTCACCTGATCTCAAGTAACGATACGGCCCAAGTCGGTATACGCTAAGCCTGTGGAGGGACTGGCTCTCAAGTGTAACTGTCGGAACACACCCATATATATTTGGCGGCAGGTTTTGAACTCGAGGTTGCTAGCCGGGTGGGCATCAGAAAAAGCCCTTCCACCATGCGATGTGTGGGGCTAGCCAATTGCAAAAAATACCTGGCAAGTGTAGAGTGAGATGTGTTTGTTTGCAGACACGACACTTAGAGATCGCTTATCGTGTAATTAGTTACTAACAATGCCCCCAAGCAGCGCAACCTAAATAATCAATTACTTACTCCATTATTTCGGCTTGTGACCAGTCCGTCTGCCAGCTTACTGCCTACTGTTATTAGCAAGAAAACATATTGCCAATAAAGATATGTATGTAAAGTGTCAATAAAAAATAAAGCTCGAAGTGTCTCCTCCAAACATGTTTTTCTGATGTCATCTGTAAGAAACTTGTTGTGAAGGACTATTAAAATTTGCTCAGCAGATAGCGTATTATTATTACAAATTAATTGTCTATCTATATTGTACAGTGAAATTGTTTGTTTGTTTGTACGCGATAAACTTAGGGACTACCTTTCGGAATTCAAATTAATATTTTTTGTATTTGATAATGCAATAATTGGTAGTTTGAACACAGTAGATGTTTAATGTCACGCTACAAACAAAATAAGCAATGCTGTTGTGAAAATAGGTTTAACGTTGGTATTTGGCAGCAGATATTCAACTTGTGGGTGATTGCTAGCCAGACGGGCATCAGAAAAGCCCTACCACCATGCTATGGTTTCCTTACCATGTTTTCCTTCACCGGAAGTTCATGCTCGTTGTAGCCGGATTCGAATTCACGTTCCTTGAAGTGAAATCGTACACACTGCCACTGATAACTAATATTAAAGCATACTCAGTTCCACATAAAGTCTCAAAGCACATTACTGTATTGCCGCACAGTAGGTTCAAGAACCATGTCAAACGTGTTTTGATGTCAAAAGGCTATTATAGGGTGAATCAATATGTGAGCGATCGTGATGTCTGGAATTGACGCCCCTCTCTGTACATCCGCTAATAACTACTGTAACACATTAAATTATTGTATATATGCATAAGAATAAGACATAAAAAAAAACATGCAGATCGAGTTTCTCGCCGGTTCTTCTCGATGACTGCGTTACTTTCCGAACCGGTAGTAGTTTTGACGTTCATAAGCGCCTTCTTAGGGCCCGAATTGAATAAAGATTTTTTGATTTGGCGCAAACGAAATCACGGGCTCACCTAGTACATATAATTAAATTGTAACCCAACTGTATACCAAAAACCACAGTGTACTAAGAATGTGTTATTTAATTCACAGTATCTTAAAATTCAAAGATACTATTTGTATGTCTTTTTTTTTTCGTGGGGAAATGCATTTAAGCATCCCCTCCCAGCCCAAGGGGACTAAGAGGGGTATGTGGGACTCACCCGGCGCCAACCGCCGAGAATACCCACTAAAACCCCACGGCCATCTGTCGCCTTCCCGGGGCAACGCGGGTTCGTGCATGCAATCACCGCGTCACCCCAGCGATCGGCCCGGCCTGATGGAAAGCCAGGCCCCATCCGGGCAGCTTAGTGAGCTGCCCTTGCAGAGTGTTCTGTTTTTGTTTTTTAATATAATTTTTTAGATTCAGCGTTATGGCCATAATCTCACCTGATGTTAAATGAAGATATGACCCAAGATCATGGATTCGTTGAGCCTGATAGAGAAATTCGCCCACAAGTGTAAGTGCTACGCCATGTTATAGTTTCATCGCGATGTTCTCCTTTACCAAAAGCTAAAGCTCATTCCAGGAACCGAACGCACGTCCTCTGACATGGGAACCGTACGCACCACCGACCGAGCTATCACCGCTTCATAATCTGCTATAACGAAATACTCTATTATAATTATCAGAATTGTATACAGAGTTTTTCTAGTGACTCAACATTTTAGTACATTCTTTTTTTTATATAGTTAAGGTGTAGCGTTATGGCCATAATCTCACCTGATCTTAAGTGACGATACGGCCCAAGATAGTAGACACGCTAAACCTGTGAGGAAACTGGCTCTCAAGTGCAACTGCCGAGACACACCTATTGGTATTTGGCGGCAGACTTTCGGGTGGCAGTCGGGCATCAGAGAATCCCTACCACCATCCTATGGTTTCCTCACGATGTTTTTCTTCGTCGAAGCTCAAGCTCGTTGTAGGTGGTTGGATCTGAACTCACATCCTTTGACGCAAAGTCGTACACACTACCACTGAGCTATCATCAGCTATTGTTCCTGGGAAAATAATATGTTTGTTAATATGTTTCAGCGTGAGGGATGCGGTTGGCTGAACCCGAACGGGGTCGGGTTCGAGAGTAATGACATGGCTAAGTTTGGAGAGTTCCCCTGGGCGGTCGCTATTTTGAAGTTAGTGTAACGTAACATTTAATTGTAATCTATACTAATGTTATAAGGCGGTAAACATTGAGAAATCATTCAGGAAGGTTTAAGCTATATAACATCACGCAAGCACTACAAGGAGCAAAGCAGTGTTGATAAAAGTGAAAAGCGATGATAGCTCAGTGGTAGTGTGTACGACTTCGCGTCAAGGGACGTGAGCTCGAATCCAAGCACCTACAATGAGCTTGAGCTTTCGGTGAAGGAAATCATCGTGAGGAAACAATAGCATGGTGGTAGGGCTTTTTCTAATGCCCGCCTGGGTAGCTACCAGCCTTAAGTTGTAAACCTCTCGCCAAATACCAATAGGTGTGTTCCGGCAGCTGCACTTGAGATCCAATTCCTATACAGGTTTAGCGTGTCTACCAACTTGGGCCGTATCGTCACTTAAGATCAGGAAAGATAATGGCCATAATGCTAAACCTAAAGTATTAAAAAAAAAAAAAAAAAACGTGAAATAAAATTATTTCTGTAGGTTTTCTTCACGTGCGCTACCTATAACTTTAATGTTATAATAATATAATGTATAAGAGAAATATTCCGCTTAAAAAGTTCTAAAAATAAGTCCGGGATAACATATATTTATCTTTTCTGGTTTACTTACAATAACCATTTTTAAGATTTACAATACAATACAATACACTACAATACAATACAATACAATACAATACAATACAATACAATACAATACAATACAATACAATACAATACAATACAATACAATACAATACAATACAACGCATTTGGTTTTTACATACACGTTGCTAATGTTACAGAAACAGACACTGGTCACGTTGTCAGTTAAATTGTTAAAACAATAAATATTTGAATAATATTTAGATCCACGCGCACGAAGCCGCGGGTATAGCTATAATATATTATAAAGGGAATTTTTTTTCGAACGTGATATAACCTTAGGACGAAAATTCTTGAAATAATTGATTTCTTATCGGATAATAATTACCCTACGATTATTGTTTAATACTAATTCTTAAGTATAAATGGTACGAAAGCCACGTCTAAATGTTCCACACAACTTTTCCACTCATCTGCGAACAGGTCGAGTTATGCGAGCTTTGCCAAGACTTGACTAAGATGTCAATGTATTTGCTCGAGAGATGAGTCGTTTTTTTTTTTTTTTTTTTTTTTCGACCTGACATACGCTGTTAGCCGTAAGGGCTTTGACAGCTTCACCGAAGTTTTTGGGGCGAATGCTAAGGGCACTCAGCCCCATGGCAGAGGGCGCAAGGGTGCCAGAATGGCCGAACCTCGGCTTGGACTACTGCTGGAATACGAACAAAGATTCGCGATCCTAACTAACCAACAGGTCCTAACAATAACATAGGGCAAACCACGCGAGGGCCGCAGGAGTAGTCCCTTACAGAACCGTGTACTTTATGTGTGGGTATGCACGGATGATATGCGGTGTGATGATGTACTCTGAGTGATGTAGAGTGTCACTGTATCGCGCGAGCAGAGTCACTTGAGGGCTCCTGTCCGGAGGATTGATCCTAGGCTCAAGAATCTGCAGAGGGAGGCCGCGGCGGCGAGAACGGCGGTTACACGGGCGTGTGCGCGGTCACGTGTAATTGGTGGAGACGGCAGGGAGCAGTGCGTTCAATCTTGTTATTTTGTCGACGGGATCGGTGAGGCAGTTACGTGGCCGGCGTGCGAAGCGTTTAGCATACGGATTAGGAGTGTAGCTAAGTACGTGTACTATTTTGGGGTTGGGATGAACTTCGGCCTTTTCGAAAAATTTCTTTGTGACATCTTTAATATATGCATATATGGACGGAAGGTCCATATCTTTATGTAAATCTACATTGCGGACATAGGGTGGAGCTTGGACGGCTATACGCATGAATCTATTTTGTAACACTTGTAGTTTGTAAAGGATGGTGCGCGAAGCGTGAGCGAATACGGGGCAGCTATAAGTAAGTATGGGACGGATGCATACTTTGTATATTGTGAGCTTATGTCTGAGTGACATTTTGCTCTTAGAAGAGGTAAGATTGCGTAGCAGAACCATAGCCGTGGAGGCTTTTTTCTGTACGTAATCTATATGTTTTTTGAAGGTTAGGCGCCTGTCTAAAACTACACCAAGATATTTAGTATGATTAGCCCAGGGGATATTGACACCGAAAAGGTGTAATGTTTTTTTTATATTCCTCCTCGCGTGAGGATCGAACATGATAGCCGCACTTTTGTCTGGGTTTATTCCTATGCGCCATTTGAGGCACCAGGACCCAAACGTAGAGACGGCTCTTTGGACGCGGTAATATAAATGAATCCTATTCCTGCCCGAGCTGAAGATGACTGTGTCATCTGCATAGGAGCCTACTGCGACGTTGGAGAATTCGGGAATGTCGCTAACGAACAAGTTGAATAGGCAGGGCGCTAGGATAGAGCCTTGGGGGACTCCTGAGCGTATTGGGTGAGGCGAGGATAAGGCTCCGTCTGCTTTGTAGCAGAAGGAGCGGTCCGATAGATAGGCAAGGATTATGCGGACTAGCCTGTCCGGAACTTGTAAGAGATTGAGTTTAAATATGAGACCTTCGTGCCAGACCTTATCGAAAGCTTTGGCTATATCAAAAAATACGGCAAGTGTGCGCCTAGGGCGATGTAACTCCGTGAAATTGGAGAGAATATGCTCCGTGAGGCGGAGAACTTGGTGGGTGCATGAGTGCTTGGGTCGAAAGCCGAATTGCTCGTGTGGTAAAAGACATTTGTCTGAGACAGTTGATTGAAGTCGGTTTAGAAGGAGTCGCTCGTATATTTTACCAATCGTATTGAGGAGGCTTATCGGGCGGTAGCTTTCCGGAAGGGATGCCTTTTTTCCGGGTTTACGGATACCTATTACCGTTGCCATTTTCCAAGCGGCCGGAAAATGGCAGTGAGTTATGGCCGCATTGAAGATGCAGACCAGAAGAACTATAAGTTTGTCAGGGAGAAGTTTGAGGGCTTCATTTCTGATTCCGTCGGGACCGGGGGCTTTCCTTGGTTTAAGGCACTTTATAATCGCGAGTACTTCGTCAGTTGTAACCGGATCTAAGTTTTCGATTGGAGGGGTCTCTCTTATTGATTGAATTGTTCGATCGACCCTCCCGATATGCGTGGTATCTATGGTATGATATTCATACGGATTAGGGGAACACTGTTGTGCGAGAGTGGCAGCGAGATACTCTGCCTTGTCAATACTTTCGAAGGCCGGCGGATTGCCGGGGCCTCTATCTAACGGGGGCATTGCGGACGAATAGCTGCTCTTCTGTTTACGAACGAGATCCCAGAAGGCGAGATGAGACGGTTTGATTTCCTCTAAGAGGCTGTCCCATCTTTGACTACGGAGTTCAGAGATACGAAATTTAACTAATCTTTGTAGGCTACGTAGCCGTACACGATTTTCCTCCGTCGGATAAGAATCGTGAGCGCGTGTCGCGGAGTTTTTCTCCGTTATCAGTTTTCGAATATCATCAGGAAGTATGAAGCGGCGATCATTTGCCGCCCTTACCTCTTTTGAGGTTTCCCTGATGGCATTCTGGAGGTGACCTACTAGGGAGTCAATCGCCACATCGGCATCGCTCACAGACTTTATCTCGTCCGGGATACTGTCTAAATGAGGAGAAGAGAGATTAATTGAGAGATAGTGTCTGAGTTTTGGATAGTCAGCCACTTTGACTGAAGCGGGTGTGTGGTTGCCCGGGTGGCCTAGTTGCAGAATTACTGGGCGGTGATCGGAATCTAGTTCATGTACGACTTCGATTTGCCGTACTTGAAGCGCGATCCCTTTTAAAATAGCTATATCTAAAACTGAAGGGCGGCAGTTAGCTTGATAATGAGTTGGCTCTGAAGGAGCAATTACATCGAAGATAAGCGCATTTTCTAGCCAGTATAGTGTCCTACCATTAGTGGTAGTACGCGGGTTGTTGTATTGAATGTGCCCGCTATTTAGATCGCCAGCCACTATAACAGAGTCACCGAGCGCGAAAAGCGTCTCCAGATCCGACTGGAGGAGAGTTTTATTAGGCGAAAGGTACGCGGAAACGATAAAGATAGTGGGATGACCAGTCATACCCACTCTACACACCGAGACTTCTAAATTTGTAAGTTCGGGAGGATCTATTGGCATGCAATACAGTGACTTTCTATAGTATATGAGCGTGCCGCCGCCTCTTACGCCGATACGATCATTTCTTACTATCTTGTAGTTCGCAATCGCGGGATTGCGAACGCTCGGTTTTAAAAGAGTTTCTTGTGCTAGAAACACATCTATTTGCCGCTCCTTAAGGAAGCTAGCTACCAAGTCGCGTTGGGGTTTCAGGTTGCGCGCGTTAAAAAAGGACAAAGATAGGCCTCGGGGTCTAATCTTATCCTCCATTGCGAGTTTATTTAGGAGAAGCGCGGATAAGGCGTTGCATAGTCCTTGCAATGCCTGGGAAGCACTTAATGGCTTTTAGACGGCCAAAATCTTGACTAGCGCTAATCATGTCGTCGAACGCAATGATATCATCTACGGAATGTTCTTCTAGTAGTTCGGCGAGCCAGTCGATGCCTTTGAAACCAGTAGAAGGGCCGGCCGCGGTGAGTTTCGCGGGTTTAGCCTTCGGAGGCTGCTGATTGGTGGTCCACGCGTTGGTCGGAGCTAGTGTGGGTCTTTGGGGAGGAGATGGGTTCGCGGAAGTGACCTGCGCTGGCTTGCCCAGGCTCGGGAAATCCTGATTAGACATGAGTGGCGGCGGTGCGGTACGTGCAGCCGCTAAGTGCGCTGAAGGCGCTTGTGTGGGAAAACGCGTGCGTCTCGTGCGTGGGGCACGTTCACACCCACGATAGTTCGCGGGGTGCCCGGCTTTGCCGCATAGGACGCAGCTTGGTGGTTCGGGGGACTCAGGGGTACGTGGGCACTCCTTAGTAGAGTGATCTTGTAGACACTTGACGCAACGCGGCTTAATGAAGCAGTTGCGGGAAGAATGGCCATACGACTGGCAATTGTGGCATTGAGTAGGGCTGTGTTTTTTGTGCGGTAATTCGACAGTGATGCCGGAGAGGCCGCACACGGATTTAAGTGAGAAGATTTCCTTGCCTTCCTTAGAGCGGTCTAGGATGACAAGAACAAAGTCGAACAATTTTTTAGTTATGTGGTGGTACATGCGGTGTACCTGGTGGACCGGAAAGTTTTGTTCCTTAAGGGACGCAATGATTTCCTCCTCGGGGAGTTCTTTGGGGACGCGCCTAATAACCACGCGCAGTAAACGGTCTTCTTCCAAAGTGAAAGTGAAAAATTGGTGTTTTCCTTCTCTAAGGAAGGCGGTGAGATTTTTATAATCTAAAGGCGTAGGGACTTTAATTTGAATCCCGGCAGGGGTGCTACGGGCGCTAGTATAACGGATTTTTTTAATATTAAGCTGCGTGGAAATATTTAACCAAGCTGCTTTATCAGCGATAGTGACGGGTGGTGGTTGGCGGACTGCTTTTTCAGTCGAGGCCGCGGGGCCAGGAACAGTAGTCGCAGAGATTGAAGGGGTCGCAGGGACGCGGGTGCTTTCGGTCCGCCAAGCCTTGGCTACTTTCGGTTCGGTAGTTTCTGGTGAAAGTACCCTTTTATTTTTAGGTTTGACCCTACTGACTAGCGTGAAGTCGCTGTCGGTATTAATAGATTCGGGCTCCTCCATTTCTGCCTCGTTAGTTGGTGTCGGGTCCGAGCTAAGTGGCGAGAATGAATTCGCCGTAGGGATCGCAGGCGGAGCATATGAGATGAGTTGCTCGAATTGTCGCGGCGTTGGTACCTGGGATGTAGGTAGTATGGGAGAGACAGGTGCCTGTGAATGACTATTTAGATTCCTTGTTGGGGAACGCGATCGCGAGCGAGAACGAGAGGTCCCGAGTGTGCGGGACGGAGAAGGAGGGTGGGTGCGCGCGGGCGCATTTACCGCCGCTGCCGGGATACGCACATTTTGCGGTGGTTGGGGTTGAGTAGCAAGAAACTCTTGAAAGAGCTCTGGGTGTGTCTTATCTACGAAGACTCGGAACCTATTTAGCAAAAGCTCTGAGCGGTTTGCCATTTCGGTAGCAGCCTTGGTGTAACGTAGGTTTAAAAGGAAACCTGTATAAAAAAAAAAAAAAAAAACAAAAAAAAAAAAAAAAAAAAAAAAAAACCTCCCTGCCTGAGGGGCAGGGGGGTGCGGCTAGAAATAGTTAAACAAACTATCTAAAGTTCGACGAGTTAACATTGAAATACAATCTAGTAGTGCACGTGCAGAAAGTAAAGAAAAAAGAAAAAAATAATAATAAACAATATCTGAGACCTTGCCTGTAAAAGTAATAAAAGGCTTAATGGAAATTAAGTGTTACCTTTTTTGGCAGCCGGTGACCGGCGTACTTACAGTGTCGGCACTTTAATCACTGCACTGTTTCACGATAACGACAAACAATACTTTGAATTCACAATAATAAACTACGAGAATTCTCACAATGTAATATTAACACGATAGCCAAACAATAGATTGAGTTTAAGAATAAACTAATTATCGGTAACACGAACTTTATTGTCGGCAATAATAGACGGATTATTGCCGATAAGACGTAAGAATAACACAAAGAAACAATAGGCGGCGCGGTAAAGCGCAGCGATCGGTTTCGAGAACAATCAACGAGGGCTCACGGACACGTCCGTTCACGACCGCGGTTGAAATCGAACTCTCGAGATGAGTCGTGTTGCACTACAGTTTGTTTATATCTTACCCAGGGTTGAACGATTGTTTGATAATGATCCGGACAGTATGAAGATAAACGTCTACATAGGTGGAGGCTCCCTCATACATCCGAGCGTCATACTGACCGCGGCCCACCATGCGGTAAATGCGCGGGAGTTGAAAGCCAGGGCTGGCGAATGGGACACACAAACTACTAAAGAAATCTATCCTCACCAGGACAGATATGTAGAGAGCTTCGTCGTGCATAAGGAATTTAACAAAGGTGAGCAAAGTTTTTAAGCGTAGGACATACTAAAAGTAATTACAAGCTCCGAGAGATAACCAATCAATCATGGATACCATATTTGAACTTTTGCACGTTGGTAGGGCTTTTTTCTAATGCCCTTTTGGCTACCTACTATCCTTCAGTATTCCACCTACCATCAGGTGACAAGATAGTTCGTTTGCCCCCTATTCTATCAAAAAAGGCTTTTGGTAAAGGAAAACATGCTGATGATTCTATAGTATGGTGGCGTTCTCTAATACCCACCTGGCTAGCGACCATCCTTAAGTTAAAAATCTGACGGCAAATAGTAGCTATTAATGCGTGTAGTAGTGTGTTTCGGCAGTTACATTTGAGAGCCAGTTATTCCGCTAGGCTTATCGTGTCCAGGCAATCTCGGAGCGCATCATCACCTAACGTTAGTTGCGATTGTGGCCACAACGTTAATCCCATAAACTATAACAAAAACAAATGTTATTCATTACCAGGAAATATGTTATACGATGCAGCCCTACTCTTTCTGAAGAGTCCATTTGAAATGGCTCCGAATGTAGGAGTGGCCTGCCTCCCACCGCCTGAGGAGCCAGCTAAGGCTAGCACGCGTTGCTTCGCTACAGGTTGGGGGAAATTGGGCATGAAACAATATTACTCGACTATTTTGAAAAAGGTGAGTTTGTTTCTTGTCAGAAGTAGATCTGGCACCTTTGAACTGGAGACCTCTTATAATATATTTGAACGCCAACTTCGATGCGTCTAAATTTTTTATAAAGAGCCTGAATTACCGGAGCATTAAAACTTTATAATGAAACCATAACATATAGGATTTATGAAAAATAATTTTGACCTGTTTTCCAGTCACACATTTTGGAAAATATTTATTCTCTAAAACATTGACACGAGTGTGATTTACTAACAGATCCCTCCTTTACCTCTCAGTAACACATCCGTTGACCTTATGCACGCTTTGATCTACTCAAGCAACCAGCAAGCGTTGCGAATTGAAGAAGATACCTAAGTTTCTCACCGTTGGCTTTGTCCTAGAGAATCTAAGATCATTGCCAACCTCACAACGGCGGCTAGCTGTCAAGTTGAAAATGTGCCGCTAAACACTCGTGAATGTGTTCCGGCAGCTGTACTTGAGAGCCAGTTCGTTTAAAAAACTAAGTGTTTTACCGTCTCTGTCACATATAACAGATGAGATTGTGGTAGTAACAAAACTCTGCCCCTGGTATTTGGCAATATGGTCGCTTTGAGTGTCCTTTGGTGACTTTATAGTGGCCATTTCGATTACGCAGTGCAAAAAGATGCGCGCAGATGGATTTTTTCACCAGGGTGATAAAAAAGGCCTGCTTTATAAAAGAACTTTACAATAGACGAGTTTTGGCCTACCACCTCATTTTCCTTCACCAACAGTTCAAAGTGGTCTTCAGAAATTACAAATTATGATAGTATATCTCCTTAATAGATGGAAGCCACAGTTGTTGATCACAAAACATGCCAAGATAGACTTCAAACGACGACATTGGGGCCTCTCTTCCAACTGGACGCGTCCTTGATGTGCGCTGGCGCGGGACCTGGCAAGAGTACTTGTAAGGGCGATGAAGGTGCACCATTGGTGTGTCCTATTGAGGTAGGTTCCATATGAACACCTTTTCACTTTACCATTTCATTAGCAGAATGGCAGAATTTTTAAAGCGATGATAGCTCAGTGATAGTGTGTACGACTTTGCGTCAAGGGACTTGAGCTTTCGGCGAAGGAAAACTTCGTGAGGAAACCATAGCATGGTGGTAGTGCTTTTTCTGACGCTCGACTGGCTAGCTACCACCCTCAAGTTGAAAATCTGCCGCGAAATACCAATAGGTGTGTTCCGACAGTTGCAGTTGACAGCCAGTTCCATCACAGGTTTAGCGTGTCTACTATCCTGGGCCGTATTGTCATTTAATGTCAAGTGAGATTCTTGCCATAACGCTAAACCTTAACTATATTAAAAAAGGAACATTTAACTATAGCATATACATGACTCCATATATAGTTTATGCTATATTAAAGCAGAGACTTTTGGCTTCTAACACAATTTTAAAAATACATAAAACTAAGAATTGAATTACTCTCAGTTTGGAAAGGATCGCTACGTCCAAAACGGTATCTACGTTTGGGGCATCGATTGTGGTGAAATGGGTACTCCCGGCGTCTACGTCGACGTCTCCAAGGTGCGCACCTGGATCGACGAGAAAGTCATCGAGAAAGGATACCAACCAGTAGTATATCAAAACGTATAAATAATAAAAAAAATGTGTGTGCAGATCACACGCGATAGAAGTAACACCTTCAAAAATTCGCTTCGTAATACGCTCGCGCGCACACACACATACTTACACATTTATACCGCTATATGAAATACTGTATAATGCACTCTATCTAATTCTCTCGCACGTTATATCCCATAGATGTATGTGGCTGTCTCTTTTAATTGTCGCTTTTTCGTTTCATCGAGTTTCAAATTAAACGATGCTGAAGATGTTCTTGCCTCAAATGTGTGACTCCTTAAATAAGTCTGTCTTTAAAACATAACGATTGTCAAAACAAAATTTGCGCAAGGTATGTTGCGCGGAAAACATAACGCTAATAAGCTAACGCTTATATTAATTTCATTCTTTATAATATTTCCATATCTGGTGCTTTGTATGAAAATGGTTTCTTAAGAGGAAAACTCAAGAATAAAAATAAATACTTCACAAGTTTCACTGTTATATAGCGGATTTTTATTCACGTGATATTATGAAATTGTTACACTTTCCATAAACTTCTTAGTGAAAAGTTTTAGACGTGATATTTGTTAAATTTTTGTCTAATATTTTTATTTTAGCAACTCACTAAACTGTTGATACGAATAACTGTTACTATCACAGAGTATCTTTATACCTATTATTATCTATTTTTAAACTACATTCCGTATGTCACAGAAACAGTTTCATTTTGTAAGAGAAAAAGTAACTTATATGTTAATCCACATTAGTTTTCTTTTTAATCTGTTCTTATAAAATGTGAGTATATCTGTACCTCAGCATTTAATATCAATTAATCTTTAAATGTATTAATTTTTAATTCAGAATAAATAAATTAAAAGTAATTGCCCAAAACTCAACTTCGATAGTGAGAAGTTAGCTTCAAGTAGAAAACGTTTCGAGATATTAGTGGCATCGTGAGCTCTCATATTATTGTATTTGAATTCGTTATATTATTATTTGATCCTAAATAATATAAAATTGATAGCATTTTACATGGTTGAGATTGCGTACGAATTTAGTGAATTCTCAATAATTACTTGAAACGTGAATTTTGACAATTCTAAGAAGAACGCCGCCATCTTGTTACCGCGCTTTTTTGTTTTTACAATAATACAGAAATATTCTTTTGTCGTGATATTACCAGTATAACGAAAGTGATCAAAAAAAAAATTATAATATAGATATACTCACATAAATATTTAAAATATAATTAGGGTTCAAAAATAAACAAATCATCTCGAAAGAACGTTTATTTAAAAAAATAACACATTCTTCAATTCACAGCTTCACAATTGTATACACTACTATGCAGGATAATATGTTACTATAAGTTTTTTTTTTTTATGAAATCTATGACAAAGGTAACTATGTATACCGTCATAACAATAGGGATTATAGAAATCCAATACTTCCAATACTTCAATTAACATTATAATAACAACTTTATATTATTTTTGAGAATACTAATAATAAACAACTTACTTTTTATTATATTGTCGTTTTATTTTTAACTAGATTTTACGTGCGGCTTAATATTGATTTCGTCAAGTAAACCTGATGACGCAATAACAAGTTACATACAAAGTGTATCCCTCTTTTTACCCCACTTACAATATTCGCGAGAATCAGCAACCTATCTCTGTCTCCAGGATCCCATTTACCTCTGTGCCAAAGAACATCACAATCGATTCAGCGGTTTACCCGTGAAAGCGTAACAAACACACTTTCGCATTTATCATATTAAATATGATTTAAGAAGCGATGATAACTCAGTGGTTGTGTGTACTACTTTGCGTCAAGGAACGTGAGTTTGAATCCAACCACCTACAATAAACTTGAGCTTTAGGTGAAGGAAACCATGGCATGGTGGTAGGGCTTTTTCTAATGCCCGCCTGGTAGCTACCACCCTCAAAATGAAAATCTGCCGCCAAATACCGATAGGTGTGTTCCGGCAGTTGTTGCACTTGAGAGCCAGTTTCTCCACAGGTTTAGCGTGTCCACCAACTTACACCGTATCGTCATTTAAGATCAGATGAGATTATGGACATAACGCTAAGCCTTAACTATAAAAAAAAACATACATTAAATTAACAAGAACGTACTGAGAGGGCCAAATTAAGATACCGAATTCCGGAAAATTAGCCTTCAATGATTCGCGAGCCGAATGAAAATAATAAAACCTTTATTTCCTAAAACATTTATTTACATTTGCAAGTTTTTTTTTTAAACAACACATAGAACGATAATTCTCTTAACTGTAAAATCTACATAAATTTGTATATCAAATGTCTCTTATTTCAGTGTGCCTTACGCCAATGGCTTCCTCCAACTATTTTACTGCATTCTGTCTGCAGCTACTCTTGTCCAATAAAAACTATATTAAATACCCTTTCATCTACATATACATGTAAAAAGTATATATATATGTAATGTACATGTAAATAGAAAATGTAACGTATCTGTACTTTGTAGGTTTATGAGAAAAAAAATATATCGCAAGCGACTAAGTAATAAGATACGTTTACGTTATTTGTAGATATGTCTGTCTGTCGGTCGGTTTGTTTGTCCATGCGTCATCGCTAAAGTACTCGGTTTATTATAAAACGTCACCAACAAAATCTTAAAACCTATCCTCGAGTGACATTTAGCTTATGTTTAATTAAAACCGGTTAACTGTTACAAAAGTTATTGTAAGTTGAATGTCGGCTTGAGAATAAATAATTTTAGCTCCAAGCGAAAGAAGTCACAGGCACAGCTAGTATGTTTACAGATATTCAAAGAAACAAGATCGACTGCCTTCTCTTTATATGATATGATAGTTCAGTGGTAGTGTGTACGACTTCGAGTCAAGGGACGTGAGTTCGAATCCAAGCACCTACAATGAGCTTGAGCTTTCGGTGAAGGAAAACATCGTGAGGAAACCATAGCATGGTGGTGAGGCTTTTTCTAATACCCGCCTAGCTAGCAACCAAGTTGTAAACCTGCCGCCAAATACCAATAGGTGTGTTCCGGCAGCTGCACTTGAGAGCCAGTTCCTGCACAAGTTTAGCGTGTCTACCAACTTGGGCCGTATCATCATTAAGATCAGGTGAGGTTATAGCTATTACGCTAAAGTGTAACTATAAAAAAAAGTAAAAGTTATTTGAACTAACAGTTTAGTGAGTTGATAAAATAATAAGCAGAGAAAATTTTCACGAATATCACGTACAACACTTTTCACTAACCTGTATATAAAAAGTGAAATAATTTCATAATATCACGTGAATTATAAGTCGCTATATGACAGTGAAACATGTGAACTTTAATTTTTTTAAGTACAACTTCTTTACGCTTGACTTGGTGAGTAAACTGGTGAATGCGTGACGAGAGCGTTACGACATAAAGATAGAAAGAGAGAGAGTTACGTTTCGTATATTACTGTTAGAGTAGAGAGAGGTGCGAGCACACATTCTCTTTCTCTCTTTCAATTTAATTGGCAATAAAGGTATTCGATTTGGAAACTTTAGGAGGAATTCAATTAATATAAGTGTTTATTTGTTATGTATTTCTACGCAACATACCCTGCGCACCTTTCACTTTGTCAATGGTTTTTTTATAAAACCAATCGCACTTAAGGAGTAAACTCCAGTCGGAATCAACACAGACTTTTGAAGTGAAAACTTCTGTACCATTATTGTGATTCGAAACTCGATGAAACGGAAAACCGACAGTAAAAGAGACAATCACATACAAACATAGAACGCTGTGTGTGTGTTAGTATGTATTTGTGTACGTATTCGGACGGAATTCGTAAAGGTTTTACATCTATCGAATGTGAACTGCACACACATTTTTTATTATCATTTATACGTATTGAAATACTTCTAGAATGTATCCTTTCTCGTTGACTTTCTCGTTGATCCAATTGCGCTCCCAGGTGACGTCGACGTCGAAGTCTGGGATGGCCATTTCACCGGAGCCAATTCCCCAAATATCGATACCGTTTTGGACGTCGCTCTCCTTCTCAGACTGTAAGCGATTTATAATAAATCAGAATCACGAAAGTATAGCGGTTTTGAAAAATGTATACTCCTTAAACTGGTAGCTTTTTATAATAAAGAGTTAACGTTATGGCCGTAATCTCGCTTTATCTCAAGTGACGATATGGCCCAGAATAGTTTTGTTTTATTTATTATTATATACACAATCTGCGGACTCTGGGTCCGCACATTTTTTAAGGTAAGCGTGTTTTACTAGGCATTAAAAATTGCTTTACAACAGTAGGCATTAAAATAAGAACTAAAAAGTGAGCGTTTTTTTTTTGTCTTGTGGAATTCTTAAAAATGTTCACTTATTTCTACAATTGTCTTGTGGTTGGGGTTTGGGAAATTATAACTTGCGTGACCCTTTGGTCATCGTGTTTTATGGCCATCATGCCCAGCACGGTTGGTATGCTAACCTGTGGAGGAACTGGCTCTCAAGTGCAACTGCCGGAATACACCTATTGGTATTTGACGTTAGATTTTCAACTTGAGGGTTGCATCTACCCAGGCGCGCATTACAACAAGTTCTACCACTACGCTATAGTTCCCTCGCGATATTTTCCTCCACCGAAAACTCAAGCTCATTGTTGGTGGATCCGAACTCACGTCCCTTAACGCGGATTCTGTACACACTGCCACTGAGCTATCATCGCTTTGATATGTTAATGTTTACTGTTACTGAGGTGGTTCTGCTAATGAAGTGGTAAAGTGAAGAGGTGTTCTTATAGTATTTACCTCATTAGGAAGCACCAGGGATGATTCTTCATCGTCGTTGGCAAGTTCCTCACCAGCGCACATGGTGGACGGGTCCAGTTTGAAGAGACGCGCCAGTGCCGTCGTTTGAAGTCTATATTTGCATGTTTTGCGACCAACGACTTTGGTTTCCACCTAAAAGCGAATTTTTTTCAGTGGTCGGTCAAGGGACTGGGTTTAAATTCACCTACGATGGGTTTATTTATTTATTTATTTGTTTATTTGTTTATTTGTTTATATTTGTTTATATTTGTTTATATTTGTTTATATGTTTATATTTGTTTATATGTTTATATTTGTTTATATGTTTATATTTGTTTATATGTTTATATTTATTTATATGTTTATATTTGTTTATATGTTTATATTTGTTTATATGTTTATATTTGTTTATATGTTTATATTTGTTTATATGTTTATATTTGTTTATTTGTTTATATTTGTTTATTTGTTTATATTTGTTTATTTGTTTATATTTGTTTATTTGTTTATATTTGTTTATATTTGTTTATATTTGTTTATTTGTTTATATTTGTTTATATTTGTTTATATTTGTTTATATTTGTTTACTTGTTTACTTGTTTACTTGTTTACTTGTTTATTTGTTTATTTGTTTATTTGTTTACTTGTTTACTTGTTTATTTGTTTATTTGTTTATTTGTTTATTTGTTTATTTGTTTATTTGTTTATTTGTTTATTTGTTTATTTGTTTATTTGTTTATTTGTTTATTTGTTTATTTGTTTATTTGTTTATTTGTTTATTTGTTTATTTGTTTATTTGTTTATTTGTTTATTTGTTTATTTGTTTATTTGTTTATTTGTTTATTTGTTTATTTGTTTATTTGTTTATTTGTTTATTTGTTTATTTGTTTATTTGTTTATTTGTTTATTTGTTTATTTGTTTATTTGTTTATTTGTTTATTTGTTTATTTGTTTATTTGTTTATTTGTTTATTTGTTTATTTGTTTATTTGTTTATTTGTTTATTTGTTTATTTGTTTATTTGTTTATTTGTTTATTTGTTTATTTGTTCATTTGTTCATTTGTTCATTTGTTAATTTGTTCATTTGTTCATTTGTTCATTTGTTTATTTGTTTATTTGTTTATTTGTTTATTTGTTTATTTGTTTATTTGTTTATTTGTGTATTTGTTTATTTATTTATTTATTTATTTATTTATTTATTTATTTATTTATTTATTTATTTATTTATTTATTTATTTGTTTATTTATTTATTTATTTATTTATTTGTTTATTTATTTATTTATTGGAATTCCAACAGCGTACATATACATAGTTAACGTACATATTTAAAAAACACATAAGGCCATAACAGGATTTTACAAATATTATTAATTATAAGAATTAAAGATGCCTCGACCAAACGCATTCAAATACGTTATAAAACATCTTCAGACCAAACGCGTCATTTCCGCTTCCGGGAATTTTGTAACTCACCTTTTTTAAATTGGCCGAATAATGACCTTCAAATGTCAATATCCCCCCGCTTGTACCGAAGCAGCACACCTCAGTTGGCTCCTCAGATGGTGGAATGCGTGTTACTTCTTTATTCGGAGCCAATACCATTGGTTTCCTCAGCAAAAGTGAGACGACATTGTATAACATACTTGCTGGTTATAAATAAGGTATTTTTTATAACATCTTATAGGATTAGCGTTATGGCTACAATCTGATCTGGTGTTAGGTGACGATGCAAGCTTAAATGGTAGACATGCTAAGCCAAGTGGAGGAACTGGCTCTGGAGTGCAACTGTCGCAGCACACCTGTAGGTATTTTGCAGCAGACTTTCAACTTGGGACTGGTTGCTAGCTAGTCGGCTATTAGAAAGAGCCCAACCACCACAATATGAATTATCACCATGTTTTCCTTTACCGAAATCTCAGGTTCATTGCAGAGATTGGAACTCGCGTCCATTGACCAAGGGTCCATCCGCACTACCGACTGAGCCATCATCGCTACTAAATTTAATTAAATTATTTGATCTTCTTCATAATGTTAGCTAAACAAAGTCGCTGCATTGAACCTTCAGTGAACGTGGGATATTCCAAAAATAATTACAACCTCAAAAACACAGCCTATATACATCATAGGTCGTCACTACCGTGACGGAAAATACGACTAATTTTTAAAAGCGATAGTTTCAGAAACTACCGTTCAGAAAAAAAAAAAACATTTTTATTTACTAAAACATTCCTAAAAGAAAGTGTCGGGAATTCAAACTATTTGTATATTATTTTTTGTTTTAACATTCGACTTGTTTTATCCGTATATTCCATAGCCAGTCTGCGTGTGTCCAATATAAGATATACAACAGAATATCGTTTTATTCCTTATTTTCCTGACCCTAGTCAACGCCCAGTCTGAACTATTCATGACAGAAGGGTTAAGACTATTTAACAACACGCTACCACCAATATAAAGTAGTTAATACATGTATAAAATATTCAGTTATATTTAACGCTAAATTCAAGCGAACCTAATATAAACCGTTTTGGTATAGCCATCTTATTGCGTTATCTGGCCACGTCGGTATCGTACACACAGGTATCGTGGATCTAGAGTTTCCTCCCCTTGGTCTGGAGGATCAGCACCGATTTGGTCAGGCAGACTGAAGGCTTAAGACTATTTACCACCACGCTACCACCAATGAGCAAAGCTGTATCAAGAAAAGTAACAAAAAACAATAAATTTCACTGTATCGAAAGCTTAATTCAAGGGAAGCTTATGAAAGCGTTTTAAAACTTTCTCTTACCGCTGGTAAATTCCACGACGAGTATCCTCACATATCTATCCCGGTAAGGAAAGATCTGTTTAGTATTTTGTGCGTTCCGCTCGTCAGCCCTGAATTTGAACCTCGACGCATTTACCGCTTGGTCTGCCGCGGTCAGTACGACGCTCGCGTGTATCAGGAAGCCTCCATCTGCGTATACATATATCTTCTGACTGACCGGATCTTTATCAAAGAATGATACAAACCTGGATAAGATAGAACATGTATATTTCGACTACATTTTGAACACATCGATCCAAAACATCGGTACAACTGTGTACCGTTTTCAAGTCTTCTGTCAGACTTCACACAATGACTGGATAATTTTTTATTGATTATAAACAGTACACAGTTTGTTGAAATAAAACTAATTTAAACGGATTTTATCGCGGTTATTTATTGAATTTTGATCCCGACGTTTCGAAAGCTTTTCAGCCTTCGCGGTCACGGGGCGGACTGACACAGTAACATAAACTTTTCTGGACAACCTACGCCTCAGTCCGCCCCGTGACCGCGAAGGCTGAAAAGCTTTCGAAACGTCGGGATCAAAATTTAATAAATAACCGCGATAAAATCCGTTTAAATTAGTTTTATTTCAATGAATAATATTCGCGTAAACCTAAGAAATCATTAAGTATACAGTTTATTTATTTTTAGTAATTAGAAACGAATTCGTTTCAAATATAATAAAATCAATAATTTAAAGCGATGATAGCTCGGTGGTAGTTGTAGGAATGCCGCGTTATGGGACGTGGGTACGAATGTAACCACGTACAATGAGCTTGAGCTTTCGGTGAAGGAAAACATCGTGAGGAAACCGTAGCATAGTGGTATGGCTTTTTCTAATGCCCATGTGGCTAGCTACAATCCTGAAGTTGAATATCAGCCGCTAAATACCAATAGGTGTGTTCCGGCAGTTGCACTTGAGAGCCAGTTTCTCGAATTAAGGCAGGCAATGCACCTACGATTCCCCAGGGGTGCCCATAGATGGCGATGATCACTTACCATCAGGTGAGACGCTCAATTTCCACCTATTCCCAAAAATTTTTGGGAAAATATATAAATGATGAAAGAACATAATTATAACCAAGGCAGTCGCTATAAACCATTTCCACTAATGATTTTTAGCTTAAACATCAAAACATGTAACAGAATGTTGATAATAAAAAAATGTAATTTTGGAAAATTCGAAAGTGCATGCCTCATACCATATATTTTATTTTTAAGAAAAAATCACCTTGTTTTATTATATTAATATTCTATATTATTTATGCAAGTTTAATTTATTGCGTGCCACAAAAATCCGTAGATAGCTTTACCTAAAGAATCTGTATCATATTGAAGCGCTTTTTTCTGAAATAACTTTTGATTCGGCTGTATAGCTTCGGTTCTTTGCCTTTTTCTTAAAAAGAAAAAATGACAATACCAAAAACGTATAAACATTCATCATCAAACTGCAGCTACTAAGCTATTGATATGAAATAGGTAACTGCTTGATGTTATTCTAAAGATAATAAATTTTTTTTCGCTATTTGTCGTGACCACTTCCAATAAAAAATCCAGACGTTCACCAATTTTTTTTAAACAGTTTTGTTTTCAACGTCGCGAAGTAACATTATTTACTACAAAATTGGAGATATTTTATTCGAAATGTTTAAGTGAAATACATTTACCTAAACATATGATCGTATAAATGCAAATTAGTTATGTAAGAGGCAGTTTAGGAGTAAAAAATTTCTTGACCTTGACGTATTCAAACTGTTTACGAGACGTGTTAGTTACAATATTAATAAACTGTAACTTATATAAATAATAGTTTAAAAAAAACTAAAAAACACGCTTTTTAGAGAAAACTGAACTAGAAAAATTGAAAATAAGTTTTAATAAATTTAAACTAAGAATAGTGTTAAACATTTCAATAAACATAAATTAAGAATAGTGTTAAAAATTACAATAAATATACATTATTAATACTGTAAGTAAAAAAAATGTATTTTATTTAAAAAAAGCGTGGCGTGCATGGTGTCAATAGTTATAAATATATTATTGACAAATTTGAGTAAAGTGATTATCATTTTGATATTATCTTAAAAAGCACGCTTTTTTTTTAATAAAATTTTTATTTTTTTACACTATTAATAATTTATATTCATTGAAATTTTGAACACTATCCTAAATTTAAATTTATTTTCTATTTTTAGTTTAAAACTATTATTTGTTTTGTATAATTAAAATTCTTTTTAGTATTCCAAAATTTGTTAATATCAGAGAAATCGGCTAAAGATAGTGATTGGAAATTAAAATATCAATTCTGTCTTAACGACTAGAGAAAAACTATAAATAATTAAAATTAAATTAGTTTCTTGCCTTATCGAATATAAATGAAAATTATATAAATTAACAAAAATCTTATTTTGCAAATTGAAAAAATGGAATAATTTTATCAAATTAGTGTATTGTCATCGGTCCTCGATAAATCTACAAAGTTTGAACGGAATCTGACCGTTTAAAGTGGGTCAAAATCGCGCCCAAAGGAGTCGGTTACAAACATACAAACAAACATACAGGTGAAGTTAATAATAAATAATAGTTTAAAAAAACTAGAACACACGCTTTATACAGAAAACTAAACTAAAAAACAGAAAATAAATTTTAATAAATATTAATTAAGAATAATGTAAATAATTTAATAAATATAAGTTATTAATAGTTTGAATAAGAAAAAAAATGTTTTATTGTAAAAAAAGCGGGGGTGCTTTTCAAGATATTATCTAAATGATAATCCTTCTCATATCTGTCAATTAAATATTCATAACTATTGACACCATGCACCCCACGCTTTTTTTTACAATAAAACATTTTTTTTCTTATTCAAACTAATAATAACTTATATTTATTAAAAAAAAATAGATTATTCTTAATTAATATTTATTAAAATTTATTTTCTGTTTTTTAGTTTAGTTTTCTTTATAAAGCGTGTGTTCTAGTTTTTTAAACTATTATTTAATTTTTATTTTTTAGTTACTGGAACTGCACGCATGCGTAGTTCGCGCACTAGCTCTATCTCTCTTACTCGCATGCAAAGCGCACTAGCTCTATCTCTCTTACTAGCATGCAAAGGATGCGGAAAGGAATTAATTAATACTGGCGAATCTAATTAGGATAATCGGATGCTTTGATCGGATTATTGCATTGTCATCGATCTTTGACAGGTGCGCAAAGTTTGAATTAAATCTGATCGTTCAAAGTAGGACAAAATCGAGCTGAAAGGGGTCGGTTACATACATACATATATACATACATACATACATACATACATACATACATACAGGTGAAGCTAATATAAAGCGTGTAATAATCGGATGCTTTGATCGGATTATTGCATTGTCATCGATCTTTGACAGGTGCGCAAAGTTTGAATTAAATCTGACCGTTTAAAGTAGGACAAAATCGAGCTGAAAGGGGTCGGTTACATACATACATACATACAGGTGAAGCTAATGTAAAGCGTGTAAAAAGCGTGTAACAAAACAAATCTAACGTTATCAAACTTAAACCCGGCAGTTTTAGTCTGCTAACACTATAGTTTGAAACGTTTCTCTGGTAACCGCTTTTCAACTGAATATCACTCACCCCATATCGACAGCATCAGTCCAGTTTCTTCCGATAATGTATTTGCTTGTATTGTAAAAGTTGTATGTCAAGCATTCGGTAACTTTACCGTCGGACGAGCACGAGATGTCTACCGAATACACAAGACCATTATATCTCGTCATTATTACATTTGAATGTCATGTTAGAGTTCATGATTTCCTGTGCTGACGCAGAACAGGTAAATAGTTCAAAATTATTTATAGCTAAGGTAAAGCATTTTTTTATTTAAATTATGATATTCATAATCTGCGGACTCCGGATCCGCAGCTTTTTTTAGGTAGGCGTGATTTAATTGGCGTTATTAATAGCTTTACAACAATAGCTAGGTTTAGTAAAAACTAAAAAGTGAGTCAGTTTGTTTGTTTTGTTTTGCTTTCTACTTATGGAACTATTACACTTGCATTATGGCCACAATCTCACCTGATGTTAAGTTACGATCTGGGCCAAGATGGCTGACACGCTAAGCCTTGTGGAGGGACTGCCTCTCGAGTGCAACTGCCGGAACACACCTATGGGTATTTAGCGGCAGATTTTCAACATGAAGGTTAGCTAGCTAGCCAGACGGGCATTAGAGAAAGCCCTACACTGCTCACGCCTAAACTGCTGAATGGATTACGATGATTTTCATTATAGAGATAGATGGGAACCTGGAGATGACGATAGGCTACTTTTTCTTGCAAAAACCTTATCGAAAGTGGGGTGAAGGGAGGGATAAACTTGTTATGAATTTTTTTATTGTGTCATCTGATTTGTTTGAGAAAATCAATAATACCGCGTGCGAAGCCGCACGTAAAACCTAGTATTAATATAGATATGTTGTTTTACCATCGGTTATTCGAGCTGGTACTACTGTAGAAGGAGGTCTTTCGTCGATAATTGGTTTCATGATAATCGCAGTTGCCGCTTGGGACTGGACGGAGCCAACCAATACCAGGATTCCTAATACCCTGTTCATCTGGAAAAGAGAAATGGCAAAGTTTAAAAGAGACCTGCGACAAGTTTATCTATACATATATAATATATATAGAGAACATTAACAATAATACGAATTATTATTAAGTAGCCACTGAAACAGTCAAAGAGAGCCCTATGTTCGATGGTTGGTCAACTAGCAAGCCATATTTTCGAAAGATTAAATAAAAACTTAGATTCGAACTTAGCGTTAAAACTTTCGAAGGCTATAATATAATGCGTATACTCGAACTAGCCAAGCCAGACTTTAGACTTCAATATATCATCCTAAGTTATAAGAAGAACTTATTAACTTTTTTATGTCGTTTTAAACAAATTTCATGAGTGACCATTGTACTTGGCACTCATTTAGATCTCATTTCTTCTGTCGTTGAAGTCAACAACCAAAGCATATATCATAATTTTGGACTTGGTTCTCATTTTAATTTTTTTTAGATGTGAAACATCTTTAGAATCGTTGTGAAATCTCGTCATTACCATTTGAATTTATAAAGTTATTTTTAACCAAACATGTAAATATCAATTTAAATCTATAAAGTTATTTTGAACTAACGTGTGAATATTGAAACCCTTGTAATACGAAATTTAAAGTAAAGAGACGATCAATGATAAATCAAAAATAAAGAGGCGGCCAATGAAAAAGCTAACAGTAGTAAAATAATTAATACCAAATGGTTTTTCATTAATCTACTATATTTTCCTACGTTTACGAGGCGCAATTGTCTTTTTTGTGATATCTTTTTAATTTACTTGTACCTTTGAAATGTTGGAGACAATTACCCATTCTGTATCCGGTTTTTTTGTTACGCATTTTTTGTATGCACGTAATTTGTTCAAATCGGGCAAGTATAACGTATCACATCGTATAACGAATGAATTGAGCTCTCTATCATTTACAAGTTAAAACTTGAAATAATTATAACGAAATCACAGTTAATAACATAACAAATACGACACTATTAAATAATAAATAATCCCTACTAATATTATAAATGTGAATGTAATGCATGGTGGTAGGGCTTGTTCTAATGCCCGTCTGGCTAGCTACCACCCTCAAGTTGTAAACCTGCCGCCATATACCAATAGGTGTGTTCCGGCAGTTGCACTTGAGAGCCAGTCCCTCCACAGGTTTAGCGTGTCTACCAACTTGGGCACTATCGTCACTTAAGAACAGGTGAGATTATGGCTAGAACGCTGAAACAAAAAAGTTTGTTTGTTACTCTTTCACGCGAAAACTACTTAACCGATCATCGTGAAACTTTATACATAAGTTTTCGGAGATATTAGAAGCAACATAGGATACTTTTTATTGACAAAAAAAAAATCGAGCAAGTCCGCGGGTAAAAGTTAGTAAGAAATAAATACGAAAGTCGACTATACTCTTAGTTATTATAAGTACTAAAATTGATATGTTTGGATAAAAATAAAGGTGGTATTCCACTTTTTATATTATTATGTATTCACATGAATACCTTTAAATGAACATGAAAACCATCTCTCATCAGTTGTGCTTGCGGAGTCTAACACCCTTATATTACATTACATTACGGGCAATTGTATAATGAATGTATTATTACAAGGATTGAATTATTACAAGTGGAAAATCTGCCGCACAAATACAAAAAGGTGTGTTCCGGCAGTTGCACTTGAGAGCCAGTTCCTACACAGGTTTACAGGCTTAGCGTGTCTACCAACATAGGCCGTATTGTTTTACTTAAGAACAACTAAAAAAAAAACTATACTTAGTGAATCAATAAGCTATGTGTAATAGTGACCACGATCCAATAGGGCACAGATACCTTTATGACGTCAACATCGCCACTATTGCAAAGACCCTATAAATTCCATTATCATACGAAGGAATTGTAGCATTCGATTTCGAACAATAGATATATTCATAGTTGAAGTTCTGACGCGTCTCATTGCATACGGGTGCCTCATACGTCGGCCGCTGACAAATATGTATGATTTATTATAAAGAGACTATATTTTACATGCGGTTTTGCTCGCATTAATATTGATTTTGTCAAGCATATCGGATGACGCAATAAAATGTTCAAAACAAAGTTTATTCCACTCTATATCCCACTTCTGATAAGGTTTCCGCGAGAAAAAGTAACCTATCACCGTCTCCAGGTTCTCATCTATCTCTGTACCGAAAGTGGTTTTTGAAGCGATGATAGCTCAGTGGTAGTGTGTACAACTTTGCGTCAAGGGTCGTGAGTTCGAATCAAAGCACCCACAATGAGCTTGAGCTTTCGGTGAAGGAAACACCGTGAGAAAACCATAGCATGGCGGTAGGGCTATTTCTAATGCCCGCCTGGGTAGCTACCACCCTTAAGTTGGAAACCAGCCGCCAAATACCAATAGGTGTGTTCCGGTAGCTGCACTTGAGAGCCAGTTCCTCCACAGGTTTAGCGTGTCTACCAACTTGGGGCATATCGTCACTTTAGATCCGGTGAGATTATGGCCATAACTCTAAACCTTAAGTATATATATAAAAAAAGTCACCATTATCGTATCAGCGGTTTGGGTGTGACGGTGTAACGAACAAACTCACTTCCGCATTTATAATATTATTATGGGTACAGCAACAATATTATTCATCGCAGTGGTTCCGTTTCCGGTGAATACATCTGGAAACCGGGTGATAGTTGACATCGATCCCCAAACCTTCCCTTCGGAGAATAGAATATGTGTCCCTGGTCTCTGGCAGTATAGAGCCTTGAGTCACCGCAGAGGTTTAAGTACGTACTTGTCGGTGCTTATTAGCTTATAAGTCACACATTTCCTCTCACAACCAACTCGGTATGATTTCCTATTCACTATAGGTTTAGAGTTATGGCCGCAAACCTGGCTGATATTAACATACGATGTTTTTATGTAATAGCGGGCAAAGAGCAAGCATGTCACCAGATGATAAGTGATCACCGCCGCCCATAGACACCCACAACGCCAGGCAGGCGCCAGGGTAACGAAATGGCTCTCAAGTGGAACTGCCCGATCACACCTATTTGTATTTGGTGGCAGATTTTAACCTGAGGGTTGTAACTACCCAGGTTACACTACCATGGGAGTTGCTGGTGCGTTGCCGGCCTTTATTGGAGGGTCTGGCTCGAAAGTGCAACCGCCGGAACACACTTATCGGGATTTGGCGGCAGATTTTCTACTTGAGAGTAGTAGGTAGCCAGGCGGGTATCAGAAAAAGTCCTACCACCACGCTATGTTTTCCTCACGACGTTTTCCTTCACCGATAGCTCATCGTAGGTGGTTGGAAGCGAACTCACGTCACATGACGCGGCGTGTACACACTACCACTGAGCTACCATCGCTTCGTATGTTGATGATAGTCGAAGTCGATGGACGCGCTAAGCCTAGTGGAGAATTTGCAATCCGATTGAACTGCCATGTAGCTTTGTAAAGATTATACCAAAAAAAAAAAGACAATAAATTAATAATTGGTTGTTACCTTAATTAATAAACGAGCTCTTGTGTTGAATATTGAGTCATCACTAAATTATATCTCTGATATATATAAAATATATTTGTTATATTGAATATTTCGGTCCGCCTCGACGCGCGTAAGTTCGTCAACCGACGTCGTGTTACATAGATACATGTCTTGTAAAGGATCTTGTATATATTTCTTATACAGCGTCAACTACGTCATTTGTCTGACTCACGACCGTTTATAAGTTATTAAAACACCAGCCTTATCGACCGCTATGAATCGACACTAGGTAAATAATAAATATTATAACTTAAATTAATTAATTTTTATACTTAATGTTTAGCTTTATCGCCATAATCTCACCTGATCTTAAATGACGATACGGCCGAAGTTGGTAGACACGCTAAACCTGTGTAGGAACTGGTTCTCAAGTGCAGCTGCCGGAACACACCCATCGGTATTTGTCGGCAGGCTTACAACTTGAGGGTGTTAGCTATTCAGGCGGGCATTAGAAAAAGCCCTACCACCATGCTACGGTTTCCTCGCGATGTTTTCCTTCACCGAATGTTCAAGCTCATTGTAGGTGCTTGGATTCGAACTCACGTCCCTTGACCAAAGTGTATGTGTGTATAACGATAATTATATTACTATGTGCTTCATGTTTTCATACCTTTTGATGTTTTATCGAGAGACGTAATCAAAGTTTAATTAATGTCCGTAATATTATATCAATTGTGTTGATTTGTAATATTTATTTATTTATTAATATATATTATTATTATTACCAATTTGCATACACACATAAAAATTGCTGTGAAAAACAAATAAAATAATTGTAACAGATGTGTTTGTGTCGCCTTTGCTTAATAGAGGGAAGAAGTTAACTGTAGACACGATACATTTTGGTGCAGCATTTAGTAAGCGTTGGTACAAGTGTAGGGTGTTACATCTATGGTTTAAACATCATATATTTATTCACTATACTTTTTTTAGTTAGTTAGTTAGTTAGTTAGTTTCCCAGTTTGTTTGTTTCAGCTATTTAGTTCTCTTCACCTTTATAATAATTTTGCTTTGATTCTCTATTTAATACTTATTATTATCTATTATATAATTTGAGTATATGTAATATAGTGTAATTATTTTATTGTATTATTAGTACTTAACTGGTACGTAACTGAGTATATTATGTATATGTGTGTATATATGTATCTGTATGTATATATTTACATGTAGACATATTTTTTATCAGTGTTTAATATAATTTTAGAATAATTGCTTTGCTTTTTGTATTATTATTTTTTTGTATAAACCCACTTGGCCACAACCGAAAATCAGCGCTGGGCCTGCCTATTAGGGTGACTTAGCTTATGCTGAGTTGTGCGCTTTTTACAGTGGCACTGCGGCGCGCGGTGGATTATAATTTTTTTTTTTTTAATGATTGTAATATTAATTAATTTTCATGTATTTTTTACTATATCCGTGTAGCCTTGTGTCTTGTAAATAAATTTATTTTCTTTCTTTCTTTCTTTCTTCTTTCTTTCTTCTTTCTTTCTTCTTTCTTTCTTCTTTCTTTCTTCTTTCTTTCTTCTTTCTTTCTTCTTTCTTTCTTCTTTCTTTCTTCTTTCTTTCTTCTTTCTTTCTTCTTTCTTTCTTATTTCTTACACACTACCACTGAGCTATCATCGCTTCATCGCTATTTTGAAATCAGTATAGACTGCGTATATTTGTTTTCTCGCATCTATCAATTTGTATAGAAATGTAGTGTATAATGTTGAATTTCTTTATTTTTATGGAATAGGCTGAGAACGAGCATATTTGTCACGTGATGGTAAGTGATCACCGCCGTCTACGGACACCCACAGCACCAGATGAATCGCAGGTAACTGTTGATTTATTTCTTACGAATCCATGTTGGGTGTGTGATATCTGATTCTCTATCACAGGATAGAGAGTTTTATGTAACAGCTTTTGAAATACCTTCCACATAGTTAATAATGTTATCTTTAATATCACTTTTATATATACAAGTGATACAGGCTGTTTTTCCAAAGGTTGGGAAAACACCAGATTTCAAACTTTTGTTTGCTATAAAAAAGAAAACAAAGGGAATTTTAACGAGGATGCTGTAGATTTTACTAATATAGGTCGTATGCCATCCGGCCCTGTGGTCTTTGAAACATCGAGAGATGATAGTTATTCTATATACTTTCCAAAGGCAAGAATATATTACATATATCGGTAAGTTTATGAGATACCTCGGTGCTAGGGGTCCAAGTGTTCATATTAAGTTGTGTTGATTCAGACTGATTTAAAGATATATTTGAACTGATCAAGAATGAGATAAACGAGAAGAGTATAAAATGAAATTTTCAATTAAATTAAATGCTCAAAATGATTAAGATTTTTTTAAAGACCAGATTAATAATTATATGTCTATCTGAGCGATCGTGATGTCTGGAATTGACGCCCCTCTCTGTACATCCGCTAATAACTACTGTAACACGTTAAACTATTGTATAAAAGGATAAGAAAGAGACTTAAAAATAGATGCAGATCGAGTTTCTTGCCGGTTCTTCTCGATGACTGCGTTACTTTCCGAACCGGTAGTAGTTTTGACGTTCATAAGTGCCTTCTCAGTGCCTAAGTTGAAGACTTTTGATTGATTAATTGATTGATTGATAAAACACCTTCCCTAATAAATGTCGTGTACAAAATAGCAATGTGACTACACGGTTGGTTTAGGGGCTTAAGCAGTCACCTCGCTGCTCAGCGCCGAAGTGTCGTAGGTTCAAATCCTGGATGTGACAATCATTTTTATAAACCACACATAATTTCTCAGAGTCTGGGTTTTATTTTATGGAGGTTGTTTGTAATGCTTCTTTTTCTTTTTTATTTAATAGCCACATGTGTGGGCACACGATTTTGCCAAAATCACGTAGGCAGAACCATAAACGATGGAGCTTGTATCAAACATTTTTTTTTCTCTTTAAATTATATCCAAACCAGGCTTTTCACTAACAAACAGACAACACAAACAGCAAATGCACACTACATATAAAATCTATTGTTAGATTACAAATATACAACACAGAATGACAATAAAATCATAAAGTTAAATGTAATTAGTTTTAATTAAACTTGATAGGCATTCTACAAATAAGCGAGAATATCCGTAACAAGAGTTAGGAGGCACATATAATGTTTTAATAGTAAGGGGAATAGAGGGAGTTAAAACATCTTAAGTGAAATAATGTTCCTGCAGCAATTAATATAGTTATTTTAGCTTGAAATTTACAGAAATTTCCTACAAAAGCAGATATTATAATAGAAAAGCCATATATTTTTTGTTGCATAATATATTTTTAATCAGTGATATTTTTTAAGTTACTCATTACAATTGAATACTATAAACTGAAAATTTGATCTAAATTAAATACTCCGAATTATTAACAAATTCATTTACATAGGGATTAATACCACGTTAATAAAACATCTTCGCAAGTTAAGTGTTATTTCTGAACGAAATTGTAAATCATATAAATGGTTGTTGTAAAAATCCAGAAAATTAAGAACTTATTTTCAGAACTTTTTAAGGGCAATATTTCTCTCACACATTACAATACGGTAATCATAATTATAAAGTTATCGCACACTAGAGAAGCTTAGTTAATTAAAAATAAAACGACAATATAATAAAAAGTAAGTTATTTAACAGTGTTATTATTATAAAAATATAGAATTGTCGTTATAATGTCAATTTGAGTATTGGATTTCTATAATATATGTTGTTAATGTATATATAGTAGTTAACTTTGTCATAGAATTTTATTTAAAAAAAAATTAGTAACACATTATCTAAAGTAGTAATTATGTGAGTATATTTATAAATTATAGTTTATCCTTTTCAGTTGTGAAAGGAAAAAAGCAAAGGTATCTAAACCATGCAGCCAAGTCAGATGTTGTTTTAAATGCAGACGATACTATCTTCAACTAGATGGTGACTCTCTTGCTTGAGCTCTCTTGGGAGTTGTTGTCAAATAAAATCAAATCAAAAGTCTTTATTCAACTTAGGCACTGAGAAGGCACTTATGAACGTCAAAACTACTACCGGTTCGGAAAGTAACGCAGTCATCGAGAAGAACCGGCAAGAAACTCGATTTGCATCTTTTTTAAGTCCTATTCTTATCCTTTTAGTGTTACAATAGTTATTAGCGGATATACAGAGAGGGGCGTCAATTCCAGACATCATGATCGCGCACATATTGGTTTACTGGCTACTAATATATCATATTCAGAATGATTACTCACAATTCAATTCTCCTATGCTCTTCAACTACACTACATTACGTTAAATGCCCCCTTGATTTACACAACAACAACTAATAAACAACTAATTAATGAATTAAAATAAAAAAACTAAACATGACAGATCAAGATCCCGCCAAAAAGTCTACATTACTAACTTTTGTTATACTGCTAATGTCACGTTAAAACAATATTTTACCAATATTGCTTTAACGTTATTTGTGCTTGCTTACAAATAAAACGGAAACAAAATGGCGGCGTCCTTCTTAGAACTGTCAAAAATCACGTTTGCTATCATTATTGACAATTCGCTAAATTTGTACGCAATGACACATCTAAATCACGTAAAATGCTATCAATATTATATTGTGTAGGATCCAATAATAATATAACAAATTTAAGTAGAAACCGAAATTTGAGAGCTCAAGATGCCACTAATATCTCGAAACGTTTTCTATTTGGAGCTAACTTTACATCATCAAAGTTGTGTTTCGAACAATAATAAATTATATAGTTAAATTAAAAAATATATTTAACAATTAATTGATATAAATAACTGAGGTACAGATATGTTTACATTTTATAATAACCGATTTAAAAGAAATTTAACAGAATGATAAGTTATATGACGTTACTTATTTCTTACAAAATGATATGGTTTCGCTGATATACGGGATATAAGTTAAGATTTCATAATAAATTATATCGATGATAGCTCAGTGGTAGGGTGGACGACTTCGCGTCAAGGGACGTGAGTTCGCAATGACCTACAATGAGGTTGAGCTTTCGGTGAAGGAAAACATCGTGAGAAAACCGTAGCGTGGTGGTAGGGCTCTTTCTGATGCTCGTCTGGCTAACTAATATCCTCAAGTTGAAAATCTGCCACCAAATACCGATAGGTGTGTTCCTCCAAAGGTTTACCAACTTGAGCCGTATCGTTACTTAAGGTCAGGTGAGATTATGGCCATAATGCTAAGCCTTAACTATAAAAAAAACCATTTGAAATTTAGAGAAAAAAACATGATCAATACCGTTTTTTTACCGTGTTTTTAAAATGTAGTGTTTGGTATTGCCTATAAACTATACATATATGGACTCATGCGTATGTTACAGTTTAATGTTTCTCAATCAATTCTGCTAATGAAATAGTAAAGTGAAGAGGTTTTCATGAAGAACTTACGTCAATAGGACACACCAATGGTGAACCTTCATCGCCCTTACAAGTGCCGGGTTTCGCACCAGTGCACATCAAGGACGCGTCCAGTTGGAAGAGAGGCCTCAGTGTTATCGTTTGAAGTCATCTTGGCATGTTTTGTAATCAACAACTGTGGCTTCCATCTATTAAGGAGATAAAGTATCATAATTCGTAATCCCTGGAGACAGCTTTGAGCTGGCGGTGAAGGAAAATGAGGTTGTAGGCCAAAGCTCGTTTAGTGTAAAGTTACTTTATAAAATATACCTTTTTTATCACCGTCGTGAATAAATCCATCTCTGGACATCTTATTGCAACGCGTTATCGAAATGGCCAATAAATAAAAATTGACAAAGAATTTAGGTCATTAGCACAAAACCCACGGTGAGGAACTTAGGTATGATCTTCACGTTGCAAAAATTGCTGCTTCGTTGAGTTGACCAAAGCGTGCATATGCTCCACTGATGTGATAGCGACGGTCAACTAACAAGGGATCTGTTAGTAAATTCCAAACCTGTCGGTGCTCAAGAGAATTCATATTTCATAAAATCTGTTGGCTGAAAAGTCGCTTTTTCAAGCGATGATAGCTCAGTGGTAGTGTGTACGACTTCGCATCAAGGGACGTGCGCTCAAATCCAACCACCTACAATGAGCTTGAGCTTTCGGTGAAAGTGAACATCGTGAGGAAACTATATCATGGTGGTAAGACTTTTCTGAAGCCCGCCTGACTAGCAACCACTCTCATATTGAAAATCTGCCGCCAAATACTAATAGGTGTGTTCCGGCAGTTGCACTTGAAAGCCAGTCTCTCCACAGGTTTAGCATATCTACCAACTTGGGTAGTATCGTCACTTAAGATCAGGTGATCGATCAAGGGCGTTCAAATAGATTATAAGACATTTCTGGTGCAAAGGTGCCAGCCAGTTCTACTTGCAATAATAAATCAACTCACCTTTTTAAAATAGCGGCGCAATGACATTCCGATCCCAATTTCCTCCAGCCTGTAGCGAAACAATGGATACCAGCCTTAGCTGGTTCCTGAGGTGGTGGGAGGCAGGCCACTCCTACATTTGGAGTACTGGATTTCCACTGGACTTTTCAGGAACAGTAGAGTGATATCGTATGGCTTATTTCCTGGTAATAAATAAGACTTTTTATCTTTATAGTTACAATGAGAGCTTCCGGTGAGCGAAAACATCGTGAGGAAACCATACCATGACGGTAGAGCTTTTTGTAATGCCCGCCTGGCTAGCTGGCTCTCAAGTGCAACTGCCGGATCGCACATATTGGTATTTGACGGCAGATTTTCAACTTGAAGATGGTAGCTAGCAAGGTGGGCATTAGAAAAAGCACTACCACCATGATATTTCCCTTCACCTTTTTCCTTCACCGAAATCTCAAGCTCATTGTAGAGCGAGTGGATTCGAACTCACGTCCCTTGACGTGAAGTCGTACACACTACCACCGAGCTCTCATCGCTTTAATTAGTTCATTAATCTCTTTCATTATGTTTCACGAGTATTGACATAATTACTTTTTATATATATATTCTATTGTATTGTAATTTTTATATTTATATATTAGTATTTATTTACAAATTTAAATAGCATATTATTAATTGTATTTCCTTATATATATAGCATATACGTTTATCTATGTGTCATAGTAAGTCTTAGTATTCTAGCATATAGTTTTGTCTGTCATTCGTTGTTTGCTTAACACCTACCGTCTTTTATCTCTGTACCACCTTAAGGTTGACTGTTAGAGAATGCCTAGTGCATGAATCCCGCCATTGTTCTATACGTAAGTTGTAAAATAAATAAATAAATAAATAATTCTTTTACTTACCACTTCTTGGGATCAGAATTAACACTAGTAATAATGTTTTTTTTACTTATAACTTTTAACGATTTATATCCCTCTAAGATTTAAACGTCATTATGAAGTTTATGTTTCCTGTACGAACGAAGAATAGGTAATAGTTCAAAATGTGTAAGCGGTGTGATGTAATCTATAATACACGATCTAATCTTTACAAATCAATTTACTTTTGCTTTCTATTTCGGAAGGTATGAAATAAAAGTACGTTGTGTTCGTGAAGAATTTAAGCAAACAACTTCTCAATTTTTTTTTTCAAAGGGACCTACACTGTTAAGACTTAAGGGCTTTTACAGCTTCACCGAACTAGGGGGGGCGAACGCGGAGGGCGCTCGAGCCCGCAGGGCAACTCGCACAAGGGTGTCAGCTGTTGCCGGAAAATAAACAAAGATTCACGATCCTGACTAACCAACAGATCCTAACTTACTAATTTAGTGATCCTAACAACGACCTTACGGGCAACTTAACATGTAAATGCGGTGCGGTACTCTCAGTGATGTAGAGTGTCACTGTATCGCGCGAGCAGAGTCACTCGAGGGCTCCTGTCCGGAAGATCCGACCTAGAGTAGAAATAGCGCCATCTACTTACTATATACTAAACTAAAATAACAGTAGAGCTAGATTATACACAATCTATTTGCAAAATTAGGTAGTTTCCCAATTACAACACTAAAGCGCATTTAGCGCTGAATATATCAAGTTTCGCATCGCTTCGCACAATCGAGCATCCTCAAAAGTAATGCTTTCGCGTGATTCTACGTGCAACGGATACCAACTCACCGGCAGGGAAATTAACAAGTGTTTTCTCTTTAAGTTGGCGTTGATCGTAATTTTATTTATACATTATCGTTAGTAATATTGTTTATTGTTGGGAAATAAATATTTTCAAAGCTTTCGTTAATTCACGTTCCATATAAGCATCAGCACAATTCGGTATCGTGCGCCACTGGGTAGTATTATGCTCTGTAATTGGAAAAAAACCAATATATAAGACGGGGATAAATCAAGTACAGACTGTGTATAATAGACTGAGTAACAAAGGAAACTAAGAAATATTTAAAGACAAGAGATACAATCTCAGATATGTGATTTCATTAATTCCTGGGTTGTGCAATTATAGAATTTGGAAACCTTTGGTTTCGAGACGGTGTTCCTTAATGACAATTTGAATACAGCGCCATATATCATATCATCGAATAACTGTATACCATCGTCTCTTGAAAGAAATATATGGTGATAGGTCTCTGACAGCTATCAGTCAACTCGTTTAGGAGTTGATGTAACAGTGGGCAAACGAGGAAGCGTGCCACCTGATGGTAAGTGATCACCGCCGCCCATGAGCACCCACAACACCAGGGGAATCGCAGATGCGTTGCAGGCCTTTATATTTTGGAGGGACTGGCTCTAAGTGCGACTGCCGGAACACACCTATTAAAATTTGTCGGCAGATTTTCCACTTGAGGTGGCATCAGAAAAAGCCCTACCACCGTGCTTTGGCTTCTTCACAATGTTTTCCTTCACCGAACGCGCAAGCACATTATAGGTAGTTGGATTCGAACTCACGTCCCATGACGCGGCGTTCCTGCACGCTACCACATAGCTCTCATCGCTTCATCATACTAAAGGTTATGTTCTTCTTTTTTATACTTAAGATTTAGCGTTATGGCCATAATCTCGCCTGATCTAAGTGACGATACGGCCCAAGTCGGTAGACACGCTAAACCTGTGGAGGAACTGGCTCTCAAGTGCAGCTGCCGGAACACACCTATTGGATATTTGGCGGCAGGTTTACAACTTGAGGGTGGTAGCTGGCCAGGCGGGCATTAGAAAAAGCCCTACCACCATGCATTCTCCACGGTAGATATTAGTATATATATTTATGTATCTATATATATTATTAATTTATATGTTATATTTGTATATATTTTTTGGATATATGTATTCATATGCGTAATTATTTCGTTAAATTATATATATATTTTGATTTATTTCATTATGTACCTGCCTCAGTAATGATCTCCACCACCCTAAGGTCGACTATGCCTTAGGCATTACCGCCTGTATACCTTGTGTACAAAGTTTACTAATAAATAAAATAAATAAACAGCGAAAAAGTTTGTTTGTCCGTTTGAATGCGATAATCTTTGAAACTACCGGCCGGATTTCTTCCTGTATATGATAGAGGAATAACTGAAGAATACATCTATTGCTTAACATACAGCTGTGCTTCTATTGATGGTAGCGTGATGTTAAATAGCCAAGAGTCTACCTCACATAGAAAAATATTTTTTAAATTCCAATTGGTAGTTTTTGTAACGGAATAGGCGGTAAACGAGCACGCGTTTCACTTGATGGTAAGTGATCACCGTCGTCCATAGACAGTCACATCACCAAAGGAATCGCAGATGCATTGCCAGCCTTTATAGGAGGGACTGGCTCTCAAAATAGTTCCTAATATTAACGCATATCAAACAAAAAAACGAACTTGTACGTTTGTTCATACTAAACAGGCAGACGGCCCGTCTGACTGTAAATGGTTACCATTGCGACGGACACTCGCAACACCAGGGTATTACAGCCATGTTGCCGACCTTGGAGACCGTATTTCAGTCCTTTTTTGAAAATACCCATACCATAGTGCTGATAGAAAACTAAGTGAGAATTTATAATATAAATGTAGATATTTAATTTTACCATGATTAGTAATGATTACATTAAAATGATGAAAGCTCAGTGGTAGTGTGTACGACTTCGCGTCAAGGGACGTGAGTTCGAATCCAAGCACCTACAATGAACTTGAAGCTTTCGGTGAAGGAAAACCTCGTGAGGAAACCATAACATGGTGGTAGGGCTTTTTCTAATGCGCACTTGAATAGCTACCACCCTCAAGTTGTAAGCCTGCCGACAAATACCAATAGGTGTGTTCCGGCAGCTGCACTTGAGAACCAGTTCCTCCACAAGCTTAGCGTATCTATCAACATGGGCCTTATCGACACTTAAGATCAGGTGAGATTATAGCCATAACGCTAAAACCTTAAGTATTAAAAAAAAGCCATTGGTTATTCCTGATGGTAGTACAGTAGAAGTAGTTCTTTCGTCTGTAATTGCTGGTGGTGGAGGTGCTCGCAGGGTGCCGCTTGGGGCTGGACGGAGCCAACTAACACCAGGATTCCTAATACGCTGTTCATCTGGAAAACAGAAATGGCAAAGTTTAAAAGACCGCATTGTGGCAGAGAGAGGATAACACGAGAGTGTCTGAGACTTGCGACTCAGATGTAGGTTTAAGGAGGCCTCCTTTCGACAATTGTCAACACTCACGTTCACCGCTCGTGCCTAACACTCACGTTCACCGCTCGTGCCTCTCTCCGCACAGTATAAACCATTCCCGATAATTTTTTTTTTTTTTTTTTTCGAATTGACATACGCTGTTAGCCCGAGGGGCTTTTACAGCTTGGCAGGACTTTTTGGGGCGAATGCTGAGGGCACTCAGCCCCGAGGCAGCGAGCACAAGGGTGCCGTTGTGGCTGGCCCTTGGCATGGACTGCTGTCGGAAGAGAAAATAATATATAAAATAATAAGAGCTGGCCTACTTGAGTAGACCTTTAGATAAATTACTAATTTGTGAAAAGTTAAAATACTAATTGTTAAGAAGGCAAGGAAGTCGGTGGAGTGGATTGTACTGTACTGTTTTGGATTGAGTTTATCGGTGTTGGAAGGACGTAGTCTTCGCATCAAAACGACCGTGAACTACCGTGGTCTAACCAGTATTCTGGTGCTTGTATAATCTGAAATAAGTTAGAATTTTATTAAATGAACTTTAAGGTAAGGATAACATCAAAAGTAACCAAAAATCCATCCAATCGTAATAAAAAAGTGCCAAACAACTGGCAGGGCCACAGGTTTTTGGTCCCTTAGAGAACCGTGTACTTAGCGTGTGGGTGAGCACGGGTGGTATGCAGTGTGATGTTGTACTCTCAGTGTTGTAGAGTGTCACTGTATCGCGCGAGCAGAGTCGCTCGAGGGCTCCTTTCCGGAGTATCGGACCTAGGCTCGAGCGTCTGCAGAGGGAGGCCACGGCGGGTGTGCGGGAGTGAAATTAACCGTAAGGCCTCGGCGGCGAGACCTGCGGTTACGCGGGCGTGTGCGCGGACACGTACGGATTGAAGAGACGGCAGGAAGGAGCGCGTTTTCCCTAGTGATGTCGTCTACGGGATCGGTGAAGCAGTTTGGTGGCCGGCGTGCGAACCAAACGGCTTGAGGATTTGCAGTATAGTTGACTGCTTCTACTATTTCGGGATTCGAATGAGCTTCGGCTTTTTCAAAGAATTTCTTGGTGAGTTCGCGTATGTAGGCGTATATGGAAGGGAGATTCATATCTTTGTGGAGATCTATGTTGCGGGCGTAAGGCGGGGCTTGGACCATTGTCCGAATGAATTTATTCTGGAAGACTTGAAGTTTTTCCAGGTTTGTTATTGCTGCATGGGCAAATACTGGGCAGCTGTAAGTCAATATTGGGCGTATGCAGGTCTTATATATTGTAAACTTATGTCTGAGTGACATTTTGCTTTTTGAAGAAGTGAGATTACGTAGCAGGGCCGAGGCGGTGTTGGCTTTTTTGATTACGTAATCGATATGGTGGGTGAAGGTGAGGTGTTTGTCGAGTACTACGCCTAGGTATTTGGTTTTATTTACCCAGGCGATATCGACACCGAATAAGTGTAATGAGCCTTCGAGTGGCTTGAAGTTGTGGGGATCGAACATGATAGCCGAGCTTTTATCTGGATTTAATCCTATGCGCCATTTGAGACACCAGGATCCGAAGGCGAAGATGGCTTGTTGAACTCGATTTTTGAGATTGGCTCTGTGCCTTCCCGAGCTATATATGATTGTGTCGTCGGCGTAGAGGCCTACTTGGATATCATCGAAGATTGGGATGTCGCTGACGTATAGATTAAATAGACAGGGCGCTAGAATGGAGCCTTGGGGGACTCCAGAGCGAATAGGATGGGGTGAGGAGAGAGCTCCGTCTACTTTGTAGCAGAAGGAGCGGTTAGATAAGTATTGTATAACTAAGTGGACAAGTCTGTCCGGAACTTGGAACTGGTGGAGCTTATATATGAGTCCTTCGTGCCAGACCCTGTCGAAGGCTTTGGCGACATCGAAGAAGACTGCGAGAGTGCGTCTGGGGAGGCGTAGCTCCGTAAAGTTGGAGACTACGTGTTCCGTGAGGCGGAGAACTTGGTGGGTGCATGAGTGTTTCGGCCGGAAGCCGAATTGCTGGTCCGGAAAAAGATATTTGTCGGCTACGACGACTTGGAGGCGGTTTAAAATAATCCGCTCGTATATTTTGCCTAAGGTGTTTAGTAGGCTGATCGGACGGTAGCTCTCTGGGGAGCAGGCTTTTTTGCCTGGTTTCCGGATACCTATGACGGTGGCCCTTTTCCAGACGGCTGGAAAGTGGCAATGAGATATGCCCGCATTGAGGATGCAGACCAGAAGCGCTATGAGTTTGTCAGGAAGGAGCTTTAGGACTTCATTCCTGATACCATCAGGACTGGGAGATTTCCTAGGTTTGAGTCCTTTAATTATTGAGAGGACTTCGTTGGTGGTCACCGGGTCTAGGAGTTCTGCTGGGGGGGTCTCCCTTATTGAGTGTATTGTTCGGTTGACCCTTTCCCAGTGTTCGGGATCTCTGTCCTGATATTTGTACGGATTGGGAGAGCACTGTTCCTCTAAGGTGTTTGCGAGGAGCTCCGCTTTGTCACTGCTCTCGAAAGCAGGAGGGAGAGTGGAGCCTCTGTCTAGTGGGGGTGTGGAAGGAGAGTAACTGCTCTTTTGTTTGCGGACGAGCTCCCAGAAGGCCAGGTGCGATGGCTTGAGGTCCTCCAGGAGGCTGTCCCATCTTTGAGAGCGAAATTCAGAGATATGAGATCTGACCTGTCTTTGTAGGACGCGTAGCCGGACGCGGTTTTCTACTGTCGGATAGGCGTCGTGGGCGCGAGTCGCGGCGTTCTTCTCAGTGATCAGCCTCCGAATGTCGTCGGGGAGAATAAAGCGGCGATCGTTCGCCACTTTTACCTCTTTCGAGGTTTCCTCGACGGCATTCTGGAGGTGACTGACCGGGGAGTCGACCGCCAGATCGGCGTCGGCCGGCGAGTCTATCACGTCTGGAATCCTGTCAAGCTCGGGAGAGGAGATGTTAGTAGCCAAGTATTGCCTAAGTCTGGGATAATCGGCAACTTTAATGGGAGGTAGGTTATGCTCGTCGGGCTGGCCGAGGAGTAGAATTACTGGGCGATGGTCTGAATCGAGTTCGTGAGCGACTTCGATGTGTCGCACCTGAAGGGTGACCCCTTTTAGGATAGCTATATCTAAAACTGAGGGTCGACAGTTGGTCTGAAAGTGTGTTGGCTCTGGAGGAGCTATCACATCGAAAGTTAGCTCGTGTTCCAAGCGGAGAAGTATTCTACCGTTGTCAGTGGTACGCGGGTTATTATAATAAATGTGCCCGGAGTTAAGATCGCCGGCCACGATTACCAATTCACCGAGCGCGAAGAGCGCTTCCAGATCTGATTTGATAAGTGTTTTCTTTGGCGAGAGGTACGCTGAAACGATGTGGATCGTGGGATGATCGGTCATGCCCACTCTGCATATAGATACCTCTAGGTTAGTAAGTTTAGGAGGTTATATTCGCGTGCAATATAAAGATTTTTTGAAATATATGAGTGTGCCTCCGCCTCTTGCGCCGGTGCGATCGTCTCTTATTATTTTGTAGTTTGCGATCGCAGGGGCGCGGAACTTCGGTTTAAGTAGTGTTTCCTGTACGAGGAACACGTCGATTTGCCGCTCCTTAAGGAAGCAGGCTACTAAGTCGCGTTGGGGAGTTAAGCTACTCGCGTTAAAAAAGGATAAAGAGAGGCTCCGGGGTCTAATTTTATCCTGCATTGCGAAAACTATTTATGGGGAAGCGCGGGCAAGGTCTTGCACAGCACGTGCGAGGGCAGGGTAGGCGGCTACGGCCTTAAGTCGGTCTATTCCGACGGGAGAGCTGGCCATTTTGTCGAAGGCGATGATGTCTTCGACGTCAAAATCTTTAAGAATACCTGCGATCCAGGTTAGGCCTAGGAAGTCGAAGGACGGAGCTTCCGAGCTCGAAGGTACAACTCTAGGCGGTTGTACTTTAGCGGCCCACGCGGAAGGCGGGGCTTGTGATGGTGTGTGCGCGGTAGTGACTCGCGCTGGACTTGGCAGGCTCGGGAAGGCCTGGGTTGAGATGAGCGGTGGCGGGGCAGGGCGCGTTGACGCGGCGTGCGCTGGAGGAGCGCGCTGTGGGACGCGCGTGCGAGTGCGCCTAGTGCGTGGGGCGCGTTCACACCCGCGATAGTTCGCGGGGTGACCGGCCTTGCCGCATAAGACGCAGCTCGGTGGCTCTACCGTTTCCGGCATGCGGGGGCACTCCTTTGTGGAGTGATCTCCTAGACATTTAACACATCTCGGCTTGATGTGACAGTTTCTCGCCGAGTGTCCGTAAGATTGGCAGTTGTGACACTGCGTAGGGGCATGCTTTTTATGCGGGATCTCTACGGATATGCCAGAGAGGCCGCAGACCGATTAGAGGTTGAAAATCTCCTTGCCTTCCTTGGAGCGGTCCAAGGTGACAAGGACGAGGTCGTAAACCTCCTTTGTGAAGGAGTGGTACATTCGGTGTACCTCGTGCGCAGGTAAGTTTTGCTCCTTAAGGGAGGCAAGAATGACTTCCGTGGGAAGTTCTTTAGGGACGCGCCTGATTACTACGCGCAGAAGGCGCTCTTCTTCAGGCGTGTAAGTGAAGAATTGGAATTTTCCTTCGCGGAGAAATGTGAGATTTTTGTAGTCCGCGATTGTGGGGACTTTAATTTGTATTCCGGATGGGGTGCTCCGGGCGTGTGTGTACCTGATTTTGGCGGCATTCAGCCGCGTGGAAATATTTAACCACGCTGCTTTATCAGTTATTGTGACTGGGGGCGGTGGCCGCACCGCCCTTTCGGTGGGAGCTGCTGTTTGTGCAGCATGAGTGTCGCGCGATGTGGGGACGCGGTTATTGCTGGCACGCATTGTTTTTGCGGTGGCTGGGGGTGTGGTTTCGGGTGATAGCACCCGTTTGTGTTTGGGCTTCGCCCTTGAAACTGTAGTAAAGTCCGTAAAGTCCGTTTCGGGATTAGCAGTGTCCATGTCTAATTCATTTTCCGGATCAGGTGATAGTGGCGAAAAAGAGTTCGCCGTGGGTATCGGTCGGGGTGCGTAAGATATTTTTTCCTCGAACGGACGAGGCGTGGGTGCGGCGGCGGGGGTCGCTGAGGGCGTCGGGGTCCGCGACGAGGTAATAGCGGGTGACGCGGGGGGTGCTACCGCATGCCGGATGACCGGCGAGCGGGAGCGAGAGCGTGGACGCGGCGGTAGGGGCGGTGACGCCGGGCGCCGCGCCAGGGCGGTTGCCTTGGTGGCGGGGGCCCGGACGGGTAGGGAGGTAATTGTGGGCGGGGTCGGTGGACGGCGCGCTGGCGCGTTTGCGCCGGTGGGTGGGGCACGGGCGCGCTGCATGGGCGCGGGTCGGCTCGCGAGATATCCCTTGAGAATCTCTGGGCATTCTTTCTCTAAGTATTTTAAAAGATCGTCCATCTTGAGGAGATGGATTATCTTTCAAAACCAAGAAGAAAGTTGGTTATATTTCAGAAAAAACCTCCCTGCCTGAAGGGCAGGGGGGCGCGGCTAAAAGGAAATAGAGAAACTATCCTGCGTTAGGCAATCTAACTTGTATGTACACGAAGGAATAGCGTGTAAAATCGAAAAAAAATACTAAAGGAAAGAACAATATTCCAAAAAGTACTGGGCCTTGGCCCGTAAAAAGGATTAATTAAATTTTACCTTATCTGGAAGCCGGTGACCAGCGTACTTATAGGCGGTGACACTAATTTCACTGCACTTAATCACGATAACAAAGCAATATTTGGAATCACGGCACAAAAACACTGAGAGATATCTCTCAATTTAAATACCACGATAACCAAACAATATGGTTAGAGAACAAAGACACTGTATCGCGAACAAGCAACAATAGCCGGTTTGTTGTAGGTGCGTCGTCGCAGGTGCGAGAACAAAGGAATCGAGAACAATAGCGGCGCGGTCAGGCGCAGCGGTCGAATCGTTTAGAACAATCGGCAGAGCTCACGGACACGTCCGTTCGCTGTGGCTGATCGAACCGCTGCACGCAGTGCCACGTTTGCATCGCGCTTTATACTAATCGGCGTTATAAACTACCCTCCTATAACTATATTCTACCATAGAATACCCACCCTATCAATACATCGCTATATATACATATATATAGTATAATAAGAATTTAAATTCATCGTGTCTGTACTTTTCATATTTATGTGAAAATATATATTAATAGTGGTCCAGAATATGTTATAAGTTATAACAATTTTACAGAAATATCTGTCTGTTTGTTTATGCACGCATCACTGCTACAATATAACGTTTGTGTTAAAAAGATTTAGTGTAGCGATGATAGCTCAGTGGCAGTATGTTGGAACGCCGCGTCATGGGACGTGAGTTCGAATCCAACAACCTACTTCGAGCTTTCGGTGAGGGAAAACATCGTGAGCAAACCGTAGCATCGTGGTGGGGATTTTTTCTGACTCCCGTCTAACTAGATACCACCCTTAAGTTAAAAATCTGCCGCCAAATACTAATAGGTGTTTTTCGGGAGTTGCACTTGAAAGTGGCCACCAACTTGGGACGTATCGTCACTTAAGATCATACGAGGTTATGGCCATAATCTATAAACTATAAAAAAACAATTAATTTAATATAATATATTGAACGATCACTAAGTTATATCTCGGACATAAAAATGAAATATATTTATTATTTTGTATTTCTTTCCCCGTCGGAATATACCTATGTATTTGTTATAGCGCGTATACCACGTCCTTATTCTGACACAAGATCGTATATAAGTTACTCCAACACCGTTACACACGTTACAGTTTGCAAGAGAAGATTTCTCTGTATGTTGAGCCAATGTTGTATGACTGCCTTTGCTATTCGTAGGTTTGTTTCTTAAAGATTGCAAGCGTAATATATTTTAATATACAAGAATGAGTGAGGGAACAAACCAAACCTTTTCACAAAACTAGTGTTTATTATTGGAGTGGTTAGTTTGAAAGATCTATTTTTTAACATTTTCTGGTAGGAGCGGGAATTTATTACCTATCTATGTACTCGAAGCGTAACATACTATGAAAAGTTTAAGTGAACTTTGAATGAACGAACGAACGTATAAATAAATAAATGAATCAATGAAAGAATGGGTGAATTAATGAACGAATAAGTGAATGAGTGAATGCAAGAACGGATGGCCGAATGGATGAATGAAGGATTTTTTTTTTTTTCGAACTGACATACGCTGTTAGCCCCAGGGGCTTTGACAGCTTCACCGAACTTTTTGGGGCAAGTGCTGAAGGCACTCAGCCTCGAAGCAGCGGGCATGAGGGTGCCAAAACGGCCGAACCGTGGCTTGGGTTGCTGCTGGTAAGTGAAAATGATTCACGATCCTGACTAACCAACAGGTCTTGTCTTACAAATTTAGTGATCCTAACAACGACCTTATTAGGTAAGCAGCTCAGGGCCGCGAGGGTAGTCCCTTACAGAACCGTGTACTTAACGTGTGAGTGTGCACGAATGGTATGCGGTGTCATGGTGTACTCTCAGTGATGTAGAGTGTCACTGTATCGCGCGAGCAGAGTCACTCGAGGGCTCCTATCCGGAGGATCGAACCTAGGCTCAGGCGTCTGCGGAGGGAGGCCGCGGCGGGTGTGCGGGAGCGAAATTATCCGCTCGGCCTCGGCGGCGAGGACGGCGGTTGCGCGGGCGTGTGCGCGGACACGAGCGATTGCTGGAGACAGCAGGGAGAAGCGCGTTTAATCTCGTTATTTTGTCGACGGGGTCGGAGAAGCAATTGCGTGGCCGGCGCGCAAAGCCTTTAGCGTGCGGATTGGAAGTGTAGCTAACTGCGTGTACTATTTTGGGGTTAGGATGAAGTTCAGCATTTTCAAAAAAAATCTTTGTAAGGTGTTTAATATATGCATACATGGACGGAAGTTCCATATCTTTATGGAGATCTACATTACGGACATAGAACGGGGCTTGGACGGCTATACGCATGAATCTATTTTGCAACACTTGTAGTTTGCGAAGGGTGGTTCGCGAAGCGTGAGCGAATACGGGACAGCTATATGTAAGTATGGGACGGATACATACTTTGTATATTATGAGCTTATGCCTGAGTGACATTTTGCTCTTGGAGGAAGTTAGATTGCGTAGTAGAACCATGGCCCGGGAGGCTTTTTTCTGTACGTAATCTATATGTTTGTTAAAGGTAAGGTGCCTGTCTAATACTACACCAAGGTATTTAGTTTGGTTAGTCCAAGGGATATTGACGCCGAAAAGGTGTAATGTTTTTTTTATGTTCTTTCTCGCGTGAGGATCGAACATGATAGCCGCACTTTTGTCTGGATTAATTCCTATGCGCCACCTAAGACACCAGGACCCGAAATTAGAGACAGCTCTTTGGACGCGGTAGTATACGTGAATCCTATTCCTGCCCGAGCTGAAAATAACTGTGTCGTCTGCGTAGGACCCTACTGCGACGTCGGGGAATTCGGGTATATCACTAACGAACAAATTGAACAGGCAAGGCGCTAGTATGGAGCCTTGTGGGACTCCTGAACGTATTGGATGAGGTGAGGATAGAGCTCCGTCCGCTTTGTAGCAGAAGGAGCGGTCCGATAAGTAAGCAAGGATTATGCGGACTAGTCTGTCCGGAACTTGAAAGTGATTGAGTTTATATATGAGGCCTTCGTGCCAGACCTTATCGAATGCTTTGGCTATGTCGAAAAATACAGCAAGCGTGCGCCTTGGACGGCGTAGCTCCGTGAAATTGGAGAGAATATGCTCCGTGAGGCGGAGCACTTGGTGAGTGCACGAGTGCTTCGGTCGAAAGCCAAATTGCTCGTGTGGTAAAAGACATTTATCTGCGGCAAAGGCTTGTAGTCGGTTTAACAGAATCCGCTCGTATATTTTACCTATCGTATTGAGGAGGCTTATCGGGCGGTAGCTTTCCGGAAGAGATGCCTTTTTTCCGGGTTTACGGATACCTACTACCGTTGCCTTTTTCCAAGCAGTTGGAAAATGGCAGTGATTTATGGCCGCATTGAAGATGCAGACTAGAAGGGTTATGAGTTTATCAGGGAGAAGTTTGAGGACTTCGTTCCTAATCCCGTCAGGACCGGGGGCTTTCCTTGGCTTAAGGGCTTTTATGATCGCGAGGACTTCGTCAGTTGTAACCGGGTCTAAGTTTTCGATCGGGGGGGTCTCTCTTATTGCTTGTATTGTTTGATCGACCCTGCCGACGTGTTCGGGATCTCTAGTATGATATTCATAGGGATTGGGAGAACACTGTTGTTCGAGAGTAGCAGCGAGATACTCTGCCTTATCTATACTTTCGAAGGCGGGCGAATTGTCGGGGCCTCTATCTAACGGGGGCATCGCGGACGAATAGCTGTTCTTCTGTTTACGAACGAGATCCCAGAAGGCGAGATGAGACGGTTTGATTTCCGCTAAGAGGCTGTCCCATCTTTGAGCACGGAGTTCAGAGATACGAGATTTAACTGATCTTTGTAGGTTACGTAGCCTTATGCGATTTTCCTCCGTCGGATAGGAATCGTGCGCGCGTGTTGCCGCGTTTTTCTGCATGATCAATCTTCGAATGTCATTAGGGAGTATGAAACGGCGATCGTTTACCGCCCTTACCTCTTTCGAGGTTACCCTGATGGCATTCTGGAGGTGACCGACTAGAGATTCAACTGCCAGATCAGCATCGGCCTCAGACTTTATTTCGTTGGGGATTCTATCTAAGTGAGATGAGGCGAGGTTATTAAAGAGATACTGTCTGAGCTTTGGATAGTCAGCTACTTTTACTGAACCGGGAGTGTGGTCACCCGGGTGACCGAGTTGCAGAACTACTGGCCGGTGGTCGGAGTCTAGTTCATGTACGACTTCGATTTGCCGTACCTGAAGCGCGACCCCTTTTAATATGGCTACGTCTAATACTGAGGGGCGGCAGTTAGCTTGGTAATGAGTTGGCTCTGAGGGAGCAATCACGTCGAAGTTAAGCGCATTTTCTAATAAATAAAGTATCCTACCATTAGCGGTGGTACGCGGGTTGTTATATTGAATATGCCCGCTATTTAGATCACCGGCCACTATAACCGAGTCGCCGAGCGCGAAAAGTGCCTCCAGATCCGACTGAAGGAGAGTTTTATTGGGCGAGAGGTACGCGGAAACAATAAGAATAGTAGCATGACCGGTCATGCCCACTCTGCACACCGACACTTCTAAGTTGGTGAGTTCGGGAGGATCTATTGGCATGCAATATAGTGAGTTTCTATAGTATATGAGCGTGCCGCCGCCTCTTACGCCGGTACGATCATTTCTTACTATTTTGTAGTTAGCAATCGCGGGATTTCGAACGTCCGGTTTAAGAAGTGTCTCTTGTATAAGAAACACGTCTATTTGCCGCTCCTTAAGGAAGCTAGCTACTAAGTCACGTTGAGGTTTTAAATTACGCGCGTTAAAAAAGGATAAAGAAAGGCCACGGGGTCTAATTCTATCCTCCATTGCAAACTAATTACGGGGAAGCGCGAATGAGGCGTTGCATGGAGCGCGCAATGTCAGGGAAGGCCTTAATGGCCTTGAGACGGTCGAAGTCGCGACTCGAGCTAATCATATCGTCAAACGCGATGAGGTCGTCGACAAGGTGTTCTTTGAGAAGGCCTGCGAGCCAATCGAGGCCATGGAAGGCGGATGACGACGCGGACGTGGTGGAATTTGCAGGTATTGGTTTCGCAGGTTGCGGTTTTACGGCCCACGCAGTGGTTGGGGCATGTGCGGATGTATGTGCAGGAGTAACCCGCGCGGGACCAGGGAGGCTCGGGAAGGCCTGGTTAGAAATAAGCGGTGGTGGAGCGGGACGTGCTGCCGCGGTGTACGTTGAGGGCGCTCGATGAGGGCCACGAGCGTGTCTCGTGCGTGGGGCACGTTCACAGCCGCGATAATTCGCAGGGTGCCCGGCCTTGCCGCATAAGACGCAACTGGGAGGTTCGACTGCTTCGGGCATGCGTGGGCACTCCCTAGTGGAGTGATCACCTAGACATTTGACGCATCGGGGCCTTATGTGGCAATTCCTAGCCGAATGACCGTATGCCTGGCAGTTGTGGCACTGAGTCGGGGCGTGTTTTTTATGTGGGATCTCGACTGTGACACCGGAGAGACCGCAGACTGAGGTGAGCGCGAAGATTTCTTTACCTTCCCGGGTGCGATCAAGGACAACAAGAACCATATCGTAATTTTGTTTAGTGAAGGTATGGTACATACGATGTACTTCACGGACAGGGAAGTTCTGTTCTTTGATGAACGCGAATACCTCTTCGACGGGTATTTCCTTTGGGACGCGTCTCAGAAGTACGCGCAGAAGGCGTTCTTCCTCTAGAGTGTAGGTGTAGAATTCGTGTTTGCCTCCTCTGAGGAAGGCAGTAAGATTTTTGTAGTCCTCTATTGTTGGGACTTTAACTTGAATCCCTGAAGGGGTGCTCAGAGCGCTAGTATAGCGTATTTTTTGTGTGTTTAGCTGAGTAGAGATATTCAGCCACTTGGTTTTATCTTTGATCGTAACCGGGGGAGGTGCACGAATTTTGGGTTGCGCGTGTACAGCTGGTGTTGCAGGAATCGCGGAGCTTGAGGGAGTTGCAGATAGCTGAGGGACACGAGAGTTATTAGCGCGTCTGGCTTTAGAGGCAGCAGTTTCAACTGTCTCGGGTGATAGCACCCGCTTGTTTTTAGGTTTCGTCCTGGTAACGACTGTGAAGCCAGTTTCGGGATTAGTCTCTGAATCTATGGCTTCCATTTCGGTCTCTGTTTCAGTGGTTGACTCAGACAAGAGCGGCGAGAAGGAATTCGCCGTGGGAATTGGACGTGGCATATAGGAAATCATTTCTGCAAACGGTTGAGATGCAGGTGAAGGGGTAGGAATCGCTGAAGGCGACTGGGTGCGCGAGGAACAGTTCGCGGGAGCGTCGGATACTTGTGCCTGGCGAGTGACAGGCGAGCGGGAACGGGAGCGCGTACGCGGAGGTGACGGTGGAGATGCTAGGCGGCGTGCCGGTGCGGTCACCGCGGCTGCGGGAGTGCGGATGGGTAGGGAAGTGGTTGCGGCTGGGGTTGGTGGGCGGTGCGCCGGCGCGTTTGCTCCGGCGGGTGGAGCGCGAACATGTTGTGCGTGTGAATGAAGGAACGAACGGCTGAATGAATGAACGGACAAATAAATTCCTTACTGCACTTTAAATATGTATACCGGCGAGCTTAATACCATAAGAGATTTTCTTCCAGCTAACCAGCAGTAATGTAGTAAGAAAAATTACTACCATTGTAGGTAGTGCAAATAAAATAATTAGTGAAAAAAGACTGTAATAATAAATATATTAACCTAATATAAATCATTCATAACTAAAAAGTAGTCAAAATAAGTAAATTAAACATACATACATAAATCAATGTTGTTTATACACGAACTTGTGCTTCATTCATTTGTTGGGTTGGGTCTTTAAAAGGCAAGTAGTGTATCACTTTGAGTATTTATTTTTATACTTAAGGGTTAGTATTATGGCCATAATCTCACCTGATCTTAAGTGACGAGAAGCCCAAGTTGGTAGACACGCTAAACCTGTGGTGGAACTGGCTCTCAAATGCAGCTGCCGGAACACACCTATTGATATTTGGCGGTAGGTTTACAACTTGAGGGTGGTAGTTAGCCAGAAGGGCATTAGAAAAAGCCCTACCAGCATGCTATGGTTTCCTCACGATGTTTTCCTTCAGCGAAAGCTCAAGCTCATTGTAGGTGTTTGGATTCGAACTCACGTCACTTGACGCGAAGTTATACACACTACCACTGAGCTATCATCGCTTCATCGCATCGCATCGCTGAGTATCGATAAACTAGTGGGTTTTTTTCCATAGTTATCATGTTTTTTATTGATCAACCGCCCCACATTATGTATTGGCTCATGCACTTACATGGGACATTTTGTTAGCGACCACAGTTCAACGTATAATGCTTAGAGTCACATAATCAAAATGTCCAAATATTCAAAAAGGGCATATAGCAGATATAAAATATTTATATTTTTATTCTTAATCTCATGTGATTCAGTAGCGATGTGTTCCAAGATGATGGACAAGCTGAAGCTAGATGCGATGATAACTCAGTTGCCACGTCAAGGAACGTGAAATCGAATCCACCTACAATACCTTGAGCTTTCGATAACGGAAAAAAATTCTAAAACCATGGCATGGTGGTAGCGCTTTTTCTAATGCTTGCCTGGTTGGTGGTATAGCTATGGATATAGCATGTCCGGACTCAGATGTCTACCGTATCCACGATGACGTTAGTTCGAATCCACCTACAACGAGCTTGAGCTTTCGGTGAAGGAAAACATCGTGATGAAACCGTAGCATGTTGGTAGGCTTTTTATAAACCCGCCTGGTTAGCTACCACTCTCAAGTTGAAGATCTGCCGGTAAATACCAATAGGTGTGTTCCGACACATGCACTTGAGAGCCAGTCCCGTCACAGGTTTCGCGTGTCCACCAACTTGACCCGTATCGTCACTTAAGACCAGGTGAGATCGTGATCAATAAAGCTTAACATATAAACTGTATACAAATACAATTAACGTTGTTGATAACCTGCGAGAAACCCTGGAATAACAAATGATAACGTTATCAAACTGCAGTCCTTCGCCCCGCACACCTTTCACACCCTTTAGTACATATTTCTTTATATTTATCTCTCATTACGGAAAATATGCGAGTTCGCTGTCACAGTTAATCACAAATACCTATTATTTGATAGGTATATTTATTATTATAATAAAGTATGTTACATTATAAACAGTGCATGGAATTTCCAAACTGCGTTTAATGCGATATCGATTCGTATTGAAGAAACAAATTCAACAGGTATTATGACGTTTGTATTATGTTTTTTTTTTTATATTTAACTAGCTAACTAGGTGAACCTCGTACCGCCTATAATAGATGGTCTTTATTCTATATAATATTAAAAACCTTTTTTTTTCACTCACTTTATTTAAAGTGCTTTGACAGCTTCACCGAACTTTTTGGGGCGAGAGCTGAGGGCGCCAGAATGACCGAACCTCGGCTTGGGCTGCTGCCGGAAAGTGATCAAGGATTCACGAGCCTACTAACCAACAGATCCTAATTTAGTGATCTTAACACGACCTTATCGGGCAAGCCGCGTAAGGGCCGCGGGGGTAATCGCTTACAGAACCGCGTACTTATCGGTGTACGAATAGAGAGATGTATGTATATAATATATATATATATACATCTGGATTACTTATAATCAATCCGAATCAATCTTCCGTCTTCAGTCCGTTAAGATCAATAGAACTAGCTAAATTTTTAATATCGATTCTGTTTTTCATTTCTCTTGGTTATTAAATAAAACTCACTAACTTCACTTAGTTAAACGTCTTTTAATTATATGAACTATTGCAATTTAGAACTTCGAACATACATATATACATACATCACGCCTCTCTCCCATAAGGGTAGGCAGAGACCACATCCTTCCACTTGCTACGATCCTGACATACATCTTTCGCTTCTTCTACTTTCATACGCACCTTCATACATGCTCTTCGGTTACGGGTACTTTTGACCTGGCCTTTCTCCAGAACGTCCTCGATCTGATCAAGATATGTTCGCCTAGCCCGACCCTTACCAGCTTGCCTATTCACACTCGCCTTGTAATTTTGTTTTCTTAATCTTCTTTCATCCATCCTCTCTACATGTCCATACCAATTAAGCATCCCTTTCTCTATCTTTGTCACTACATCCTCTACCGCACCACAGCGTTCCCTTATCACACTATTCCTTACTTTATCTATCATTCTTTTGCCAGGTAATAATAGAACTTCGTTTAGAATGAAATTATAATGTACCACTCCCTGACAATTATGAACGTAACGCCATTATAGAAAACGTACAAAGAAAGAATTATCAACGTTCTGGAATAGGCCAGGTCAAAAGTACCCGTAACCGAAGAGCACGTATGAAAGTGCTCATGAAAGTAGAAGAAGATCGTAGCAACTGGGAGAATGTGGTCTCTGCCTCCCCTATGGGAGAGAGGCGTGATATTATGTATAGATGTATGTAAAGAATAATAAATATTAACGTGAGTGGAGCCGCGGGTAAAAGTTATTTATTAAGTAATTATAAGTTCCACGCAAACGTAGTGACGGACTCTGATAGTGGAAAATAAAACAACAAAGTATTTCGTTCATCAAATTATAATTGAATTGTTATACAAGCTATGGCCAGACGACACTTACGATCCAGGATAGGAAGGGACTCACTCTGGTGTACATTCCCGCTTTGCTGGGGCACGACAAGCCGTACGACGTTACAGCGATTATTGAGAACTGGCAGTCGGATGCTTGTCCAGGTATCTGCAGAGGTCCACCGCTGTCTCTCTGGCGAAATAAATCGAAACTTTACTTTTTTTTTTTTGTTAAGTGATGATACGGCCCAAGTTGGTAGACACGCTATACCTGTGGAGGAACTGGCTCTCAAGTGTAACTGCCGGAACACACCTACTGGTATTTGGCTGCGACTTTCAACTAGAGGGCGGTAGATAGCCAGGCGGGCATCAGAAAAAGCCCCACCATCATGCTATGTTTTCCTCACGATGTTTCTTTCAGCGAAAGCTCAAGCTCATTGTAGGTGGTTGGATTCGAGCTCACGTCCCTTGACGTAAAGTTGTACACACTACCACTGAGCTATCATCGCTTACCTTTTGATTTGAACACTCGCAGGCGTGCTTTAGTTGTACAATAGAAAGTTTCTGGCGTGACGTTAATTGGTATGACGCTCGCGCATGCGTGTCTACTGTCTTGGGCAACGTGCCCACTGTATGATTCGCCAGTTCGTTACAAACATTTTTCTACAGTGTACAGGTGTAGCGTTATGGCCGCCATCTCACCTGGTGTTAACTTACGATGTTACCCAAGATGGTGGACACGCTAAACCTTGGGGAGAGACTGGCTCAAGTGCAACTGCCAAAACACACCTAATGGTGTTTGGCGGCTGATTTTCAACTTTAGGGTTGTAGCTAGCCAGGCGGGCGTTAAAAAAAGCCTTACCATCATGCAAAACGTTCTTAGTTCTATGTTAGTAACTCTAAATGTAAGTAATATACTCTAATGTTCTTTTTTTCATTTAATAAGAACCCCTAGATATTCCTCCTCTATTATTATCTTTCGCGTCCCGGCAACAACCCAAGCCGAGATTCCGTCACTAGTGACACCCTTTCGCGAGTTGCCCCTCGGGCTGAGCCCATTGCGTTAGCACATAAAGTCCGTTGAAAGTGTGAAAACCCTGTTATGCTAACAGTGTAGGGCGTGTAAAAAAAAAAAAACATTTTATCTCTGTCCTGTGCAAGTATTATCCAGTTTTCCCCGCCAATGACACTATGGCATCCGCCGATCATTATTGTGGTCTGCCCACGTTTCATTTCCCTGTGGGCATTGTGTCCATTTCGTGCTTTTGTGCGTCTATCGTTCGTCTGTGTATCTAAATACATGGCCAGCCCAGCTCCATTTTGGTTTTTAGTGCTTGGTGTAACGCATACATATAAAAATACATATATTTCCCTTTTTATAATATTAATAAGTTAATTATAATTATATTACTGTAGAAAATTATAATAGATATTGATTGACTGACCTAGAACATCATTTATTCAGAATAACACTGTTTACTATTTTAAGTGGGGGAATACCGAGAACCACAAGTAACTATGAGCATAAATGAGTTCATTATTAATATCGTAATATACTGGTTTTTTTAAGCGTTCTCGCTTCAAAATATTTTAATAGTATTTGGCTTTTAAATATAACCATTAAAATTACTTAATGGTCATCATTTTGAATATAATAATGCTGCACTCGGCAAATTTGTGAGGGCAGTGATACAATTTAGTCATGGTTTTCAGCCCGAGGAAACCGGGGCACAAGTGCAGGACCGAGTCCGCACCTGCACCACCCACCATCCCTCCACTGAGCGAGAAGAAAGCCTCTACAACAACAGATGCAAATAATTACAAGAAGAACTGCCCAACAACAAGCCCTAGAGAAAGAACCAGCATGCCTCCAGAGCCTAAGAGAGCTCCTAATTCACAATGACGAAGCTCTGAGGCAGTGGAACTAGATCACTCAACAGCTGCAACCCTAACATCCGTTCGTATATACGAACCGCAATGAAAACACTGCAGAGGAATAAACCCTGAACAGTTCCCTCGCCTCTCAAACAACCACAAGAAGCACGTCAGTTTCAGATCAACCGGTGGCACAAAAACATGAAGGAATTCTTAACACGAGTAACAGTTACGTCGGAACAACTTGGGCATAACATTTCGATGTTATTGTGCATATAATGACTTTACAGCCAAGTTCACAATAATTTGCGCGTTCAATACAATAACGTTTTTAAAAGATTATTGGGACTTCCACGTGTAGTGGATCTAGCATGTTTACGTTTACACATTTCGATCATTTCTATGGTATAATTGGAAGGAAAATTGCATGTACACTGAGTAAACTTTCCCAATAGAGCTAATACAATTATGCAAGAACTCATAGGATTATATGAGAAGGATATCAGTGAAAATCTATCATTTTGAGTATTTAGACCAGTTCACTAATAAAATGTTTATAAAAAAAAGTCTGCCGTGCTAAGTATTACACGTTGAACTTTGCTCGTTTAAAACGTCCCATGTAAGTGCACTAGTGAAAACGTTCTCAAATAAAAACTGTCATTTGTTCAATACCTTAAAGTTTGCACATTGCCGATGCAGTTTACCGTGTGTGTTTTTATGTAATAGGGGGCAAACGAGCAAGCGTGTCATCTGATGGTAATTGATCACCGCCGCCCATGACCGCCTACAACTTGAGGGGAATCGCAGATGCTTTGCCGGCCTTTATACGAGGTACTGGCTCTCAAGTCAACTACCGGAACCCACCTATTGGTATTTGGCGGTAGATTTTCAACTTGAGAGTGGTAGTTAGCTAGACGGGCATTAGAAAAAGCCCTACCGCCATGCTATGGTTTCCTCGCGACGTTTTCCTTTACCGAAAACTCAAGCTCATTGTAGGTGGTTGGAATCGAACTTACGTCTCACGACGCGACGTTCCTACACACTACCACTGAGCTGTCATCGCTTCAAACTTTTGCTGGGGACCCGAATCGATACGTCTAATCTGAGGAATCCTAAATGGATCCTATACTAACAAGCAAGCCTACTCAATCACAGAGTTATGTACGCGAATTCAAACTAAGAATAATCCATAAGATTTTTGTTCGAGCAAGTAACTTACGCACGATCGCAAACGTCAGAATAAGGACGTTGTTTACGCGATATAAGAAATATAAAAGGCGTATTCATTACAGCTCGAGTTCGTCGAAGAGCGGACGAGATATCGCGCACCGAAAAGTGAAGAAAAAAGATACAAAATAATAAATATATATTTTAATTTCACGTCCGAGATAACACTTAGTGATCGTGCGAAATTCGAAACAAGGACTCGTTTGCTAAAGCAAGGTAATAGTCAATCTTTATTTATTGATGTTTTTGTTGTAATCTTTAAGAAGCGACATGTTATTGCGACTGGCTTGCAGACTCTCCATTAGGCTCAATTGGGTCACATTGTCACTTAACTTCCGGTGACGGTTTGAGCGTAACGCCAAACATACGGAGTATTAAAAAAAAGTTAGTCCTCGCGGGACGCCTGGTAGATGTGAATCATAGAAATAATCTTGTACCGGTAATGTATATAAAAGCATAGTTTACAACAGGTAATAAACATGGCATAGTGAAAGAAATAACACATATAGCTTCTTTTTTTTTCAATCTGACGTACGCTGTTAGCCTCAAGGGCTTTGACAGCTTCACCGAACTTTTAGGGGCGAGTGCTGAGGGCACTCAGCCCCGAGGCAGCAGGCACAAGGGTGCCAGGACGGCCGAACCTCGGCTAGGGCTGCTGCCGATAAATGAAAAAAGATTCATGATCCTGACTAACCAACGGGTTCTGTATTACTAAATTAGTGATACTAACTACGACCTTATCAGGTAAGCAGCTCCAGGGCCGCGAGGGTGGTCCATTGCAGAACCGTGTACTTAACGTGTGGGTGGGCACTTGAGAGCCAGTTCCTTCACAGGTTTAGCGTGTCTACCAACTTGGGCCGTATCGTCACATAAGCTCAGGTGTGATTATGGCCATAACGCTAAAACCTTAAGTATAAAAAAATGACATTAAAACTTCGTCATTTCTGTTGTGCAGATGAACAGGGTATTAGCAATCCTGGTGCTGGCTGGCTTCGTTCAGCTCCAGGAGGTAGCTGGAAACACCGTGAAACCAACAATGATCGACGGAAGGGCTCCTTCTACAGTAGTACCATCAGGAATAACTAACGGTAAAATAGCATATTACTATTATATACCCGAAAAGTTTGCTTGTTTAAAGAGATATGACTTCCACATTAACAAATAAGCTAAATATATATATATATATATAAGATAAACCAACAAACCCACAAAAAGTTTCTGACGATTAATGTCAGAAGGACGAATTGTCAAAAAAAAATTAAAAAAAAATATTGTTTTGTATTGCCAGCAGACACGTTGTGTAGGACCGATGATAAACTTGGCTTAGGCGATACAGAAAACCTCTGCAATACTGACAACACCAATATCAGGAGAAACGAACGTGATACTGTCGGTATTGGGTGAGTGTTTTGAGTTGGTCCAACATTTGATTGGAGGTGAGGTATTTAGTAACTTTTACAATCGTTTCGTTTTCACAAAGTACTTAAATAAAGGCGCCAGTCGCGTTTCTATTTCACTTTTTTTTTTCAGTTCTCGCGACGGCCCCGGGAAGACTTCAGAACCGGAGATTGAGAAACCGAATGTAAGCCTTTTAAATCTTTTCTCAATTTTACCTAATCTTAAGTGACGATAAGATCCAAATTGGTAGACACGCTAAACTTGTGCAGGGACTGTCTCTCAAGTGCAACTGCCGGAACACACCTATTGGTATTTGGCGGCAGGTTTACAACTTGAGAGTGGTAGCTACTCAGGCGGGCATTAGAAAAAGCCCTACCACCATGCTATGGTTTCCTTCACCGAAGCTCAAGCTCATTGTATGTGGAGTGGATTCGAATTCAAGTCCTTTGACGCAGAGTCCGCACTACCACTGAACTATCATAGTTTTAATATGTAGTGAAGTTAGTCTATAACATACCACACTGGAGTTTAACAACAAGCCTGATCTTCCAATTCCAAATATACCCAACTGGTATATCTAGTTGTATCCAAGGGTCAGGCCACTGCACCCATAGACACAAACCGGTCTTGGTAACTCGTTCACTGCAGTGAAATCAAAAGCCTCTCATGGCTTATTGTTACTCTGTGGTTGTTGTTGGTTTTGAGACGTGTTGCATTTATAATTAGGTATAGAAGAATCAAGTTAAAAAAGTATTTTATTTTTTATATCGGACCTTGTTCCTTTAGAAACGATTTTCATATTTAGCCCGCGGTATGAATTTTTTATGAGGAATGGACTCGAGCGTTACATAAAAGTGAGGCGTTACGTACCTTCGCGTAACGAACTTTGACCTTTCACTTCGAGATTATGTACGTGTGTAGACATAGTTTAGATATATATTTTATTGGATTGATGTATAATATGAATTAATATCGCACGCCTTATAAGCGAAGCGTTGAGGTAGGTACTACTGTCACTTCACGCAAAACAACTGATTTTGCAAACTTAACATGTTTCTAGTTATCATATATTGCACTTGTAAAATTATATATACACACACGTATCGAGAAAAAACACTATTTGTATCACGCATGATATCTTTGATGCTATTTTTGATATTTTAACCAGTTAAAAAACTGATGAAAAAAGTTCTGTCTCGGACGTCCGTGTGTCTGTATGTGCGGATCCTGTGTGTTATCACGATGACGTCCGAAATACTTTGCTAATGGAGTCTTTTTTTATTACGCTTCAGTATAATTAGGAATAGAACCCTATTACTTTTCACGGTCTGATTCGATGTGGTTTAATTGTTATTAAATAAACAAAGAAAAAAAAATTGAGATCACGAGGCGTGCGCTTTTGGATTTTCCAAACATTTTCGACGCGGTGATAGCTCAGTGATAGTGTGTATGACTGCGCTAAGGGGCGTGAGTTCGAATCCGACCACCTAATCTTACCTTACCGTTAGTGTAACGTAATATTTAATTGTTATCTATACTAATATTATAAAGCGGTAAACTTCCAGACAGGTTTTTTTTTTTTGTATTTAATAGAGAAATCATTCAGGAAGGTTTATGCTATATAACATCACGCAAGCACTACAAGGAGCAAAGCAGTGTTGATAAAAGTGAAAAGCGATGATAGCTCAGTGGTAGTGTGTACGACTTCGCGTCAAGGGACGTGAGCTCGAATCCAAGCACCTACAATGAGCTTGAGCTTTCGGTGAAGGAAAAACATCGTGGAGAAACTATAGCATGGTGGTAGAGATTTTTCTAAAGCTCGCCTGGGTAGCTACCACCCTCAAGTTGTAAACCTGCCGCCAAATACCAATAGGTGTATTCCGGCAGTTGCACTTGAGATCCAGTTCCTACACAGTTTTAGCGTATCTACCATCTTGGGCCGTATCGTCACTTAAGATCAGATGAGATTATGACCATAACGCTAAACCGTAAATGTAAAAAAAAAAACATTTTATTTATACGCTTAGATTATTTTGTAAGATGCTTTCTATTTTGTAAGATTTATAAGATTATTTTGTAAGATATTATTTATTATTATTTATTTTATATTATATATTATATATTATTTGTAAGATATATATAAGATTATTTTGTAAGATGCTTTGTAAGATGCTGCTTAATAATAGTTCGTAAGTAGTAACCTCCAGTCGTGCGTCGGAGGTGACACACGCAATTTTTGTAGATATATGTGTAGGGTTGTGGACACACTAAGCTTCTAGCTCTCAAGTACAACTGCTGGGAGCTACATTTACGTTACGGCGACAGAATTTCAACTTGACGGAAGTTGGCCTACCGATTTTGCAACGATGATTGCTCAGTTAGTAACGTGCACGACCGCCGCATCAATCGGCGTGAGTTCGAATACATCTGGAAGGAAGAATGGAAAATACCGTAAGGAAAGAATTGCATGTTATAGGCTTTCTCTAATACCTTCAAGTTGTAAATCGGCTTTCAAATATCTACAGGTTCCTTCAGTACCTTCCGGTAGGTGCAATTGAGAGCTATTCACTCTGCCAGACTTAGCGTGTTCAGAATCTTTGTGAGATTATGGCTATAACGTTAAGCCTTTAGTGCATTAAAAAAATGGGCTTCTTTCTTTAGATATAGCATACCACTATGCTATAGTATCTTTACGATGTGTTCCTTCACCGATAGTTTAGGCTAATTCGTCCAATAAACGTAGTTTCGATTAAGGATAGAATTTTTTTTCTGAAAAATATAGATTGTTGAATCGATTCTAATAGATATCAAATTTCATCCCGAACTTGCATCGACGGTGTTTTCGGACTGATTAGACACGGGGACCTTCAGGGTTTACTCTTACCTTAAAGGCCGGTAACGCACCTGCGATTCCTCTGGTGCTGTGGGCGTCCACGGGCGGCGGTGATCACTTACCATTAGGTGACACGCTAGTCACTTTGCCCCTGTTCTATAAAAAAATCGATGTCCGAAAGTGTAAATTCTATTTTTTTTTTTCGATTCTCGTTGAATATTTCATGGTAAAACCAATCACAGAAAACAATAAAAAACACCATAATTAAATTGAATATATGATATTTTATTTTTACTAATTAAATTTTCTATAAATTAATATGGGTAAAACATTCAAATAATTGAAAGAAAGAAACAAAGAAAGAAAGAGAAAAAGAAGAAAGTACTTTATTGTTGGATAACCATACAATTAAAATAAATTACACAAACATATAAGACAAAAAAAAATTGATACATTTGAAATATGAAGAGAAAAATGAAAGATATGTCCAACAATTGGCAAACCCATTCAGCAAAATATGTAGTAAGTACAGCAGTACTGCAACGCATTTCACAGTAAACCCTTTCTCAAATCAACCCTTGGGAGGAAAGACCAATGATTCGAATTTATGCTTTATGCACTGGAAAATTATAAATTTATGTTCACCCAGATCCTGTGCTTTTGTAAAGATTTGTAAACTTTTTAACGATTGATAAACTTTTGTAAAGATCTCGACGACATCGAGTTATTTCGACTGTCACTGTCGGAAGGTCTGTATAAATTATTTCCAAGTTTAACGACCATCGTCGGGTTTAGACTCCAGATAAAGGTTCAGTATGAGCCTTTGTGTTCTGGCATAGTCAAGAAAACCAGCCTTTTACATCAAGTTCAATAACATGGATGTAATACTCCTGGTCTTGCAGCAGTCTATAGGCGAAGGTTTATTTACCATCAAATGGGCCCTGGGGTGGAGAAGGGGTGTTAATAACCTTTCCAGTGTGGATGTGGCTAGATTAATATACTATTTTCTGTGGTTGAGTTAGTGATTCACTTCAAGAACACTACAAAAATTATTTTACTGCGGAAGGTTTGAGAGCCAGTTCCTCCACAGGTCTAGCGTGTCTACCAAAACTTGGGCCGTACCGTCACTCAAGATCAGGTGAGATTATGGCCATAACGCTAAGCCTTAGGTATAAAAAAAAGATTTGGGCGGGCGGAGCAGTAAACAATACAATTGCTAACAAATTAATAAGATACGCACTCACCTGTAGGTCCTGAGGGGCGGGCGATGATTGCTATTGTAACGGTAAATCCCACGGCCACACCGTGCTACACTACCAACGTTGTCGCACTAGATACCACACTCGTTTGTATGTAAAGCCCAAGCACGAGATCTTACGCCCGCCCCCGGCCTACCTAAGCAAGTGTTAGAAGAGAGAATGGTTGAAGTCCGTATGGATCGGCGCATCGTCTTGATCACTCAGAGATCTGATCGAAAGTAAGATTGACTCCTGAAGGTGACTCAGTAAGATCACAACACCGAGGGACGCGTTACTGGACCGCACTCAAGGACCTGTTCGTAATAGCGGACAGAGTAAAGGCCACGGTCAGCGGGAATAGCCCGGGAGCGGTTTCCCCACTCTTACCCAGGAGGCTGTCTGGACTGGAGATACAGATAGTGTAGTGGATACTGTAGCCAGCAGGCTTATGTCAGCGGTCTTGTCCCCCCACTAAGAGACCCCGGGGCTGACTGCTGTAGGTTGGGCCTTTTTTTTATTGTTGTCGATTGGCGTTATGACCATAATCTCAGCTGATCTCAAATAACGATACGGCCCAAGTCGGTATACACGCTAAGCCTGTGGAGCGACTGGCTCTCAAGTGTAACTGTCGGAACACACCCATTCATATTTGGCGGCAGGTTTTCAACTCGAGGTTGCTAGCCGGGTGGGCATCAGAAAAAGCCCTACCACCATGCAATGTGTGGGGGTAGTCAATCGCAAAAAATACCTGGCAAGTATAGAGTGAGATGTGTTTGTTTGCAGACACGACACTTAGAGATCGCTTGTCGTGTAATTAGTTACTAACAATGCCCCCAAGCAGCGCAACCTAAACAATCAATTACTTACTCCATTATTTCGGCTTGTGACCAGTTCGTCTGCCAGCTTACTGCCTACTGTTATTAGCAAGAAAACATATTGCCAATAAAGATATATATGTAAAGTGTCAATAAAAAACAAAGCTCGAAGTGTCTCCTCCAAACATGTTTTTCTGATGTCATCTGTAAGAAACTTGTTGTGAAGGACTATTAAAATTTGCTCAACAGATAGCGTATTATTATTACAAATTAATTGTCTATCTATATTGTACAGTGAAATTGTTTGTTTGTTTGTACGCGATAAACTTATGGACTACCTTTCGGAGTTCAAATTATTATTTTTTGTATTTGATAATGCAATAATTGGTAGCTTGAACACTGTAGATGTTTAATGTCACGCTACAAACAAAATAGGCAATGCTGTAGTGAAAATAGGTTTAACGTATGGTCCAAGTTGGTAGACACGCTGAACCTGTGGAGGGACTGGCTCACAAGTGCAGTTGCCGGAACAAACTTATTGGTATTTGGCAGCAGGTTTTCACCTTGAGGGTGGTAGCTAGCCAGGTGGGCATCAGAAAAAGCCCCACCACCATGCTATGGTTTCCTCACGATGTTTTCCTTCACCGGAAGTTCATGCTCGTTGTAGCTGGATTCGAACTCACTAATAACTAATATTAAACCATTTTCTGTTCCACATAAAGTCCCAAAGCACATTACTGTATTGTCGGACAGTAGGTTCCAGAACCATGTCAAACGTGTTTTGATGTCAAAAGGCTGTTATAGGGTGAATCAATATGTGAGCGATCGTGATGTCTAGAATTGACGTCCCTCTCTGTACATCCCCTAATAACTACTGTAACACATCTAATTATTGTATATAAGCATTAGAATGAGACATAAAAAAAAGATGCAGATCGAGTTTCTCGCCGGTTCTTCTCGATGATTGCGTTACTTTCCGAACCGGTAGTAGTTTTGACGTTCATAAGCGCCTTCTTAGGGCCTGAATTGAATAAAGATTTTTTGATTTGATTTGATTTGACGCGAACGAAATCACAGGCACACCTTGTACATATAATTAAATTGTAACCCAACTGTATACCAAAAACCACAGTGTACTAAGAATGTGTTAATTAATTCACAGTATCTTAAAATTCAAAGATACTATTTTTATGTCTTTTTTTTTTCGTGGGGAAATGCATTTATGCATCCCCTCCTAGCCCAAGGGGACTAAGAGGGGTATGTGGGACTCACCCGGCGCCAACCGCCGAGAATACCCACTAAACCCCACGGCCATCTGTCGCCTTCCCGTGGCAACGCGGGTTCGTGCATGCAATCACCGCGTCACCCCAGCGATCGGCCCGGCCTGATGGAAAGCCAGGCCCCATCCGGGCAGCTTAGTGAGCTGCCCTTGCAGAGTGTTCTGTTTTTTTTTTTAATATAATTTTATAGATTCAGCGTTATGGCCATAATCTCGCCTGATGTTAAGTGAAGATATGACCCAAGATCATGGATTCGTTGAGCCTGATAGAGAGACTGGCCCACAAGTGTAAGTGCTACGCCATATTATAGTTTCTTCGCGATGTTCTCCTTTACCAAAAGCTAAAGCTCATTCCAGGAACCGAACGCACGTCCTCTGACATGGGGTCCGTACGCACCACCGACCGAGATATCACCGCTTCATAATCTGCTATAACGAAATACTCTATTATAATTATCAGAATTGTATACAGAGTTTTTCTAGTAACTCAACATTTTAGTATATCCTTTTTTTTATATAGTTAAGGTTTAGCGTTATGGCTATAATCTCACCTGATCTTAAGTGACGATACGGCTCAAGATAGTAGACACGCTAAACCTGTGAGGGAACTGGCTCTCAAGTGCAACTGCTGAGACACACCTATTGGTATTTGGCGGCAGACTTTCGGGTGGCAGTTACCCAGGAGGGCATCAGAATTAGCCTATACCATGCTATGGTTTCCTCACGATGTTTTCCTTCGCCGAAAGCTCAAGCTCGTTGTAGGTGGTTGGATCTGAACTCACATCCTTTGTCGCAAAGTCGTACACACTACCACTGAGCTATCATCAGCTATTGTTCCTGGGAAAATAATACGTTTGTTAATATGTTTCAGCGTGAGGGATGCGGTTGGCTGAACCCGAACGGGGTCGGGTTCGAGAGTAATGACATGGCTAAGTTTGGAGAGTTCCCCTGGGCGGTCGCTATTTTGAAGTTAGTGTAACGTAACATTTAATTGTTATCTATACTAATGTTATAAGGCGGTAAACATTGAGAAATCATTCAGGAAGGTTTAAGCTATATAACATCACGCAAGCACTACAAGGAGCAAAGCAGTGTTGATAAAAGTGATAAGCGATGATAGCTCAGTGGTAGTGTGTACGACTTCGCGTCGAGGGACGTGAGTTCGAATCCAAGCACCCACAATGAGCTTGAGCTTTCGGTGAAGGAAAACCATCGTGAGGAAACAATAGCATGGTGGTAGGGCTTTTTCTGATGCCCGCCTGGGTAGCTACCACCCTTAAGTTGTAAACCTGCCGCCAAATACCAATAGGTGTGTTCCGGCAGCTGCACTTGAGAGCCAGTTCCTCCACTGGTTTAGCGTGTCTACCAACTTGGGCCGTATTGTCATTTAAGATCAAGTGAGATTATGGCCATAACGCTAAACTTTAAGTTTATAAAAAAAAGGGAAAAATTATTTCTGTAGGTTTTTATCGCGTGCGCTACCTATATCTTTAATGTTATAATAATATAATGTATAAAAGAAATATTCCGCTAAAAAGTTCTAAAAATAAGTCCGGGAAAACATATATTTATCTTTTCTGGTTTACTTACAATAACCATTTTTAAGATTTACAATACAATACAATACAATACAATACAATACAACACACCACGATACAATACAATACAATACAATACAATACAATACAATACAATACAATACAATACAATACAATACAATACAATACAATACAATACAATACAATACAATACAATACATAAAAACACTACAACTACAACTACAAACTAAAACTACAAATCAAATCAAAAATCTTTGGACGAGTGCTGAGGGCACTCGGCTCCGAGGCGTAACAGCCTTTTGACATCAAAACTCGTTTGGCATGATTCTTGAACCTACTGTCCGGCAATACAGTAATGTGCTTTGGGACTTTATTATAAAACTTAACACTATCGCCTAAAATCCTGTTACTTGTCTTATTCAGTTTAAAATAGCGAGTTACCAGTTTGTCGCGATTTATAGTATTCAAATTATGGCGGTCTCTAACGTAATCTAGCTTGTATCACCATAACGCTAGACCTATTACTATAAAGAAATAACTCGTGGTTATAACGTAGTATAGTTGTTAACTGCTCGACTGACCATCATGAAATTTTACATACACGTTGCTAATGTTACAGAAACGGACACTGTCACGTTGTCAGTTATTGTTAAAACAATAAATATTTGAATAAAATTTAGATCCATGCGAATGAAGCCGCGGGTATAGCTATAATATATTATAAAGGGAATTTTTTTTCGAACGTGATATAACCTTAGGACGAAAATTCTTGAAATAATTGATTTCTTATCGGATAATAATTACCCTACGATTATTGTTTAACACTAATTCTTAAGTATAAATGGTACGAAAGCCACGTGTAAATGTTCCACACAATTTTTCCACTCATCAGCGAACAGGTCGAGTAATGCGAGCTTTGCCAAGACTTGATAAAGATGTCAATGTATTTGCTCGAGAGATGAGTCGTGTTGTACTACAGTTTGTTTATATCTTACCCAGGGTTGAACGATTGTTTGATAATGATCCGGACAGTATGGAGATAAACGTCTACATAGGTGGAGGCTCCCTTATACATCCGAGCGTCGTACTGACCGCGGCCCACCATGCGGTAAATGCGCGGGAGTTGAAAGCCAGGGCTGGCGAATGGGACACACAAACTACTAAAGAAATCTATCCTTACCAGGACAGATATGTAGAGAGCTTCGTCGTGCATAAGGAATTTAACAAAGGTGAGCAAAGTTTTTAAGCGTAGGACATATTAAAAATAATTACAAGCTCCGAGAGATAACCAATCAATCATGGATACCATATTTGAACTTTTGCACGCTGGTAGGGCTTTCTTCTAATGCCCTTCTGGCTACCTACCATCCTTAAGTTGAGAATCTGCCTCCAAATACCTATAGATGTATTCCACCTACCATCAGGTGACAAGTTAGCTCGTTTGCCCCCTATTCTATCAAAAAAGCTTTTGGTAAAGGAAATCATGCTGATGATTCTATAGTATGGTGGCGTTCTCTAATACCCACCTGGCTAGCGACCATCCTTAAGTTAAAAATCTGACGGCAAATAGTAGCTATTAATGCGTGCAGTAGTGTGTTTCGGCAGGTACATTTGAGAGCCAGTTATTCCGCTAGGCTTATCGTGTCCAGGCAATCTCGGAGCGCATCGTCATCTAACGTCAGTTGCGATTGTGGCCACAACGTTAATCCCATAAACTATAACACAAACAAATCTTATTCATTACCAGGAAATATGTTATACGATGCAGCCCTACTCTTCCTGAAGAGTCCATTTGAAATGGCTCCGAATGTGGGAGTGGCCTGCCTCCCACCGCCTGAGGAGCCAGCTAAGGCTAGCACGCGTTGCTTCGCTACAGGTTGGGGGAAATTGGGCATGAAACAATATTACTCGACTATTTTGAAAAAGGTGAGTTTGTTGCTTGTCAGAAGTAGATTTGGCACCTTTGAACTGGAGACCTCTTATAAGATACTTGAACGCCAACTTCGATGCGTCTAAATTTTTTATAAAGAGCCTGAATTACCGAAGCATTACAACTTTATAATGAAACCATAACATATAGGATTTATGAAAAATAATTTTGACCTGTTTTTCAGTCACCCATTTTGGAAAATATTTATTCTCTAGAACATTGACACGAGTGTGATTTACTAACAGATCCCTCCTTTACCTCTCAGTAACACATCCGTTGACCTTATGCACGCTTTGATCTACTCAAGCAACCAGCAAGCGTTGCGAATTGAAGAAGATACCTAAGTTTCTCACCGTTGGCTTTGTCCTAGAGAATCTAAGATCATTGCCAACCTCACAACGGCGGCTAGCTGTCAAGTTGAAAATATGCCGATAAACACTCGTAAATGTGTTCCGGCAGCTGTACTTGAGAGCCAGTTCGTTTAAAAAACTAAGAGTTTTACTGTCTCTGTCACATATAACAGATGAGATTGTGGTAGTAACAAAACTCTGCCCCTGGTATTTGGCAATGTGGTCGCTTTGAGTGTCCTGTGGTGACTTTATAGTGGCCATTTCGATTACGCAGTGCAAAAAGATGCGCGTAGATGGATTTTTTCACCAGGGTGATAAAAAAGGCGCTATTTATAAAAGAACTTTACAATAGACGAGCTTTGGCCTACAACCTCATTTTCCTTCACCACCAGTTTAAAGTGGTCTTCAGGAATTACAAATTATGATATTATATCTCCTTAATAGATGGAAGCCACAGTTGTTGATCACAAAACATGCCAAGATATACTTCAAACGACGACATTGGGGCCTCTCTTCCAACTGGACGCGTCCTTGATGTGCACTGGCGCGGAACCTGGCAAGAGTACTTGTAAGGGCGATGAAGGTGCACCATTGGTGTGTCCTATTGAGGTAGGTTCCATATGAACACCTTTTCACTTTACCATTTCATTAGCAGAATGGCAGAATTTTTAAAGCGATGATAGCTCAGTGATAGTGTGTACGACTTTGCGTCAAGGGGCTTGAGCTTTCGGTGAAGGAAAACATCGTGAGGAAACCATAGCATGGGGGTAGTGCTTTTTCTGACGCTCGACTGGCTAGCTACCACTCTCAAGTTGAAAATCTGCCGCGAAATACCAATAGGTGTGTTCCGACAATTGCACTTGACAGCCAGTTCCATCACAGGTTTAGCGTGTCTACAATCCTGGGCCGTATCGTCATTTAATATCAAGTGAGATTATGGCCATAACGCTTAACCTTAACTATATTAAAAAAGGAACATTTAACTATAGCGTATACATGACTCCATATATAGTTTATGCAATATTAAAGCAGAGACTTTTGGCTTCTAACACAATTTTTAAAATACATAAAACTAAGAATTGAATTACTCTCAGTTTGGAAAGGATCGCTACGTCCAAAACGGTATCTACGTTTGGGGCATCGATTGTGGTGAAATGGGCACTCCCGGAGTCTACGTCGACGTCTCCAAGGTGCGCAACTGGATCGACGAGAAAGTCATCGAGAAAGGATACCAACCAGTAGTATATCAAAACGTATAAATAATAAAAAAAAATGTGTGTGCAGATCACACGCGATAGAAGTAACACCTTCAAAAATTCGCTTCGTAATACGCACGCGCGCACACACACATACTTACACATTTATAACACACGGACCCTGTATGAAATACTGTATAATGCCATCTATCTCATTCTCTCGCACGTTATATCCCATATATGTATGTGCCTGTCTCTTTTAATTGTCGCTTTTTCGTTTCATCGAGTTTCAAATTAAACGATACTGAAGATGTTCTTGCCTCAAATGTGTGACTCCTTAAATAAGTCTGTCTTAAAAACATAACGATTGTCAAAACAAAAGTTGTGCAAGGTATGTTGCGCGGAAAACATAACGCTAATAAGCTAACGCTTGTATTAATTTCATTCTTTATAATATTTCCATATCTGGTGCTTTGTATGAAAATCGTTTCTTAAGAGGAAAACTCAAGAATAAAAATAAATACTTCACAAGTTTCACTGTTATATACCGGCTTATAATTCACGTGATATTATGAAAGTGTTACACTTTCAATAAACTTCTTAGTGAAAAGTTTTAGACGTGATATTTGTTAAATTTTTCTCTAATATTATTATTTTAGCAACTCACTAAACTGTTGATACGAATAACTGTTACTATCACAGAGTATCTTTATACCTATTATTATCTATTTTTAAACTACATTCCGTATGTCACAGAAACAGTTTCATTTTGTAAGAGAAAAAGTAACTTATATGTTAATCTACATTGGTTTTCTTTTTAATCTGTTCCTATAAAATGTGAGTATATCTGTACCTCAGCATTTAATATCAACTAATCTTTAAATGTATTAATTTTTAATTCAAAATAAATCAATTAAATGTAATTACCCAAAACTCAACTTCGATAGTGAGAAGTTAGCTTCAAGTAGAAAACGTTTCGAGATATTAGTGGCATCGTGAGCTTGTATTTGAATTCGTTATATTATTATTTGATCATAAATAATATAAAATTGATAGCATTTTACATGATTGAGATGTGTCATTGCGTACGAATTTAGTGAATTCTCAATAATTACTGGAAACGTGAATTTTGACAATTCTAAGAAGAACGCCGCCATCTTGTTGCCGCGCTTTTTTGTTTTTACAATAATACAGAAATATTCTTTTGACGTGATAATACCAGTATAACGAAAGTGAGCAAAAAAAAATTAAAATATAGATATACTATAAATTAAAATATTTGAAATATAATTAGGGTTCAAAAATAAATAAATCATCTCGAAAGAACATTTATTTAAAATAATAACACATTCTTCAATTCACAGCTTCACAATTGTATACACTACTATGTAGGATAATATGTTACTATAAGTTTTTTTTTAAATAAAATCTATGACAAAGGTAACTTTTTATACCGACATAACAATAGGGATTTTATAGAAATCCAATTCTCCCTATACTCCAATTAACATTATAATAACAATTTTATATTTTTTTTAAGAATACTAATAATAAACAACTTACTTTTTATTATATTGTCGTTTTATTTTTAACTAGATTTTACGTGCGGCTTCGCTCGCGTTAATATTGATTTCGTCAAGTAAACCTGATGACGCAATAACAAGTTACATACAAAGTGTATCCCTCTTTTTACCCCACTTACAATATTCGCGAGAATCAGCAACCTATCTCCGTCTCCAGGATCCCATTTATCTCTGTGCCAAAGAACATCACCATCGATTCAGCGGTTTACCCGTGAAAGCGTAACAAACACACTTTCGCATTTATCATATTAAGTATGGTTTATGAAGCGATGATAACTCAGTGGTAGTGTGTACGAGTTTGCGTCAAGGAATGTGAGTTCAAATCCAACCACCTATAGTAAGCTTGAGCTTTCGGTGAAGGAAAACATCGTGAGGAAACCATGGTATGGTCGTAGGGCTTTTTCTAATGCCCGCCTGGCTAGCTACCACCCTCAAGTTGTAAACCTGCCGCCAAATACCACTAGGTGTGTTCCGACAGCAGCACTTGAGAGCCAATTCCTCCACAGGCTAAGCGTGTTTACAGACCCTCAGGGTAAGATTCTATATATCTATATAAACCCGATTCCACCAACTGTTACGTAAAAACCTTTTAATTTACCCGTCTTGTTGAATAGTCTGTGCGTATTATTTAGCGCTTCGGATCACCAGTACTTCAGTCCATTGATTCGTACCGGAGCTCTACTATCATTGCCTCTTTTTTTTTTTATTGGACCTACACTTTTAGCCTGAGGGGCTTTTACAGCCTCACCGAACTAGGGGGGTGAGCGCGGAGAACGCTCGAGCCCGAGGGGCAACTCGCGCAAGGGTGTCACTAGTGACCGAACCTCGGCTTGGACTGTTGCCGAATCTCGTAGGAGAAAATCGAACGCAGTACTAGCTATTAATAAAAATTGAAAAAGTTAAAATAATGGCTCGAAGGATTATAAAAACCTAACTGGCGGTGCCTGAGATTACCTGATCAAAAATACTAACTGTATTGCCTCAGTATTGCAAAACACGAGTTTTATATCACCACCAGCGGAAGCTAAAAGCGAGCTATTCGAAATAAATTATTAAAACAATTTTCATAAAATCTCGTCGTTACAGTTTGAATTTATTTAGTTATTTTTATCCAAACGTATAAATATTTAAGCCTCTCTAATATTAGATTTGTCATAAAGAGACGATCAACGACCTAGCTCACAGTTGGGTATAGGCCTTCTCTCGCTCACACCATCTTTTTCGGTTTTGTGCTATCTTCAGATCAGCTTACGTTGTCCTCTAACCATCGGGCCGGTGGTCTGCCGTTAGGTTGTCGCCCGTTTCTACTATATCACTCTGACACTACCCTGATTCATCTGCTAGTATTCAGCCTGGCCCAGCATCTTTTTTAAATAGTTTATACGTTTTTAGCGTTACGGCCATAATCTCATCTGATCTTAAGTGGACTTTAGTGGACACACAAAGCCTGTGGACGGAATGGCTTTCAAGTGCAACTGCCGGTCAACATCTATTGGTATTTAGTTATAGATTTTCAACTGGAAGGTGGCAGCTACCCAGGCGGGTATTAGAAAAAGCCCTACCACCATGCTATGGTATCCTCACGACGTTTTCCGTCAGCGAAAGCTGAGGCTCGTTGCAGGTGGATTCGAACTCACGTCCATTGATTCGGCATCTGTAGACACTACCAAATACCAATTTATCTCGATTTATTAACTCGATCCGGTTATATATGTATGTGAATTTTATTTAAGTTTTTTTTAAGGTACAAATTTAAATACATCTACAATAGCGATGATAGCTCAGCGGTAGTGTGTACGACTTCGCGTCAAGGGACGTGAGTTCGAATCCAAGCACCTACAATGAGCTTGAGCTTTCGGTGAAGGAAAACATCGTGAGGAAACCATAGCATGGTGGTAGGGCTTTTTCTAATACCCGCCTGGTTAGCAACCAAGTTGTAAACCTGCCGCCAAATACCAATAGGTGTATTCCGGCAGTTACA